>JBBBDQ010001302.1:3780000-4405000 GCA_037127315.1 Ascarosepion bandense
CTACTATCTGTTAACCACCAATCGCTTCTACCCATCATTACCATGGATCAGGCTAGACTCCCTTAAAGCAAAACGCTGCGCCTCCTCGGCCTAACTCTCTGAGTAGATCTCAAGTAGAATGACTACATTGAATCCATAGGTAAATTTGCTGCTAGGGATGTCTGCTCACTGTGTAGGGCCAGGAAGTTTTTTTCCCGTCAGAGTCTATCATGCACATATATAAATCTACCATCCACCTTTGTACTGGATACTGCTGTCTCAACTGGTCGGATGCCCCTACTCTTCATCTCAGGGTTCTTGACAAAATCCAACGGAGAATCTGCAATCTAGACTTAGTAGCTCAGCTGCAGTCATTTTCTCACCGGCGTAATGTGAGTTTTCTCTGTCTCTTCTACAAATACTTTCACCTCTTTTGCTCCGACGAGATTAGTCCCTAAACTGCATGAAATTACTCTGCATGAAATTACTCGAGCTACTAGACTAGCAATACTTTTACAGTGAAACCAATAAAATATAACCCCACTTTCTACTTTACCAGTTCTTTTCTCGCACTTCCCGTCTGTGGAATTCCTTTCAGTATACTTACTTCCCTGACAGCTACAATCTTTAAGAATTTAAATGTAAGGTCAATCACCATCTCCTAACTCTCTGACTCGCATCCTTTCCCTCATGTTCATCTCTCCGTCCATTCTGCTCTCATCAGCTCTCATCACACCAGTATTTTCATCCTTCTGTTTACCCATTCTCTGATACCCCCTATAACGTTTTCTAATCACTTTCCTCTTACGTAACCCCCTATGCGCATCAGTGGCAGTAAAACTACCTTGCTTGGAGTTAAATATTATATATATTTATAGAGAGAGATAGTGTGAGAGAGGGGTGATGGAGAGAGATTTCTTATTAGTATATATATATATATATATATATATATATATATATGTTCTGTTAATATTTCGAGCTCTCACACGGTGTGATGTCATAGAACTGCATTACACCGTTTGTTATTTTTGGTAACTGTTATCGTTTCTTAGCAAAGTTTTATGTCAACACAAGATAAAATCGTCGCTGATGGTGGATGTTTTTATGTTAACGTCCGTGAAACTTATATATATATATATAAACTTATTTATAAATGGAACTTTGTCTGTGTGTGTGTGTCTGTGTATAGTTGTACTATAAGCGTCTGCAAGTGTTCTTAGTTAGGTTTTGTGTCGAGGTACTCCCGATAAATATCAAAAACCGTTTATCAAAAGAATCGGGTTATAGAAAGAGTTTGATACACTCATAGACAAAGACATAAGAAACGATATTCAGAAGTTTCAAAGTTGCAGTTCTTACAATAGTGCAGAAAATTGATAATATATATATATATATAAAATCAAGATGTTTGTGTGTGTGTGTGTGTGTGTGTGTGTGTGTGTGTGTGTGTGTGTGTGTGTCTGTTTATCTGCCTGTATGTTTGTATTTTTTCAGCCCTTTTATTTTAGTTTTTGCTTTACTTATTTACTTATTTAGCCTTCAAAATTCAGTTTACGACGAAAACACTTATTTGATATCGATACCAGGAAATCAAAATTTGACTTACATCCATTCATTTTTTTTCCAGTCTACGGTTTTGATTTAACTGGTTCCGGCTTTCTCTTTTCTAATCTTTTCACTTTTTTTTCTTTTTTTCATTTTTTTTTTTCTAGAAACTAAACTATCGCCCGGTTCACACTCCACCCACGTCTATTGTACAGGTGTAGAGGCTCGTCCCTTGTTCCCTGTTCAGGATGTGGTTTCCGGCTTTCTCTTTTCCAATCTTTTCACTCTTACGTAGCCCCCTGCTCATCAGTGGCGTTACCGCCTTGCTCGGGGTGATATGATTAAAAAAAAAACAACTATTGCTTTTTAGTCTTTCGTGCCAACGTCCAAAGAATCCAGGACCATGGTTTTAAAGCTTCCATTACACCCGGCAACGCCGGGCGATACTGCTATTATATATATGTGTGGGTGTGTGTAAATATGTTACATTTTGGGTATACATGTCATTTCAAACAGTGTAATTTTCGTGTATGAGATTAGGTTTTTCGACTCTTTCCTAATGTTCGAACTTGCGTCTCCTTTATGCAAGGGTAAACTTCGTATTGTCCGGTGTACTTTTAGACAGCTTAGTCACAATGGATTTCACGGCAACGCAAGGTTCAGTTAACCTTATGAATGAGTCTACATCCCTTTTCCAAGTATATATTTGCAAACGTGATTTTCGTATGCGAAACTTTTTTTAAGGAAATGTGCGTTTGTGTCGTGGAAATAGCAAAAATGGACGTTCTCCTCAGATGCTAAGTTAGTTGCATATTAACCAACAACGCCAGTAATGAGTTTTAATCCCAAGTCAAAACCAGTATTTTAATGCTGATTTACAAAACAGGCTTACTACCACCCAATTTGGCGCAACAAAATCTTCTTTTGTACATATTCGCCGTTCGTCTGTTTATATATATATATATATATATATATACGCGCGAGTAAACAAATCTAGATCGTATGACCCAACATGGCAGATGAGAGCAGATGGCTTTTAAGGACATGATTATGTCCCCGTCTGAATGATTAATTTTTCTCCGGCTATCTTCTGTTGATAGGCACTCTTTGATTTGCCATTCATATCCTCATTTGCTGACCGACAAACACATTCCTCTGACCGGTGCCAGTTCGGCCGATGCAGCTTAAAAGCCAATATAATCTGGTTAAAATTCATATATGCACAGATGGTTGGTCAATTGATGCCATACTGCTTTGGATGCACGAGCATACTCTCCAGCTAACGATTGACAAAACAAATACTGGCCACATCATATACCCGATGCACTTTCAATTGCACAAACCCACCCACCCCACACACACACGCACACACATATACACATATATTTATATACATTCTTTATAAATGTGTGTGCCTGTAAAAATGATCCTATATATATATATATATATATATACTAGGTACAATATATACGTCAACACATACACACGTACGAATAGACACACACACATATATATATATATAGACATCAAGTTGCTTTCAGCTAGGATTGAAACTCGACGGATTTGACATCAGTTGGTGATTCTACCCAGAAGCTATAAGCACGGCGGAGGAAGGCAGATTTTAGCGTGTTTTATATACATAACGTAAACAAATATATTAGAGCCTTGAATAAGTTTATAATTTAATGAAAAGTTTATTATCTTTTATTTACAAAAACAGTAAGAAATATGTCACTGAATGTATTGTCCGTCGCTAGCCTCTACTTTTCCAAATCTTTCTGGCAGTATTTGAATTCCACGCCGGAGAAACGACGCGTCTTTTGAGGCTAACCATTTTTTGGCTTCTTTATAAGAATGAAAATGCTACTCAGTCAAGACGTGTGCCATCAATATCAATTGAAACAAGTGATTGCGGGATCCTACAAACATAGATGAAAGTTTTGTAGGATTCTTGAATAACTCGTCCCTAAATCTGAAAATGTTCGTGTGTTTGAAAAACGGAAACATCTGTTATTTTAAATCAACTGGAAATACCGAAAGGCTGAAACGTAGGTTGCAGAAATGACACATTTACATATTTTATATATATATATATATATATATATATATATATGGGATATGTTGTTCTTCTGTTATTACGAGTTGCATTGGAATTCCTGGTTTATTTGCTTACATATATACATATGCACACACACACACACACACACACACACACACACACACACACACACATATATATATATATATATATATATATATATATGAATTCATCTCTTTCTCCTCACCGACCCCCAGCTATGGGTAAACAGACAGGGTTCTATAACTGACCTGATCAAGAAAATGAACAATTTTAAACTCAAAAACTTAGTGGTCGAGCATTAAGTGACTAAACCGCCTCTACCCTCATTTGGTGAAGAAGGGAAGTGTAATCTCAGCAGCCAAAAAAAGAAAAAACAAGAGCTGTTAAAGGGTGGATCAACTTCTCAGTCAACAACGGTCACAACTCAAATTATGGGTTAAATATCTTCACTAATCCACAATTGGCCAAGCGTGTTGAGTACGTCTACACCACTGAAGATATGTTCATTCAAGTAGGGTTTCCTCTAACAGCAGTGTGTATCCATCGATTTTGATTTGGATATATGCCAAACGTATTTTAGTTTGTTAAAATTCCCAGCCGCTGGGACACTTGTGAGTTTAGAATGTTGGTGAATTTGTAATGAATGTCAAAGTAGTGTACCCAGAATCACAATAGACACACTCTCTTTCTTTTATCTATATGCTCACTTTCTTTTTTTTTTTTCTTGCTATTTCTCTCATTTTTACTCTTTCCCTCTTCACTATCTTTCTCTTTTACTTTCTTTTCATCTTCGTTTTCTATCTCTCTCCTTCTCTGTTCTTTTCTCGCCTTTTATCTCTCCTTCCTCCCTCTAACATTTTCTTTTCCTCCCTTTCTTTGAGTAGTTAGTAGGTCATTTCAAATGGAATGAGCTCAATTCTCTCTGTGGCTTAATAGTGACGAAGCTAGTCTACCAATGACTACTTTTGTAGTAAGTTAATTTTTTATAGTCCCCATCACGGTGAAGTTAATAATATACATATGTGTGTCTTTGCATTTATGTCAGTGTATGTGCGTGTGCTTGTGTGTGTGTGTGTGCATGTGTATGAATTTGTTTGTATAAAGATGGAGAGAAAAAATGAAAAGACTTATCAGTGTGCAACATCCGTCGAAAAATGCTTCATTCAACCACGAATATTGCCGTAAATTTCACTAAAGAGATGACTAACCATCTGACGAAAAATGAACCCAAATCCCCTTTCAACATTGCCTTAAGAGAAAAGAAAATCAAATTGTGTAAGCAATGGCCGGTCGCACTAAATGACCTTCACAGCCTACATAAACAGCCTCAGGTTATTAATTCATGTCATATTGCGATTATTCTATTATCAATTATTTTGATTCCTCTCTTATTCTCTTTCTTTTTTTTTTCTTATTCTTATTTTTTAATGTCCTCGATAGGAATTGAAATACCAAGCAATTATTCTTTATTGCAAAAAGAAAAAAAAGACAACGAAAAAGAGAAAAGGAAAGAAAGAAATTCTCCATTTTCTTTTTAAAATTCATAACTACTTGGATCTAATGAACGTGAAAGAGAATGAAGTCTGGCACGGTTTTGTCGCATGGGTGGAATCAGTGGATAGAGGGGAGCTAAACATGATACGCAGACGACACCCATGACATCTTGTACAAAGGAATTTAAAACCAATATATATATATATAATTAATGATGAGAAACTTGTCACTTAAAAGAAACTTGTCCCATTTATACACATATATTTACCAAAATTGCACAAGACATATTTTGAAATACTAGAGTAAGTTTATTGAATAAAATTGCCATTAGCTTCAACCACAGCTTCAAGATGATTTCGGAATCTCCTGCAACTCTTCTGGACTATCTCCTTGTTTAAGTTGGTGAATGCTGCCTTAATGCTTGCTTTCAGTTCATCTTTGGTGTTGCAACGGGTTTTGTTAGTTTCTCGCTCAACTGCTCATCACACATAATAATCAAGGGGGCGCAGTCTGTAAGGGGTGACATCAATGCCTGGGTTCTCCTATTTGTGTGGCATGGTGCAGAGCTCTGTTGTCAGACATAGGGTCTGTAAGCAGCTACCTTCTTGGGCCAGGTCTGCATTACCTCTTCAAACTACTTGGTGTAGTTCTCCCTGTGGAGCATAAAACACTGTGGTATTATAAATGAAAGCATAATGCCACTTGTAATCACTCCAAACAATAATCACAATCATGCGCATCCGACTCTTTCTGAATCCTCTGCACTGTCCTCACATTGACACTCAAACACTCTGAAATGTTCGTATTGGGGCTTCCGGCGCGAATACCAAGCAACTAAAGCATGTTGTTTCCAAATTTCTAATGGATTGAGATTGCGTTATGGACCACTTTTTCTCATAGACGGTACCTAACTGACCCTATATACTGTGCAGGGAACAAAATCAAAACAAAACAACGGAGAATAGTCCGGCTGAAATGTGTTCGGCCTCGTTTTGCCAATCCCTCGATTCAATGCTCGATTGATGTGTCTTTCACATTGATGTACTTGGTGGTACTTACTCTGAAACATTGAGATGCAACTGCTTGACCTGACTCTCGTTGATTACGACCACAAGCTTCATCACAGACGCCATGAACTTCGTGTATATCACCATGGGTAGAACGTTGGAGCATGTGTAAAGACACTGTTGAGTCTTCTATCTATCGATGCCTTTTTTAAGAAAATAGCTATGTTCCAATTGCTGCGACGAATACCACGAGTATGATGAACCTCATCATTTTCTATTTCAGACTTGAAATTAATAAATACTTGCAAAATCGTATGACATTAAGTATTTGTTCCTGACGTGCCTGATTCGGAATTGAACTTTCGATATATGTATATTATTTGGGAAGAAATGTCTACAAGAGATTCCAAAATCAATATTTATTTGATGGCTTCATTCAGGAACTATTACAATTCTATTGGAGGCACCTTGTATTTGTGTAGATATTTACCCATCGTAGTTCACAATTGTAGTGATTTTAGTAACAATCAAATTCATCACGAGAGAGCTAACGATAGCAATGTATCCTTTGCAGGTAAGGGTGAACTAGCGATACTTTAACTCATTATATTAACAACACTAAGCAATGCTAAGTTGATAATCCTCTAATCGTAAGGAGCTGAAAAGTTCTCAGTCCAGCCCCTTTCCTTAAATCTGAACAAATGAGTAAACATCAGCTAAGCAAGAAAATTATTCAATCTCTTCTTAATCGGACCAAGAACTTTTCAGCACGTCTCGTATATATATGAAACATGTAGTTATACATTTTCTGTATATTTGAGGATAGAGAAAAAATATATATAGAAAAGTAATCAGCAGGGTGTAAAATGATTTGTATGTCGAAACATCAATAACTTTGCTGCGTAATTAATAAAAACTATCATTTAATTTTTCATTTTATATTTTTCATCATAATCTTCTTTCAAAATTTACATCGTTCCGAATGTTGTCCTCATATTTATTGCCACGTTCACGATATTTCAGCCGTTTACGCTCCAGCCTTCTTCCGATGATATACATTTGGAACCGAATTCCATTTAGTCCACGGGTGTAGAATGTTATAATTCCCCAAACACACATGGCTCAGTGAACAAAATTTGGTTGAGTGACGCAAAAACTGAATGGACCTAAAGAGTTGTGATTTCAATACCTGCCCACGTCAAGTAGACAAAAACTAAGGGAATTAACTAAAACTAAGGTATCCAAAGGCATGTCACGTGGAACAATCTACCCTCGTGAACCAAATAAAGTGTTCTGTTCGAAATTCCAACATATATCACCTAAAGAAGGCCGGAAAAGACAACGGTCGAAAAGCCGTGAACATGACAATATAGAATAATGTAAATAATGTAAATAGTTACAATGTCTCATCTCAGAAATATAGACAGATAATCTCCTTCCTTAATGCAGTGGACTATTAAACATATACATCAAGTATTATGCGTATCAGGCTATGAAATTATTGATGCATTCCCGTAAACATGGGAGAGAGAGGGTGCGTTTACATTAAATAAGAGAAATAGAGAAAAGAGTATTGTAAGAGAGAGAACAGAGAGAGAGAGCGAGAAAGAGAATTGTAAGAGAGAGAGAGAGAGAGAGAGAGAGAAAGAGAAGTGGAGGCATGAAATCGGGTGTGTGTGCATTGGAATTAGAGAACTTAAGCGTATGCGTGGGCTTGAAAAGTTGCGAGGAGTTGCATTGTTTGATGATTTCAATTATCTCCAACGAAAACTAATGGCGATGGTCTTGATTTCGTGTCACGCAACATGTGTCAAATTTTATTATGTTTTTTTCTAATCACGATTGTTTCTTTTTTCTTTTTCCTTTCTTTTCTTTGCAAAAGTATTCGCGCACCGCGTTTTGTCACCAGATACAAACCCAAAACCGGATGGACAGGTTAATGCGTTTCTACTTTATGAAGTAGTATGCTTCATACAAACAGGCAGATCTATCTAGTGCACTCTCTTTTCTCTTTTCTCTCTCTCTCTCTCTCTCTCTCTCTATATATATATATATATATATATATATATATATATCTCAGTCTGTTCATATCTATCATTATATACAGGGTCTATCAAAAGTACCTTGGGGGTAGATTCATCACATCAAAACAATGACAAATGTTCATATAAATATATGTCCACAAATCCTTCGTTTTTGAGTTATTAAGTTTAAAGAAAGTTTAATAATAATAATATATATATATATATATATATATATATATATACTATTAAACTTTCTTTAAGCTTAATAACTCAAAACGAAGGATTTGTGTACATGTATTTATATGAACATCTGTCATATATATCTATCTATCTATCTATATATATATATATATATATATATATACATACTATAAAAATTTCTTTAAAAAGTATATTTACCATTACTAATATACTATTAATAATAAATATACATTTTTCCTCACTTTTTGGTACAACTTAAACACATACATGCAGGTATGGATTGAAATCCGAACGTTTCTAAATTGAAATATCTATATTAAAAACCTACTGTTAAGACAGTGAAGCATTTCATTATATATACAGTGTGTTTAAAAAATAACTTCCAATTTTTAAAATAGTTGTAATTTATTAACTATAAATTCGATGATAGAATATATTCAATTTATACATAAACACAAATATAATGCACGCATCTGCAAGTATAGACAACCATATCTACATACAAGTAATTAAACTATCTATCTATCTATCTATCTATCTATCTATCTATCTATCTATCTATCTTTTGAAGGCACAGTTTATTTTTATATTCTATCTATTTTTACATATGTTTCTGTGGTTGAATACATTTCACTCTCTAATAGACCTTAATGAAGTCTCTCTTGTACTGAGTTCGGTTCCCACTGATTGTACAACCTGAATTCGGTCCCTATTTATTAATAGCTTTGCGCCAGATTATGCACATATAGATAAAACTTCTTATCATGTTATACTTGTTAACAAAACTAATCACACACGCACACACACACACACACACACACACGCACACACACACACATATATATTTAGTGTTTAGTTGTGATAGCTTTTGTTTGGCGCCAAGATGCTTGTTTTTTTATTACATTTACTGATAAAAGGTATTTACACAAGCAGGTTTTTTACCGTAAAGTGCTCAATATCGAGGTAGAGACAGAGCGTTGATAGTTTTAGTGCAAAGAATTTGTCACTTTAACTGAGCAGATTCATGCAAACCTCAAAGTTTTGTGAGAATATCGTTATAGTGTCTTTGCTCATCGGGGCTGTATGTCTACTAAAAAAGACCAACCTGCTCAGTTAAAGTGATAAATTCTTTGCACTAAAATTGTATATATATATATATATATATATATATATATATATAGTTGTTAATATAGAAATAGAGCAATGAATATTTATTGTAAATTATACTTCAGAATATGTACAAACTACAATCTGCTACAAAAGTGTACATTTTGTTTCGACATTATAAAAACAATGTCTCATCAGGTAATGATGCAATAAACGTTATTTTTTAAAAGAAAATTGATAAAAATTCCATTCTTTTTATTGGCAAAATTTTTCGTGTTAGGTAAAGAGGATAGGAAAAATGAGAAAACAAAAAAAAGAAATAAAAAATGGAAAAGAGAAGGACACAGGGAAAATATAAAACAAAGAGAAAAACAAGAAAACAAGAGAGGAGAAAAAAAAGAACGTTTATTACCATCATTACTAACTACCGGATGAGACATTGTTCTTTCAATGTCGAAACAAAATGTGCACTTTTGAAGTAGATTGTAGTTTGTACATGTTCTAAAGTACAATTTATAATATATATATATATATATATATATATATATATATATATATATATATATATATATATCCATATATATATATAAATATATTATAAATTATAATATAGATATATAAATATAAATATAATACATATTTAATACATATATATATATATATATACTTATAAATTATATATATATATATATATATATATAGTTGAGATCATGCTGATTGTTCAATGTCTAATCTTGTATTTTGCTCAGTGAATTCAAATAAATTCTTCTCATTGAATTAAGTGATCACGTTTAGGTATATATCGAAAAAGTAGATCAAAGTAAATCGGATAAATATGAAGCTATGTGAAAGCATTGTAATAGATGAAAGAAGAATATATTTCCAATTAAATTCGGATTCCGCCCTGGATTTTTTGCTAATTCCATCTCAGCATTCCTGATTAAACGTTAATAACTTTGTGATGAACAACAAAAATGGTTTGATATTGGTTACATAATGCCAGTTTCAAAATTGATAACCTCAGAAAGTTTTTCAAGCGTTCTTCTGAACCAATAATCGTACGTAAAATATAGACGAGTTTAATATGTTTTATGCACTATTTGTGCATTAAGTTGTTACAAAAATAATAGCCGATTTCTGACAAATAGTTTTGTTCTCGAAAAATGAACAGTAGAAATGTTGAAATAGTCAAAATACGAGCCTTGAGCATCTATGCACCTCTGCATGAGATCGATGGGATTATTTATTCCTCATTGATAAAGTGTAATTGGCTGTGATGCAACGAAATTTTGAAAATTGATTTTACCTCTGGTTTGGACCTAAAAGTTTATCCATTTAAAATGTGCTTAAGTGTTAAAAAAAAATAATCAGAGCACGAAAGACCAGGAGAATGTGGTAAACACTCGTATACAGAATTTGTGAGTTTTTGCAACGTCATTCTTACAGGTGACTTATCGCGAATTATCTTGGAGCAGAATTGAAACACTTTGATTTACCTATGCAGGTCTAATTTTCTGCAGGCGTGCATGCATTTTCAGTTGATTGCAGCAAAGCTCTGCATTAATGATTCTGATTGGCTTCCAGAAAATTGTAGTAGATAATGCCAAATGCAGACCACCAGACAATCGACATAATTTTTTGTTGATGCAACTTTGGCTTTGCGAAATGTTTGGGGAAATCGTTACGATCAAACTACTGACCTGGTCGTTTACGGTTATCATAAAGGATCCACTTTTCATCCCAAATAACTATTTGATCCAGAAAGGGATCATTAGTGTTACGCAGAAAGAGCATTGAGCACACTTCAAAACGCCCAAGTTTTTGATTTTCATTGAGATTATAAGGAACCTATTTATCGCTATACGCTGCAAATGTCGTGAGACTGTTGCAGTGCCAAACGTCTAAGACATTTTTCTGACAACAACTTCTTGCAATTGTTCGTTGTCCAGACCTGCCTGACCGTCTTCTACCTTCTTCATCTTGAAGGATCTCATCACTAGTACGAAATTTCTGGAACCATCTTTATACTATCCGATCACTTGTGGCTCCATCTCCCCGCACTCTGTTTATACTGGAAGAAGTTTGAGAAGCACCATGCCGAAGTTTGAACTCCTACAACAAAAATAAACAAAGATCTTGTTTATCATGTTCATAATTAAAGGTTTCTATTGCTTCAAGAATATTTCTGTCTAAAAATAAGTTAAAAAGTATTAAAGAACATACATTAATTATTATGTATGCTAAAATTCGCTTAATATATACTGTGATTACTATGTTAAAATGGCAACGCCAAATATGATTGAGACATCGTAAATAAGTACATATATTATTATTAAAAGCATCATAAAGTATTGAAAATATGTGTCCAGCATTGACGACCACTTTAGGATTTTAAACATGATAACTTTCGAAAATCGACGTCTACATAATTTCTAATTTTTACTTGCAACTTTGAGACTACCTTTAAAAATGATTCATTTAAAAATAAGAAGAAAGACAATTCAAAGTTTAGTATACAGGGTATGATGGATAAGTTATCGTTTAAATTATGCAAAAATGAAAATAACACTGGCATAGACGGATATCTCATTTCAACTCAAATTACACCAAAATATTTTGAAATACTATTATTTATTCAATAAAAACACCATCAACGACAACAATGGCCTCCAGACAAATTCAGAATCTCTGAATTTCTTCTCGACTGTCTGTTTAATTTGGTGAATGCTGTGATAATTTTTACTTTCAATTCATCTTTGTTGTTAGGCGTTACGTTGGTCTCTCGATCAACTACACCTCACACATAATAATCAAGGGATTGCAGTCTAGGAAGCTAGATAGCCAGATGTGAGGGGTAATGTGGTTGCAGAAATTGTCTGACTACCATGACTGGGCTTCCTGCTTGTGTAGAATGGTGCAGAGTTCTGTTGCCAGACGTGGGTTCTTTGAGCGGCCACTCTCTTACTCCAGGGTAGCACTACCTCTTCAAGGAACTTCATGAAGGCCTCGATGTTGATTCTACGGCCATGTGGGAATATGAATGGAAGCGTCACAAGAAATACACTCGTAATCAGCATTAGACTCATCTAACTCTTTCTGAATCCCCTGCACTGTCCCCAGGCTGACTCATAAATATTCTGAAATATTCGTATTGGAGCTTCCGTCGCGAATTCCAAGCAGTACAGCAAGTCATTTCTAAATGCCTGGCGGTATGAATTGCGTCATGGTGCTCTTTTTCTTAAAGGCGGTGCCCAACTGACCCTACTATACTGTATAGTCTATAAATAAAAACAAACAACGCGTATGTGTGAGATTAAAAATATAAAATGGCGACAAATTACCAATCACATTTTTACAAGCAATCCAATTCGTTACTCGTTAAGTCAATCTGGTAAACCTACTAAGAAGAACAGTTGACATTCTTGTTTACTATATTAGGCAATTTTATTTATGACAGAGCTATCCGTTTTATCTATATATCTTCTGTTACAAGCAGAAAATTCGATTTTATATATAACATTTTGAAATTCTACGTCTGTTTAGAATGTAATCAATCATGGCTATCCACAGTTTCATTTCTTAATTATCTGTAAATTCCTGTATTTTCTCCACGATTTTGATTTTAGATATTTATTTCTTTTATACTGGTGACCATGCAAGGCTATAAAGCTCTAGTACACACTACTACTTAATCTATAGCTCTGAGGACAAGAAATAAATTAATTCTATTTCCAAGGGAATTATTGCGAAGATAAACGCGACTTACTAGTCTAAAAATTGAACTCGTCTCGCCGATTACACTTTCTTCGCTGATAACCATTACGTTGGTGAGAAATAACATTCTGATTTTCTAAACCAGGAAATTCGTTCATATCACAAAAATGGATACGTTGTGTTGTGTGAGAGATTTTGTTAAAATTTCGAAGTTTTTAAAAGTTTCATTCACATCACATCTTTTTAATAATCTGTCTAAATTTCTGGCATTTTCCCATCAAAGTAAAACAGAAACAATGTGTCATAAAAGTTGAATTGCGAACATCATTTCCAATTTCGGTTACAGTGAAATAGCCTTACGTTTTTTTTCTTTTTGTTCTTTCATTCCATGCCATATTACATGAAAAATGAGTTCTGTTTTACTTACGAGAAGGGATTTAATATTTATCATCACGATCCATTTTACAAAATTTATCTAAACACAAGAATTACAAATATTAGAAAAATTATTCCTAAAAACAAACACAGTATCAATAAATAAGAGTCTCTCGTATATCGAACGAAATGAACATCGGAGGCAATCTATTAATGGAGATTTGTTTGCTTTAAAAATCAGCATTTTACATGGGCGTTTATGGTACTAACTCAGCTACCAACAATTTCTATTTAACACACACACACACACACACACACACACACACACACACACTCAGCACATTATTAAACGGTTATAAATCCAAAACGTATTTCAACAATGTAATTTTTATTGTCTCCTTCAGACTATTGAAATATATATATATATATATATATATATATATATATATATATATATATATTCGGGCTTTGTCTGATCGGGTGGTCTTACGTGGTCAAGGGATCTCAGACACTGTAGATCTAATGACGGTTTATCTTAGGGGACGCCGGTCCATGTCCTGCCGGAGGACGCGTACCTTTCTAAAAAGATTGCTCGATTATTCTGGCCAGTAAGTAAATATAGCTTTGAATAATTAAAAGAAAATCAGAGCATCTACTTCAATGTGAGTATTCATTAAACATACTCATTACGTGTTCCAGAAACTTCAGCTGTCTCTTCCTGGTGCTAAGTATAAATTTCCTTTTTTGTTTGCATCCTCTCTAAAACCTTGTCGTTATTTACATGTTCGGTCCATGGCATCCTCAGCATTCTCCTGTAGAACTACATTTCTAATGCTTCGAGTCTGTCCATCATCTTTTATGGGATTGCCCAGCATTTGATGCTATCTTGGAGGACATATATGATATAACAGTCCAGTAATCTTTTCTTTGTTTCCTGTCTCTAAATACCCTACTCAGCCTTTAGAATGCATCCTTGGCCATTGCCAATACGCCTTCGAATCTTAAGTCTTCTGTTAGAACACTTCTTAGGTATTTCAGTTTCTGTACATAGTTAATTTCAGTATCCCCGACTTGTAGCTAGGAGTTTTCTTGTAGTTTATGTTTAGTTCTTTCTTCTAAAGTTCTTGAGCTATCTTCTCTAGGAAGGTCTTGTAGTTTCCTTTCCGTGTTTGCTGTCAGCACTCTATTAACTGTGTATGTTACATTGTTCAGATTGTGGCCGCCAATAGCAAACCTTTGCAGAACTTCTAGTTCCATCCGAATTGCCTCGCTGCATAGGTTGAATAGATTATCTTACACTTCTTACTATTTTTGTGTATCTGTTGAACTCATTTCTTGTCCGTATGCAGACAGTTTGCTACTAGTAAATGTTATTATCTAATGTTTTTTCGAATATGTATAAGTTGCCGAACATCTCTATCAAGTCTTTGTGACGTACTTTGACGAACGCCTTTGCGTCTTCTATGAAACACAGATACACGTTCTTCTGCATTTGTATCGCCCTTTCCGATAACATTCTGAGCATAAATATTGCGTTCCATGTTTCAGTATCCTTGACAAACCCGCATTGTTCTTGTTCTATCTCTGACCTAATTTTACTGCGCGATTTATTCATAAGAATCCGGATGATGTGGTTTATTAGGTGGCTCATTAAGCTGATTGTTCGGGTGGGGGGGTTCACATTCCTTTGCACTTAGCTTCTTAAGCAGTGCTATGAAAATCTATCTGCTTAGGTCTTCCAGTATGTCACCACTGTTATAGACTTCATTTATTGTTTCTGTGAGCTTGTCTACCCCTGAATCATCTAAGGCTACAAGCATCTCTATTAAAATTCTATCTAGTTCTGATGCTTTGTTTCTGTTCAATTTGACCAGTGCAGTTTCCACTTTGGTCTTTAATATTTCTTGTGGAAGAGATCTCCAATATATTCGTCCCATTGCTGAAGTATTTTCTATTTTTCCATCCTTGGATTTTATACACCCTGTTGATGAATATGTCTTTCGTCCTGTTAGTTCTCATATTCTTTATGTATGCCTCCTTTATTAGTCGTACTCAATCTCTCTACACCCGCACATCTGTCGGTGAGTCACCCTTCTTTAGCTTGTTTTCATTTGATCCCTATTTCTTTGTGTATTTCCCTATTTTTTCCTGTATTCCCTTGCCTGTCTTGGCACTGTTTTCTGTCCCTTTTGCATTATGTCGAAAATCTCATCTGCGATCCACTCATTTTTCCTTTTACGTCTGTTTTCTAATGTCGTTTGCTGATGTTACTAACTCTTCTTTTAATGTGTCCTATTTCGAATTGCCGTTTCCGATTTGTCTCTCGTATTTCTTTTTTAGACAGTCCTTATATTTTTCCTGCAGGTTGAGGTCATTCATTAGTCTGCTGTATTGCAGTGTTTGTGCTGCACTAAGCTTCTTCAGTCTCAAAAGTGTCATCCTTTTTTTGCATATAACGTGAGGTGGTCGTTTCCACAGTCGGCACTTGTCGAGAAGAAAAGAAGCGGGGAGAAGCCCGCTCGACGGAAAGAAAACAACAAGGAAGCAACGGAAAAGAGCGACTTCACATGCATTCATTGCAATCGAGACTGTCACGCCTGTGTGGGCCTGTACAGCCATGACATGCTGCAACACCAGCAGCAGCTCTGGCATAACTCTTTGGGCGCAGATACAAGGTTTCTCGAGACTGACAGATGTCATAACATACACTCTCTCTCTCTCTCTCTCTCTCTCTCTCTCTCTCTCGATATATATATATAGAGAGAGAGAGTGAGAGAGAGAGAAAGAGAGAAAGGGAGCGAGGATGTGTCGGAGAAATCAGTATTGAATTGTAACTAAGAGTTTCACACCTTAAGGGATCATCAAATCAGATGTTATCTCTATTTTGTATATATCTCTCTAAATCGGCGCCCCCACTGGGTGAAAGCTCGGTAAAGAGGGTGGTGTAGGCACCCAGCAGAACCAAAAACAAGACCTGCCAAAGGGTGCAAGAGCTCTTATGAGCCAACGGTCACCTACACAAGCAAACAGCTATGATTTAATTAACCTTCACCAACCCGCATTGCCAAGTGTGGCGCGTACGCACATATCCTGATATGACGTATACGGAAACAGTGGAAATCATCCAGAGTGGTGTTCCTCAAACGAGAGTGAAAGAAACCTGATCCAGATCTAGATATACTGAGGGTTTATAGCAAGTGGAACGATTTCAGATTATTTATAGTTCTGACCTGGTATTTGTCTATTTTATTAAAGCCTTTTTTATTTCATTTTCTCAATCATTTCACCCAACAAAGCACCTAAGACGCAAGAGGGTTACTGAGTGCATGAAACTGAGTAATAAAATTATTGAAAGCATGAAGGAGCTTGGTTTCAAGCAAGCAGAACATGATGATTGATGTTGCTTTTAAATTTTTAAAATATCGTAGTTGACTCGAAAGCAAGAAATCGGAAGAGAGTTCTACAAGCGAGACGTTCGAGAGAAGAAACTGTCAGCATAGAACCTAGTATTGTGCTTAAATTCATGAAGACTATGTATCAAATAGTGAATTTCATCATATGACTTACCATGAAAATATTTATAGAAAAGACACTAGGAAGTAACGTTACAGTGGTGGGAAAGTGACTGTAGCCGAAATGCCAGCTCAAGACATATAACATTGTAAATTCGTCTTTGAAAACTTTCAAGAATATCTAGATACCTAGCTGAAACACCAGACTAGATGTAACAACAATATTAAATACACGAACGAATGGAAGACTTATAAAGCAATAGCTTTTGCGAGAAATATTGTCTAGGGCGCTTCAGTAAAACAACCTTCCTAGAAGCAGACCTAACAATTGATTGAATATAATCATCTCACTTAATGTTAATCTTTACTTTTATCTATTTATTTATTGTATATTTTCTTCAGTATGAACATTTGGTATTTGTTTTAAGTTAAACTTTGGAGTTGGGATATTTTAGGTGGCGTCACACGAATTTGTTTTTCTGGCTGCGTTGGGAAATGATTTCTTTTGTTTAGGAGTTTATATTCTTCTAGAAATATCATTATTGCTATTTTCTACTCTCGGCGAATAATGCGTTGTTTTGAGTTTTGTTGTCAAAGCTAGTATAATTAGTCTTACTTTTCTTGTTCTTTGTGTTTTGGAATTTGGTATTCGAAGGTTACATGTGCGTTTTGAGTGTATTGCGTTATGTGCATGAATTTTGTTGCTAAATTTTGTTTTGGGCGAGTGACCTCATATTGTTCAGAGTGTCTTTTCGATCTTTCAGTAGCTTGTTGTATTATATTTGGTTTTAAAACACTTAATGCTGGACTATTTCATCAAAGATTAAGAAAAACTTGAAGCAACCGAAATATGGTTCTACAGAATGATACTGAGGATACCATGGACCAAAAATGTTTTTGAAAAAATGGTAACGAAAAGGAAAGTGATACTTAGCATAAAAAACTGAAGTTTCTGGGACGTGTAACAAGGAAGGGAGGATTGGAAAATCTGATGCTCACATGACAGAGGAAGAGACAAGAGAAATCAATGTATTTGATGGGCTTCAGCAAATGGACGGGGAAGAAGAGTTTAGGAGAAGTAACAAGTAAAAGGGCTACACGGAATAGGAAGATGTGAAAGGCCATGATCGCTTACGTTCTGAAGGGACACAGCACATAGAAGAAGATGTTACGGATGTTTGTGATTCACTGATGATTTTTGTCATTTTTTATTATCAGTAGCACATATTTTGTACCTCTATAGCTGATTTTTAGAATATATTTGAAGAATATTTAGTGTTTATCAATGTATTTGATTACTATTTTACCAGTATTTATTAGCCGATGGATTAATACGATGTTTCATTTGTTCTTCTTTTTTTGTTGCATTTTTTATTGTATTCGGTCTAAATGTTAGTTTTGATGAAAACCTACTGATTTTTTAGGGATATTACGGAATTATTTCAACACGGTTAAAAATACTTTCGTAAGTCGAGTTTTGGGGCGATCTGCAATTGATGGATTGTGAAGTATGTATGCTAACTTGAGTATCGTTCACTTTCTGCATATTTCCTCTAATCCCCCGCCACTCATGAGCAAATGCCTTGATTCGTCTAAACGAGTAACAAAATATTTTCGACCAAGCCAAAAACGATTTTGAAAGAATATTAAGGTGCAGGAGATTTTCAGCAAATCTAACATTCACATCAAACAGAAGAAACAAGCAACCCAAAAACAAACTTTATATATAGTTTAACCTACCACAGAATAAAAATTTGTTCAATAATAAATACCACCATTAAATGCAACAGCAGAACACATCACGTAATCAGGGAAATATTGATCGATTATGCAAAAACATTATAATATAAAATATAAAAACTATTACAAATATTAGAAGACTTAACCCTAAAAGCAAAAAGCACAATATTAACAAAGTTTCATTCAATTTATAGAAAATGAATGAAATATATTTGAAAAATAAAAAGTAAAACTAAAACACTACAAGCTGATGCATAAAGATCGTTATTTGAAGTAAAAAAAAAAGGACGCAATAGCTACTGATGCATGAAGACTCGATATTCAAAAACACCAAATAAGCACAATGCATGCCAATAGACAATTAACTTATCAACTCTTATTAACCCACAAAAGTTTCTTTGATAAGTGCTTAGGATCACTGAAGCATTCATGTTCAAACAGTGCCTGAAAACCTGGAAAATTAATAACAAAATATTAAACAAATTATTTACAAAAACCACCTGGAGTTAGCGATGTGAATTAATTCAACTTTATTACTTGTACATTTAATACTGAGTCAATTGAAACCCATATTTAGTTGCTGCAATTTGATTTACTGTTAATGAGTATAAGAGTATCCATGTTTCTGTGCAGATCTTTTTTCAAAATAAAATTAAAACTGTTTTTATGCTATTACCTTCATCTCTATCGACACATGTACTTTTTGTTCATACGTTTTCTTTTATTTTTCATTCATTTTCTGTTTTCTTTTATCCCAGTTGCTATTTCGATTTTTCATTCTTTTTTTCTTCCTAACATTGTTTTTTGCTTCTTCTTTTTTTTTCGTTCTTTCTTTGTATTTTTTCTTTTTTCTTCCTTCGTTTTTCATATTTCTTCTTTTCGTCTTTCTTTTTCCATCATTTTTTGTTTATTTCATCTTTTCTTTATTTTATCCGCGTATTTCTTTCTGTCTTTTTTTACCGTCATACTTTCTTTCGTTCTTTCTTTTGTCTTTTATCTCTTATTCACATTGAAATTAAATACATACCACTTTTAGTTCAATATAATATTTGAACTGCTTACCATTATAAATTGTACTTTAAGTTTAGACTCTCGGTCCCATGCGCTCATGTTTAATCTGATTGAATTAAATGCATGTTAACGCGTAAATATTGTTATTTTGGGTTTGTTTAATTCATTTTTTAATTCCTCATTGCCGAGATTCGAACCCTACTCCTCGTTATATTCCAGCATCTCTACAAAGAAACTCTGACCCCAGATAATATTTGTGACTTGTTCTTCTGCTTTTGCATTGTTTGTATTTCTTGTTAGTCCAACTGAAGGCACGGTCATACAAGACACCCACGTTCCCTCATCCCAACCTTAACAATAATCCACATCTGTTAGCATTTAGTCTGGTCTTCGTTTCCTGCAGGGAACGCGCGGTCACTCGTTCCTGTTTGCCTCCACTCGCCCGTACACCATACCAGACAAAAACAACATATCGACTCCACATCGTATGATTTGATATCGACTCTTGTTTGCATTCGATAGACTCGCAGGATTATTTTTCCACACGATGTTGTTCTTCCATTATATAAGAAATCACGCTAAATCTTGCATTCAATTTAGAAAGTGTTGGTTAATGGAATTAGCGGGTTTTCTGTCAATAAAGCGGACATTTTTATCTTGTTTCCTTCTTCTCCACTCAGTTACTGAACGTTGAATGGTTTGAATACGTTTTCTACTTTCCTTAAAATATTGTACGAGTTTCTTAAAGTCTACATCGCAGCCTATTAGGACCTTGAATAAGTTCTCGCTGATCTTTTAATGAAAAGTAATGTTTTATTTCAAATAATTACTTTGAAATATGACACAGAAAGTATTCTCCATTGCTAGCCATTACCTTTTCCCATCTTTTTGGCAGCATTTGAATTTCACATCGGAAAAACGACACGTACTTCTTAGATAACTACGAGTTAACCCATTTTTTGGCATCTTCAAAAGAATGAAAGTATTGCTCAGCCAGGACATGTGCCATCAATCGGAACATGTGATTATCGGACTATCTCATTTTGTTTATTATCTATTTGTTTATTTATCAGTGATTGTATGTAGATATGTTATCAGCAACACGGTGATACATTTCTGCATATCTGTCATTGACTTTGATGCACTTGTCCTGTTGGGAGACTAACGCATAAATACCGTCCTTGAAAAGCATGAGACGAAAGCAACTTGAGCTTCTGTCATCTGTGTGGACTCTTTTCCATGATAAATATCGTTTGTGTAGTGGGAAACAAATAATATTCGATTGTTACACATGAAATGAGGCATTTGTTGACTGGTTGTTGATCAGATCGTTTAACGAAGTATCCTCTTTAGTATATAAAAATCTTGACTTATTCATGACTCTTTTCCTTTCCAGATAACTTTTCTTTCAATATATTGTTACTCAAATGCCCAATGAAAATGATCACAATGAAATAATGTTGACTAGTTTAAATATGAATACAAACTGGGTCATTCTGCCTCAAAGCATTTCGGAATGTCATGGCGGCGTTTGGTAATGGCATTGTTGAAATCAGCATTATGCAGTGATGGTTTCAGAAGTTTTGTTCGGGAAATTATAGTCTTGAAAATAAACCAATGGGAAGATCACGATTGGTTATCAGACATGATCAATTGAATGTTCTTGGTTGATCAAAATCCGAAAACTATAGTTCGAAAACTTGCATCAGAACTCGAAACATTTCACACAATTGTTTCACGTCAATTGAAAGTAACTGGAAAAGTAAAGGAACTGGATAGATTTGTTCTGGTGGAAGTGAATGGGCCTCAAAAATCGTTAATTTGATGTATGCTTTCTGTTGCTTGCCCAGCTGGAAAAAGAACTATTTTTGCATTGACTCATTACATGTGATGCGAAATGGATACTCTTTGACAACAGTAACAGATTAGGCCAGTTTTTAGATGCAAGTGAATGGCCAAAACAATAACCCAAACCTTCACTGCTCTCTAAAAAGTTAATGGTTACGGTATGGTGGTATTTCAAAGACGTTATTCATTATTTGTTCTTGCCTCAAGAAACAAAAATAGCAATCTTGTATTGTGGAGAAATCGAATGTATGAACAAAAAATGGAAAACTAGGCATCCTAGCGTCCTGAATAGGTTTGTCCCAATTTTACTGAACTACAACTCACGCTTCTCAATCATCTTTCCAAAAACTGCATGGCCGCCTGAATTATGAAATTTTACCTCATCCTCCATAATCACTTGAAATCATTTCTAGTAATTATCATTTATTTAAGCATTTTGAGTTTTTCATACCTAGTAAAACATTATGCAATAAGGAAGAAGTAATCGAAGCATTTGAACAGTTTATCACATAAAAGGATAAGAAATTTTAAAGATAGGATCAAGAATTTAGAGCTACGTTAGAGAATAGTCATTCATCAACACGGTGCCTATTTCAACTAAATAAATTAGTTATTTAACATTCAAAAGAGTTTTATTTATTTCCTATAAAATTCGTCATTTCATGTGTGGCAACTTAATACTTTGAAGAACCTAAGCCAGTATTATTTCGTGGATGCGGTAAATCATAACAAATATTTCATGAGGACCACTTTTGTCAGGTTGACCGTTAGTTGGGTGGCGTTATCGTGCAAACGTCAGTATACCAGACTGTCAGAAGTTTCTGATGATACCGTAAGAATTTTACAAGCAGTACACTTTTTGCATTCCAGAATACAGTTGCCATCAATTTTTATTTTGGGAGCTGTAAGTGATGTGGGATGCTTACAGGTTAGGGATTCAACTTTGTCTGGGAAATAACGTGGCTTACCCAGGTTTTTTCACCCCTGAACATATGCTCCTGAATGTCTCCACTAGTTCACCGTATAATATTTCAAAAGCTAATAAGAAATATCCAGAGGCTGGAACTTGTGTAAGTCAATTTTTTTTTCAGAACAAACAATTTCTTATATCCGAACTTCTCGTGAACGATTTGAAGAGTTCAAACTTCTGAAAATTTATATCTCGATGTTAGCGCAGTCTGTTATCTTGAATCGAAGATTCAAAGTACGCAATGTTGTCTTCTGTCATTGCTGAACGTCAACGTGTCTTCTACACGCGAGCTCGCCCCCCTAGACTTGTACATTCGTAAAAAATTCCTCTGTGAACGCACGATAGCATTCTATGTTCGCCATACACAGCAATAATTTCAAATTAAATTTTTATCGGCTTCTTGTGTTCGACTTTCAAAAATCTTAATAAAGTTCCCATCTCTATGTTTGCGACTGTTTTATGTCGGTAACTACTAATTTGTGATGCCACCTGTACGCATACACTCAGTATTATATTTGGTTTGGCTACTACAAAACTACTGCGTACCCCACTCGTTTAATTTGTGCCTTCAATTTTTTTAGTGTTTTGCTCGATTGGCGCTTATCTGTATCTTTTAAGGTACCCCTGTGTCTGTACCCTTTATTCATTTATTTCTAGCTATCATTCTGTCTATGTTCACATTTATCTCTCTTTCTTTCTATTTTTCTATCAGTCTATCAATACATGTCTATTTCTTTACATATGTCTACAATATTTCAAATTTATTGTGCAAGTTTTTACGACAAAATTAATACTTGAACAGAGTTTAAATTAATCAAAATTGGAACTCTGAACATCCAAACATTTCTTCCAAGGTAATTCATACATTTACGATACCCCTGAACGCAGTTTCTGCATCTTTATGGCAATGGAATGTCTTTTGATTTAAGGAATTGTCGATCTTAGCAACTTTGGACCGATCATTGTGAGGAAGCAGAATTTGAACCTCGTTGATTAACTAGTACTGGTTGCATTTTGCTTAACAAAATGTGCATTTCGTCCACTTGATGGCAGTAAAGTTCGGCAGAGATGAGTTTGTTAGATCCCAGAATGCAGTAATGACGTGTCACCAGGCAGTTACCATAATCTTCGTTTGGTGGAATTTCGGTTTCGGAAAGTGTTTAAGTGCTTCCCTCATTATCAAACCATTGATCCGATCGTTTATGATCGTATTAATAGATCATTTTCACATTGCGTCACTATTTGATCAAGAAATTGATCATTAGAATTTCATAGATACAGCATCCAACTCACTTCAAAATGTCGAGTTATTTGACTTTTACTGAATTCATGTGGATCCCATTTATTGAATTTCTCTACCTTACCAATTTTTCTTGAAACGTTCGTTATTGATTAAATACTGAAACATTTTTCTGACACTTTTTCTTGGGTTTTGTTCAACTAGCGTTTTTAGATACTGATTGTCAATTGCAGAAGAACATCGTCTACCGCCTTGCTCTTCAAGACCCGTACTTCCACTGCGGAACTTCAGAAACCAGAGCCATATGGTCCGATCACTAATAAACAGAGCATGCGCCTTCGCCGCATGCTCTGTTTATTGTTGGTCGCAGTTTGAGAAGCATGCTGACCATACTTGAACTCATGCAAAAAAAAAGTGAACGCATCTCTTCTTTTTTCATGTTCAAGATGAGGGGGTAGATAGAGTTTTAAGTTATCAAAGATTTTTATATAAAATTAACAAAGAGATCACTCTAATTATTAGGATCGAGTAATATATTTTTGTGCAAAGATTATAACAGTGCAATTAAAAGGTTTATTCTAAAATAAATTTTTATTTTCTGTAAAAATATCGAAGGTTGTTTATCATAATGGAAATAAATATATATTATATATATATATGTACAGTTATTAATAGTTTTTAGTTTAATTTCTAGATATGTAAAGATTGCTATGAACCATAAGAAATCAATAACTTCAAAAGAGAACCAAGATATTACAAACTAGCAAGATTAAAACAAGAAGGAATCGCTCCGAAAATGTCACATAAAGTATCTGAAAAGAAAAACTACAAAGATTAAAAACAAAAGAAATTGACTGACGAGAAATAAAATTTTTGAATAAGTTTCAACATAGAGCTCCATTTGGTCCATGCCCCTTGCTGTCTCATCCCTACTTGGATTACTATTCGTTTCTCTTCTTCGCCGTTTCTGATTTCTGCCTGCAAAAGATGACTTTTCTTTTTTCCTTGCAGTTTGTCATATTTTTCTGAGGGAAAAAACCCGAGGCCCGCGCGTCCAGTAGCTACTGGACGCGCGGGCCTCGAAGTATATGACAAACTGCAAGGAAAACTGCAAGGAAAAAAGAAAAGTCATCTTTTGCAGGCAGAAATCAGAAACGGCGAAGAAGAGAAACAAATAGCAATCCAAGTAGGGATGAGACAGCAAGGGGCATGGACCAAATGGAGCTCTATGTTGAAACGCCAAATCAAATGATCTGAAATATAGCACGGTGACTCCAGATTAAAATTTTTGATTCGGACAGTATACGATACCCTGCCAAGCCCCACAAACTTACAATTAAGGTATAAATCCCAGTCGCCAAACTGTCATCTTTGTGGGCGCAAAGGTACCTTAAAACATATCCTAATAACTATAAATCTGCACTAGCTGATGGGCGTTACAGGTGGCGCCATGACGAAATTCTAATAGTTCAAAATGCTATCAAAGAGAATGTTTACAACCCAGACACAAGGCAGATAAAATTTATTAAAGCGGGCTCGAAAATCCCACAAAATAGAAAGGTAAATCCAAACCTGCTATCTCCTGCAACAGACTGGGAACTAAGGGCCGATATAGGCTCAAGATGAAATTCCCAGAGCAAATTGCCATCACAAAACCCAGATATAGTTTTCTTCTCACATCATTTGAAGAAGATAGTCTTGTGGGAACTAACGGTCCCCTGGGAAGAAAACGCAGAAGAAGCTCATGAAAGGAAAAAGTTAAAATATGACGAACTGTTGGAGAGTTGCAGGGTTAAAGGCTGGAGGGCTAGCTGTATGCACTCCTATAGAAGTGGGGACTAGAGGATTTGCAGCAAGGTCCTTATGCAAAGCCCTAACAGATATTGGGATAATGGGAGTAAAAAAACGGAAAGCACTCAAGTCCATAACCGAAACAACAGAAAGAACAGCTAATTGGTTATGGATCAAAAGAGAGAGTACCTGGATTCCAAAACAAATTGTTACCTAAAATTCCCCGAAATTCTGTGTTTAAATTAATGCTTCGTACGAGCTCATGTACGGTTCGCCTCTAAATGGAAAGTGGCTCTGACTGTCACCAATCAGAAGCATTCGCAAGGTTTCATACCGAGCCTAAACGTAATTTTCCAGTGTCTGAAAGCGCTTATCGAGGGTGGGCCAGAAACTGATCATCTCTTGGGTCGGCGCGGTGAAGGGGGGTATGATGTTGAAAGACCCGAAACCTCCTAGTGATCCTCGCGATGACATCACTGACGACACCCACTAGCGCCCCCATTACGGTGCGTATGTTTGAAATGGAAATTTCTATTCATTATCTATCTATCTATCTATCTATCTCATATGTTTAATTATAATTTGTTTTCTTTATGGGTTAGACCATTCTTCTACGATTCCAAAGAGTGGTGGGTTAACACTGCAAAAAATGATTTCAGATATCACTTTACGAGCGGAACAGAATATCTCTACTTGATAATTGGCTCAACACAAATCTCCTATATATTCTTTACAAAAAACTATGACCTATCTTACAATAATATTAGTTTTTTTTTTAAATGGCATTAAAATAAGTCCGTTGAAACGAAAAAATATTTGAAGTCCGTTGATTCTTTACG
Source organism: Ascarosepion bandense (assembly GCA_037127315.1). NCBI lineage: Eukaryota > Metazoa > Mollusca > Cephalopoda > Sepiida > Sepiidae > Ascarosepion > Ascarosepion bandense. The sequence goes on from JBBBDQ010001302.1 coordinate 3,806,478, forward strand.
GTGTTTACAATGAAACGAGTTGTTAAGATAGACAGACAAAAAGACAGACCGTCAGACAAACCGAACACTTGAGAAATAGACTAAAAGCAACAAACAGAGAAACAAATCAGGTTATAGAAAGAGAAAAAGGTGAAAGAGAAAAAAAAAACGAAAAATAGAAAATAGAGACGAAAAACACTGACAAAGAGAGGAAAAAAAGATAGAATAGGAAAGAAACAAGAGAGAAAATGAGAGAAAGAATGAATAAAAGATATAAAATTATGAAGATATCAGGCTGAATTCGTTGCATTCACTTACACGGAAATACCCTTGGAAAAGATATTAATCCGTCTCTTACCTCCAGCTATGGGTAAAAGAACAGGACAGATTGGGTTCTATAGCCTTGGTTGACAACCAGTCTGTCGCAGAAATTAATGGCAACCTACTGCGGAAAAATCTTCTGCCCAATCAGTCATGTCTCGAAAAAGACATGATCGCCCAAGCGTGTATCACGTATGGCGCTTAACTGACTGTCTGATGTATAAGACGCAAGCGACGATAAAAAGCTTGAACTTACAATTAGACTTTTCTAGACTCGGTCTCCTATCAATGATATTGATAATATTGTTGGATTGTAATTTTTCAACACTTTATCATCAGGCCGGCAATTACAGTGTATTATGGAAAAGAATATTCAGATATGTATGGAAGAATGCAAGAAAGAGAACCTGACAGACTCCATTCTAATACTCTAACTTCGCAGTTACCACTTTGAGACGGAATTATGACGGTAAGGCGACAAAGAAATCAATAAATATCAATGACAACTCCTCACAAAGAATTAATCTTGATCATACAATAAACAGCTTCGAGTCATCGTTAAGCAGATAAGGGTTAAGGAAATGTTTGCATCAGAGCGAGGATTGTTAGGAGAAGAGACGAGATAACGTGTCACGTGATCAGCAATTCTTTCCACTTCTCTTCTGTGCCTAATCCAGATTGCCAGACTTTTCTTTTGTCTTAATTCTTAGAGGCCAGTGCCATGTGAATTACTTGCTTTAAATCCAAACCACCGGAAGTTCGTCAGTCGCCAGAAAAGAGAAACTAAGAAAAAAAAAATAGAATAACAGTCGGAATTTGATTTCAATTATAACGTTTGATATTTATTCATTTATTTTTCCATTAATTCATTCTTTCTTTTTTATTTCTTTTTTATTATTATTAATTTCTTTCCAAAATTAGAATTACTATATTTGTTCGAAATATAATACAACAATCACTTTAGTTGGGAGTTTCTGTTGCATCCGTATTTTTTCGTTATTCGTATATCTTTCTTTCTTTCTTTTTTTCTTTCTTTCTTTCTTATTCTCTCCTTCTTCTAAATCCATTCTCTATTTATTTTTATCTTTTTCTTCCTTTTCTTTTTATCTTTTGATATTGTCTCTTTTGTCTATTTTTTCTTTCGTTTTTTACCTTTCTTAATATAACACTTTCAGCCGTTCTTTGCTTTTTAAATATTGTTTCATTCGTTTATTTCTTTTATTCTTCTTTGTTTTAACCTATCTGATCTTTTTTCCTTATCTTTTTTATTCGTTCTTTTCTGTCTTTTTCGAGTCTGAGTTTACCTTTCATCAATCCTTTTTCATTGCTCTTTTTTTCAGTTTTTTCCTCCCCCATAGCTTTCATTATTTCTCCTTTCTATCAATTTTCTTTTTTATTTCTTTCTCAGAAGTTGGAAGTAGCATACAATTTCACTTTAACGTCAAGCAGTTAAGCAAGAGCAGAAATAAAATACAGTTATATATAAACAGCAATATTCAACACTATTCAAGATGTCCTGAAAAATAAGAAAGTGCAAATATTATTTTATGTAAAAAATCTGACTTGGCGGAGGACGATCAAAATTAGTATTGGAAATACGAGAAACAATAAGCCGTGTAGGCGGTGGGGAGGAGAAAGATCAGACGAGAATCTCATGAGACGCAGAATTCAGACCGGAACTAGAAAGAATGCAATTGGGCATGTACGCTTTATCCTTGCAAGGTGGAATAACTTGGGTTGTTCAGTTTGTTCCGGCTATTCATGTTCAGCGGACAACGTTCCGGATTGCGAGAACCGACAGACGGACGACGCTGCTTTTCGGAGCCGAGGATCAAATATCAATCATCGTCCATCGAAGACCGGATTTCTCGATATTGATTAACTACATGTTTGTTTATCTCTCTTCTTTGCTCTGTTTCTTCTGCCCACTTAAATTATCTGTTATTTTATTCAATATCACTTTCTTTTTTTTCCTTTGTTGTTCTCGCTGAAATTGTTTTAAGGTTGGAACAAAATAAAAAAAATGTCTTTTACGTTGCATTTATGGCGAAAAGCTTGTTCGCATGATTCCCTTCTTTTGATGGACACATTTATATATCATTTTAATATTCGGCGTTTATTCTTTCGGATCTTATAAATAAATGTGAATTTCGTGTTGTCATGTTATCATTGTACAGAATATGAGAATTAATATCTCATATGTTGCATTAATGTTTATTCAACTCCAGACTTCGTTATTTGCCGCTAATGAGCTGCTGTGTGGATTTGGGGCTTTTGCCGAACGTGGATTCTATATTATTGCCGGGATATAAGAGGCTCCCTTTCGGATGGCTGCTTATGTTTCTACCTGTCATTTGGTTTTTCTGACGTGTGCACATTCCATGTGCAGCTGCATCGACTTCGTGTTTACATGTCGTGGGCAACTGCTGACATCTACTGAATGCACATGGCGGCTCGGGTGTTGTTTTTTTTACGTCAATTGGTTTCTCTGATGAGATTTGAGTAAAGTCTATTTGTCATCATCTGAAGTAAGTCATGTACTACATTTTAATTCTTCACCATGTGTTCAATCTCAATCAAAGCTACCTGTAACACTATAGAAAATGTCTTACAAAAACGGATTCGACGTGTAGAAAATACTCAAAAGGAAAATGACGGTTATATTTGGAAAAATATATCTGGAGTCGGATACTTTCGCAAGAATCTTTTTTCCCATGCGCAAATTTGACTTTGCACTCAATCTATAAAATGTTCTTGACGAGGCTACCAAGTAGGGTGAATGTGGTAGCGAGCAGAAAACGAGTATTGTTGGATTGGTCGATTTACGCTGTTTTGTTGATTGAAGTAAACGAATTAAGGAACGTTTTTGAAATCAAGATGAAAATCACTAGAAGATATTTTATCTCTTAACATTCATGAACCGATTCAACTTGAACAATACTTGTGAGGTAGTGCCACCTTCAAAATGGACGGTGCGTTACTGATATCTGCTGAGTTGGATTATTAAGTTCGTTGTGACCCCGATTCGTCGTTTGACAATAAAGAATTAACGACGCTCATGGAGGGTTGTCCAAAAACAAGCACTCGAATATTAAAAGCATTGCTTGTGGAAGTACATACAATAATAGCAAAACATCTGTCAAAAATCAGCAAAATATAAGAGAATGTATAAATGGTACTTTATTAATTTAAAAATAATGAAGAACTCAAATGTTTTGATATTCGCTGCGAAGTTTTTTCATCTAAAATATAACTTTTTGTTGCTGATTATTAATAAAAAAAATGTTTCTCCTTGATAATCGGAACTATAGCTTACATTTAGGTCGAAAATATTTGCTCCCTCGCCTAATCTTCCCCAGAACAAATCTTCAAACTTATACAAATCCTTCTTTGCGTAGTAATCGACTACATCTTAATCAGATCGTAGTGATTTGACTGTCATGATTTGAAATTGACGCATTAAATGTTGATATTACTTTGTCTAGCAGGGATGAGCAGAAAGAATCCTTTTCGCTGCAGGACAACACAAGATTACATATTTCAAAACTAGTCGCATCGATGTTCTGCTTTAACCTCGGTAAACATTCCCTCCCCACCCGATTACTATATTTAGCTGGTTTTAGATGGATATACGCGCCGGCAGGAGATGTATACCAATGCGGAATCGGTCGGAATTGCTTTCGTGCATTTTGTCGATTAACTTGACTTTATGATAGAGCCATTCCACTGCTGAATGGGTGTTAACATTGCACCGATTATAATTCTACTTATTTCGACTAACTGGTCCGAATTAATATTTGCGATTCAAAAAGGCCATTTATTTTGTTCCCGAAGAATAGTGGCGCTGATTCAGACATATTCAAACCCGCAAGAATATTGAGCATAAATTTCGAAAATGAAAACAACAAATTGTCACTTAATCTTTGCTGAGCACCAGGAAGTAAATGATCTCAGTAATAAAGATAACGGAACTGATTATTGCCATGTAAACCAGCAATGGTAGGCATGTCAGGCCCTTAACAATCAAAACTTCAGAAATAGAATGTCTCTTCTGTGCAAGCTATAAGCTCAGCCAAATAATAGCTATGAGTGGGAAGTCTTACATTGAAGCAGATTTCGTAAAGCAAAACATATTAAAAACAGCTGAAATTGTATGTCTAAAGAAAGCATGCTTATTAAAAGACATTTCATTAAACAGGAACATTTGTTATTGAACATTTGTTATTGTTATTGAACAAATTGATGAAATGTCAATTGATTTGAAACAACGATTGAAAGCTGTATCATCAAGGTTCGAACATTTTCTATTGCTGTTTATGAGACCGTTGTCATCACTACAATAGCACAACTTGCAATTTTTAGCCGGACCCGTGCCGTTGAATCTAATATCCATGAAGGATTGTACTGATTCCTATGCTTAACCCTTCAGTTTTGGACAGTTCTTATTTTTGTACAATATATTCTTTGCAAACTGCCAGTATATGTAGTTTATTCTTTTATAAAACTACGTCATTCTTTTGTAAACATGAATCCTGTTAAATTTGTGTGCACATTGTGTGTTTCTAAATGTAAGTAATAAAAATATTCTGTATTAAACTTTTATTAAATGACTTTAATTAGTTCGATTACGCAAATTTTGTTGTCATTGATAGCCCTCATAACAACATGTATATCAGAGAACCCTCACTTTGACATGCCTTATGTAAAAGGTATTTGTGTCATTGGCTATTTTGAGATACAGACCAATCATACTATCAAGACGAGAAGACCATATCTAAGCGTAAACAAGGAAAAGACAAGCTGCTATATGATGGACGTGACTATGCAAGTAGACATTAGAATCTAAATAAAAGAAAAATAGCAGAACTTGGGTTGCGAGATGAGAAACCGTAGAAAACAGTGTTTGTGATTGTGTTTATAATATCTTATAATTTTTAAGCAATCAGAAACAAAAGCAAAAATACAAATTCAGGAATTAAGAATTTGAGAAAAAAATTGAGAAATTTTAAATTACGAAATATTCAGAGTCAGAGAGGATGCTGAGGAAAGTGCTGGTGATTTGGCGATACCTATTCTCAGTTAATTGTTAACTACCAGACGTTTGAGGTTAATATGCAAATGCAATAATTATAATAATTTAAATATATTATAACAATTATGATATTTATTATTATTATTATTTAGTCACTGCTGAATAGAAGCAACAAGATTCATGCAATTAATACCTGGACAGTTGCATTGTTGAGATTTAGCGCAGGCATTCTTAACCGACAGAAGGAATTGAAGGCACTGAACGGGAGAATAATAAAATTGCCGACTCTGCGTGGAGCGTTTCATCCAAAAATGAATACAGGTTGGCTAAATTTGTCTAAAATAAAAAAAAGTGGGGAGTAAAGAACTAAATTGTAAAAGAAAATAGTTTTGGGTGGTGCATGAAGAACATATCAGAATATCTTTGAATCCTGATTAAGAAGTATAATATAGTCACTATTTATTATTTCAGTTAAATAAAGGAATACGAATAACGGAAGTATGATGAACAATTTTCAGTTGTGCTGTGCTAGTAAACTAAATTACGTATCAATGGTGTCTTCATCTAGCTAAAGAATTACTATGATGTCAGATGTATTTTTAGGAGTGTGAGTATTTCTTCCCTTATATATATATACATATGTGTGTGTGTGTGTGTGTGTGTGTGTGTGTGTGTGTGTGTGTGTGTGTGTGTGTGTGTGATATTCTTTGCCAAATATGTCGAAGTTACTGAGCATTTCTACAATTTCTTGTGGCGTACTTTGTCGAACGCCTTGGCATAGACTACCAAACACATGTAAACGTCCTTGTTCATTTGTATTGCCCTTTCTGATAGCATCCTAAGTATAAATATTGCATTCCTTGTTCCAGTATCCTTGACAAAACCTCACTGTTTTTGTTCTATTTTCAGTCTGATTCTGCTTCACGTTCTATTCATCAGGATTCGGACAATGAGTTTCATTATGTGGCTCATCAATCTGATTGTTCGGTGGAGTTCGCATTCCATTGCACCTGGCTTCTTTGGCAGAGTTATGAAAATTTATTTGCTTAGGTTATCTGGTATTACAACACTGTTGTAGATTTCATTTATTATTTCCGTAATTTTCTCTGTGCCAAAATCTTCTAAGACTTTCAGCATTTCTATTACAATATCGTCTGGTCCAGCTGCTTTGTTCCTATTCGGCTTGGCCATTGCAGCTTTTACTTCGGGTTTTAATATTTCCAGCCTGTCAGCATCTTTTTTACTATCGGTTGCTCTTTCTTGTTGTGAAAAATATCGTTCTGATAGCACTAGCACTTCTTTAAGTGCGTCCCATTTCGAATTTCCATGTCTCATTTGTTCTTCATTTTGCTTCTCACACTGTCAGTGTATTTTTTCTGCAGGTCGATGTCCTTCAGGAGCGTTTTGTTTTGCAGTCTGGGTGCTACCCTAGGCTTTTTTAGTCTCCGACGTTTCACCCTTAGTTCGCAGATAACTGGAAGGTGGTCTCTTCCACAGTCGACACTTGGTTAGGTTTTGCATTAAACTACTGCATTTCTGAATCTTTTGTTCATGGTTACATAATTGATTTGGTTTTTCATGTCGCCTCCTGGGCTTCTCCATATCCATAAGCGTATCGGTTGTTCTTGAAACCAGGTGTTGCTTATCACCTGGTCATTTGCCTTACACCACAGGACCCATCTTTCACCCCGGTCGTTGCGGATTTTTAATCCAAAATTGCCAGTTGTCTCCCCTTCCCTCTCTCTGCCTATTTTGGCATTCAAGTCTCCCATGATGATTCTAATTTCTTGACTTTTACATTGAGCTTTGGCATTGTCAAGAGTGAAGTAAAAATATTCTATTTCTTCTTCATTGCTTTGCGTTGTTGGTTCATAGACTACTACAATTGCTATGTTGAACGGTCTCCCTTTCAGTTTGACCAGGAGAACTCTTTCAAGGAACTGGCAGTATCCCAGAACGCATTTCTTCATTATGCAACTTAATTGACGTGTTTAAATACGTTTTCCTTTCATCGTCTTGGCTTGGAGCTAGGTTAATCGCTAGGATGAATGATAAATAAAAATGTTATAACATAGTCAGTGGTCAGAATAAAAAGTTTCTTCATAGAAGTAAATATAACTGTTTACTGTAAACCTTCAAAAACGGAAAAGAAATATGACGGGTCTATGTAACCCGTACAGCGAGAATATTCTCGTAGAAACGGATGGCCTACTAGGATTTGTTATTGGTAGACGTAACCAGAATCACATACGACGCTGTTGATGGTAGTTTCAAAAAGAAAAACAAAAATATTAGGCTAGGTCGTCGTTGAAAGTACTAATTGTGAGAATACCGAAGTAATGACCGTTAGTAAAAGGGATTAACTAAAATGTGAGTAATATATTGCAGATGCCAAATTTTTAAAAAAACTAGGAATTCCAGTATCTGGGAAGTATAATGGAAAGATGCATAAGAAGAGCGAAAAATAATTTTCAAAAACAAAGTAAAGCATAAAGGAATCAAGAAATAGAATAAGAAATAAAAGACTGTTAAAATGCTATGCAATGTCCACTCTTCTAACTTTCAGCACAGTGAAAAATTAGAAGGACTTAAGGAAATCGACGAATGGTGCGAGAATATGGCTAGAGAATATGCACTAAATGTGGAACTTCTAAAGCGAATAAGAACTACAAAGAAAATGTGGATGACAGGACGAGACAAGCTGAAATATTTCTGATACATGATGGAAATGGATTGTTTGAAGAATTTAATGCTCACAAGATACGTGGAAGTTTAACAAGCAGGGGAATGCAATGAGTAAACTACTTGATAATTTCTTGTATATGAATAGCGTAACACGTGCCACAAAATAATGAGGAAGCATATAAGAAAAAGTGTTGTGGAGAGTAGCAGAAAACAGGAAGTTGTGGAGGACTAGCAATTAAAACAAAAATATACTTTTTCTTAATTTTTGATTTTTTTTCTCTGGCTGACATAAATTCATTTGGTGTTACGGGAAATGATATTTTAATTCATTTTTACCACATTTGATTTTTTTCCATTCTAATTAAATTGTGACTTCTTTATTAGGAATCAACACGCCCGGTCGCGTCCGAACGAATAAATCAAGCCGGAAGATCATGAGGTTGTGTTGGTAATGAAGTAGTCGCCTGCCAGGTGCCCACTCCAGTCCAAAGATGAAGAAAATAGATATTAGATTAATAAGCTAAATGGACGAAATGAATAGAATTAAAATGGTGAGATAACACATACGCACGCATTCACACATTTGCAGGCATAGGACAACGCGCGTACACGCATGCAGAGGGTGTGCACACACGCAAAAACAGAGAAACAAACGCTCACGCACATGCACACCATGCACAAGATCAAGCACATGCACACACAGGCGTGTACACACGCACAAAGATAGGCCCATGCAAGTAAATACAAGTACACATACACACATTTTCACAAATGCACATATATATACACATAAAACACACACACACAGGAATATACACTTACAGAATTGAACATAAATATACGCAGTCGCCTCCCCCGCGACACATATGTGTGTGTGTGTGTGTGTGTGTGTGTGTGTGTGTGTGTGTGCAGGTTTCATTAAAAATGACAGACAAGGTATTATGGTTGAGTTTTTATGTAATTTTTCATGTGATTTTGTGATTTTTTTTCTTTTCAGGACATAAATTATATAAAAATTGTCCGAATGGTGTGCTTTACCGAGCGCTTTCGGCTATACTTTTAGCCATTATTAAGGATAGATTTTATTTTCTGTGTAACTGAATATCTGTAAAGTTATGTATGTTTGTTGAGGAGTATGCTTTATGTTCCGAACACGGTAAGAAAGTTTTAGCTTGTTCGGAGTTGATAATATTGAGTATTGGGGTTTTCTTTTTTTTTTTTTTAATAATGCTTCAATTATTTTTAGCTATTTTTAGCATGTGACTGATGCTATGATATCTGTGTTGTCAACAAGTATGTTACGCATAGTGTTTATTAGGTCTCCATCTGTGTATAAATGAGATCGAATTGAGCTCTGGTCTCAGAGATGCAATGTGAGTCTTCGTGGAAATTTCGTAGTCGTGTGGCCGATATAATTATTTACGAAATAATGGTGGATCAAGAAGACAATTCTTCGAAAGACATGTAAAAATATAAATGATACTGGTTCACTGTACTTTAGATCTTGCAGGTGAATTGTTATTTTTGACGATGAGCTGTTTTAAATTTTCTGTAATAGATAATTTAATTTTTTTTTAAACGAATGAGAGTTGCGTATTTTTGGTTGATGTTTCGAAATTAAGGTTCGTCTTGTTTATTATTGCTATGTATTTAGGTTTTTTAAAAAATAATCATGTTATTGTTTTTATCCGTGTGTTTATTGTTGTTATTGGTCAAGTTTGAAAGAAAAAGTCTAATATGCTAGTCAACCAAATAATTTGGAAATCCGTTGTTGACAAGTGTTTGTTTCAAGTTATTAAATTCTTTGAAGAAAAGCGAGCGAGAAGATGAATTCTCGTCTCATAAGGAATTTTTTAATAACACCAATTTTATATCTAAGAGGACATTGACTAGTAAAATTAAGGTAACAAAAATTTTTACTGGAGTATTGTTTTATATAGGAAAATAGTGAAAATATTATTACGAGACTCCATGAGAACAGGTAAGAATGGGAGTTTTTTGTTTTTTTCGGTTAAGTTATTATGCAGTATTAACAAAAAAAAAACATTCTATTTTCATTTACAATTATTCACTTGGCAATAAATACTAAAGAATAGTATCAAATACATCATTTTTTTTAAAGACTGGGGTGACTTAATAATTATGACCGGTAGTGTATATTAAATGTGCATCAAATGAATTTATAACTATTTCATAATTACCTATATTGCTGTTTCATCATCCTTGCCTTGTAAAATTTTGCAAAGTAATAATAACAAAAAAAAACTGTCTATTTTCATTTAGAATTATTCACTTGAACAAATACTAAAAATAGTATGAAATACATAAAAAAAACTGGGGTTGCCTAATAATTATGGCCGGTAGTGTAGTTTTAAGATTATCAATTTCGTTTTTGTACTCAGCTAAAATGAAAATAATGTCATCTACAAAACGGACGTATATTTTCCGTTTGGTAATTTTTAAAAAACTGTTTTCTACGTGAATCATGTAAAAGTTAGAGAAGCACGGACCAAAGAGGGGTTGCCGATATTTAGTCTGTTAGTAAATATGGTCTTTATGTTTGTAGGAAGGGAACTTATTTGTGCAGGCAAGCAAACGTATTTTGAGACTATTAAGATTGATAGATGGTGGTGAGACTGATGTATGTTTATATACGGACTTAATGAGTATGCCAAAGGTTTCAGCAACGAAGATATTAGTAAATAAGTTTTCGACGTCCAGAGACACAAAGGTGCTTTGATTTGAGGTTGAAGATTTTAAAATTTGAAAGAATTTGTGGATGAACTTAATGCTATAATTAGCAGATAGTTATGGGGTGATAGAGTCATTCAGAAATGTTGACAGTTGGTATATGGGTGTTGTGATCTGAGAAATTATATATATATATATATATATATATATATATATATATATATTCGATGATAAGTATACGACGTTAGTGAACGAAAAAAATATTTTCTCACAAAAGATAAAAAAAGGAAAAAGCAAGGAAACAAATAGGAAACAAAAATTCGGTAAGGAAATACTTTTTTAATTAACAATTCCGAATAATTTTCGTGTCGTTTAGATTAAGGATGATTTATCTGTGTCTCCCCAAGACATCTTTCTGTTTAAATTTCTATAGGGTTTACTACATGGCATAACAAGCTCCCATGTGACGTGATAAGCTATTCATCTAAAGCAATTCTATTCAATATCAAATTACTTCTCATCATTATTGATTTTTGTCCGCAACATAATCATTTTATCATGACTATTAAGTGGAAAGTTTTAATTAGATCTTATTTTCTTTAGGCTATACTTATTTAATAATAGTAACATATATTTTTAGTAACAGAATTTTAGAAATTTAGTGTCGTAGATTTTGGTCATAAATAATACCTAATAAAGACCGTTTTTATTTTGCAATGATCCACAAAGAATAATATTATGCGATGTTTAATTTTAAAAGAAAATGAATTTCCTATATAAAAAATGTTCTTGGAGTGAATTCATTTTAGACCATATTTTATGTAAATTATTAATTTTTTTAAAATTTTTTCACGGCCCAGTAATAAACTTCCTGTCTATTATAGTCACTACACTTTTACACTAGTTTCAACTTTGGTGGTTAAGTGTATCCTCAATATTCTGTTTTCAGTTGTGTCATTATCTGGACAGTCTCATTTCTTCACGGATTTTGATTTACCTCCAACTACTTCGCAAAATTTTTCACCCTCGATTTCAGTGCTCTTAAAACAATTGGCAACTCTTATCTATAATTTTAATGTTCCCTAATTTCTTCAAATCTGATGTGGTAGTGATAATGGCATCTAAAACCTCTTTTTATTATGTGTATTAATATTAAAAAGACAGCAATTGTATAAAAAAAACTATCATCAACGCAAAAGTTTTTGCTGTTTTCATCGACATACAACACCCTTCATCTTCATCTCAATTGACAGTTAATCACCCCGATATTCTTGAATGCCTCTAAGTATTCACATTGACTTTATTAATTTTTTATGGTTTCAATTAATTATAGAATTCCAATTCTTTCCATCTTGTTAGTTAAGATCTTCAAAACTGCTCCAAGTGAACCACTGACCATATGCACAACTGTCAATTCCATGTTCTACAATGTCAGTTCAAGCTGTAGATATATTTAAGCTTTCACACATATACGCACACACATACACACAGACTCTCTCTCTATATCTGTCTCTTTATATATATATATATATATATATATATATATATATATATATATATATATATATATCGCCTGTTGGAACAGTGTCATCAACTATTTCAGAAATTCTACTTTTATGACAACTGATATACTTTTATGACAACTGATATGCCCCGTTGGTCTTTATGATCGAATCGCAGTCGTTTGCACAATTCCTGGTGGAACACCTCTCATGCACAATAATGTCTATTTTTTTTGGACTTCTTATTCCCAACTTGCTATACATTCGCTGTTATGATTTACCTCCTGTCTAGATTGGCTTCTGTTTTCATAAAAGTATTTAGATAGCTATCAATAAAATTCAGTTTTTCTATTCAAGTGCACTCTACACAAATTTATCCTTTTAACTTTTATTTTAACCCTCTAATCAAAGATAATATTTTTTTTATCATCTTGGATTTTTCTCTTCCTTTATTTTTATTCCTTTTAGTTATATAACAACTTTTGTTTGCTATAATTGTTCAACAAAAGAACTAAAGCCGAAGGGACATGACGCATAGAAATGAACGGAATATTTTATTACTCTGCCAAGTACTATCACTAAATCCCTAGATAGTAGGGCTGAAGTAAACCCCAATGCTAACGAATCCCCTTTCAAGCACCTTTAACATTATTATTGTTGTTGTTGTTGCTTTTCCTAGTTTTGACTTCATTGGCCTATTTAACCACTCTTTTCCATAAAATTTGCAAAATAATTTTAGTTTTATCAAAAGTCATGATCGAAGTACCGACATCCCACCGTGTTCAATTGAATTAAATACGAAGATCGAACTACAGTCAAAAGCAATGTATTGCATGATAAGAATCGGGTGTCGGGTAGAATCAATCATTGAAGTTGTTTTGTTATAATTAAAACCGGCTGACTCTTTCAGAAAACTTTCCTCCCACAACATCGATATATGAAATATTCTACAAATATTGTCGTTGTTTCTTCTCGGTAAAGGCTGACGTTTTACGTTTTCGTTGCTATAAAGAGAAAAATGATGAGACATTGTGTCAAAGGTCATGTTTGTTTAGTGGCGACTCAGGTTTTGGATAAGTTATTCTGTAGGTGGGGAAAGATGGAGACGAAGCAGTGGAGTGATGAAAAGTTTTAAATAGAAAGAAACAAAGAAACAAAGAAAGAAATAAAAATATTTAATAAAGAGAAAATAAAATGAAAGAAAATAATCGCTTCTAACAAAAAATAAATAGAAAAAAACGAAAAAAATTAAAAAATGAAAGAAAAATAGGAAACAAAGAAAAACATACAAGTAAAAAAGAAACAAAAAACTGATAATTGACTAAAGGAAGAGAAAGAAAAATAATCACCAATAAATACGAGAAAGAAGGGAAGTGAATGAAGGAGAAAGAAAAAAGAAGAAAAGAAAGTAAATGCATGAAATTCGATAACAACCACGAACATTCGCTGGATCTTTTTCCATCACTAAATTTTTTACCAATAGCGTCAACCGACAAACTTGTTCTTTTTTTTTAATTTCCTTATTATTATTATTATGTCATTTTTCATCATATTTCTATTTCTGCTATGGTCGCACTACCAACCAAGTCTGCGGGAAGACCTAAGGCAGGTCGTGGTGTGTTGTTATGGCTCCATCTATCTTCCCCATCATCCCTAGCGTTACATAGACAAATTTCTCCTTAGTGTGTGTGGCTGTACTTAATAAGACAATTTTTTGTATATCTCTCAAGCTGGGGTTTCCGGGGATTCTTTCAATGTGTTGTTTTGTTCCATTTTTTATCATTCCAAGTGCACCTACTATCACTGGCACAACTCTTGTTTTCATTTTCCACATTTTTTCTATTTCAATTTCCAGGTCTTTATATTTTGACTGTTTTTCAAATTCCTTGGTTGCTATGGACAAGCCATATAAATCAACAGACAAGTTTTCTCTTTCTGGTTTTTAGCAATAATGTCTGGCCTATTTGCTTCAATTTTTCTGTCTGTGTAGATGGTGTAATCCCATAGAATGGTGACATCTTCTATTTCTGTAACCGGTGCTGGGTGATTTTCATACCAGTGTTTGTTTACAGATTTTCCATCGTGTTTGCACACTGTCCAATCTAAATATTGCCCCACTCTAATGTGGCGATTTTTATATTCATTTGGGGCAAGTACAGAACAGCCTGAGATTAAATGGTCTATTGTTTCTTGGTGTTTATCACAAAACCTATATTTTGGATCCATATTATTATGTATAATATTTGCCTGAAAGTTTCTAGTGAAAGGACTTTGGTCTTGCACTGCAAGAATAAAGCCTTTAGTCTCAGAGTTTAATCCAGATACACGTAACCATTGATGAGTATTAACTTTATCAACATTGGATTTATTGGCACGTTCTGGATATTGGCCATGCAGAGGTTTGTCTTGCTAACATTGTTTCATCTGTTCAAGAGCTTTATCTTTGGCTTTCATTTTCATATTTTTTTGCCGCAATAGTTGGTTCTTGGCTTCTGTTTTGCTTTTCTACAGAATCTACTAACTGTAAATCTTGTTTGTATTTACTGCCTTCTTTTATTATTGAATATTTTTTCTTTCTTTCTTCATGTTGCCTTACTAATTGTATCACCCAGTCCTTTGTTGTTTCTATGTATGTTAGTAAGCCAATAGTTGTTGTCTTGTATGACAATTCTAGCTGAATAAGACCTCTTCCACCTACTCAGCCTTTGGATGATGCATCTTATGCTTAGAAAGAAGCTTTCTTGTTTTAGAATCCATTCGCCTGATGTCGTTTAGAGTTCAGTTTAAGATTTATAAACTATATTGGACAACTGGGATTGCAAGGCTATTTATGGCCATAATTCTGTTCTGAGAATTCAATTCGTAGCCTTCTATAGTACTTTTTACGCACTATTTCTTTCATTTTTTATGGTGAACTTTTTCACTCTCATTTACATCTAGGTATTTATAAGCTTCTTCTGGTTTCAATTCTTTTATTGTTACAGCAGGGTCTAAGCTAATTGAGGATGTTTCTTGTAGTGATTCACGTAAAACCGTAGCTTTAGCACATTTATTCAAATTGAATTTCATTCCAATGTCTTCGCTGAAGCATTTTACAGTTTGCAGAAAACCTTCCAGCTCATTAACATTCTTAGTCATCCATGTAAAATAGATGGCTTATTTTTATTTTTATTTTTTATTTTTTTGCCTATTTTATAACCACATTCTGTCTTATTAAGTTGACTGGTTAGTGCTATTAATTTCACCTTGAAATGTACCTCTTTTGATGTTTATTTAATCAGACTTATAGGTTTCATTTACATGATTGAGGTAAAGGGTTGTTTTCCATATAGATATGCACTGTTTGATGAAATTGATGCTGACGGGTGATATCTTGTATATATTTAAAGTTTTTAGAATCCAGGCATGTGGCACACTATCGAATGCCTTACGATAATCTATCCAGGCAGCACTAAGATTTTTCTTTGTACTGTAGCAGCTTTCCGGGATCATTTTGTTCGTCTTTACATCCGTAACAGCCACGTTTGCACCCTTTTTGTTTAAGCGGTAACATGTCATTACTTTCTAAGAATAGATATGTCTGTTTTGTTAAAATAGATGTTAATAGATGTTAATAGTTTATATGTTGTCGGAAGGCATGTAATTGGTCTGTAGTTTTTCGGGTTGTTTGTGTCACTATTCTTGGGTAGAAGAAATGTAATTCCTTTGGTCATCCATGCAGGAATTTTAGTGGGATCGTCAACCATTTCTTGAAGTTCTTTGGCTAGTTTTTTATGTGCTGTATTTAAATAATATAGCCAAAAGTTAGGAATTTTATCTATACCTGGAAATTTCCAACTGTGTGCTTTTTTTAGTGCAAATTTAACATCCTCTTCTGTAATTCCATCCAGTATCTGTTCTGGTTTATTTTTTTATTCGTTCTATCTCTTGTGCAATTCAATCTACTTCTTTGTTATGTTCTTTAGGGCAAGCCCATATTTTTTCCCAGAACTGTGTAACTTCTTCCATTTTGGGGGTGGACTCTCACTGCAATTCTTTTTTACCTGTTTTCCTGTAAAATTTCTTTGCATCGGCTTGAAAAATCTTGTTTTGTCTGTAGAATCTTGATCTTTTCTCATAGCGTCTTATTCTTTGAGCCTTCAGTTTTATTGTTTGCTTTATTTTTTCCTTAGTTGATAGGACTTCATTTTCATTTCTAATGTTGTATTTTCTTTCGACTCTTCTGCTTTTCCTAGTTCTTACATTTATTCCTCTAGTTAGTTCATCCAGTACTGATAGTTTACTTCTAAGTTGTTCGATTTCTTTTTCTATTTTTCTTTTCCAAGGTGAATCTTCATGTCTGCGAGACTGCCTTGTTTTTAATTTGATGTTCAATGTTTTTGCTGCTGCTATTGCTGATGCATATATTGCTTTATTGAGATTTATATGAGTGTCTTCTTCATCCAAAATTAATTTGAGTGCTACATTGTAGAGCTTAATAGTTTGGAGGTTATGCTTTGTTGAGTGTAATTTTGGGAGTTGTTCTCGTTCCTCCATTGCAATATTTTGTATTTGACTTATATGGTTCTTGATTTCTTCCTGGCTTCTTGTATACTGTTCTTATTTTCCGTAAAATAATTCTGTTCAATGTGTTCTGAACACGTTTTATTTTCGTCTTGCAACTGACTCAGATCACACTTTTAAACTTAAAGCATTATCTTCACAGTGATTTGTGTGTATCACGGTTTCTACATTATGACCTGTGGCTTGTTTGATGTTATTACTTTTTTATTTCTGATTCCGGTTCCTTTTCATATTTTGTTGATTCGTCTCTTCTGGTTACAATTCTTTTAATCTCATTAATTTCAATCGGTTATGACGAATGATGTATCTTTATTATTATTATTATTATTATTATTATTATTATTACGAGTATAAATCTTCTCTTTACCAATTCAGCCTAAACACAAAGAATATTCCATCTTTCTGGAAAGACCTCCTCGTGTCAACACTAGCTTACCAAGCCATCTTCCTCATTCCAGGTTCCACTATTATCATTTCCATTGATACCATCTCGACCAACACTATTAACTTTATCATTATCAACAGCATTTTTGTGCTGTTAATATTCACTGTCATTATTTTAAACAATCAATCGTTTAGTCCGTTCTTAGCAAAGTTGCTGGATCGGGCAAGACAGTTTTTCTGGGCAGAATCTCCTTTGCATTTATATAATTCTACCACTCGTTCATGTATCAAATCTTGTTGGTTATTTGGTCTAGTGCTTCTGCTACGTATCTAAAGATTCTGGACAAAATCCAAAAATGAATCAGTGACGTTATCGGCCCTGATCTGGTACTACGGCTTTTTCCCCACTGCCGTAAAGTAACTCCCCTGTGTCTTTTCTATAAATACGTACTTTCATGTTAATTGTTCTGATGAACTTGTCTCTTTATTACTTTGACTTCACGGATTTAAATGCAGGCCTTGATCGGCGGAAAGGCCCCAACATTTTAACGTTGAAATTGATAAGTTTAAAAAGTAAGTTCTATTCTAACTGTTTTATCTCTCACACTTCACTCTTCAGAGTTCTTGCTTTCCTGACAACTATGATAATTGGTTTTGCCGTCTTGTTTGGAGCAGCGACTATTGTAAGAATTTCACTTCCCTCGCTTAATTATAATGATAAGTTAATTACTTCTCAGTTATTCCCACATTCAATGGTCTAAGTGAAAAGTGTCTTTTTGGGGTAATATGGTTTCCTCAAAATCTTTCCTTAAGTAAAAACCTTTATTTTTGGTTTTGGTAATACTCAGACGCCCCGTAAATAATTACTGATGGCTAATGTCAATGGAAGATTCTAATAACGGACACTGATTACTATTAATGTCAGTTCGATATCTCAAATTTTACCAGCAGCATCATATACTGTTCTATAATTCTTAAGATCTAACATCTCCATCGTCTTATTTCCATCATTAAAATTTCAAACATTCCTTTTTCGTAAGTTCTTAGAGGAAGTATTGTCATTATACCATATATTTTCCTCTTTGATGTTTTGAGTACACTTTTCTTGTGCACCATTCAAGAAATATTGAATAAAACAACAGAGATGAATGCTACTTTGAAAGAATCTGAGACCAATATTTTTACTTCGTTTATGAAAGTCAGCCAATAACATTAGAGATTGCAAATTTGATTAAAGTTCATTAAAAGCTTTATTATAAATCCTCGCTCAGCATTTTGTCGTTTCTCCCTGTTTAGATGTGTTATTTCGCGTCTTCCCTTGAAATCCACGAAATATTAGAAGTGAAAATAAATAACAGTTCCTCTATTCTGTTATGTATAAATATAGTTATCGGTGCGGACTTTGATGGGAAAATCGGTGGTAAGATCACCTCTAAAACAAGAAACCGATTTTCAATTTTATATAAAAGTGATTAAAAAAAAACAATTTTGTAACAAGCACCGAGCGCCTTTATACAGAAATCACGAGAAATATCGATTTTTGGAAATAAATCATGAAATAACTTTTAACCCAAAAAAACTTTTTAATTCTTTATAACGTCCCGATAAAATAGGCTGAAACTCAATCCCTGACTGATTAGAAAGGTTATTGGAGCAAAAGAAATCAACTAAGTATTTTTAATTCTCTTCACCTCTGTTTAATTATCTGTATATCTTTCTTCATAAATATATGAATGTGTGTGTATGTGTTTGTGTGGGTGTATGTATATATATATATATATATATATATATATATATATATATGTGTGTGTGTGTGTGTGTGTGTGTGTGTGTGTGTGTGTGTGTGTGTGTGTGTGTGTGCAACTTAATCATTAGAGAAACAAAGGAGAAAAGCTCAAAAATATGAATGGAAAGAGCAAGATTATAGACAACTTTAAAAAGAATTAACATCTGAGAACCCTTGATTAAGAAAGAAAGAAAGAAAGAAAGATCACTAAAAACTTCTACCACCTGAATGAAGACATTAGGTTTACGACTCCAAAATTACACTACTGAATTGTCCAGGAGACAATCGCTGTTTAGAACATATATATATTCTTGTCAGTCGTGAGTTCAATTCTTGTCGTGAGTAGTATTGAAAATTCATATAATCTGATTCAGTGGAAGAAATAGGCAAGCGACACAATGGTGAATAGAAAAAGATCATTGATAAGAATAAGCAATCACCGTGTATTTTCAGTTCAAGATTTCAAGAGGGTTACTGAATATAAAAAAACGTGGCCGAGTACAACGATTAAAACGTCTCTGAATATAACAATCAAGATGAGGTTGATAATAATGGCCTGGATAGAAAGACAGTAAAGAAGAAATACCTGTCGCCATCGAGAAAACGATTTGCATTCAATCCCACTTTGTAAATCAGAAAAAATAATTGTTACAGCAGTGAAAAAATGTATTAATTGAGTAATAACGCAGTGGAAAAGTACGGTAGACGTAATCGAGTGGTTTGAAAAAATTGGTGAAAAGAATAAGGCCACTTTTTTGCAATTTGACATTGTAGACTTCTACCCATCAATTTCGGAGAACCTATTCAGCCTCGCCCTGGAGTTCGCTGACTTCTACTCGGATATCAGAGAGGATGAGATCAAAATTATCCGGAACTGCAGGAAATCAGTTATAATCCACAACAACGAACAGTGGAGTAAGAACTCAAAAGAGAACTTTGATTTATCCATGGGTGCACTGGATTCAGCAAAAGCTTCGGATCTAACCGGATTATTATTACTGTATAACTTAACTGCACATAAGGAAATTGAAACGAGCAGGATAGGACTGTATAGGGACGACGGACTGATGATAATTGATAAATCTACTGGAGGTAAGGTTGATAAAACCAGAAAATTAATCCATAGAGTTTTTAAATCCTTTGGCCTTAACGTAGTAATTAACCACAATATCAAGCAAGTAGACTTCCTAGACATAACATTAGACCTAGTATCGAACACTTTCCAACCTTACATGAAAAACAACGCTACCTCAATATATATAAACCCCAACTCTAATCACCCACCATCCATTATTAAGCACATCCCATCATCGGTTGAACGTCGCATTAACACACACTCATCCAACAAAGAGATATTTGATAAGCACAAGGTAATTTATAATAGAATCCTTAATGAAAGCGGGTATAAATCATCACAGATCAGTTTTATGGAGAAATTCAAAAGTCCAAAAAGCAGAAATAGAAGCAAGAAAATAATATGGTATAACCCTCCAATTCAACCAAACAGTTAATTTCAAGCTGTGACATAAATTTCTTAAATTAGTAGAGAAGCACTTTCTCAAATATAACCCCCTGAGCAAAATCTTTAATAAAAATACCATAAAATTAAGCTATAGCTGTTCCAATAATCTAGAAAAAATAATCAAAATGCATAACACTAAAATATTAAAAATGCACAGCAAAAATAAATCCAGCACTAATACAAGTCCGTCCCATGATAACAACCTCTGTAACTGTAGAAAACCCAACCAGTGCCCCATGGCCAATAAATGTCTGACGAAATCTGATATATATGAGTTCGATTTCATCCTTAGAAAATCCTAAAGATGAAAAAATATATATTGGGAATACCATGAACGATTTTTAAAAAGCGCTTTTACAATCACCTTTCATCCTTCAATAACAAAAAACAAAAAAAACATGGCATCTCTCTACAAACACTTTTGGAAATTAAAAAACGAAAATAAAACACCTAAGGTCAAATGGAAAATTCTCAAAAAAGCAAGAACAGCAAAATCTATAAAAGAACCATGCTTTCTTTGCCTTCAAGAAAAAATAGAGATCCTTAAATATATAAATAGTAACAAGCTCTTAAATCAGAGACACGAAACCACAGTAAACTGCAAGCACATTAAGGACCTAATCCTATAATCATACTAAGAAATACTAAGAGTTTGATTAGATATTCTCATTATAAAAGATAAAAAATGCTATAGAAAAATCGATCTAATAAATCCTCAAAGGAAGGTTTATCACTAAAGCCTACACCAATAATCTTACTTAACACAATAACCTTACTTAAATACGAAAATATTCCGTAATAAAAAAATAAAAATTAAACAAATGGCTCCCAAAATTGAAAAAGAATCAAAATTCATATATTCAAAATCAAGATTAAAAATATACTACTTCAGAATAATTATATCATACACAAAAATAAACTGTAAGCACACGTAAGATCTAAACCTACAATCACACTAAAAAGTACTGGAAATTTGAATAGAGATTTTTATTATTACATAAGATAAAAAATGCTATAGAAAAAATTGATGTAATGAATACTTAAAGCAAGATCTAATGCCCGCAAGAATATCTAAATAAATAAAATATATAAAAAATTAAAAGAAATAAATAGGATTCCAAACGATAATTTCTAGAAAAAAGAATATAAAAAATTAAAAGAAAAAACCGACCCTCTAAACCTAAAATTAAGATTAAACATACAACTTTATACAAAAAACTGATAAAACGCCAATTTGCATTTACTTGCTAAAAAATACAAATTTAGATTTCTTGAAATAACTTCGCCTAAATACAAAAACTCCAAACTTGAGTATAAAATATTTTTAAAAATATTTTTTAAAAAAAACCCATAAAATAAAAAAAATATTCCATACCGAAAAAATCAAAATTGGAAAGAAAAAACACCCCACCCCTATCACGTCTACCTAAGAAACCACAAAGTGAAAACCTAGACACAGAATCAAAGTAAATACATGAATTAGGTCTTACTAACAACAGACATCAATCAATTAAACGATAGCCAACCATGCAAATGATAATTCAACACGCTGCCCTCTTAGAAACTCTAAACAAAAGATATACCCGACCGATAAAACGTACTTTCCAACAGATAATACAATTAATCAACAATTTCACACCAGATTATTCAAACGTCTCACGATCCAAACAAGAAATACATTGACTTAATTACCAATAACCCCAACCAGCCCCCACAACAACAACGAACCAAATATAAACAGAGAATGATTCCAAATTTTTATTTCTCTTGATGATGTGTTTGAGTCCAAACACTGAAACAGCTATATGATTGTAGAAAAGAGGATATATATAGAAGAAATTATGTACATGTTCTAAAACATAATATATATATATATATATATATATATATATATATATATATATATATATATCATTACGCAATTAATTCGGCTGTAAATTTGAAAACTACAAAAAAGCTATTCTTCATGACAACCTTTGAAACTCGGTTTGTCTGTTCTATCTCACGCATACTATGCACATCTCTTACAGCTTTTCAATCGCTTCGAAATGCTTTGATATGGACAACTTTCTCTAGTGAAACCAGATGCACAATTCCGTCAGAAATTTGCATATAATTAAATATATATATATATATAGAATAGAAAGGGGATGAGTGTGATTCATCCTTATACACGTAGCCTGGTGAAACTCAGCGTGAACATTCTGTTGAATTTAATCCGTATTTTTTAAGTTATATATATATATATAAAGAATACCTAGAGAGCCAGAAAACCTACCTAGGTTTCACCTAAACGGATCGCTTTCCCTGACGATCTGTTTAGGTGATACCTAGGTAGGTTGTCTGGCTCTCTAGGTATTCTTTATTTATTCCGCTCTACCTAAGTATTGTGCGCTTTTTTTGTTAGTTGATTTCTCGTGTCGGGGTTTTTTCTTTGGGCTACGTGCTGACTCGATCTAAGCTCTTTTGACTGATGTTCATGTGGTTAGCTCTTTCTTTTTTAAAACCATTTTTTCCCATCTTCGTAGATGTGTGGAAGGTTTTTCGACACGAGTATAGTTATTATCTTATATATATATATATATATATATATATATATATATATATGGTTTAATTACTTAGTTTTTGGTCATAATAAAATTTGACCAAAATGCGTTAATTGGCTTAAACCAAGTAGAGAGCAGACCAGAATTTTTTAGACGTTTTAGAGAAATTTCAAGACACTATCCCAAAATTTTATGAACAATGATATGATCACTTCGAATTAAATGCATATTAAATAAATGAATTTACACAGATGTGGGCTTTTGTTAATGTGTTTGCATCTGCATATAGGCGTGCTGCATTGTTTTCCATGCAGAGATATTCCTTTTGGTATGAAATGAAGAGAGTGGGATGGAAAGATATATATATATATATATATATATATATATATATATATATATATATATATATATATATATATAGTGTGTGTGTGTGTGTGTGTGTGTGTGTGTGTGTGTGTGATATTGAGATTGAAAATTTTGACTTTAATCGATTCCCCCAATAAATAGCAAATAGGCACGATTCCCTGATGGCCAACCGGAAGTTCTAAGCGCTTTCGAAAAAGACAGGAGGATGTGGGAAGCGTGAAAAGAATAAAAAAACAACTAAAAAACGCTTATGAAAACCAAAGAAGATAAAAATGTTTTTCTCTTTGGGTTTTTTTCTCGTTTTCTTTCTTTTCTTTCTTTTTTCACTCCTTCTCTTCGGTCTTTTTTGCCACCCGTCCTCCTCCTCCACCTCATCATATTTCTCCTTCTTTCTTAATTTTCATTAGTTCATGTTTATCTATTTGTCATTCCATTTTCTTCCCTTCTTCTTGATATCGGCACTTAGTTCTCTACAGTAATGAATCAATATTTCACTAATTTAGATAAAAAAAAAAAACATTTTTACACTTCAAGAAAAAGACAAAATGTCAATGGTGTTTGGTTATCATAGATTTTTCAAATACAAAAATATTTGCTTTGTAAATAAACATCTAGGAGTTAGACTTCAGCTAAATTCGGTGAATGGCCAGAAGGAGTAAAGATAACTGCACACGTTTTAAAAAAAAGAAAGAAAGAAAGAAAGAAAGAAAGAAATGCAAAGAATAGAAAACCGATTTGAAAGAATAAATTTAAGAAAAAGAAAGAGAGGAAATTAATTAAAAAAAATTCAAAATTAAAAAAAGAAATAATAAAGTAAAATAAAGAAAGATTAAAAGTAAGGAAGAATGGGCAATTAACGAAAAGTCAAAAAAATGAAAACAAGAAAAGGAAGAAATTAATAAAAATTATGAATAAATTATGCAAAAAGTTGCATAAATAAAAGAAAGACTCGATATTCTTTTTTCCCGCTAGTTGGGTCTTTCGCGCCAAATTCCAATAAAGCGTAGACCAATCATATTTTTTATTTTTATAAGAGCCTCGTTTCAGTTCAAACCATTGCAGTCTTGATTATATATAACCGCTATCCCAAACAACACCCATCACTAAATTCTTTCACCTAAATCTTTTCGACGTATTTTCTTTAGCTTTTTTAGTTTTGTCTTGTAAAGATTTTTTTGTTTATTTTATTTCTTACAAGTGTTGATAACCTCCTCGAAATTTCATTTCAACGTCATTTATAAATTCTAACTTTTCAGAGAAAAGAAACATGTATGCATCTGATCAACAGTTCATGCGTCGAGAAATAAATGCATAAAAATTATAAATTTTTGTAAATTTAAGAGTCATACAAAATCAGTGGCGTTTTGGTACACAGTAATGGTTAACGAGGTAATCTGGTTTAGAATTACTATTACGTAGTGAGTTTGATCATTACTTGTTATCCTATAAACAAAAACTGAATATTTAGGCCCTCTCGGGTTTGGGAAATGGTTAACGAGCTATTCTCGTAGGTTTTTATTAACGAGTAACAAACCTGATCCTCATTGGATACTCGATGCTTATGGCTTCGTACTAAGCCAAGCCTCTCCACTCTGTCTGACCAAAACTAGTAGTGAGTAGTGAGTTTAGTTCTCATTAGCTGCCCCAGGTTTGCTGTCTTCCACCAAACTAAGATAGATTTAGCAAAAACAAGACCCAGCTACTTTCTACAATTTTACTTTTTCCGTATCTGTCTTGCTGTCTATTGATTAACTAATTTTTTACGGCGTATCAACCCTTTATGGATTATTTGAAATCGTAACATTTTTGTGATTTTAATAATAATTCATGTTTGGTGAATAAATATTGCGTAAAATATAGAGTAATAATGATTTTTCCATACATAAGTCCTACCATTTAACCAATATATTTAACCTATAGCTGAGAGGAGATTAATTCATACCTTTTCTGGTGTTATTTTCGTGTAAGTAAATGCAACAAACCCGACTGAAATTCGAACTCGGCTGTCTGATTACTCATTCCGAGCCGCTATCCACTGCACTACTCATACATCCTCGTCTTTCGTTTCGTTATTTGCTTAGTCTTTCTACAAAGATCCGTGCACATAGATACAAAGAGGCTCACATACAAAGATAGATAAAATCGTGTTTTAAATGAAGGTGATAAGAAATTTTATTAAGTCGATTTACAAAAGGATAAATATTTCGCTAGTTTTAAAATATTTGATAAAAAAGATCACACACTCAGAGAATATATATATATATATATATATATATATATATAAAAGAAAAATTAAGGCAGACAAGTTATTTCATGGTAAATCGGAAGTTTAGGCCTAATTCAGGCGAACTATCATCAGCTTCCGTCTTTATTGTAAAGAAGATTTTACACGAATGAAATTCACAAAGACCCCAAAGAAAAACGTAATAAAAATAAAGATCACTCTGTATGTATTTATATACATGTATATTTAGAGCTCTCTTAGAGCTACCACTTTATGTACAGGATACTCCTTTGTATTCTTCTATATCTACACCGCATGCTTATATATATATATATATATAATCATTATTAAACAATTATTGGTCAGAATAAAATTAGACTAGTATACAGTTGTTTAAAAAAAATTTCAATACATATATAATGTAAAGTTTTTAAATATTTTCATTTGGAAGTCAGTCAATTACGCAACCTTGGTTTCAACCATTCGGTATCTTTAGGCGTTTTATATCAGCTGATTCTTCAAGTTTGTTATTTTTTCTCAAACGGACAAGAACTTTCAGAACGCACAACTGGAAGTTGAAAATGAGTGGAATTTCAAAATAAGAGAGGAGTTTGTCAGGAACTGTAAACACTTTCATCTGGGTTTGTATGATCCTAAAATATATTTTCCGATATGTTTACATCCGGATATTACTTCGAACCTTTCATTTAGTAACCTTTCTCGTTATGGAAATACTATTATGGCTAACTTCTCTTCTTGGCACAATCTGCAGACATCACCACCATTGTAAGGTCTGTTCTTTTTTAATATGCTCGATGTTATACCAGGTTCTTTGCCGTTTTTTTTTTTGTTTTTTCTTTTGTTTTTGTTTTTTCTTTTAATTTTCATTCGTAGTTGGTTAGTTTGGTGCATTTTTTAAGGTTTTCTAGCTTGAATGTAGATTTGTGATTATATCAACTATTTAAAAACCCATTCCTGTGTATTTTGGTATACGTATTTTTGTGTTGCAATGAGTCTAACCACATGTTGGTTTTTATATTGTGGTAGGTGTGTTAGTTTTACGTGTGTGTTTTTTCGTGCCGGGTTTGGTGGGGTGGGAAATTGAATATTTACTCCTGATATTGTGGTGATATTCTTTCCTAAAAGATTTTCGTTTGGTATTGGTTGGGGCAAGGTGTTTATATATATATATATATATATATATATATATATATATATATATATATATATATATAAACATATGTATCCAAATGAATAAGGCGAAAGACCGAAGAAAATAATTGCAACGTTGAAAACATTAATTTAAAACAGTGCTAAAAATAAAAATAGACTAATGAATATTTATTATTAATTATTATTTTAGAGCATGTGTAAACTACAAACTACTACAAAATTGTAGATTTTATTTCGATATTGAAAGAACAATATCTCATCAGACAGTTAATAATGATGGTTACAATCATTATATATATATATATATATATATATATATATATATATATATAAGAAAAATTAAGGCAGATACGTTATTTCATGGTGAATCGGAAGTGTGGCCTATTTCAGGCGAACCATCATCAGCTTCCGTCTTTATTTTTACAAAGGATTTTGCACGAATCGTTCGCCTGAAATAGGCCTATAATTCCGATTCACCATGAAATAACGTATCCGCCTTAATTTTTCTTATATTTGCTCTATATGTATTTATATGCATATATTTTTAGAGCTCTCCTAGAGAGTTATCCGACCACTGTATGGACAGGATACTCCTTTGGATTCTTCTATACCCACACTGCATGCTGATATATATATAGCGCAAATAACCATTCTTTATATCGGAGTTCAATTGAAGAACTATTGACAGATAATACGTCGGATCCTGAAGCAAATGGTCTACAGCAGAAGATTACACTCAGTTTCCACTAATGTCAGATAAGAACAACGAACTAAGACTAAAATTCGTTAAAGATCTCAAAAACTGAAAAATAGTTGTTCGAAAAACGTTCCCTAGTATGATGAATCTTGATTTCTTCTATAAATTTTGAATTTGTAAAGCAAAGCGCAAACAACATGGCCACATCCAACTTTGTATCATCATTTTAAACTGATAAAGGTTCTGTACTCGTATGGGAGTTGATTTCCTGGTATAACAGTGGTACTTTTCGTACCAATAAAATATCAATAAAATTTCACTTGAATACCGCAGCCTTCCTAGATAGGGAATTCTTTTCACGAAAATGTTTAATAAAATCGACATAGTTTCTTTAAGTGAGACCTTTCCTGGAGTATTCGGCAAAATGAAATCTAGATATTTTTCATGCTTAGCGAGACACAATTAATATAATCAATAAGTGCATTGACCAGCAATGAGCTTATGTTAAAACTAAATATACAAATGCAAGTGTGCTTGTTTCTTTGTGTGTGCGTGCTTGCGCGCTCCCGCGCATGTGTGTGTTCTTGAAATTAGAAGATAATCACTGAAAAGAAAGATATATTGTTTAGTATATCCTGTCTCACTCGCAAAATGACAGCAAGCACGAATTAATTTATCAAATATACCAGTCATCCACACTAAATTGAAGTTAATATGTGATGATAACATATACATGTAGCATCTGCACAATATTACACGCATTTAACTCACGCAGCTTCAAAAGTACACACGTGCATAGATTCATACATATTCTCTACAAAACAAAATTGATTCTTACTGACTGATTGATTCATTGCCAAAACACACACCTGTATATATTTAAAAGACATCACTTCTTAAAGAGTCAAAAACGCATTAAGCTTCTTGTTCCTAATATTTCCCTGCGAAGCAGAAAAAAAAACTCTGAGTCTCCATTGATCGAAGCTAATATTGTAATTAAATAAAACGCTTGGTCTGAGTCCCATTTCCCTCAACCTCATCGCTTCCTTTTAACGTCGATTTTCAGCTACTTTGTTCCACATGTCACGCCTTCCTATCCACCAAAGCCAAACAACAACAAAAAAAGAAAAACCGCTTAATGTCGCCCATTCATACCAACCACAAAAAATGTCCGTCAAGTAGTTACATCTTTTTCTCCGGAACAACCAAAGTCTAATTCAATTTTCGACCAGACAAGATTTACTCCCAATTTTTTTCATTCTCTCTTTCACTCTTTTTTCTTTCATTTCATTCAATTTCTTTCTTTCTTTCTTTCTTTTTTCTTTCACTCACTCACTCTCTCTCACTCACACACACACTTTTTTGTCATACTGTATCCATTTTGCTCTTCTTCCTTTCCTACTTCTTCCCTATTAACCTCTTTGTCTTTCATCTCTGTTTTTTTTTCTTTTTTTTTACTTATTTCTTCTCAGTCTTTGTATTTCTATTTTCTCTCTGTCGGTTTCTTTACCTTCTTTATCTGTTTTTTACTTATTTACATTTAAAAAGTACTTAAGTAAAAATCACGTTTATTATCATTTCTAGTAGTAGAAGTAGCATTTTTATTAGTATAGTTTTCTTTTATCCGGGAAAATCTCATTTACTATTTTTCTATTTTTCTCTCGCTCTTTCTCTTTTTTCTCTCCTATGCATTTTCTCCCCCTCGCTTTTTCTCATCTATATGCTTTCTTTTTTATTTTGTCATACTTACAATTATTAAATGATAGATAGATAGATAGATAGATAGATAGATAGATAGATAGATAGATAGATGTAAGTAGACTCAGATAATACGTATGTCAAAGCAGAAATTTGCAGTTACCTTTGTGCGGACTATTTGTATAAATTATATACAAGAAAAGCACAAGCAATTTGCCGAGATACGTATAATTACGGGTATTCAAAGCAAATAAAAGCCGAAAGGGTAAATACAGTGAATCAATAATTAAATTAATGATAGAAAAATCATCAAACTTAAAGTGGGGAAAAATGTACAATTGCACAATAAATGAACAAAAAGACAAGATCAAGAAGTAAATAATAAAAGAGAAACAGAAAGACAATTAAAAAGAAAAGGAGAGAGGGAAGAAAAAGAAAGAAAGAAAGAAAGAAAGAAAGAAAGAAAGAAAGAAAGAAAGAAGAGGAAATATAACCAGAAATGAAAGCGGTTAGAAAGAGAAGTAGAGAAGAAAAGGGAGAATATAAAAACGAATTAGAAATTGGAATAATAATAATAATAAAAAGAAGGAAACAGAGTTTAATTAATTTGTGTGCGCAATGAATAACAGGGAATTAGCTTCTCCCCATCAATTTCATTCATTTCATGTCCTCCTCTGTTTCCCCCGCAACCTCAACACACACAAACTACTCAAGTACAAAAAGAAAACGCCAAACATAGAGGAAAAGATTGACAACAAACATATTTAAAACGATTTGAATGGCGAACGGCGGTCAATATTTGGCTGTGAGGTGGTTAGAGGCTGTCCAACGTTAAGAAGTCCTACGCTCTTCAATAAACATACCTCGATTGTACATGGGCACGGTATTCCATTGTTAGTTTAAGGAATTGACGTGAACTGAAGAAGTCGAATAATTGGCGCCAAAAAGAACCTATTTTCCAGTCTTTTTTTCTGTTTTGGTATTTCTTTTCTTTTCTTTTCTTTTTTGTTCTTGATAGAAACGTGCGTGATCGTTATGGAAGCAAGTTTTTCGAAGAGGAAGCGGCGTAGTTTGGCGGAAGGGTGAGCCGCGGGTAGATATAAAAAGATTAATAAATAGAATTAAATCGCCTGGAATTAGTTTCCTTGAAAAGTGAGACAAGACGGAATGTTTGGTGTGGAGTGTGATGGTAGATTCGGAAGAGCCTTGTTTGTCGATAGCGTGTTAGAAGCAATAGAGAACGGTGAATGACGATCATGTGTGGGATGTGGTGTGCTCTGCGCCAGAGTCGGGCCTATAGTTTCTAAAAAGAAACGAATGATGTTTTTTTTTTCTTATTCTGCGAAAGTATTAATGGAAAAAGTTAAACGTAGCATGGATAGGTTGCTAATTGGTGGCTTTTAACGCATCACGAGGATAAAAACTATCGAGAAGGAAGGAAGGAAATGAAAAAGGAAGAGTAAGCGGATGGAGGATAGAAAACGAGAAAAAGTCAAGCAGAACAGTTGAGTGATTGAAAGCAATAATCGACGTGAGATACTGAAAAGAAATAATAATTGTAGATCTTTTGGGGGTCGCTGGGCCCGTAGTAAACACCTTGAATAAAGCCCATAAAAACAAACGATTAAAAAATGTAAATAAAAAAAGAAAAAGAAGGCCAAGAGAAAGAATGAAACGTAATGAGAAAATGAGATAAGTTGCAAAAGATGGCTAGTCAATGTCAAGATTGCTGGGTTCGCCTTTTCATTATTTTCAAAGTAGCTTAAGCCCTAGTATCCTCTCAAATGGATAGAAACAAGGAAAGAGAAAAAGATAAATGAACGAAAGAAGGAAAGAAATGTAAAGAAAGAGAGAGTGAATTTGGATTGTGAATTTTTCAGACTACACAATTCTTTTCTTTTTATCTATTGCTCAAAATTCACTATAATTTTCTGAGTGTGTATATGATGGGAATAATGAAGCCAGCATCATACGAAGATGATTAGCAATTGATCAAATAAAGTAAACCAAGACTTTCAACTAATTGATCAATAAGTGTCAATTAACAAACATTTATCACTTTATGCATAAGTATTTTTCTCAATCGCTAAAAAAGGAAAAACAATCATTGCATTCAGATCGAATTTATACGTACCCGTTTGTGTGATAACTCGAACCAGAGAGACCGATCAAGTTTAGCTGGCCAAAAGAACTTCGTTTTTGTCCTAATATTTGACCTTACATGAGTAAATATTGTCGAATCAACCATGAATGGGTGATGTGCGTGAACATTATCAATTTATTTTGTGTCTTTTCATCAATAGATGATCATATTATGGTACTATAACAAACAAGCATAGACTTATGAATGCATAAGAGGCTTTGGAAGTCATTTTTTACTTTGATAATGAGCTTGAAGCTGGCAAACGTACTTCTAGTGCTGACAGATATATCGCTGACAATTATATCGCCTATATGCCGCCATAATCCTATAATATATATATATATATATATATATATATATATATATATATATATATATATAGTCATCCGCACACAGATCTGTTTCGCTGTATCACAGCTCATTGGTACGTTTAGAATCCGATTGCTTTTAATCCAGGATTGAAACCCGACGGAATTGGCGTCAGTCGGTGATTCTACCTCTGGTCTATGGGCATTCGGTAGAAGAAGGCAGACTTTTTAGCGTGTATATTGTCATTATACTCGCCCAGTGGCCAGAGTGCTCTAACCCATTACTGAATGAGCGATGCGTACATGACAGAGTAGCTACTGTTTTTCAAAGTCTACCATTCTTCCAGAGTGCTCAATCAGGGTGTGAGAGCGTATATATATATATATATATATATATATACTGAGGTACAAGGATAAGATCAGGAGTAATTTGATTTCTCTCAATCTGCCTCACAACATTCTTAAGAGCAGAGTCTCTGATCGAATGGAGTGGAAGGCATGTTGTTTTGATGGTCTTCAGCGTTTCAAATCTGACAGTCTGAATTATATGAGTCAGAAACGAGAGAGAGTCAAGCGGGCTGTATTGGTACCTGCAAGTGCATCCCATAACCAGCACACTTGCACTCTGTGTGGATTGATTTGTAAGTCCCTTGCTGGACTTAGATGTCATCAGAGGCTGAAGCATGGATGAAGTCAGAGTTGTCGGAACCTCATACGTCGAGATCGACGGGAGAGTCCATCATATATATATATATATATATATATATATATATATATATATATATATATATATATATACCTGTAAATTCAGATAAAACTTAGTGGGGAAATAGCCATTTTCAACATGTCATTTTAAGATATACATTCTTCGACCCCTTATAAACAGAGAATGAGGAAAAATTCTAAACCCAGAGGTTATCTTAGGTAAAGGAGGGTGTTGGGATGTATTGGTTTTATTTGGGTTAGGCTAGCGTGAAGGAATTTAGTAGTAATTTCCTTTTTGGTAGTGGGAGGTATGTGGCTTGACCTTTGAGTTAGTAGTGGTTGGTGGTGGGAAAGTAACTGCTAGGCCAAATTTTTAAAGAATTTTATTGGTACTAATTGAGAGAATATATATATATATATATATATATATATATATATATATACATGCGGTGTAGATATAGAAGATTTCAAAGGGGTATCCTGTACATAAAGTGGCAGGATAATTCTCTAGGAGAGCTCTAAATATATATGTATATAAATACATATAGAGCAAATATATGTAGAAATGAAAACAGACACGTTATTCCATGGTTAAGTGGAAATATAAATCTATTTTAGGCGAAACATCATCAGCTTCCGTCTTTATTGTTCAGAAGATTTTACAAGATATATATATATATATATATATATATATATATATATATATATATATATATATATATGTTATAAGTTATAGTTTAGAACATGTACAAATTATAATTTACTACAAAAGTGTACATTTTGTTTCGACATCGAAAAACAATGTCTCATCATTATTATGATTTTTATTTCCATCATTATTAATTATCTGTTTCGACATTTTTTCAATGTCGAAACAAAATCTACACTTTTGTATCAAATTATAATTTGTACATGTTCTAAACTATAACTTATAATAAATTTTCATGGCTATATTTGTATACTGAGCACCGTTTTAAATAAACGATTTGAACGTCGTTAATACTTTCTTCGTTTTTTATTCACTTTGATATATGTGTGTGTGTGTGTGTGTGTGTGTGTGTGTGTGTGTGTGCAATATAAATGTTAACATACGAAAATATCTCACAAATTTAATTTAAATTTCAGTTTCTTTAAAATCGTAAATATTCAGTTCGACGAATCGAATAAATTAGATGCTTCGATTTTGATGCTTTGTCACTGCTTTTCATCTGTCGGACTCTCCAACATTTTCAAGAGTGAATGATCACTTTTTAGTGATTTTTAACATCTTCGTTAACACAATTGACAGAATTGTGTTAAGAACTAAAATAAAAAACATCTTTTGCCAAGTGAATCTGTCATTGTCAATCAGTTAAAGAGATTAAAGATAATTGTTGCAAAATATTATTTACACCTGATAATGTTTGGAGAGACAATCAGCTTAAATATGATGCTAGAAAAAACAAAGGTCGAGGTTCTTGTACGAATAATTCATGATATAAAAAAAATTCATGACTACATTTCTGTAAAACTTTAGGATAACCTGAGAACAGTGTTGTAAAGATGTATACATCTATCGAGAGTGTGGCGTGGACCCCTTCAAATAATATGGTACGAACGCCGAAAATCGTCAGGAGACAGTCAGTAGATATTTACCAGACAGCTATCCGTAAGCGAACTTCATATGCTACTATAGTTTTCAACAAAAGAACGTCGACTTTAAGTGACATATTTCTTGATTATGTTATCTCCGTTCAACGCTAAGAAGACATAAAATTGGCGACGGGGATTCGAAATCACGTGAAGAAAAGAAAAACAACATTTTCTTCTTAGTTTGTGCGACCGTAATACACTAAGGAAGAATTGAAGTTAATTATTCAGCAACAGCAATAATTTCAGAAGACATTGTTACAACGAATGCAAGAACAAATAAAGGCAATCCTAGAAATATGAGGAAAAGACAATACTGCAAATTCATTTTCGCCACACTCAGTCGCTAATTCAAATAGTGTATTTAAGTACACCCCAGAATAAAAAAATTACATTCATATTGTTCTTTAGAAGGTATGAGACCATTTTCTGGGAAGAATGTCAAGGATGGTTGGACGAAAAGAAGTTACACACCCACATTCACACATTTCCATTTTTATATTTATTTTTTAACATAATCTCACTGTTGATAAATGCATGTACTGATGACAAATATGTAGATTTCATTTTGCCGAATATTCCAGAAAAAGTCTCATTTAACGAATCGGTCGATTTTATCAAGTTATTTTAGTGAAGAGAGTTCACGCTTATTATACACGCTGGATAGATATTATTAAGGATGAAGATGAATATTTTGTCACATATGCCGATAAATTAAACCGTGAGTGTGAGAAATTTAAGCTGGATGAGCTATCACCAGACAGATTTAAATGGATAATTTTTGTTATGAGTTTAACATCAAGCAACGATGCAGAAATACTCCCGCCAATTCTTACAAAATTTTAATAGGATTCAGAGTTAAAGATATATAATATTGTGGAAAAATGCTAAAAAGATTATCAATTTAAGGTACGATGCAGCAAAAACGAACAAAATAGCACGTCAGAAGTATAACTAGTTCGAAAAAAGACAAGAAAAAAGACAGTAGTACCAAAAGAAAAAATCCAAAGTACAAATACTGCAAAATTCAACCCATGCTATGGCTGTGGTATGCTACCTTTTCGAAAGGTCTGTCCATTTAAAACCAAGAAATGCTTTAATTGTAGAAAAATTGCTCACAACGCTAATGTAAATAGAAAATAACTACACAAACTAACTTACTGAAAGTAGTGCTATCAGCTAAAATACTAGAAAGTTCAAATAATAGAAAATTTGTTACAGTAAAAATGAATATCAAGTCAGTGAAATTTCAGCTGGACACTGGTAGCGATATTACAATGATAAATTAACAAATTAGTAATCGAATTGGTAAGCGTAATCTGCAAACGTGCGTTGTGGTGCAGTCGATATCGGCTTCAAACGAGAAATCGGAGAGCCGAGTTCGAATTTCAGTTGAATTCCTTGCATTCACTTACGCGTAATTACCTTGGGAAAGATATTAATCCGTCTCTTCCCTCCAGTTATGGGTTAAATAACAGACAGATTGGGTTCTATAGCCTTAGTCGGCAACCAGTCTACCGCAGAAATCAATGGTAACCCACTGCGGGACAATCATCTGCTCAGTTAGTCATGTCTCTTTGGAGACATGATCACCCAAGCGTATATCACGTATGGCACTTAACTGGCTCACTGAACCTGCAAAAAATCGACTAAGTTGCAAGTGGAATATTAGGCAAGAAATAATTTTTCTTTGGAAAATTACGTGTAACATCGGTCTTACGGGTAAAACTAAAAAGCAGATTCTAACACAAATTTACTAGGTGTCTATTGGCTAGAATTATTTTTAAATGTGGGATTGGGAGATTAATTAGTTTTGTCGAAAAGTTTTTTACACGTCAGAGAAAATATTACTGCTAAAGAAACACTGAGTTAAGAAAAATAAATTCCCGAATATTTTCTCAAAGATGGGAAAATGTACAAAATCAAAGGCATTTTTGAAAGTAAAAGAAAATGTGATACCACATGTTAAGCTTAAAAGAAATACACTTTTTGCTGTGCTGGAGTCTATCAACATTGAACTTGATAGTTTAGAAAACCGTAGAGTTATTAAAAAAAGAAGATTATTCTGAATGGGATACGACAGCGATTTATATCAGAAAAAAAAAAAGAAAAAAGATTCGTTTATGTGCAGAATTTTCGCCTGGGTTGAAGAACTGCCCCCTCCTGCATGCGTATCCCGTACTGTTTGAGGCCTATCTTCAAATTAAAGTGGATGAAGAATGCTGAAAGTATTTGACTATTTATGCACAAAAAGTAGTCTACAAATTTAAATGATTACCGTTCGGTGTAAGAATAGCGGCAGATAATTTCCAGCAAATAATGGATACGATGTCGGCCGGACAAGGCGGTTGCCGTTGCTTACATAAAAGACATACTTACGAAGAGTGCGACGAAAATACAGCACGTAAAATTGATTCGAAAAATCAGTACACACATATATCAGTTTTTATGAACAAATTAAATACTTACATCAGATAATCGAGGAAAAAGGAAGAAGACCAGAACCTGCTAGTACAATTTTTAAAAAATGCCCCTCCGACAATTTGATGATCCTACAATCATTTCGTTGATTAGTAAATTATTATAAGATTTATGTGCCAGAGATTTGCAAATTGCGAGCCTCTCTGAATAATTTGCTTAAGAAGGGTAAGAAATGAAATTGTTCGTGGAATGTCAAAAAGCTTTTGAAGAAATTAAGAAAACAATCGACTTCAGAGTTATCGCTGACACATTACAACCCGCAGAGACAAATAATAGTAGCGTCGGATGCGAACGCAGACAGCAAAAAAACCGTAATCGGCCATAACTTTGAAGATGGTACAGTGAAAGCCGTCGCTCACACTTCAAGAAGTTTGACAAATACGGAAAAATGCTACAGTGAAATTGAAGAGGAAACGCTTGCTATAATTTTCCTGTAAAGAAATTTCACAAGACAATATTAGGGAGAAAATTTCTATAAAAAAATTGTACACGGAGATGACTTGTCGAGATTGATATCCAAATGTAAAGATTTTTAACATACTGTGATCACTCCACTGGAATTTGAAAGTGAAATTAAAAGTCTTCTATGTAACACGATTAAAGAATTGCCAGTCACAATAGACGATAGACGATATCAAAATGCATTTAAAAAGTGATACGTTTATTCAAAATACCATAAATGACATTATGTCAAAATGGAGTAAAACTAAAGTTAACAATAATACATTTTCTATTTGTGATGAAGTACTTTTGTACGCGAAATGAGTAGTAATTCTGTTATCACTACAAAAAAGGTTTTTCAACCAACTCCACGTCGAACATCCGGGAATGAGGTTGAAATTCCTAGTGAGAAGCTATGTTTATTGACCAAAGATGTTGAAAATAAAGTTAGAAACTGTGAGGGCTATAATTCAGCAGCAAAGTTGCCATCTATAAATTATCAGGCATGACCGAGCACTGATAAACAGTGGGCAAGACTACATATGGACTTTGCTACACAACTAAATGGTCCATATTATTTAGTTGTGGTCGACAGTTTCACAAAATGACCCGAGATGTTGAAGTGTAGGTTACCGACAACCACATTAACAATTAAATTCTTGTGCGAACTTTTTGCAAAGTTTGGAATGTTTAACAGTGTGGTATTCGATAATAGAAGTTTTTTCTGGTAAGTTTAAACATTTCTGCAAAATCTATGTGGTTGAACATTTGACAACTCCGATTTATGACCCGATGTTGCATGGTTAAGATGAAAGGTTTGTTGACGCCTTCAAAAGAACGTTAAGAAAAGATAAAGGCTTGGAAAGGGAAAATATAGCACTGCAAGAATTTTGTCTGTTTGTCGAATGACGTCAAATGCAAACGTCACCGCGAAAATGTCACCTGCAGAGCTCTATCTATCTATCTATCTATCTATCTATCTATCTATCTATCTATCTATCTATCTAATTCTCGATTAAAATATATTTTACAAGACTGAGGCGATTCGGCAATGTTGAAACTTACAAACCGTTTTTCTAAAATAACATTCTGCATGGTTTATTTCGATTATATTGTTTCTATTATTTATTCGTTTTCTTTTCTTTTTCCTTTACTAACTAACTAACTTACTTTTTTATTTACTTAATTCTTTTTTCTAAACATTTTAGAGGTTTATTTCATTGACAGACGGAATTAAAACAGTAAAAAAATCTACAACTAAAGCTGTCTTTTATTCAATTTATTCCTTACGTTTTGACTGAATAAAATCCAGAAAATAAAATTAGAACGAAATTAATAATGTAGAAATAAAGATATCTAAAAAAATCCATTGAAATACCAAAACAGAATATTAAAATAAAAAAAACGAAAACGGACTAAATATAAAACAGAGTTAGCCTCATTTATTCGTTTTCCCTACCGTCTTTATAAACTTTGAATTTGATTCATGTTTATATTAAAGTCAATTTGACTTTATAAAATCTTTATCTTTTCCCTTTCAGTCCACAAGTCGAAAAGGTTTTATTTACTTGTCGACCAGTTTGCTGTTTTTGTTGATCTTTGAGTCTCTCCTTGCCGCAAAGCTATTTGAATTGGCGCCATTGACACGCGGAAACACAAGGGAACATTTAAGCGAACGCCATTAAAATGTTAAAGATCGGTATTTTCCTTGATTGTAAACAATTTTTTTATTTCTTTTAGTCAGCTATTATTTCCGCCTAAAATTCGCTTTTTATTCATTCTATTTTTTAGCCAATCATTCACTCTTCGTTTCTTTTAATTTTTTTATTCTTTTTTCCATCGCCTTTTATTAGTTCTCTCTAGCAGAATCCTTTTTTCATCTTTCTTTCATTTTTTTATTCATTCGCTTTATTCATATTTTTTCCTTTTCCTAATTTTATTCTCGTTTGTCTTTCTTAAGACGATGCTGAATTTATTAAGACCATAGGCAAGAATTTCTTTGTGACCAACTGCTTCGACGTTTATTTGTAGTTTATATACAAGGGTTACAACTTCCGGCATAATTTTTCTGGTTTTTGTTCTCGAGTGCATATCATGAAATGTAAGAGCTTGCAGATGGTAAATATTTCCCCTTGCCTATCGGCGTTCACTTTCTTCATTATGTAAGCGAAATGATTTTACTAATGAGGTTGCTAACGTTCGTAAGCAACCAAAATTATTAATTAAACTAAAATTAGTTTGATACAAGGATACATTAGTGAGAAATGTATAAGGATCGTATTCGTTACATGAACGAATTAATCTGAAGTAACGATTGATTAAACCTAGCGATACGGTAAACGTGACTATTGAGCCGAATTAATCTGCCAGATAACCAGTGGCTTAAATTTGGCACAAGACCACTAATATGGAGCACTAAATGTGATATAAACCCATTATACTAAAGATTTGGTAATTTAATAAAAAGAATCACCAACTTCTATTTCTATAAAGGATATAAATGAGGATTATCAAGTGAGTGAGATAGTTGCGTATTTTAAAATACTCGAGTAATCAGGTTTTAATTTCAGAAAAAAAAACGATAAAATGGTATTTTTAAAAGCAGGCAAGTTCTCTCCATTTATCAGATTGGTGCAAAATAATCTTTAATTCTCATTGTTATCCTCATCGGTGTTAACTAAGATAATTAACTATCTATAAATTATAAATGAAACTATATGGAACAGGAGAGAAGGAAAAAAGAATAGAAACAAAAATAAAAAGAAATAAAAATGTGTTTGAAAGAAAAAATAGTGAAACGAACGAACAAAAAAATGATCATTGCTGAAAAGAAGGAAAAATATATGAATAACAACTAAAAAAAAGAAAAGAAAAAGTTCTGATGGCAGCAATAGTCAATGTACAGCATTAAAATGAAGGACTTTGAGAGGCACATGCATTAGAAGCTTAGAGTAACACAATCATCCGTATCCTCATTAAACTATATTTAGTTCAATAATGAAAGACAACGTATCATGGAAGTAAGAACGGAAAGAAAACCAGAAGCAAACAATAAAGTAACAAAGGGAGGTAACAATGAAGGAAATAAGTCAGTGGGGAAAGAGTGGAAGAAAATGAGTAATGAAGGAAGACAGAGAACGAAGAAGAATATAAGGAAGGAAATAAGAGAAGGAAGAAGTGAAAAAGAATAAAAAAATGAAGGATGTAAATTGAAAGAAAAATACAAAAGGAAACAAAAGGAACAAGCGAATATAAGCATTTAACCAAATCCATCTATAAATCTTTTGATCAGTAAATTTAATTAAAATAAAAAGCTGCGAACTGCGTGCCCAATAATAAAATGACACACTTCAAAGGTAGGTATTTCTTACACACGGGCAACTTGAATCGTCGCAGCTTCCTCTCTTGGCCGTGAGTCACGTCATTTGATGGTATATTATGTATCCAAATAACAAACGTCTTCAAATTATTGCGCACGTTTGCATTCGATTCGTTCAAAAGAATAAAACGCGAAATCGCGGGAGATGAATAACACGTGATTTACGAAGCGGAAGCATGTGATTGGCTTGTACCTGTGAGGAAAGAAGGGAGAGTATAAATGACAACTTTGACAACAAAAGAAAGGAATAGGGAAGAAGAAAGAAGGAGAGAAAAA
The DNA here is from genome assembly GCA_037127315.1 of Ascarosepion bandense. Lineage (NCBI taxonomy): Eukaryota > Metazoa > Mollusca > Cephalopoda > Sepiida > Sepiidae > Ascarosepion > Ascarosepion bandense. Next base: position 3,847,009 of record JBBBDQ010001302.1, read on the forward strand.
AAGAGGAAAATTGAGATAAGGACAGAGGTGAGAAAGAAAGAAAAACGTGGAAGAATTGAAAAGAACAGAGAAGCAATGGCGAAGAATAGGAATAAAATTAAGAAAGAAATCCTTGAAAAAAGTAGATAAAAAAAAAATGATAACGAGGATTTTGAAAAAGAAAAGAAATTGAAAGTCGTTTAGGTTTATAATAAAATTCACATATATTTAAGATATAACTGTGTAATCCCCTGCAAAACAGTGGCAGTAAAATGCCTTGCTTGGGGCGATATGATAATAAAATAAAATATGATATAAAAAGTATATTATAAGATATATGTAGGAGGCATCATATATATATATATATATATATATATATATATATATATATGTGTGTGTGTGTGTGTGTGTGTGTGTGTGTGTGTGTGTGTGTGTGTGTGTAGGAGACATCATATATATATATATATATATATATATATATACTAAGTATTTACAAATTCAACCGGGAATCTGCAATGTGATCAATTCCGACTTGGTAGCTCAGCTGCAGTCACTTTCTCATCGGCCATAATGTGCCTTCCCTATGTCTCTTCTACAAATACTTTCACGGCTTCTGCTTCAACGAGTTTAGTTCACTTGTGCCCCCTCTGCATGAATTTACTAAACTAGCAACTAGGCCCCACCTTTTTACAGTGAAACTAATAAAATATAACCGCAACTTCTACTCTAATAGCTTATTTTCTTGCATTTTCCACCTGTGGAATTCCCTTCCGTATACTTGCTTCCTCGACAGCTACTATCTTCAAGAATTTAAATGTAAGGTCAATTGCGCATCTCCTATCTCTCTGACTCACATCCTTTCTCTCATGTTCTTTTCCCCGTCCACTCTATTCTCCTCAGCTTTCTTCACACCAGTGTTCTCATCCTTCTCTTACCCATTCTCTGACACCCACCATAACTTGTTCTTCTTTCTCATCACTCTCCTCCTATGTAACCCCCTGCAAACCAGTGGCGGTGAAACTGTATTGCTTGGGGTGAAATGATTATAAAAAAAACATATTCTATAATATAGATATAATTTATTAATAAATTTCTCCAAATTGTTATTTGCTGCAGTAGTGTTCAGTTAGTATATCAGTTATCATCTTAGAAAAGAGAACCAGCGTCTGGAGTTCAATTTCTGATCGGGATTTTTTATTCACTTCTCAGTAAAAACTTTCGAAAAGGCATCTTCCTCGTGCTATGCGTTAAACAGAAGAGTAAATTGGCCTCTATTGCCTCTGGTGTTGGCCGGTCTAGAATAAAAAAAAATAAAATCAACTCCGTTTAGATAATAAAGCAGACTAGGATCTTTAGTTTTGTTAGGGCAACTATTTGTAGGAAAACAACTCTAAATTCGAAACAAGTGTAAAGAAGGGTGAGTTACATGATGCTATCTAAACACAACCACCTTGGTAGTAGCTTCCATACATGTGGTGCTGCTCTCAGTTGATGAACTCTTGGTAATCGTATAGAAATTTATGTTTACAATGAAACAAATGAAACAATTGATTCGCTGGTTGTATTTATATATATATATAGGTATTATCAAGGATCAAGAATGAATACAGTCATGACTGACAGAATAAATCTATTGCATAAGTAATATAAATGCGTTGCTAATGATTTAAGTAAGGATTAAATTCTCAGTGATGAGAAATTATGACAAGCTTTATTAGTAAGATATGACTATTATCTGTTCCATGTAAATAAATTGTTAATGTTTTTATAGAAACGTACAAAAAATTAGATAGATAGATAGATAGATAGATTTGCGATTCAATTTTTCCTTGCTTAAAATATGAGAATTTATTGAATTACGAAATTCCAGAAAGACTATACCCCACAACTTTCTAAAGTTCTGATAACACGAATCTGAACTTCAAACCTAGCTTTACTTTACTAGCTTTGTTGAGAGATTCTCCCAGAAAGTCACAGATCAATATACAAGCCTTAAATAAAAGCGATTGGCTGTCAATCCTATATATACCTAAGCGCATTTTATGGGTATTTGACCCCAGCAAAGAAAAATACGTTGTTTTTTGTGGATATCCGTGAAAGACAATAGCAATCAAGGTCCTATCGTTTATTTTCGTTGTTTTATCTTGAAAAGTGGAGAACAGATTTGCTTTTTGTTTGATTTGATGCATTAGGAAAATTTACGCACAGAACAAGAAGGAGAACAAATATATTAACGAAATCAAATACACAAAGAAAGATAAAATGAAAGGAAAAAAAAATAAAAAATAAAGAGAAATGAATGAACATAGGAAAATAAAAGTTAAAAAATGAAAAACGATAAAAGAAAACAACGAAAAACGAAACCAAAATGAATATATATATATATATATATATATATATATATATATTAAACAAATAAAAGAAATAACAACAATAATAATTAGTAGGCTTTCAGATAAAACAGAAACATGATGAGAAAAGATGTTAATAATCGTAACATGACTGTGTCCTTTCTCAACAAAAAATAAAAGGAAGTTGAACTTTTGTAGGAGAATTTTGCTTTTGCATTGATTATGTTACTGATGATATTTAGTAGTTTTCGGGCAATTTTCTGCCATGATAAGGCTGTAGAGCTTTTGTAGATGCCTCTTTGTAGAAACTTTCTTAATGGGGTACACATTCTTTACTATATATATATATATTGGTCATAAATCCGAAAAAAACGTCTTGTTGGTAAATCTCAAAGGATCCTGTTAATGATAATAATATTTTTCATCATATGAAACATTACAAAAAATTTTAACCACAATACCTTGTCAGTCATTTTTAATGAAACCTGCATATATATATATATATATATATATATATATATATATATATGTGTGTGTGTGTGTGTGTGTGTGTGTGTGTGTGTGCGCGCGCGCGCTTACACTAGGTGGGTCAAGAAACCCACAAAATGTGGCGTATCTATTAATCTAATTTTAATCAAAACTTTTCACTCATTTATGTTCTATGTTAACTAGGTGCGTTGAGAAGGAAGGATATTATGTTGAAAATAGATATTTATTGTGCAAATTAAACTATTTTGTCATTATTAGCCTACAGACTATTGAAATACATATATATTGATATACATATATGTTCATTATACAATAGAAGACTTACTATAAAAATTTAAAAAGCAAAATGTGTTTATGAAATGTAGAAAAAAGGACAAAGAAACATCAGCTAAAAAGAAAATTCATTGTTTAAAAAGCAATGATCGATGGAGACAAATGAAAGAATTGCAAAAGAGGTGAAAGACTGTAAAATAAAACTTCTTCCTCTTCCCATTCGAACTGCGTCGACTTGGCTTTCTGTCGTTTTCCATCAATAAGACGCGTCTAATCGAAATCTTTGATCAATTTCCGTAACTGATTTATTACTGACACTGATCAGAGAACGAGTTTCTTCGCTCACGCTGGCAAAATCCCTTTTGTCCTGACTTTTTTCTCATTATTTATTCCCAACGCTGAACGCTGTCGTTCTTCAAAGATGATCTCAGTTTTCGTTTTCTTCTCAAAGATTCTTCTTTCGTTTTTTCTTCACTCGTTCACCGTTTCCTTCACGGTTTTATTTTTATTTTTATTTTTTTTTTTTGAGGATTTTTGTCTGTTTCTTTGTTTTCATTAAATTCCAGCTTTTTTCATATACTTCCATTTTCTTTAACTGCCTTCCTTTTTTTCCGTGTTTTTACATGGAAATCTATGTTTCTCCAACGCTTCCTTTCACATTATGCTTCACGACTCTTTTTCCTCTTTCTTTATTTATTTTATTTATTTATTTATTTATTTATTTGTTGTTGTATTTGGTGCTCTTCTTCTTCTTCTTCTTCTTCTTCTTCTTCTTTCAACTTTTCTGTTTCATTTTCTTATTTCCATACACATCCTCAATTAATTATCTTTTTCTTTCCTTCCATTCTCTCGTTTCTTTCCATGAACTCACCCCAAAAACATCTCAGCATTTTCCTCTTTTATAAAATTCCTTTTTTTTTCATACTCTTTTTTCTACTTTTTTCTTGTTTTTCCTTCAAATTTCACTCATGTATGTATATATATATATATATATATTTGTATGTGTGTGTGTGTGTGTGTGTGTGTGTGTGCGCGCGCGCGCGCGCACGCGAGAAAGAGAAAAACGTGCGTACCGTGCGGCTAATTTTCGTACCTTTTATGGGATAGATATGTATTAAAAAATACATCAATATATAAATAATGTTTATTTTCTATGGAATCAAATACTCAGTAGATAAAATAGACTGCTGATAGAGAGACAAGATGGCACAAGGTCTGCGAGACAGTTTCCCTTGTGAAATGAACTGCAGAACAAGAGCAGGAAAAGCAACAACGAAAGACAGTCTCCTGCATCAGACTTAGAAAACCCTTCAAGAAAATCGCTCATTAATCCAAACTATGAAGTTTATCTTAGTCATATTGGTTAGCACACAGTGAGTATCAAACTCACAACACTAGAGCACCGCTCGAGAAGACTAACCTGCTATTCATCGCTTTACAGCCAGCGCTCAAAATGCCACTTTTTATCGTACACTATTCGACGAAACGGCAAGTTACTCAAAGGGATAAATATAACGTCAAAGAGCCCTTGTTGATACCTGGCGGCCAAAACAAAATACCTTTAGATTCTTTAAATCCTTATCACTAATATAAGGTATCAAAAAATGAATAACACATTCTTCAATCAAAATATTAAAAAGTTAATGAGTTAAATGATCGTTACATTTTCCCAGGCCCGAATTTCATTTGCATATTACCTTGTACGTTACATCATGAAGCGTGAACTCCATAATGTCAATATTTGAAAATTGAATCATAATTTTTTTTTAATTCTATTTATTATTACAGTCGTTATCCATAACTATTAAAACATGTATTTGGAAAAATAGAGAATCAAATGTCAGAAGAAACTGGATCACAAACATATGAACAATTCTCGTGTTTAATATTCAACTTCATCTGTTCACTCTTAAAGAAACAAGAATTATTAATTAAAAATTAAATAAAAACATTCCGAATCTATATCCTTTAATTATAATTTAAGTTTACTCTTACATTAATGAGAAATTACTGCGTAAATACACATTATATATATATATATATATATATATATATATATATATATATATATGCCAAAACATTATTATTATCAGCATGGGATAAGCATGACAGTTACTGTATCGGAACAACTGTGCTTGTCATGGTTTCGAAGTAGGTAAGTCAGTTACAAATACTTCATTTCAATGTGCTGACAATGAGAGAAATAGACAAGATGGAAGATTTAAGTGACTTTAAAAACAATCAGACTGTTACAGCCATAAGACAAGGTCATAGTATTTACAAAGCAGTATGACTGATGCAGTGCAGACGTTTACTTTTGGTAAGTACGTGGAGGACACAATCTAAATAAAAAAATAATCTACCCCTGATAAGGTATTTAGTGACTAAATAAGATTTTCGCACAAAGTACGAGCCAATAAAAGGGTTATTGGGGCACAGATTATTTCAATTCAGGTGCAAAAAAGGAATGCGTTGCAACACAAAATAAATCGATTCTTTTTGTGAATAGACTTACAGAGTTATAGTCAGTGTAGCCATGTTAGCCATTGTTCATTATCGAAAGCGTCTTCAATGTGAGCGCAAATGTCGGATTTAGGCATTGTATCAATGGAAGAAGTTTTATGGTCCTATGAGTCTTACTTTCTCATAAGTAAAAAGAGCAATACAATGAAAAAGACGTGTACCTATGTTTTATAGACTATGTAAAAGCATTCGACAATGTACGCAACAAAGAATTGATAGAAAAGCTCAGGAATCGCGACATATTTGCGAAAAGTATTAGAGTTATCAAGAACCTCTACTGGCAGCAAACCGTCTGCATACAGACAGGAAACGAATTCAGCAGATATACAAAGGTAGAAAGAAGTGTAAAACAAGGATGTGTTTTGTCACCGGATCTATTCAACTTGTACTGCGAGACTATTATGAGGACCCTATATGTTATGCCAGGATTCATCATCGGCGGCCACAATCTGAACAATATAAGATACGCAGATGATACAGTGCTGATGGCAGACACGGAAAGGAAACTACAAACCCTCCTAAAGAAGGTAGCTGAAGAAAGTAGGAAGAAAGGGCAACAAATAAACTGCAAGAAAACTGAATGCATGGTCATCAGCAAAAAGAGGAGCCCCAAAATGCTAATTACAAGTGGGGGATACTAAAATCTAGCAGGTACAAAAATTTAAGAACTTGGGAAGTGTTCTAACAGAAGACGGAAAGAGCGACATTGAGATCCGAAGCATTCCAAAAGCTGAGTAGAGTATTCAGAGATAGGAAAATTTCGCTGGAAACAAAGAAGAGAGTACTCGATTGCTATGTCATGTTTGTTCTTCGATATGGCAGTGAATGCTGGACAATATCATCAAAGATAAAGGAAAAACTTGAAGCATCTAAAATGTGGTTCTACAGAAGGATGCTGCGGATATCATGGATCAAGCATGTGAGCAATGATGAAGTTTTGGAAAGGATGAAAACGAAAAGCAAATTATTACTGAGCATCAGGAAAGAACAGCCAAAGTTCCTGGGACATGTAATGAGGAAGGAGGGCTTGAAGAATCTGATAATCACAGGTCAGATATATTGGGAAAGAGAGACAAAGAAAAGCAGCGGTTAACATACTTGACGGGTCTGAGCAAGTGGATGGCAAAGCGAGGGGTTGGGTGGGGTAACAGGAGAAAGCGTACTAAGAGCCACTAGGGATAGGAAGACCTGGAGGGCCATGATCAACTACGTTCTGGAGGGTCATAGCACATTGAAGAAGAAGAAAACGAAGAAGAATGGTAGATAGATGGCAACAAAATTAACTGTAGGCAAAGAAACTATGAGTGGAAAGTACTTTCTCATATACCATCTGCCACAATCTCATTGAAAACTCTACACACCTTTTCCCAGTGGTAGTTTGCAACAATAACTGTCAATTTGAACATGACGACACAACCTTCCTCGCAATAGTTATACAGAAATGGTTTCAAGAATGTGAAAAGACATCAGTCCAGTTGAACATCTATGAAATGTGTTTAGCCAGCAGATCGCACACACACACACACACACACACACACATATATATATATATATATATATATATATATATATATATATATATATATATATTTAATCATATCACCCCGAGCAAGGCGGTAACGCCACTGATGTGCAGGGGGCTACATAGGAGTGAAAAGATTGGAAAAGAGAAAACCGGAAACCGCATCCTAAACAGGAAACAAGTCATGAGCCTCTTCACTTTTTCAATAGACGTGGGTCGCCATATATATATAAGAAAAAAATTAAGGCAGACACGTTATTTCATGGTTATCCGGAAGTATGGGCCTATTTCAGTTGAACCATTATCAGTTTCCGTCTTTATTGTACAGAAGATTTTACATGATTCGTGTAAACTCTTCTGTACAATAAAGACGGAAGCTGATTTTTTCTTTATTTATTTATATACATATATATTTAGAGCTCTCTTAGAGAGTTATCCTACCCACTTATGCACAGGATACTTCTTTGGATTCTTCTATATCTACACCGCATGCTGATATATATATATATATATATATATATATATATATATATATATATATAATGATTTTTATTAAAATACATAATAAAAATTTCATTTCAGAGCCAAGAAAAGAAAATTACAAGTAGAGAGTTACCCGCTATACAACGTTTTTCTTTCTTTTCTTTTTTTTTTTTTTCACTTTGTTCTTTGAGATGCAAAATTAATTGGGCATTTTTTTATCATCAGCCATATTTTATTGTCAAGGAAATTTGATTAATTTGCTGCCGTAATTGGCGGATTTGTCCAAAAAGATAACTTTTATGTATTCATTTGAGAATTTCTAGTATTATTTTAATTTTCTTTAGGAAAAACTTCAAAATGTCTTCTTTGAATGATTAGTGATGGTGGACATAAATGATTTGGTCATTTTTATATTTATTACAGCAGGCTATTCGGCGTTACCCAGATTCACCTACTTTCCGAGATAAAGCTATTGCATTGCATTGATGATTCAACAGAAAATTAAATAAAGTATTCATTATTACAGGTTAATTTATTTGAACCAGTAATTTCCTTAATCTTTGTAAAACTATCCCTCAGCTGCTCTATTTTTCATTCACTTTTATTTCTAAAAGATTCATTTGAACTAGCATTGTTAACGTTATTGCTCTCAAATTATTTTATTATGTGAAGGTGATTAATTCGAACCGGTATCTTTATCCATATAGACATTTACACTATCATTGACATTTTCTGTTTTCAAGTCTTTTTCAGTTCTTAAAGAATGCGTCATCATGTGAACACGTTTAATTCGAACTAGTATCTTTATCTTTATATTTATTTGGACTACATTTCTGCTGGTCTGTTATCAAGTTTTCTTCACTTATTGAAAAATGTATAAACACAGGAACATGATTAATTCGAACTAGTACTTTTATTCTTATTTCGATTTACATTCTCTTTTGTTTGGTCTATTTTAAGTCTTTTTCAATTTTTAAACCATGAAACATGAAAACTGAATGATTAATTCAAACAAGTATCTTTATCATTATTTAAATTTACCATACCTATTACATTTAATATATTTATTCTTATTTAATTTGCACTATATATCAAATGATATATTTTCAAGTCACGATTATGAAAAAAAAAATTAAAAATCTAAACAAGATGTTTTTTGAGATACAAAACAATCTGAGAGGAAAATATACAATGTTCGGAAAATTCATATTTTTGTTAAAATTTTCTTTTTCTATAGTTCACAATCGTTTATTGTAAATCTATTAATAAAATTATTGTTTTCATAGATAACTTTGTATAAAATAGTAAATATTAAATATTGCATCGTAGATGATTCACATATTTTTATAATTATGTAAATGTTTAATCTATTAGGTAAGTAGATTTGTTCTCGTATTTATATCTTTATAAAAAGATAAAAAATAAATATTTAATTTTAGCTGATTCAAATATTTTTATAAGCTTGTAAATATAAAATTAATCTTGAAAATGAACAATCTAGCCATTAAATATTTTTGTTGCTATTAACATTCTACACAGCTTTTTAGACCAATAAACATCGCCGTTGGAGTCAAGGGAATAGACAGTAATAACGGTGTCAAAAGAAAAATCGTCCTTTTGAAAAACAGTGTGTGTAGAGGTGGGAGGTTCGATGGTTAAATTTTGCCGGTCATTTTGCTGAAAGCTATAAAAGGATGCTAATCATTATCATGAACGCTCTGTATGTGACAGAAACTCTTTTTAAGAGTAACGTCCCTTATACTTAATCCTAATTTTTGCGGAAAATTCACTAAAATGTTGCAGCAATTCAAGTGACTATGTAATTAGGTGAATGGACATCAGTTGCTGAAACCCCCCTCTCCCCACGTATACGTGCCTAAGAATATAAAATGTTCACAATTACAAGTTTTGGGTTTTTTTGGGTTTTTTTTCCTTATTTAAAAAATATTTTTATTAGACTAAGTTTGCTTTAATAAAGATCTTTATTATTTTAATTATTTTTATTAGTTTTTCTTCTTCTTATCGTTACTTTTTATTGCAAAGTCTGTGTTGTTAAACTCTTCAACAGCCGAAAGTCAGTTTTGTGGAATCGTTTATAAAGACGTAAACTATGAATTATTTATTTTCAATTTCAAACTATTTACTTTTTAGGTTGAAAGTGTATCAACAAAAAATAATGCGATAAAAAAGCAACACTAATAAGAAGGAGAAAGACTAGTAAAAAATATATGTAATTCATACAAAAAATAACATTTCAAAATATAATTTATTTTCATGTCTTTTCTATTTGATAAAATTCTTCGTCACAAATTTCGATTAATGGTAAAAGGAAAAAATATTGTAATACTCAGCGTGAGAATCAAGGCACGAAGATTAAAAACCTGACGAAATCACCAATCTTTGTAAATTAATTGTAAAGATTCTTTCAAAACGAGCCCGTGAATTGAAACAGTGTTTGTAGAAAGTTTTTGAAATTTCAGAAATTGTTAAACTATTATTAAAAACGCCTGTGTAAATATATTTGGTTATACACACATATCATGAAAGATTTAAAGACAGATTATCAGAGAATTATTTCAGAAATAGCATTTTAGGAAGTGCTTATCTTTTATGTCTTTCGAAAGAATTCAGTTATTCTCTTTGTATCTAGAAAGATACACAGATAAAATTTGATCTGTTAAGATTTTAAAGATTAGTATTCACGTGACAACTGCGTCAGGGTGCGGACTTAATTTCCAGTATCCCACACACACGCACACATTTTTTTTTCATATAAGTTTTATTTAAGAATAGCGAAAAGGTCTGTCTCTCCTACGTTTTATTTAATTATTCTAACGTCCGCCTCAATTACTTTATGTCAGAATTAATTATTTTATTATTCTATCCATTAATTTATTGTATTTATGTTTATTATATCCATCCGTGCAAGTGTCTAATCTTATTCCAGTCGTTATCAAGGTACGTGTGTCTTGTGTGTTATTAGAATGTCGTGTTAAGCAAATTCCGGCATTTCTAGGCTGCAATATATTTCAAATCACTTCCAAGTTACATCAATTACAACAATAAAAATGATTATATATATATATATATATATATATATATATATATATATATATATATATATATTAATCATATATATACAAGCCTGTTTCGCTGTATCACAGCTCATCAGTGTTGCTAGACACATTCACTTGCTTATAGCCGGGATCGAAACTCTCAGTCTCGCTACCCACTAAGCCATAGGCACATGGAATCAGAGATGGGAAATTCTAACGTGTTGTATATAAGCAGTGCATACACACGCTAGTCACTGAAAGAACTCAATTCATTTCTGAAGAGTCACGCATATATTGCAGAAGTGGAAACTGTTTTTAAAACTTTCTTCTCTAGAGAGCTCAATCGTAATGAGAGCATAATATATTAGTCATCCACATACACACATATATATATATAGATAGATGTGTGTGTGTGTGTGTGTGTGTGTGTGTGTGTGTGTGTGTGTGTGTGTGTCCATAACAGTGCATATTTATTTCTAGGTGTATATGACACTTGTACATCTATATCACTCATAATTAAAAATACTTTCACAAATTTAGGGGCGGGTTCCTTACACCTAAACAAGAAATAAACATATAAACATATGTCTACAAAACATTTGCTTTTGAGTTTCAAGAAAGTTTATGCTAGATGGCGCTGTGTTGCTATATAAACTCGGTTACATTTGTCATTCATTTAATTTGTGGCTATGCTGTTTTCAATGTTTAATGAGTTTAGTAGTGAGTTAACAGAGAAGTGCTTCGCTTAACAGTGGCAGGAGATTCTTATTGTGATCAGGCAGGTACGATTTTTACATACGGCCTAGCGAATGGTAATAGACGCGAGGATGCACGACTTCATCAGATTGTGTTTCTGGAGCGAAGGCAGCCAAGACATCGAAGCAATACTGCTGTTTATCGTCACGTTACTGAGACAGGATCCGGGGAACACAAACTATAGAACGAGGAAGATCAACTGAACATTTAACAACGTTTACCGTAAAGTTGAAACTTAATAATTCAAAAACAAAAGATTTGCAAACACGTTTATATGAAGTTTCGTCCTTGTTTAGGCGTGAGGAACCCACCCCTAAAGTTTGTCAAAGTATTTTTGATATACACTGATATAGATAGATAGATAGATAGATAGATAGATTATTATATATATATATATGTGTGTGTGTGTGTGTGTGTGTGTGTGTGTGTGTGTGTGTGTGTGTGTGTGTAAATACGCGTGAGTGTTTCTGTGTGAGTCTAGTCAATATTATATGAATTTTTGTGTTATTTTGAGTCTGATAAAATATTATAGCGAACGTGAGTGTGTTGTGCATTTTTTATTTCCGTCAGTTTATTGTCCTGTGAGTCGTAATTCTTGTAAAAACGTGTGTTTATGTTTGTGTGTGTGTGTGTGTGAGTTTGCGCGCACGCGTGTGTGTGTGTTTGTGTTTTTATGTGTGTGTCAATAGCCAAAGTTCAATATAGCATCATGTAATTTTAATGAGAATTCGCATCGTATTTTCCAGTCCACTCGTCCACAAGTGACAGTGCTTTGCATAGGACTAGAAGGGGAACGAGTGGAAAAAAGAAAGAGAAAAGTCGAGAAAAGAAGGAAAGAAAAAGATGGTGTATGGAAGGAACAACAGGAATCGATGAGAACGAAGAGAAGGGGGGAAAGAATGACGTGAAGAAATGAACGAATGAAGTTAAAAGAAAAAAATGCGGTAAAAAGAAGAATGAAGGTAAGTCACTTTGGAAGAAAGAAAAGTAGGTAGGAAAGGAGAGAATGTCGAAGTCAAGAGAGCGGCTTAAACCCGTAAAAGATTTTACCAATTTATTGGTCAAACCAGTCTATAGCTTTTCCTCACGTGTACAATTCGTCTCTTCTTTTGTCCTGCTTATGACTACCTGATCTTGGCCGAAGACTGAATCAGCTCTAAACACAGAGTAAAAACAGAAACATCATCACGTGGCAGGAAATTTTTGAACGCGCAATTTTTAAAATTAAAACTAATTATAGCGTTTTTATCCATGGTTGTATGAACCTAAGATATATTTTTATATATGTATATATATCTATGTATACACACACACATATAGATATGATTGCGTGCGTGTGTGTGACCGTATCCAGACTTGCAAGATCGGGTCTTACAAGTAAGGGAGAAAGGAATAACAGATGGAACGATATAAAATATACCGTTCCAACATGGATGCATGGCTGTTCAAAGATTTATGAATTGAACCTCAAATTATATAAAAATAACGCTGAATAGTAAAATAACAGTTTTCTATATAAAAGAACCAAAGGGTTATGAAGGAAAATAAATGAAGGCGCCACACATTTCGCCACCAAATTGAAAATAAGGAAGACTATTTTTGTAATAAATATGCTTTTAAGCATTCAAAGAACAAAAAGCTGATTTTATAAATAAATCGACGTATAGTATTTTGAAAATTACTAAGACAGAAAATGAGAAGGAATAAACAAATCTAAATAATAAGAAAAAGATTCTATTTTAAGACTAACTTTAAATGTTAATCAGTGGATGAATCCAATGAGCCAAAGGCTACATGGATGTCAGTTGTGACCAAATTGAAAAAAGTGCATGTGTGTGTGTGTGTGTGTGTGTGTGTGTGTGTGTGTGTGTGTGTGTGTGCATCAAAATGGTGGAATTACTGAATGCTAAATTGAATTTGAATAGAGAATCCTTTGTCCCATTCAGAAACCACATGATAAATTGTCTTGTCTAAATGGCCTAGATTTTTCGCTAAACCATTGGAATAATGTATTTAAACATATTCCTAAAGGTTTTGGCACTGGATTAGAAATAAATCGAAATAAAAATGGAATACACATCCGTTCTTTTCAGGTTTTTACAGTTGTGATACGTGTAACACAATTTTGTTATTGGATGGCAACCACTTTGTATGCAATCTTGAAAATCCAGACACAGTTTGACCAGCCAAAAGGTGGAAGTGAACAATCCACCGATTTATTGCATGCTCATTTTAGTTACTTTTTTTTCAATTCAATCTTTTATATATATATATATGTACGCAAAGACTGTTCAGTAATTTGTGAATAAATGCCTATGTAAGCGTACAGTCATTGGTACGTATATTTAAATTTTGGATGTATAAAATTGCCAAGGATTGTAAAAAAAATGCAATAAATTATCAGAAGTGGTTCTCTTCTTCAGAAATGAGGATAGCAATCTAGAATTAAGAATGAAAAAAGTTCAAGCTACAACAGCAACAAATACTTATTGATAAGTTGGTAACACTTGTTTTCTGACCGCCATTATTTTGAATATTTGAATATGTACGATTTAACTTTTTAATATAATTTTTTCAGAAAGTTTTATTTATTAACATATTTATATTTTTTATATAATTTTTTCAGAAAGTTTTATTTATTAACATAATTAATATTACCTTTTAATCGGGAATATTTTTGTATATTTTAAAATCTTAATTGTTGTAACACCCCAATGGACCGTCCGAACAATTTCTCCGGTGGCCGTTCTCCACGCTGTGATGTTTGCCGGAAGTTTGTTGAAAATGTCGGCCGAACAGCTGGGGGTACAAGATTAAACTATAAGGAACGAACTTCCACAACTTGGATGAGTTGAAAGGATGCTTTATTTCGTTTAGAGTTAGCCTTTTCGGTTGGGGCAGGCGAATGTGACACACAGCTCTAACTCTAATTAATGGAGATCAACAAATCCGAACTGAACGAAACAAGACGAACGGAGATTCTTCCTTCAAGCTCGCGACCGGCTGAACTCAACTCTACTTCACTGACTGACTTCTATTTATTTAAATGAATCCGGAAATCCGGAAATGCTTTAGACCACCGGTGACAAACATTGGCGACTGTAAGTCTGAAATTTCAGTTATCTTTTTTTTTATCTTAATAAAGCTTCCGCTGGAAAATTCTTAATGTGTGATCAAGATACAGTAAAGGACGGCCTTTGACCGGGTCATTCGAAAACCTACCTGCTGAACTTTATCTCTTTATCACATTAAATCACTGAGTCAAATATTTACCGGAAGAGTGGTAGGATTTTAAAACAGTCATCGGATACTCTTGTCTCTTCCACAATTTTCTTCATAAAAGAAAAAGCGTTTATTTATTTATTTTTTTCCTCTTCTTTTTCACTTTTGTTAAATTTGTTTTTAAACTATTTTCTATTCTAATCTATTTTCTATTTTAATCTATTATAATAAAATACATATATGCCTAGTTATCGTGTCACATTGTATCATTAATTAGTATTCTTGACTTTCACTAGGGCATTAGTTGCATATTAGTATATTTTAGAAAAGAAAACGTTTATATATATATATATATATATATATATATATATATATATATATATATATATATTTTCAACTAGGGTGCGTTACGCGGAGTAGCATAAAAAATATCATATCTTGCAGATTGGCCGGAAATGGGGATTTAATTCTAAATCAACGAGTGAGGGTTTCTATTAACTTTGTACCTCAATACTACTAATCTTAATAATTCTCGAGCCATATTACACGTATAGATTTCTGATTCCATGCTCTAGATGTTTAGCCGGTCATAAAGCACATTCAAATTGGGATCGAAATGTACAGTGGTATTGGTGTCATTGGGATTGATTGTTCGAACCTGTCGTTATTTGGAATTGTTATTCACTTCATTTTCAAAGGGTTGTTGCACATTAATCTGTTCGTCTCTCATATGAATTCGTACTGGACAAAATTAAGCTTAATAAATGTCATCTAACTATTAGTCTATGTGTATTTATGTTTTTGATTGTCTACGTATCTATATCTTTACTTTAAGAAAATTAGCAAAACACAGTCTTCTATTCCTCGATGTGGTTTGTGTCAAGTTAAACTTTTTAAATATCTAACTCTTTGATGTGTGTAGATGAGTGTAAGTATGAGGGTCGAGTGCTGTGAGGGGTGAGCGTGTGTGTGTGTGTGTGTGTGTGTGTGTGTGTGTGTGTGTGTGTGTGTGTGTGTGTGCGTATAGCCTGTCGTTGTGGTGGTGTTGAATATTCTTTAAAAAAGAATTTAAGAAAAAATAGAAAAAAATAGACGGAAAAAAATCTTACGCAAAAAATCCCTTCTTTTCTTCCGATTAAAAAAAAATCTGTTAAAAAAAAGAATGAAAGAAAAGAAAAAAGAAAAAATAGAAAAGGAAAAGAGAAAAATCCTTGATAGAAATCGTCGCGGGACAAGAGCCCAATTCTTTTGCAATGGAATAAATTTTCCAAATGAAATTAAAGAAAATAAGGCAAGAGGCGGGGAGGAAATCAATAATAAATAAAAGATTACTTATGTTCACCTTTTTTTCGAATCGATGTTTATGCAAATACGGTTGCCAACGTATAAAAAGTATGTTGAAATGTTTCTATTTCAGTCTATGCATCCATATAATTTATATGTATACCATTGATTCAAAGCACACACACACACACACACACACACACACACACATATATATATATATATATATATATATATATATATATATATATATAAGGGATAAATCAATACGTCCAGAGGATAATGATAAAAAGCTATTATCTTACAGTACAAATATTTATTTCTAACATAATCTCCTTCTTTATAAATGCTTTAAAGCTACGATTCTCCAAAGAATAACTCATATTACATTACAGCGTTATTTTCGGATTCAAATTTAGCTAATAGCTACGTGTATGGTTAAGGACATACTGATCTTTCCTCTGGGGGTGTTCCAAAAGTTTTTTAATCCGACCAACAAGCCCTTGCGCCCCAAAATTCTGATATTTGGTCATTTGGTAAAATTTGTTGAGATGGTCAGAATGAAACATTTTCAGTAACCTCTCCTATAGATATATTTCACACATCTAACATGGTGTGCTGAAAAGTTCTAGGGCTAATTTTCATTCCCCAATTCTGACTAAATGACCAAACATCTGAATTTCTTTAAGCAATGTATGTATTTTTTATAATTAAATATGGTTTATAATATCTATATAGCTATCAAGCTATCTATCTCTTCGTATTGTTTATATATATATATATATATATATATATATATATATATATATATAAGTGATAACGCATATGCTTAGTTTCGGTAACCTGCTAATTGCCGAGTATTTCTGTCCTGATTGCTAACTGACGCAAGATAGCACATTCTTACCTATGCTCTGTTATATATATATATATATATATATATATATATATATATGTGTGTGTGTGTGTGTGTGTGTGTGTGTGTGTGTGTGTGTCCGGGTGGACAGGACTCAAGGTTTTACTATTTTGAGTGCCCCAGCATTTATTTTATCATAAACAGTGCTCAACATAATAAATATTATAGAGCTTAAATGTAAATCATTTGTACAACCAACATCAAACATTGCCTGATGAAGAGAATCTATCTCAAAACATAAAAATTTCCTTGTTGCAATGTACAATTAATTCATAACTATATATATATATATATATATATATATATATATATATAGAGAGAGAGAGAGAGAGAGAGAGAGAGAGACAGTTTATTCATGATTTCGAATCCGATACTCCTCATCTCATTCAAAAATTATAAACATGCAATAAAAAATGAAATAGACAGAACTTATCGATTGTATTTAACAAAGTTCGTTTAGATAAGTTCTTGCTATCTAAATGCAACTTAAGCACGGGATGCGATAACTAAATCGTCGCCGTTTTATACTTTTTATAATTTTGCACATGCGCATTGTATGTTTTTGATTTTGTTGACTACACATCATTGTAGGGTCAGTTGTGCACCGTCTGTGAGAAAAAGAGTACCATGACGCAATTCACTCTGTCAGAAATTTGAAAACGGCATGCTGTACTGATTGACATTCGCGCCGGAAAATCCAATACGAATATTTCAGAGTGTTAGAGTGTCAATCTGAGGACAGTGCTGAGGGTTCGGAAAGTGTTGGATGAGTCTTATGTTGATTAAGAAGGTGTTTGAAAGACGACGTTATGCCTTCAGTCATCTTCCCACAGTGTGTCAGATTCAATATGGCAGCTTGCATCAAATGCTTTGAGCAGGTAGAGCTTCTATGAGTCAAGAAGGCGGCAGCTGGAAAACCCTATGTCTGGCAACAAGACTCTATATCAAACAAGTAGAACCCAGTCATGTCTGTCAAACAATTTCTACGACCACATTACCCTTACATCTTGCCAGCTAACTTCCTTGATTATCATGTGTGAGGCTCAGTTGAGCGAGAGACCAACAAAACTCTTTTTAACCCCAAAGATGAACTATAGGCAAGGATTATGGCAGCATTCACCAATTTAAACAAAGAGACCGCTCAAAAGAGACGCAAGATATTCCGAAGTCGTTTAGGAATATCTAGCAATCGTGCTGGTCAGGGAATTTGTTGAACATTTAATACGGGATTGAATTCACTTTCAACTCTGTATTTCTGGCGTCTCCGCCTGAAGTTTGAAATTTTATTCACTATTTTTTTTTCCTTTTCTTGTAGGAATAAGTAGGCTTTTTCGGTTCATACTCTTTCCCAGAATTTTGAAAAGGGTAGAGTTTTATCCATTGTTTTTTCTTTAATATTGACTTTCTGATTCCTTCTAAGTCTACTTCAACTCTATATATCTAACGTTTCCACATGAAATCTGAAATTTTATTCACTAATTAAATCTTGACATCTTCATGTTTAGAGTTATCTGTTACTTTTTCTTGCATAGCCCATAATAACTTATCTTCTTGCATTTTCTTATTCTAATACAACTCTACACAGTAACCTTCTACATTGAATGGGTCTTAAACCTTTTATTGGGTGAACATTTAAGAAAATGTGGGCGAGCATTAACCTGACGAAAGAGTACATTCCTTTTGAAAGAATGATGACAGGATGTTCTGAACAATGTTATAAACATACATGGTGTTCTTCAGATTTCTTTTCACAAACTCTAGAAGTGAACGAGAAGTGAACTCATAGAGCCCTGCATCGTGATGTCAAAAATTAGATGAATACACTCAGGAAGATGTCACCTTCTAGATCTAGATTCCAGGTCTGCAAACGAGCATCACATGTCTGAAGGTAGAAATTGGTCTAATCATTAATCACAAACATCCCTAAATGACCATCCCGTGACACAAATAGCGTCTGTGTTGTGGCAAAAGTGGGAGTTTGAATAAAAGTATCCCTGCCTGTAGGCCAGCTGCAAGTAAGTACATCATAACAGTCTTTGTTGACACTCCTGAGGTTACTTTTTTCTTTTATATGATTTGTAAACCCCGTGTGATGAGCCATAATGAACTTAATGAACATAATGAACATGTAACACGCGGTCATCAGGAACCTGGTCTATGGCTATAGAAATTTCCATTTGGCTGCAGTTGAACAATAAAAACAAAGCACTACCCACCTCTTACAACCAGTAGACGCAATAATGCCCCGAAATCAAACCCCTCACAAGCACCTAAAAAGAGCATATGCGTTTTTTCGTCGCAGGACACCTGTATGCATTATAAACTGAACCTTATAACAGTACGCTTCTACCAGTCTAAATCTCAGACACAGACGGTGCACAGTCACGTGTGTTCGTGTTTTTTTTTAAGTTCAGTTAAATAAAGGAGATCAGTGCTACCGACCAAAACCTATGACATCCAAATCCAGAAGTATTTATAGTTAGAAGTGTCTACCTCTGTAAATGAATTACTCATGCGAGTAAGGAGGAAGAATGCATCGATAAAAGTCTAACAATGATGAGGATATTAGTGTGAACATCTCGTGAAATAATGACAATCACTCATCTCAGAATTTTAGATAATATCCTTCATACTGCGATTCGATACTAAACATGCAAATTGGCTTCCTTGGAAATTCTTTGGAGACGAACAAGTTTGAACGTAATGCCATATTGCAGTTCAGTCAAGCACACTTTTTCACAGCAAATAAGACTTCATTTTAACGTTTTTTTCTTTCTGTACATCGTTTCTTCTTTCTTGTTTTCCTTTGTTTTTGCTCTCTTTTTTTTCTATGTTCTATCATGTGTGTGCGCGTGTGTGTGTGAGAGCACGTGTGTGGGGGTTTTGTGCCAACTTCAACAGAATGTTAAGTACAGATATCTATAAGAATGTATGCACACCTTTATAAATATGGATTGTGTCTTCGTCTCTGTAGGTATTGAAATGAATTGTATTATTTAGGAGAAAATATATTTTTTTATTTAATCTCCCATTCACTGGGGCTTTCCTGTCACTTCTCCGATTTCTTTTCTCCCCCAAATCGACAGCGAGAATTTTCAACAATTGCATAATTTACTATGTACTTTATGCTGTCAAAAACGATTTTTTAGTTAGAAGCTTCGTGTGAGATATAAAGAAAATGGTGGAAAAATCAACCAACATATAATCTCATTGAATCCACACACACACATACACATACACACACACGCACACACGCACGCACACACACACACACACACACACACACATATATATATATATATATATAATTTGCAAAGATGAACCTGGTTATATATGTAGGAATGTTTTACTATATTGGAACATGATTATATATATATATATATATATATATATATATATATATATGTCTGTGTCAGTGTATATATGTGTGTACTGGTGTGTGTATGAATGACCACAAATATAAATATTTGTATATCTACATCTGCACATACATCTCTACAATAGAGAAAATATCAACAAAAGCTGTGTTCACACACATTCAGTAGGTACGTCTGCATAGCAAGAAGTGACACACATACACACGCTCACATACACACAGACTTACACACACACACACACACACACACATATATATATATATATATATATATATATATATATATATATATATATATATCCAAGTATGGGTGGAATAATATTCCCCATCCAAAGAAACACTATTTTTAAAAAAGTGCTCAATACAAAGTAGAGCTAATAATAATAATATTTATTAATAAATTATAACATTGATATGTTACAATATCACTACAAAGTAGCTATTTTGTTTCGACACTTTTTGTGTCTTATCAAGTGATGTGGTTATTTAAAAATGAATGGCTTTAAAAACTTTTAAAGCCATTCATTTCGTTTTTAAAGCCATTCATTTTGAAATAACCACATCACTTGATAAGACACAAAAAGTGTCGAAACAAAATAGCTACTTTGTAGTGATATTGTAACATATCAATGTTATAATTTATTAATAAATATTATTATTATAAATATATATATATAAATAATGAAATTATCGTTTTCTACAGAAAAACTGTTGGCGATACCCGGTTCCCAAAATTTAAACAAATATTAAAAATTTGGGTTAATCCCACCCTGGTATATTGGGGGATCTTTCTGAAACTCCTAATATATATATATATATATACGTGTGTGTGTGTGTGTGTGTGTGTGTGTGTGTGTGTGTGTGTGTGTGTGTGTGTGTGTGTGTGTGTAGAAAATCGACGATGAAGAGACGATTGTCTGTTTCATGCTCGAACTTCAGGCAATGCATGTTGTGTTTCGGCTCGACTATTTATATATGCTGGCCAGCAGTGCATTATTTGTAGTAATGTCTATTGTAGAATAATTTGAATCATGACCGTTACCGCCCACCCAGTAACTATTACTATGACATAATAGACCTTACCAGCTATAATGCACCTCTGATCTGCTTATATAGTCTTTCGATAGCCTGTTACCGTTCGGTGTTGGCCTCAGTGTCTGCTTTTAAATTAATATACGGTTTAT
This sequence comes from Ascarosepion bandense, assembly GCA_037127315.1. Lineage (NCBI taxonomy): Eukaryota > Metazoa > Mollusca > Cephalopoda > Sepiida > Sepiidae > Ascarosepion > Ascarosepion bandense. The sequence goes on from JBBBDQ010001302.1 coordinate 3,868,420, forward strand.
CTCTGATAGTAAATCCTTACATACACTAAGACAATAGTTTTGTCATATCTCGTTCCTAATGAACAGTAGGGCACATTTATCGTCTATCATGGACATTGAAAAATTGAGTTTCAACTACTTCCTAACGAACATACTCATCCCGCCACCACCCACTTTTAAACTAAAATCAATAACAAAAATATAAAGCCTCATAAAAAGAATGAGAAGGAACGTACATTTCTTCTTAAATCAAGAACTTAACCCAAATTCTACACTCAAGGAAAAAATGGAAGCAAAAGTATATTTCTTGCAACACAAGGAACTAGACAACTTCAATAGAGACTTAACTAGTAAGAAACATAAAACTTCATAAATAATTAGATGCTTTCCAGAATAAATATCTAAAAGAAGATATACCTAAACCAAACAGCTCACCTAATGTATTTGTAGTGGCTGACAAATCTAGAAATTTATATGAACTAAGCCACCAAAAACACAACTCCAAGACAACATAACTAAAACACACAGAAATGCATAAAAAACTACAGAATAGAAAATTAACATATAAGCTAAAATCATCGCCTAAACATTAGACTTAGACGACCGAAAAAATTTAATTTCGAAATCACAAGCATTCATTACATGAAAAGATCACAAAGAAAACATCACAACAAAGCCAACATTCAAACTCATGAACAAAACTAAAAGAGAATTTTATTTTAAAATATTTAAAATAATACTAGAAATAATTAACTCAGAATGAGTTATAATGAAAAAGCTAGAAGTAAATGAGTCCAAAACTATAAAAACAACTATAGACTAAAAAACAAACATAATTGCAAATTTATACAACTAAGTATAAAAGATTTCTAGCCTTCTATAACCGAACCCATGCTAGATAAGGCCATCTCCTTAGGTCAAAAAAAAAAATAATAAACCTAACAAAGTAAATATCTTTCAGCACTACCGAAAATCATTATTATTCGACAACTGCATAAATTTTGTAAAATATGCACTTGTTTTCCAAAGAAAACACTCCATAACTACAACAGATAAACTTAATTTTTTAAAATAATTACAGAACGCGCACGCGCGTGTTTTTAAAATTACCATCACAGCGGATTGCAGATTTTATCGCAATTACAATCAGTTTGTCTCTGTAATTTACCCTGAAGATGATATTAAAAAAGATCGAAAGTACTTGAAATTAAGAAAACTATGGCGCTTTCTTTGATGAATTTTATCTTGACAACAAGAAACTGATTAAACAACTGGAACGGATCAGTATAAAAACTAAGTAGACACAATATGTTTATATTATTCAGTTAAACAACACACACACATACAGATGTGTGTGTGTGTGTGTAAAAGTATACTCGGATATAGTCCGAAGTTAAGAACATTATAGTTAAATAAAGAAGACAAGGGGAAAACTATATTTTTCTTGCCTACGTGCTTCGTCCTGTGATGAACTTTATGAAGGCAAAAAGTTTTGTTGCATATAAGATACAATTTTGGCACAGGAACGAAAGAAGAAAAGGGGAAAAACTGAGGTTGGTCATCATTTAATATCTCATACCTAGCTAATAAGATTCACGACCCAATCACCCATTGCTATTTGCACATTCACCAAAAGAACCCATTCATCTTCAATTAAACCGTCATATACCACTATACCGCATAATCTCATAAAGCCATGACATAAAGATTTTATCATGATTGTAAAGTTCTATATATAAAAGTTCTATATATAAAAATATGTAAATGATGCGCAATGAGGAAGTGAGGATGAACCAAAAAAAACTAAAATATCAAAAAAATGCACAAATAAAAATAATTGATGTTAGTTGGACCTGTCAAAAGAGGCCGCTGTATTCTGTCTTTAAACAAAATCAAGAGGCACTCTTGCTAAGAGAGAGAAAAGGAAAAATAAATATGAAAATGTGGAAATAAACATTCTAAACTAGTCGAGATGTAAAAAGTGTAATCAATAAATTGGGGCGTCTGGAAATCTCGACTTTGATAGTAAGCAAAGAAGTGGTCGGGAACAGGCCAGGAACGACACTCACATTAACTAGGTACACAAGAAATAACTATCCTAAGCAGGGAAGGGATCCACAGGAAATCATCCCGATGTGCCAGAAACATAAACGAAAAGCAATGCTAGCCCCGTTCACACGAACAAGGCTGGCTTCAGTCACTCATCATTCGCTGAAATCTACTGAAATTAATCGCTTTCTGTCAGTTCTAATCTTCATTTTGAGCTGATGGTGAAAAAATCGGATTAGAACCTGGTAAGAATAGCGGTAACCTTGCAAGACTTTCTCTAATCTGGTCGTCCAAATCACGATTCTGGCCATGGCCAACAGCGATAGAAACACCATCCGTTTTACCCCAGAATACGAGGCGACACATTGTCACAATCGTATGCACGATCAACGAGCACGAGTTTTTCAGGAGTGATACGAGTCGTCAACTCATTGATATGTTCCCATAGGGTCGGACCCGGGGACAATGGTAGAAGGCCTACGAAGCGATTACCGCTAAACCAAGGTCACGCTGTTCCTAGACTGGTAAATCCGCCAAGCACCATATAAAAACCTTGTCATTGAGAAGTAGCCCATTCAATCGCCAGATTAGCAAAAAACTCAGAGGTGCTGAGATAATTCGCCGAGGTAATCTCGTTCACCGACAAGCCGAGCCATCCACTCTACTTGTTCACGGTAGAAGACTCTCCTAGGCTGAGAAAGGTCACTGGACCAAGAAATGACCTTCAAGGCTGATCCACACTCAAGAAGGAAACTCGATTGATCCCGGGGCTTACGATGGAGCTCAGCCCTCGAGATGGGAGGATTGATAGTAAGACGGGGAAAAAACGGCTCTCATAATACCCGCCAAAATCGAGTCCCCTATTAGTAGGAAGGTCAGCCTCGAGGCGAGTTTGTGGCTTACCAAGTGAGGCATTCCCAGCGCCCCGTATGACACAGACATTGGACACATACATTTCTGTCGGCGTAATGCTCGTGTCCTCTCCGCAAGAGAGAGGAGAGCAAGCGCTCGATCGTCTTCTTCCGTTCTTTACAGAAAAGAAGAACAGACAATTGGTAAAGGACAAGAAGAAAGACGTAAACGGCACACGCCTCAGCTCTGCCCTTCACAGTCAATCTTCTTCGACGCCAGGTCTTGACGGCCGCATCGACCTTTGCCTATACTTCAAAGGAATTTTCAAACCACACTCCGAAAATGAGGACAGGACTGTCCGTTCAGCCGAAGGGACCTGGAAGATCGACCCTCTTTTAGGCACCTAATCGCAAACCGGAAAACTTGTCGCGATTAATCTTGGCCTCTGTGACCTTTTCGTACCGTTCAAGCGTCTTCAGTAACATCTAAATGTTGCTGCGGCACAACACGAAAATAGATACGTCATCGGGGTGCGCGGAAACCTTCGCTTGAGTCCCACCAGAGACAGCAATTTTACGTAGGGCCAGACTGAACGCCCTGTCCCTAAGCCGGCGAAGGAGAGGTGTGACAAAAATAGAACTTTTTTCTTTCGGTTTCATTTTCAGGATTTCCAAGTATTGTTGAATAGAACAAAGTGTGACGAAAAGTAGAATTCCGTGCGTACAATGTTGAACCAATATTGACAATTTCCACGTAATCCTTTTGGAGTCGTCAAGGGTCTTTAAGAATCCTCGCGGTCAGTAAGAATCGTCGTCACCAAGTTTTTGGGGTGCTGTTGAGGCCAGAAACAAAGGGTAAGACGGAATAGTGTTAAACAAATATATTACAATGACAGTAGTACAAACATATACCAATGAAAGATTATTAGCGTGATCTCTAGTCCGACTGTCAGAGTTATTTGCTGGAATAGATTCAGCTTTTACTCTCTCCGCTACTTTGCTCTACAAAGTAGAATTGCTACTTCTATATACCTCGGAAGAGTTCAATGTGTCATATGAGTAAGTTACCATAACACTTACCATGGCCGATTTGTTAGGGAGAAAACCTCCCTATATCACCCTTGAAAGGAAAGTATCTGAAAACAATTCCACGCGTTGATTCACACATTGTCAATGAAACTGTTTGAAACATGGTGACTAATGATTTGAGCGTAGTTGCTTTCTAGATTATACACTCTTTCTCCCAGCAACAATAAGCATAGTTGTAGTATGAAATACTGATTGGCTTTATTAGTGTTAAGCGGGCGGCTTGGTAGACAGGTGTGCACAGAAACGAATATTTGGGGTATATATATATATATATATATATATATATATAGTTAATAATTTCTGTTAAACTTATTAATACTTTGTGAGCTTCTTGCTTTTTTTGTTTTTTTCGTTTTTTTTATTTTGTTTTTTTCGGGTTTTTTTTTCCAGCTACCAACAATGTTTTGTTTATAGATACGTTATGTAAATTTAAATTGATTTAATCTTTTTGACTCCTGTCATTCAGTTCGGTGTGGATGTCACCATGATCCATGAAACTCAGTTTGTTTGCAGCGTTGATGCCTGCGTGTTGTCTAACGACTGATATTTTTTCTGAGACTCGTTTCAGCTAAAGTTGCTGAAATTAGACTTCTAATAAAATTAGAAAATGAGCCAAGCCTTACTCTCCAACAAATAGCGGAGAACTATCAGAGATTCATAAGCGTACGCCAAGATTTGAAAAATGTCGAGGAATCTAGTATAGCTCACATAAAAAAGTACGCCGAAAGATACAAACAAATTAATTCTTCTCCCTAAATCAAACCAATCAAAAAAGAAACGAGACAATTTGCTTCCTAACCCATGTTTTGGTTGTGGATTATTACAGTGGTATAAAGAATGCTCTTACCGGAATTAAAAATGCTTAAATTGGAGCATATCACATTGTCGAGCGAGAAAAAAAAGGTAAAAAAACACAAAAGCAGATGAACAAGACGCGTTAAACATTAGGAAGTACGTGCAAGTACAAATCCTAATAAAAATATTAATATGAAGTTGGATTCTGGTTCAGATTTAACAATCATAAATCTACACACTTGGAAAAAGTCTTCACACCCACCTACCTACATACGAATACGTATATATATATATATACATACATATATACACATATAATAGGTATATATATACATATATACATACATACGTACATATATACACATAAATACTCATACATATACATATGTACATACACACACATATACATATATATACACACACATGCATATATACATATATATATATATACACACATACAGAAATATACCCATATACATACAACCTTCTTATATATACACACTATCGCATTCAGACATCCACATACCCACCTATGGATACCAGACATAGACGCGCATTCACAGAATTAATGCTAACGCACATATACATAAGTACACAGATATACACAAAAAAGGAGGTTTATATTAAAATACATTCATAATACAAAGTAGTTATACACATATACTGGCTTATATATCAAATACATAGGAGACCATTTGAATTCCAGTACCAACACTTATATTCATTTGTATACAGATCAACAAGGAAAGATACAATCAGTTACATACATAATATAAAGTAGTTGTACACATATAGTGGCGTATGTATCCATCATATAGCAAATATCAGCTTTAATTTTTTTAATACGTAAAATCCTCTAACGAATGATGAATGCAAAATGGAAATGAAGCCACGAGCATGACGGAATGGGATAAATTTAAAATTATATTTAACAGGTAATCTAAATTTATTTTTATGGTGGCATTTAAAAATGATTTCATTTCTCTGGTTTAATAATTGGCTGGTTTTTCTGAATTAGATAATTCTAATCTTTTCGTCTAAGCATAAATTATATCTATTTCTGAAGCTATTGGGGTTTTGGGATTCACTAATAATCTTCCAAACAATCTGTGGAGAGAGATTTCTATATTTTAATTCTCAGAAATATTTAGAAACTGTGGATTGATATTTTAGGTTAGTTTTTTTTTTTTAGAGAAAAATTTTTTATGATTATATAAAACACTGTTTCCATGGTTCGGCGGAAATTCCTATCTATACTTTTTTCTCATTTCTGTGTTCACTAGGGAAAATGGTTGATTGCTATATGACTTTTTCGGATTTGCATATACTTCCAACTAAGCATTTATTTTGATTTGACAGGAAGGTTTACTATCTATTTGTTGATTGTTATAAAATTTGTCTAGTATATTATTATTATGTCAGTTAATAATAAGATTAATGTCGTTCGTGTATGGATAGCGGAGTTTTAATGTTTTCCTATTTAAAATCGAACTTAGTGGGTTGTTCTAGTTAAAGCGTTTCTCGATCAATTTCAGAGAGTTTGTTGTTTTACTTATATATATATATATATATATATTAATTATACACGTACATGTCTAGTCTTCATAGTTGTGTATGTGGGTGTGTGAATACAATATACGTATATGGAAGGATGTGCTTATACGTGTGTATATGTATGTGTATACATATGTGTATGTATATATGTGCAAGTGTGAATATATCTATATATGTATAAGTGTATATGTATGTATGTTCATACGTACGTATATATGTGTATACATATTCGTGTGCTTATGAGTGAGCGTGTATTGATTTATGGTCATTCATTCTGCCCAAAGAAATTTTTCTCCCCTAACCTTGGTGACCCTTATAAGGTAACACTAAAGATTTGTATTCGGTGTCATGTAATTTAATTTCTATTTTGTTGAAAAAATTTTTGGTGGCTATTCTGATATAATTTTGATTCCAATATAACGTGATCTTATGAGATGAGCTTATTAGCTTATCGAAATAGATTATAATTTATATCCACTTTAGATGAAATGTTTAGTTTTCCTTTATATATATATATATATATATATATATATATATATATATATATATATATATATCTTTTGAAGCTTTCAACACTACCAGATAAAATGCAATCATTTGATCTTTTTTATACGTGGTTAATTAATCGCATTTTAGCTGAATATTTACACGCACATAAATGCAAATGTACAAAAAACGCAAATATTTTATCAATCTCTCTGTCTGTCTGTCTGTCTGTCTGTCTGTCTCTCTCTCTCTCTCTCTCTCTCTCACTCTCTCTCTCTCTCTCTGTAAACATTTGTTCTCATTTGCGTGATTCCTTGCGCATGCTTGTGTGTGTGCTTGACTAAATTGTCGTTTTGTGATAAAAGCCGTGAATATCTTTCCAAAATATTTCCCCAAAGTTAAGGCCATATCTTCATTTTTGCAATATAATCAGCTTTCGATAGAGTGCCATCACCGTCAGTCGAGATTTTATTGATTTCCTCTTCATTTTTCGAAAGATTTCTTATTCATTTCCGTTTGAATTTTATTCTATCTTTTTCTCTGCTTTCTTTGTCATTGCTTCTTCGTTTTTTGTTTCCTTTTGTTTTTTCCTTCATTCTTTTTTCTTTCTGTTTTATTCTCGCGCTTATAGTTTTTTATCTTCCTTCTCCATTTGAAGTACTTCTTTATGCCTTTTTGTCTTATCGTCATTTCTTTCCTTTTTCTGGTCTTCATATTTTCTTTCATTTTAGTTCATTTTAATCTTACAAGAAATTGTATTTTTCTAAAGAGGCTGCTATATCTTTTAAGTTAAATGCTTCTTTTTTTTCGTTTTTATTTCGTTTTCAAAACAACTTTACTTGTCTTTCTTCTTCCTCCCTCCTCCTCCTCCTTCTTTCTTCCTTTCTTTCTTATTTCATCTCTCTCTCTCTCCCTCTACCTCTACCTCTTTCTCTGTCTGTCTGTCTGTCTGTCTGTCTGTCTGTCTGTACTGTTTTCCCCATAAACCTTTATGCTATTATTCCTCACTTGTTTTCTCTCACTATTAAAATCCTTTCACTTTCACTTCTTATAATTTTATTTTCTTTCCTTCTTTTTTACTCACATTTTCTCTCACTTTCCTTTACGTACATTGTTTTTTCTTTCATTCTCTCCGTTAAATTACGACAAAATTGCCGATTGTTACATTTTTTATTGCTTAATTATTCAAATCCTTTCTTTGTTTATAGATCAATATTTTCAATCAATATATGTACCTATCTCTATGTCAGTTGATCCCTTTATTCATCGTTAAGCGACATCATCACTTTATGATAATAAGCGCCGCCTTTCTTTGCTCGATTCTTATTCCTGCTCAAGAAGACATCGATCTCTTTCAACTCACCCAGAAGCTTCTGATTAAGACCAGTAAAACGCAAACACACATACACCTCTTATATACCAGACTTTCTGTTATCATTCTTACTATTGAAGTTATACAACGTTTCCTCTGTTCGCATTTTAACCAGCTCGTATTTTTGTTATATACCTCAGTCCATTCATATATATCTATTCAAAAGTCTGTTCACACACACACACACACACACACACACACACACATACATATATATATATATATATATATATATATATATATATATATATATATATATATATATACATACATCCCTGAAGATCCAATTTGGTGAAAACCTTGGTACGTTCGTTGGCTCTCTAGGTTAGTTATTTAATTTGTTTGCTCTACTTGCGTATTGAGCGCTTTTGTTTTAGGTTACTCGTCTCGGGATTTTTCGGGCTGCGTACTTTGACTGCTCGTTCTTTTTTATCACCATTTTTTCCTTCCGCGTATGTGCTCGGAGGTTTTTTCGAAACGAGTATAACGATAAGTTTATATATATATATATATATATATATATATATATATATATATATATATATATATATTATAATTGTTTATGATAGCAACATAGTTTACTGTGACACAAGAGCCGCTGTGTTTCTGTACTTGCTTATTAGCACCTCGTCAGGCAGCGAAATATTTTTTTCTGCGAGGAATCATTACATATAGAAACTAAAAACAACCCAATTGTTATCATATCCAGACAATTAAGATGGCGGGAAATTTCGGGGGGTTTGTCTCAATGAACCAATAGCAAGCCAGGTCATTAATAATAGGAGAAATTCGATTATAAGGGTAAAGCGGTAGAGAATTAAAATGACTTGAAAACCCAGACCTTTTTCGGTGTCAATAATAAAATATTTGGATGTATACATATGCATCTTAGCATGTCTACAAAGGTATCGTGTGTATTCGTGAAACGGTTACAGGATTTTCTTTGAGTTATTTATAATAATTTATCACAATTTAGTGAAATTGTGATAAAAACGGGAAAATGTTAAAAATATAAAGTAAGTCAAAGATATGTAGTCGACTCCGAAATTTTGGTTAAAAATCTTGTTTTTGTTTTACATCAGCGACGGATCAAAAATAAAGGTTAGTCTTTTTTTGTTTTGTTTTGTTGTTTTTGTTGTTGCTGCTGTTTAACCCTCCCTCCCTCCCACACTTTTTTCCGGTTAAAAAGACATTGATTTGGAAATTCTTGCAAAATTCAAATGATTTATCTATGTATTTCTTTATGAAACTCATTCTGTTTAAGAGGTGCTGGTTAACGCAAATGACATCGTAATTTTTTTTTTCTAATTCAGATTCATGCATATTCTCTTCACATTAGTTTCAGTTATATTCTTCTTTGATTTTGTCTCGTTATCTTGACGAAGGTTTCCTCACTGGCATACCCATCACTAGTTGACCAAGTAACCTGGTACTACGCGTCTCATATTACTAGTAGAGTAGACAGGTAATGTACCAATGCTCTTAGTCAAGAGATGCTAAAAAGAATTCAGAAGAGTAACCTAAAGTATCGATCTGTAATTTTCCTGTTTTCCCTCCTGTTATAACAACCGACCTGGAAAAAACGTTTTAGTTATAAAAAGCAATGTTTTCATCACATTCAATAATAGTTTTTACAAACAAAAATTAAGAGATTTCCCATGAGCCTCTTTTGAATTCTTACATTTCGATCCATTTCAAAAATCTTATCAAATTACGTTTAGTGAGACATAAAACTTAATAGAGGAATATTGTATTGAGTTAATAAAATGTTAAGGATATATTTCTAGCATTACTAATCACATTTTGTAATTTTAGTTTTAGCTGAGCTCAAACACTCGGTTTTATGGGAAATATACAACAATCTTAATCACTGAGTAAACTCATTATACACCTATAAAAAGTGAATATGAAGATTTTACATCTCTCTAGATGCACATTGCGACTTTATAGATACAAGCGATCACAGACATCATATAATTATATATTTTTAATTTTTGTATCCATGTTAACAAAAAAAATAAAGTTTCTCAAAATGAAATAGAAAAGAACACGATTCATTTTATTCAGTTTATTGTCATACAATATATACGTATTTATATATATGTATATTGTGATATATTCTTGACTAGACAGAAGATTTTTCCGCAGAAAATTGTCATTACTTACTGCGGTAGACTACAGAAATTAATGGCTATAAAACCCAAGCTGTCCTGCTATTCAACCCATAGCTGGAGGAAGAAGAGATGGATTAATACCTTTCCAAATGGTATTTGTGCACAATGAATATCATTCCGAGCCGATATCCATTACACATCAACTCTCATATTATTTGCACAATGCTATAAAAACAGACATATTTATTAAAAAAAAAAAAATGGGTAAAAAGAAAAACACAATCACCATAAATGGTATTTCGACTATATATATATAAAACCGATGAAATCCAACCTATTTTTAATTTATTTGTTTAAACGTTACTTTTAATGGATACTCATATTTGAATAGATGTTCTGGTTTTTTTTTAATTATTATTAAACAGTATTATTTAAACAGTATTTATTAAACAGTATTATTATTAAACAGTATTTATTTATTGACTTCTACCCGCCTGAATATCCGATAAATTTTGTTAGCAAAACATGCGAATATAGATAGATAGATAGATAGATAGATAGATAGATATGTGTGTGTGCGTGCGCCTTAAGAAAGAAGAAAGAGAACAATTAAAAAGTACCTTTTTTATCTTAAAGTTTTCATTTTTATCATATCTAAGCAACATTCTTTCTGTAAACAAAAAGAATCTCTTTTGATTCTCAGTAGAATTAGCATGTAATATACACATACATATTTTAATATATTATTAATAGATGTGTTTTTCATATCCTTAATTTCCTCTTTTTAGTCGTAGTGCACAACTATTTTAGTTTCCTCAATCGAACTCTGATGAGAGAAGAAGGAATCAACTGTTTCTACTATTTGATTTTCTCTCTTTGTTAATATGTAATTTCTTTTTCGAAATGTCATTTATGGTGGGAATATTTTTTACATTTTAGTCATTGTTCGCCTGATACAAGTATAACACAATCCCTGGGCGCACCTAAGCCAACCTTTTTTGAACCTCAACCAAACCGACCACGTTGTGTTTGAGTGATCTCGTACCGGCCGAAGTAGGATTGCCTGTTTTTAACTGGCTATATCAGCTCAGACTTGCGAGATGATGGTATATAGTTAAAACACAATCCCTGACTCAAAAAGGGCGTTAGCTCTTTAGGGCTACCAGATACAAACTTTGGCCCCTTCAGGGCACCAAATATAACACTGATCTGGTCACTACCACCAGATATAACACGATCCCCGGTTCCCGGTAACCAGCAAATGGAATATAATCAGTTCAACACGGCGACAACGACAACAAGGATGTAGAATTATATATATTTATATCCAGTTTATGTACACAATTATAAGCAGGTTCAGATACAGGTGAGGCACAAATTAGCTGGCTGGTATTTTAGTATCACACAACCACTCGTAGCAGTAATTTTCTCTCGAGTGGTGATTTGTTCTGCCGGCTTGCAGCTTACTGATTTCAGACTGACCGTCTTCTTCAAAATTCGCTAATTTCGTCTTTCACCTCGATCTTATTGAAAATGCACAAAACTGGGGTGGTAAAGTTTTCTACGGGGATATCAGTTTTCCCTCTCTGTGTAAGTCTTACCAGCTCGAAATGAAAATAATCTCAGTTGTTTATTTCGACTGAGTTTTCGGCCCTAGGGAAAGAGATTTACCCTCTCTATTACTTGTCTATCCATAACCAAAGTTGAGGTGGCCGAACACAAGAAATTCTCACATTCCAATTTAACCTGTAGCTATGCAATCGTCAAAACAAGACGACGATATTATGACTTCTGTTCACCCACAGAGATTCAATCAATTCGTTTATTTTCCCAACAAAAGTAAATGCATTTTTCTCATTCTATTCAATTTTAGAGAAATTTCTTCTTAACTTATAAATCAATAAAAATGAATACCAACCATCTGGAAATAGGGTTGCACAATGCCCAAGAAACACTCAAGATATGGAGTTACTCCCTGTTCTTTTTTTACAGCATTATTTAAATACATCAAGAAGATCTTTAACCGTTTTATTAATATTAAACCTGTAATGTGAAATTGAAATCGAGCACAATGAGAGTTGAATCTCGTTCTCTAACAACTGTCTTCAGGCAAGTACTATCTAGATCAATTGTTTCATTCTCTCTCTCTCTCTCTCTCTCTCTCTCTCTCTCTCTCTCTCTCTCTCTCTCTTATTATCATAACATTATTTATTTCGCCCTTTTATCATTTTATTTCTCCTTACTCTATTTTTTTAAATAATCCTTTTATTTTAACATATCATAATTTTGTCGGTAGCTTCTTTTGGCAATTTGCAAATATGACGACTTACAAATTCGGTCGACCATTTTTGGCGACAACCCACAATGCCACCGCACAAACGTCGGTCGATTCACTTCCGCTTCATCGATAAGCATGTCCTACTTCATGCATCATTCTCATCCCAACTGAATTTGAATATTTCATTCCGATTCTCATTCGAGGATAATCAATGAAATCAAAATCTTGTGACAAAATGACGAAACCAACCATATCAGATATTATTTATAAGTCAGAATCATCACCTATCTATCGAACTAGCTATATATATCTATTCATCTATCTAAACACGCGTAACTCACACACACAAATACACAAACGTGTGTGTGCGTCACTGTGTGTGTGTGTGTGTGTGTGTGTGTGTGTGTGCGCGCGCACGCGCGTTGATAGGTGACGATAGGCATTACAGGGTGAGATGGATAAATTGTCTACTAAATTACGTAAAAATTTACCTAACACTGATATGTCATTTTAACTGATAGATTTACCATATGACACAAAATATCTTAAAATGCTAAAGAGTACATTCATTCAATAAAATTGCCATTGGCTTCAACCAGAGCCTCCAAACAACTTCAGAATCTCTCTCGCTCAAATGCGGCCCACACATAATAATGAAGATGGTTGTTGTTTGGGGATTTAGATGGCTATATGTAAGGGGTGACGTGTTTGCAGAAATTAGCTGAAAGACATGACTGGGTTCTCCTGCTTGTGTCGCATTATGCAAAGGCCTGCTGCCAAACATAAGATTTTACAGAAGCCGCCCTATAAATTTAAAATGTTTCGCTATTTATTTAGCTTAATCAGAAATTTGGGAAGTGGAATGATTCGGAATAATATTACAATTTACATTGCATTATTGTATGATGATTAGTTTTTATTGGTTATGTAATCATTACGTGTTTATTAGATTTAATGTTTTTGACTGGGGTAGTTTTTCAATTCTATGTTTTCGTGTTATAGCTTGCATATGTATATATATATATATATATATGTGTGTGTGTGTGTGTGTGTGTGTGTGTGTGTGTGTGTGTGTGTGTGTGTGTGTGTGTGTGTGTGTAGAGTTAAATATCGTATTTTGGCTTTAATTTCAGGTGAAAATAAAGACAAAAATTCTCTAACATTTGGATATTCTTTTTTATGTTGGTTCTAAGCTTTCGGCTCACATGAGCCATCTTCATTTTTGATGGTAGATGTTTTTATGTTAACGTCCCTATAACCTCTCGGAAAATGACTCATGTGAGCCTAAAGCTAAGAACCAACTTAATAAAAAATATCCAATTGTTGGAGAATTTTTGTCTTTATCTTCACCTGAAATGAAAGCCAAAATACTATAGACATTCATTGCCTCTTATATTTAACAGGATATGTTTAAAAAATTATCTGCTGCCTGCCTCCATACGCTATATATATATATATTAATTAGTTCGTTTTTGGTCATAATTAAATGAGACCAGTACACAGTTGTTTTAAAAAAATGTTCAATACAATTATTTTGTAGAACTTTTTCATATTATTTATTTAGAAACGAGTTATTTCGCCACCTAATTTCTATTTTTCGGTGTCGTCAGGCGATTTACAATAACTGCAAGCTATATAAGAATTGTTCAAACCTTCTCAAGCAAATCAGCATTCTCCTCCAGTGGGCATGGAAACAAAGTGTTGTAGCACAAGGATGGTACCTTGCCCATCGTAAGATGAACTTCTTGCTAGGCAACCATTACATGAACGCATCTATCCAGAAATCTGGGATGGCTGTCACCTCCTGATGTCTGGAGCATTCATGCATGATTTGAAACTCAATCCGATCAGCCAAACAAAATAAAACTGAGTTTCATGTAATTTAGTTTGATCTCGTAAATGCGTATGGACCAATTCTTTATGATTTAATTCGAATATCCCTTGAATTTTTCAATTTCACAAGTAAAAGGTTAGGTAAATCATAATGAAATATTTCGAAGCGGTGTTTATGTAGTTTTCCAAGTGGCTACCGTAAGCTCTTAACGTGGTCAAAAATAAAGTATAAACTTAATAAAATCCGGATCGTAACATTACTAAGAGGCTCAATAGAAAACAACAACATAATCTACTTAGTGATCTTGAATTATTGGATGGCGGAACAAAGAGACTAAGTTTATTAAGAGATACAATGAACGGGACATTTTGCATCACTATCAAAATACGTAATAAGAAATAAATGTTTTTTGTACAATCATTGCGTATTCTTCAACATAATTTCTTTTCTTGTAAATGCACTTCAACCAACGCTTCTCCATAACTCACATATGTTGAGCATTCTACAGGGTAAATTTTATATAAATACTTCCCAATATGAACATTCTTTTGTTTATTCATTAAAATGCAGGGATTTCAGTAGAGAAAATCACATGAAATAATTCTATTCAAATTTTCTGGTTTATTAAACAATGCTAAATCCATCTAAGGCTGATCCGAAATGCTGAAAGGACTTTCGTAGATGAACTCGTGTATATAAAGCTCATGTACATATAAAGTCATTCATAGTGAAACAAAATGTCCTCAGCCCTAGTTTTTAACCAGATTTCAAACCTTAGCAAGTCTAAGCAAATTACAACTAGAACATTGCGAATTACTGCCAGCTTCAAAATCTGGAAACTTTTTACGGTATATGCGAAGAACTAAACTATAAAACACTGCAACAACACCATCTTTGTAAATGTCTTTCCCTTCTCTTCAGAGCAGCAAAGGTGACAAACACTGTGTCAAATAGACAGCAGTGTCAACAAGACGCAAACTTAATGTTTCTGCCGTTGTTCATAAATGTGTAAGACATGAGGTTCAGTGGACAGTAGCAAAGTGATCGCTGGACATTGAGAATATTCGCGGAAGGATATTAAAAAAAAGGACCGGAAGGAAATGGATGAAAATCACGTGACATGCAAGCATTCAACCTTCATATCTATACATGGAGAACTTTATCGTTAGTAATTAAATTATTTTCTTGCATAAAGAAATAAACTTTATAAAAGCTGAAAAGGCAAAGTGACTCGAGGGAGAAGATCGCTGGTAATAAAGACAAGGTTGGAAACAATCGATCGGCGAGGGTTAAAAAGTTTTCTGGTCAGGATGTTGGCCGTGAAGGTGGGTGTATTATTATAGTGTAGAGCGTGATTTAGGGGGAACAGTAAAACTCGTATCAAGTGTCAGGCTGTCATATTTTAACGTCTTCCACTGGCGCGAATAGAAAGAATTGGTGAAGAGATAAAGAAAGAAAGCAACATAATAGAAATAAAAATATGAATAAACAAATATGAGATAGATAGATAGATAGATAGATAGATAGATAGATAGATAGATAGATAGATAGATAGATATGCACAGACTTAGACAACAGATAGATAGATAGATAGATAGATAGATAGATAGATAGATAGATAGATAGATATGCACAGACTTAGACAACAGATAGATAGATAGATAGATAGATAGATAGATAGATAGATAGATAGATAGATAGATAGATAGATAGAATATGACGTGACAGAAAGATATAAGCAATTTTGCGTAGCCGGAGATATGAATGAATTAACACATACTGGAACCGATTGATTTGTAGATTTCTTTATTTTTATCCTTTTCATGTTTAATTATTCCTCGATCCCAGCTTCTCCGATAAATGTGTGTGTGCGCACGCGCATGAAAAGAAAACTGCAATCTTCTGATCATCTATAATTGATCATTGCGATTAGCAGTTTGATTGAGTGGAGTTTATTTAGAAACACCCAAGCCATATCTGGAAATCTATGTCGACATATTTTGTCTCTAAGTTGCTTATTCAAACAAGCCAAGATTTTGAGCAAAACTCACCTTGCGGAAATCCCGATAGGAATTTAACCATTTTCTATGCCATTCAATTAAATTCATTATTCTGTAGACCTGAAATGTTATACTTTTGTTTTCTACTAATGTGTTTTGAGAAAACATAGATCGTATCAAATTTTCAAGCAAAAAATGAAAGTATTTAATATTAAAAACTTTGTAATATGAAAGCAAAATTAGGAAGAGAACTTTCAATTAACATATTTTCAGAAAGACAATCATGAAAGCATTTTAAAAAGAGAAGTTTTAAACACAATTGGAAAGAACTAAAGGGATAAATAAAATGAAATTGATTCCATACTTGTTGATAAAGCCAATACCGTCATAAATAAAGGCAATATATCGTAAACACTCATGGAATGGTAAATGGCAAAGTTAAATTTGAATTTCGAATTGTGAGGAACAAAATTATTATCAAAAAGAAAACATCCTAATAATAAGTTTTTTAATAAGTTTTTAGTGAATTTCAGGTAAAAATTAAGAACAGATTCCACTTTTGAAAATAACACCGAAAATATGAATAATAACTTAATAACTATAATTAAAGTAAAAACCGTGTTTACAGGAAAATACAGACAAAAATAGCAGGAAGAAAATGAAATAAGTGAAAGTCTGAACTACAACTAATGAAAAAGAGAATGAATATAGCCGTAAAGAGAGATTTTAAAAACATTAAGCAAATTGAAATGTAAAAAGAAATGAATTTGGAAAGAGAAGAAACTATGACAGAGAGAAAGAGGTTAACATGTGACCGATCTACAATCCACATACGAAACAATATCTATATTTATTCAAAAACAGAAACAGGAAAGTTACCAAATGTAATGAGAATAAATGTATATACCACCAATAGTCACTTTGGCAGATTCTAGTGTTCCTTCACAATGTCAAACGCCGAACAGCACTCGGCAAAGGTGGCGCAGTAAGAGACATTTTGAAGAAAATGTAGAATTCCACAAATGATTAGAACGATTTACCAAGGGTAAACAGAAAAGAAAATTGTTTCTAATCTTCAGTCAATCAACATTAGTCAAACTTTATTAAAAAAAAATATATAATAAAACTTTGTTACAGGCTTATATCTTATTATTATAGAACATGTACAGATTATTATGAGACAATATTTACAAACAATCAAATATTATAGATAAAAACAAACCACATGCAAACAAGCAGATTTTAGAAGAGGTTACTCAAAAATCTACAAACAGATCAATTGGTCAAAAAATCAGCAGAACAGTAATATCAAAGCCGTTTGTCGAACATTGATGACCGATGAAATTGTTTTTCACTCAACACAACGCGCGGTGGTCTTCAGATCCTGACAAAGCATTATCAATGACTAAAAAAGTCATTGAAAACATATACGATAAGAATACTACAATAATTCGACCACACCAAGATGCAGAAAAAAAAATTGAAAAAGGTGTTAGGCAAATGGAAACAATTCAACTTGAAAGTATCTTCATGCAAATAGACAGGAAAGTGGTGTAAATAAACATAAATGAGGAATATTTAATCCATTTACGGTTGACTGACGAAATTTGATAAATATTTGAATCGTTGAATAAAATATATAAATTTCAAATGATACAGAAAGGAAAAGTCGGAATGTAGATTTCGAAAACATTAACAGAAATGAAACAAGATTTTCAAAGTTACAAGAAAATTAGAAGAAGGACAAGAATGTATATTTAGGTCAAGTAACAACATCAAATAATGGGATAAACGACTTCAAATGGAAAGGGGTATAAGTTTGATAGTATACCTTGCCAAGATATTTCAGACATAAAACGTAATGTCTAAGTACCGTGAAATGTATCAAAAAAGAGTGCTCAATATGAAAGGACAGAGCTTTTGTAAATAGTCTGATGATCACCTAAGACATTTATCAGACTATCAGACTATATATATATTTAATATTTAGAAATAAAAAGTTTTCTTGAAACTTTTATTTTAGTCTTAATGGAAAGCTAAATGATTAAATTTACTGTTTCCAGTAAGCAAAATACTTTTGCAATTTTTGTTTTTATCTTTCAATTTTTTGGCCATCTTTAAGTGATCGACACATTTGTAAACAAAAGTTAATTCTCGGATTTAAAAATCTAGCAAAAATAAAATATACATCTGTGACACATGAGTTTTAGAAAATTAGCAAATTTAATGTGAAATTAATCTGATTTACACAAGTATTACTCATTTATATCATGAACTTTAGAATAAAACTATTTCTTAAATACTGAATTCAACTTTCTGACCTTTCCACTGTATGTGTTGACAGATTTGACAGATGCGAGATAAGATAAGTGCATGGCGATTACAAGTGACATAATTGTACAATGTTTTTTTTCCTGTAAGGGGAAAAAATTCTGAAACATATGACATTTTAATTTACACATAGAAATTACTATAAGAATAAAACTTCAAATATACAAATAAATTAAAGATTATTTTAAAAATAGGAAAACACGAAGATTTGTATTAAACAGATCTTTGAAGCATTTTTAAAATATTTTTAAAACTTTAAATATTATTCTAATTAAAAACAAATGAAAACAATTCTTTTAAAATTTCATTATCAATTGAAAAAAGTTTTTCTTCAGACTATAATGTCCTTAATTTATATTATTTATTCAAGCAAGTAAAAGCTTATCAATTTAAATAATGTCATAGTTATACTGCAATTTTTATTTTATTATTGGGAGCAGATTTTCAGAAATAAAAGCAAAAGTTTTCAAAAAGATAATAGATGATTTACATTCCCTAATGAGTCCTGCGATTAACTAATAAAACCAATTCTCGCAACAAAATTGAATTTATTAAAATTTAATGAATTTACATGGAGGGGGAGTAACAGATGTAAAAAAATATATTTTTATCAAGATTTTTTAAAAATAATAATTTCAAAAATAATTTCATTTATTTGTAAATAAGTCCTGAAACTTTCATTAAAATCCAAAAATTATTTCATTATTGCAAGAATTTCTAAATTAATGTGTTTGTCACGGGAAAAAGCTGAGTTATGAAATATTAGGTTTTCTATTGTAAACTCTCGTGACGGTTTAGTTACCCGCTAACTAAAATCAAAACAAGATTTTTAACAAAATTTCGAACGTGTTAGAAGGGATTATAAAATCTTAAAACATAATTAAAGAGTACTTTGATCTTTTCTCTTAATAATAATATGAACATTTTGATGAAAAAAGTTCCTTTTTAAGTTTGGGGCCTTTTTTATTCATACTATGGTGTTTTTTCAACGATTTGGTGGCGATACCTAAATAGTTTGCTAAATATATATATACATATGTGTGTGTGTGTGTGTGTGTGTGTGTGTGTGTGTGTGTGTGTGTGTGTGTGTGTGTGTGTGATTATTAGATAATTTTATCATAGTGATTTACCAATTTTCGAATACGCTTTTGCCCATCAGGATGAAAGTTAAACGATACAAAGTTCATTTTTTGGCCTGAAATTTAATATGCATATAAAATAATTAAAATAAAGTAAGCTATTTATATACGTTTCCAGTTTTGTCGAACTACTTTATATATTCTATATATGATGTCAGTTTTATGATATACGCATATTTGGGTTTTAAATATCCTCTTCCATTCGCCTCTACAACGAAAACCTAGGAAGATGGACGTCTGCTGCGGGCTGGCGGGTTTTTCATTCTCCTCAGTATTCAAACAAATAATGCATGTGATATTCACTAAGTTTAGCATTTACTGACCAACAACAAAAAAACAATAGGTAAAGACTGCGTTGCTCTTCTATTAAAAACAGATTCTCTTCAATTGACAATATGCTGAAAAAATTTCTTTTCACTGGCCACTAAAGGAAAATTATTGGTATACAACGAGATGAAGAAACAGCTATATATAAATCATTATTCGAAACTAATTTTAAAATAAGAATATGTAGATAAAACGTTTGAAATGGTTTCTTTAGAAATACCGGCGTGTCTTTAATACAAATTCATTAGATTTTTTAATAGATGTTTTCATAAGATTAATAGAAAATTTTCAGTTTGTTTTTTCAGTTGATACTTAAAAAGCGATTTTATGCTGCATTTGCAATCTTGTATTTTTTTAATTCTATATTTTATTATTTATACCTCCTGTCGCCAAGTTGTCCTCATTTACACATACAGACACATGTATATGCATCTGCAAATACACGCACTTTCTCTCTCCTCTCTCTCTCTCTCTCTCTCTCTTCCTCTTTGTATTCCTTTCTGCCCTGCCCACAGACTTCTGACCTGACACTCCCCATTAGTTTCAACTTATTTGTTTTTCCCCGTAATTTCTTCCTTTCCTCTTATCGAACCCTAACTATCCTCGCAATTACACACACGCGCCCGCAGTTACACTTCTATCTCCTTCTATTACCCACTTCTACGCCAATTTTCGTTCTCCAAACTCTGATGCTGTTTCTTGAAAGACATTTATGATCCTTCGATCAGAAACGACGCAAGCTATTAACGTGATCTCGTGGTTTCTCACGATACTGTTAAGACGTTTACAATAACGCGAGAAGTTATAACCTCTTTCTCTTCTTCTACTTTTATTTTGTGTTTCTTTCGTTCGTTCATTTATTCGTTCTTAGTATTTTCGCCTTTTTAGTCGTTTACTTTCTTCTCTACCACATTTCCTCTCTCTGTATACTTGTCACTCATTTTCTCTGTCAGTCTCTCATTCTAACTTTCTTTTCAATAATTTTACACGACTTTAACTTTATCGTTTCTTTATTTTTTACATTTTCTTAGTTTTTCATCTCATTTTCATCTTTTAAGAAATTTGAATATGAGGTTTTACTTTTTTTATTTTCCTGTACGACTCTTTCGCTCCTTTTTTCTCATTCTCTTTCTTTTACTTCCTATTTTTCTATTTTCTTCTCTCTCTCTCTCTCTCTCTCTCTCTCTCTCTCTCTCTCTCTCTCCTCACTTCTCTCTCTCCTTCTCCCTCTCTCTATCGGGATTCTTAATCTTAATGTCTTTGTTGCTATTCATATTAACTTTCATAGAGCCCATTGCCAGATCCAAAAAATAAAGTTAAGAAAATAGTGTACTACTCGTTTTCCAAGAAAAAAACGTTCCTTTTTTTATTATTATTATCTCCCTTGAACACCGGCTGCTTTGGCACTCAGGGAAAAGATGCAACTTGCTCATCAAATAATTGAGTCCCATTTTAATATACTTTACACATGCTTGTTTTTCCCCATTAACGACTTTTTTCTCTTTCTCTCTCTCTCTCTCTCTCTCTCTCTTCTTTCTTTCTTATTTTGGTATTTCACTTCTTTTCATTCTATCTTGGCATTTTGTGTGCATTTTCATTGTTCCCGTCAAACTCTCTCTTCTACTGTATCATTTTCTTTCTCCTCTCCTCGTACTTCATTAGAACTCTTTCTTTCTGTTTATCTCTCTTTCCTTCAATTTACTTCTCTATCTCCTACCTTTATTTCTTTCTCTCTCTCTCTCTCTCTCTCTCTATATATATATATATATATATATATATATATATATATTCTTTTCCCAAAGCTGTTTCCTGTATTGGTATCTTTTACTTTAATACCTCTTCTGACATTTTTCTTTTACCTCTATCCCTCTTTGTACCATACACTTTTTTCCTTTATCTTGTTCTTTTACCTCCCTCTCTCTCTCTATTTCTCTCTCTCTCTCACTCTCTCTTAGAATTTATCTGTCTCTCATTGGAAGATTAATAACCGTAAAATGCTCTCAGTATTCGTGTTTCCAACTCTCTCTTTAAAATTTGATTTGCACATTGAATCAAGTTATTGTTGGTCTACAATCTGAACTCTGGATTTTAATGGAAAATCCGGGCGAAGAAATTACGAATCTCTGTGACGCGGGAACTATTTCATGTCCGGGGAAGATGATTTGAATGGTTGGCCACTGACCCACTGTAACCCGACGCTGATTGGCTGAACTCGGCACTGATTTATGATGACGTGTTCATGAAGGCTATCAATTGGCTGTCGGCCTTCTCATTTCTACTCCACTCTGCATTGTCCAATCATAATTCTTTCAACTTCAATCTTTCTTTCACTCTTTCTTTCTTTCTTTCTTTCTTTCTTTCTTTTTTCTTTTTTTATTTTACATTTTGCGGTTGTTTTGTTTGTTTTTTACTTTTATTATCTATCCTTATCTCTTAATGTCTGTATATCGTTATAAATATATATATATATATATATATATATATATATATATATATATATATATATCAGTTCCGTTCAGATGAACTTTACTAATATCTGTTTCTTTCCATATTTATTTGTCTGCAACAAAGTTTGTTAGCATATGCCTACGAATTTCTTTGAACGCGATTTAGAGCTACCAATTCCATTATTTATTGTTTTACTTCAGATTATGTAATAACTTTTTCAAGACAACATATCTTTGTCATTTAAAGAATTGCATTATATTTTGTATTCTTTCATGTTAACAAATTTTAGTACTTGTAAAATCAGTGATGTCTGCATTGTATATCCTGCGTACCTTTTCTTCTTCATCGTATGTATCAATCTACACAACGCTCGGGGGAATTTAAAAGCAAGAAATAAGAATAATAAGAGAAATGTATCGAAATAGATATGAAGGGAGAGGTTAAGACGGGTGCGCAAACAGATAGGTAATGATCAATATATAACCTGACTATTACACAGACTGATATGGATTAATCTGATGTAGATTAACAGTTTAGGATACTTAGACGAATAAATAGCACTAAAAAACAATTGCACACATCGAGAGAGGAAGGGAGATAAAGAGTGAGTTATGAATTGTCAAAAACGGTAAATAGATATGAAATGGGATCATTTAATAGACAAAGACAGATACGAAGAGACATAGATAGATAGATAGATAGATAGATAGATAGATAGATAGATAGACTAAAAGAAAGAAAGAAAGAATAAACGCTGAGAAAAAAATAGAGTAAAAGACAATAGCAAAAAGAAGCAAAAACAAAAGAAAAATCATGGTCGTGTGTTTGCATCGAGTGGGTACAGGCAGCCGCGCCCATCTCAATTTCCCGCCAATTTGTTGCCGGCATCCCCTTCTGTCTTAATTATCGTGTTTGCCTTTACGACTACCAAGCCACACACTCCTCTTACTCGCACCAAGCCGCAAGCACCTAACGTCAATAGCCACTCTCCGATTTATGGCGCGGAAATCGGAGCACAACAACAAACAAGTGCTCGCTTATAGGCGCCTCTTAGCTATCTTGATTTCTACCTCACAGCAAATGCCTAGCCGTCACCATCTTGCCTTCTTTGGAAGCCATATTGTTTCAGATATTCTTTTCTTTTTTTTTTCTTTTCTTTTTCCTTGCAAGTTATTGATAGGCTTCTTCTTGTTTTAGAAGGCGATGGAAAGATGAGTCTGATGGATCTTCAAATAAAAAAAATGTGTGGCGTGGAACGGATGGGTACTCTTGGTTGGGTGGGTAGTTACCGGTACTGACCTTTAATTTTTAGAACAAAGTCTGTTTTCTTTTTACTGTTGCAAGAAAATGGTTCACTTGCATGTGTGTGCCTTTGATATTTATGTCTATACATATTTTTAAGATTAGCAAAGTGTGGTTCAAGGCCAAAATTATACTCCTTGTTCAAAACTCTATGAATAACAATTTCCTGAATTCTTAACTACCTCTTTTTGTATGATCGTGTGTACGTTTGTTTTTTAATAAGTGTTCACTGAATCCAATGCCCAAGAGTCCGTCGAGGTAGATGAATATTGAATACGCTTGCTGTATGTACGTAAGAGGAGAAAATAAGTGCAGATTATGAGGATATATAATGGTTGGCTGTAGATATGAAAAAGGTTAGAATTTGTAGCGACCCTAAAGTACCCTATCGGGAGTCTTGTCCACGAAATAGAAGAAGCTGCCTGGGTTAAACTTCCTTCTTGTATGTGACATAACGGATCCTTTAAAGATCTGAACAGATGGAATGTAGCTCGTCTGAATATTTGTCTTAGAAATAGCAATAGATTAGCCATTGGATTGCGACGTTTCAGTAGTGATAAGAAGTAAATAGGGTTGAAAATAATTCATCGCTTACATGGCCACGTAAATAATTTTGAATTTTGTAAAGGCTGAAAAATGAAGATTAAGCAACTCCTTCTCAGATATGGCAGCAATATTTCATTTATGGTCTGATATGATTCTTTTAAAGGTAGATTCTGACGGGAGGAGTCAAGTAATTTCAAGTACAGTGCAAGGAACTTACCCTTTTGTCAACATCTTTAGCGATGGATTATGCATATGAGTTGGAAAGGCTCTTTTATTCTATTCTTCCTGTATTTAAGCACTCAGGCGAACCTTCTTATCCTTCTAACTAACGGTCTGTTAACCTTTTATCTCTTTATGGCAAATTACCAGAGGATCTAATCAACTGTGAATTGGGTAAGCATCTCACCTCGCAGTTCCTCCTTTCAGACAAGCTTTATGACTTGCACTTCTCTAGGTTAACTGCTAATGTATTAACGATTATTTTTTAAAGATTTTATCAATGTTTAGAAAGAATGGCGAAGCTCGGGTTTTTGCTTTGAATATTTTTAAGGCATTTGGCAGTGTTTGACATAATGAGCTTCTGAACTTTAAAAGTTATGGTATTTCTGGATAAATTTTTGAACTGATTTGGTTTTTCCTATCAAGTCGCGAAATGAAAGTTGTCTTGAATGGGTACTCTTCTATACGTTTATTGTATTAATGCAGGTGTTCTTTAGGTCTCTATTCTTGGGATTACGTTTTTCCTAATTTTAATAAACGACCTTCCTGATGGCTTCACTTCTCAGTTCGATAACTATACTCATGACATAACTATTTACTTTTGTCTTAATAGTAAGTCTGATCAGTTCGATAATGTCAGATTGACAGCTGCCATACAATTTGTTATGGAAAGGAATGGGTGGTTAATTTTAACGACCCCAAAACGAAATTGCTCTCTTTTAATCTTCTGATAGAATTCTTTTTTACCTTAAATCAGCGTCGCTGGTAACATCCAGTAGAATGCGCCTTCTCGAACTAACTTTTTCTATTGACAATTAATTACTAAGTCTACTACAAGGAAAGTCAGTTCACTGTGTCGTGATAGACATTTTTTCTAGCCAGAATGTATCTGATATACTTATAAGTCTACCATTTGTTCTTGCTTTGAATATTCAGTCAGTTAATTGCCATAAGTGATACATGCTTTGGGCGATCATGTCTCTTTCGAGACATGACTGACCGGGCAGAAAATTATCCCGAAGTAGGTTGTCATCGTTTTCTGTGGTAGACTGGTTGCTAGCCTAGGCTATAGAACCAAATTTGTCCTATTATTTAACCCATAACTGGAGGGAAGAGACGGATTAATACCTTTCCTAATGGTATTTGTGCGTAAGTGAATGCAAGGAATTCAACTGGAATTCAAACTCGGCTCCCCGATTTGTCGTTCCGAGTCGATATCCACTCCACCACAACGCACATCTGTTTTGAATATTACAGCTACATATTGTTTGGTGCTGTTGCTATATATTTAGATATTTTTGATAAAATCCAAAGAAGAATTTGGAATGTTATTTGTCATGACCAGGCATGAGGGCTTTAGTCACTTTCCCATCGTTGTAACATAGCTTTCCATTGCCTTTATTATAAATACTTTCGCGGTAATTATCCTGACTATGAATTCAAGCCCAGTACTAGGTTGGCAGTAAGGTCTCATCATTTTAGAGTTTAAATGGCAAGTTTTATACTAACAATTTCTTCTAGCGCACTCCTCGCTTATAGAAAATATTTCCTGCTTTTTGCTTCTTCGTCAACTTTGATTTTCAAAAATTTTAATGGAACGTCAATCATTATCTTTTGTCTTCTTAATGAATTTTATTTTATTATCCCTCCTTAATATTTTTTTTAATCATATCACCCCGAGCAAGGCGGTAACGCCACTGATGTGCAGGGGGCTACATAGGAGTGAGAAGACTGGAAAAGAGAAAACCGGAAACCGCATCTTAAACAAGAAACAAGGGATGAGCCTCTTCACCTGTTCAGTAGACGTGGGTGGAGTGTGAACCGGGCTATAGTTTAGTCTATCTACTCCAATTGAAAAAAAAAAGTGAGAAGATTGGAAAAGAGAAAACCGGAAACCGCATCCTAAACAGGAAACAAGGGATGAGCCTCTTCACCTGTTCAACAGACGTGGGTGGAGTCTGAACCGGGCGATAGTTTAGTCTATTTACTCGAACTGAAAAAAAAAGTGAGAAGATTGGAAAAGAGAAAACCGGAAACCCCATCCTAAACAGGAAACAAGGGATGAGCCTCTTCACCTGTTCAATAAACGTGGGTGAAGGTTGAACCGGGCGATAGTTTAGTCTATCTACTCCAATTGAAAAAAAAAGAGTGAGAAGTTGAAACTGAAAAAAAATGAAAACGTAAAAAATAATTTCTTTTTTTCTTCAAGTTTCAACTTAGTTAAAGTCGAATGAAGCCTTCGAAGCTAAACTAACTTACATAATCTTCTCTAGCAAGTTTAAAAAGACGAAATAACCCTTTGGCTGTCCAGAAAATGGCTGCTGAAAGGAAATTTTACCGTAGTAGTTAGAAACAAAATACAGTTTCTTATTTAACAATGGCGAAAAGAAAATTAACATTAAATACAAGAAAAAGAAGAATGGCTGGCCACTTATAAAAACAGATAAATTATTTTCTAATACTCAATAACCCATTGCGTCTTTATGTTTACATTGCCTTTGGGGTGAAATGGTTTTAAAAAAACATATTTTTAATTTATTTATGAATAAAAAATATTTTGCCATTAGTTTGGTTTTAATATGTTTTTTTTTTTAATATCTGACAACTCCAAGAGTAAATTATCAAAATTTTGAGTAAGGATAGATATTATAATTTGGAACTCACACGATATATTATTGCTCATATAAATATAAATATATTTGAAAATCTCATATTCGTTAATAATAACCTTATTTTTAAAACATTCACTAGCATAATAAAATAAAATCTTGTAGAGCACTCACTTATTAATTTATGTGTTATGATTTGCTAGATAAGTTTCAATATCCGTTAAATGTTTCATGGTCAATAATTATGATACAATGGGAATAGGGCACCCATTGAAACTATTGCTCTATAGCAGATGCCTTTCTAGGTTCATTTAAGTATATTTATATTTCACTATATATTTTTTATTAACATCAGCATTCTACGTGCGATATATTATATTCACACAACACACACACACACACACACACACACACACACGCATATATATATATATATATATATATATATATATATATATATATATATATATATAACGTAGCACACTTGGTATAGTATCCGGGTAAATTCCGATTGAGATGAACTCAAAAGAACTCAATGTTAGATTCACTTATTTAATTTAACAGAGTAATATAATTCAGAAAAGATTTTTGATTTACTACAATTTCAATGGGTAACACATATTTCACCGCATAATAATGTTATTATTGCAGCTCGTCAGACCCAAATGGTACCCTTTGAAATTTCGATTTTGAAGCCCAGCATTTTAAAAGCTCTAATAACTTTTGTAGAAATTCTTGATGTGGGGGGACCATTACTGACGAGCCGCAATAATATCATTATGCGGTGAAATATGTATTACCCATTGAAATTGTAGTAAATCAAAAATCTTGTCTAAATTTTATATATATATATATATATATATATATATATAGCGATTTGTACCCACAGAAAGTACTAATGGCTTTAAAAAGAACAGACGTCATATTATTTAAACCCGAGGAACCTTTCGGCCAACTCTTATCAAGGGTTCACGTTGGCTTTAATTTTAAGGGAATTAAGGAAAAGGACATATGGAGGGAGAAAGGGGATCACGCCTTCTATGGGATGAAGTAGAAATAATAGATTGAAAATGGCTACCAGAAGTGGCATTGCACATGGAATGAGAATGGCATTTAATAAAAGGTTCTGTTCGAAATTCCTAGCATCTGAAGAAAGCCGGTGCCTACAACGACCAAAAAGTCGTAAACATGGCAGTAAAGATGAAGAAAACAGTCCGAGCTATGTAAATAGTTTTGACTACGATCAGTTAAAAAACAGAAAGAAAGAAAGAAAATGAGATACCTAAATAGAAGGAAGGAAGGAAGGAAGGAAGGAAGGAAGGAAGGAAGGAAGGAAGGAAGGAAGGAATTGAGATAGGTGTATAGAGTGATAGATTATCGTCTTTTCTTTGATATTTTGACCATTGCTAATTTAAGTTCCGGTTACCTTTCAACCCACGCACATCTTTTCCACTTCACTATTGTATCAACCAAACCAGCATAATTACACGAGCCAAGAATCAAATTGCAGTGTCCTTCATTTCGTTTTCTCACGTTTCCAGGTTAATTACCTATCCTGTAGATCATTTACCTTTTTTACCTCCAAACGCGTCAAAGTCCGAATCAGTTTCATCGCTGTTGGTGACTGTCCTTGCGTGCGCTTTCGTTTCTCTTACCGGACAGCGTCTGTAGCAATGATCGCAGAGCCGCCATTACCACACCCGATGTAAGCAAATACTGCAGATCAAACTAACAAATGGCGCCTTTCTCTTTCTCAGTCAAGTGGGCTTCTTGCGGCATAATTCGCACAGGCTGTGGATAATGTCAGCGTAAAGGCAAAGAAAAGTTTGTTTCAAATAAGCAAGTTCAAAAGAAGAGAACAACCCACATTTTCGACAAGATAAATTAAGTAAAAATCGGACAAACTTGAAACTGCCAAAAAATATAACAATTTTATAGCTTGCCCATGTATTCACTTAAATATTAGGGGTCGGTATCATATATATATATAACTTGACATTGAGGTCAACACACAGTAGTAAAAGTCTGTTACATGTTTACAAGTTTAATTGAAGATTTCGTTTAAGCATGAAAAATCAGTCACCGACAGAATGTTCACTTCGGTGTCCACTTTTATATTTACATAAGCTCTTTTCCTGATATTATGCACCCATAAATATAACGTAGCATAAAATTATTTTCTCATATGGGTGTGTATGTGTGTGTGTATGTGTGATATAGAGTAAAGAAAAATTGTAAACGTATAAATTTACTGTTTTGCTTATTTATAAAGTTTCCGATTTGTTCTTTAACGTACGATTTTGTTGAATTCTTGTCTTTTTATCTGTACATATATATATATATATATATATATATATATATATTCTTCCTATATATATATATATATATATATATATATATATATATATATATTATCATTATTATTATTATTATTCAATTGCTTAGTTTTTGCTCATAATAAAATTAGAACAGTACACAGTTTTATTAAAAAGTGTTCAATACAATTATATTGTAGAACTTTTGAATATTCTTCACTTGTAAACGAGTATTTACACGACCTAGGTTTCTACCATGTTGTGTCTTCAGGCGATTTGCAATAACTGATTTTATCGTTTTTTTTTTATGAACGTACATGCAACGGGGATTTTATGAACGCTCAATTTTCAAACTTAGAAGAACTTATAACGTTTTCATCCATGGTTGTATTAACCTAACAGGTATTTTTTCGTATGGTTACCTTTAGTCATAATTTCTTTTCTTTCATTCAGCAATTCATTTTTGTTTGGGAATAACAGAATAGCTACGAAGAATATATATATATATATATATATATATATATATATATATATATATATCATAGTGATGATCCACGTATACTGTCTTGATATGTATAGGAAAAACTATTAAAAATTTGTAAGTTTAAAAATTATTTTTTGACAGTATTTGTTTATTTCTATTATTATATTTATATTTCAGACCGTCCTCCGTCCTTCATCAGAAACAAATGATTTTAAAATTTAAATTAGAAACATATTTCGCGAGAGCGTCTGTGGAAAGAGTTTGTTTACATCCCGTAACTCATTTTTTTTTAAATATTTGTAAACGTAAACCTATCTTTAATAATACTTATAAATTTTGTTTTAGAGAAAAAAATTTTTTAATTTTATCTAAAAAAGTTTAGCTATTGAAATATTTGTAAAGATTCAAAACACCTAAGTCCCTATTTAATCCTAGCTTGTGTATATTTAATTTTAAAATCCAGTATTTTTCTTTCTTTCTGCGTGTGTGTCGAAGTAAAATCGGAGTCTATTGGTAAACATTTGCAATTTTCTAAAGTGTGACCCGGTTGATTGAAGTGAACTGCTATTGGGGAATATTGATTGTTCTGGCGTATGATAAGTTTGTGATTATTGAAACGAAATCTAAAGCTATTACCAGATTCACCAATATATCCACTATTGGGACATATTGAACAGAAGAGAAAACATATAATGTTTTGGCTGTCACAGCTGAGGCGTGGTGGTTGCAATTTGATTTTGGTGTTGGGTACAGAGAATATTGTGTCGTTTACTAAATGTTTACAAATTAAGCACCGGGGTTTCTGACATTTTAAATTCCCTGATAGGTTTGTATTTTTTAGATATTTGGTAGAAGTGAGGATAGTTGATAAGTTGGGTGTTTGTTTCATAGCATTTATGGGTGGTTTATCGAAAATGTCTTTGATGTCTTTGTTTGATTGAAGGTTCTTGGCCTGACACTCTCAGAGGACCTCAAGTGGAATGACTGCGTCGAATCCATTGCTAAATCCGCTGCTATGAAAGTCGGCTCTCTGTGCAGGGCCCGGAAATTCTTTCCGTCTGAATCTATCCTGCACTTATATAAATCTACCATCCGCCCGTGTATTGAGTACTGCTGCCACATCTGGTCGGGTGCCCCTGCTATTCTCCTCGGGGTTCTTGACAAAATACAGCGAAGAATCTGTAATGTGATTGATACCGACTTGGCTGACCGCCTGCAGTCACTCTCTCACCGGCGTGACGTGGCTTCCCTGTGCCTCTTCTATAAGTAATTTCACGCCTTCTGCTCGGATGAACTTAAATCACTGGTGCCCCCAAGGTGTGAATTTGCACGAGATACTAGAATGGCAACTAGGTCCCACCCCTTTACAGTGAAACCGATGAAATGTAACCGCAATTTCTACTCCAACAGCTTCTTTTCTCGCACTTTCCGCCTGTGGAATTCCCTTCCGCATGATTGCTTCCCCGACGGCTACAACCTCCAGGAGTTTAAATGTAAGGTCAGTAGACACCTCCTAACACACTAACTCGCACCCATTTCCTCCAATGCTCTCCCTACGTACCTCCTAACTAGTCTATCACCCTCCCTCTGACATTTCCTATACCTAGTCGCTCTTTGTAACGCCCTGCGCTATAGTGACAGTGGACTGCCTTGCTTGGGGTGATATGATTAAAAAAAAAACAGTGGCAGTGATGCCTTGCTTACAGTGTAACGATATATATATATATTCAACATCTTTGAATTAATCCTTTTTTAATATATATATATATATATATATATATATATATATATATATATAATTGTGTGTATTCGTATATATATTATTTGATAAATTCTCATTTTAGACTTACTTTAATATTACTCCCATTTTTACATTTATTCTATTAGTAGATTTTTTATTTTATTATTAGATTTTAAAAATACTACAATAGTCCGGCCATATTACTACTTTAATATTACCCCCATTTTTATTTATATTTTATTAGTAGATTTTAAAACGACTACAATAGTCCGGCCATGTTATTAATATTATTATTTTAAACAATTTCTTCTGATAAATATTTAACAGAGCTAAATATATTTTACATTGTCTCCTTTCTCCTGTTTCCTTTTCTTTTTTCTTTTTTCTTTTTTCTTTTTTTTTATAACTTTCCTTTCCTTTCACCATCTAAAGCCGGCATACGTTACCGATGATTTCCTCTATTTCTCATTTAACTCTTCACTTCTGTCTTCCCCATTTTTCCATTTTTCGTTTCTTTCCTTTTCTTCCCCGCACCACACTTCTATTCCTGTGACACAGTTAAATTTTGATTTTTATAGTTTTTGATTCTTTAATACAGACAAATTAAAAGTCTTCGAATATCGGGGCTTGAATCACTTTCTCTGTTCCTCGGTATCTAATCTAGACGACAATTTTTTAATTATTTTTCTTTCTAAAATCCCCATCTCTCTTTTTATATGTAAACTTCCTGTGCATGGATATGTTTTTGGGCTCATTCCATGTGATTATTTTGTACCATATTTGAAATAAAATTTTTAGTTTTCATCGTTGCTAAAGAAACGAAATTTTTATCGCTAAAATAGCTATACAACGTATGTAAAATTCGGAATTTTATTTGATATACATATTTTGCTCTGTAAACCTTATAGCTAAATAAGGTATCATCCGGTATAAACAGTTAAATAAACAAACAAAAAACGAAATATTTGAAAACAAATGTGACAGCTTTCGAAAGTGCTGGGGAAAATAATCTAAAATAACTCTCGTAAGTTTAACGATTATATAAAAAATAATTTGGAGAGTTGAAAAAAGTTAATTAAAGATGGGTACACAGAACTTCTCGATATTATTCAACAAAACTCGTTTGCATGAATTACTGCAGCCTAAATACGACTTATATAGAGTATTGTAAAAAAGTTATGGAACACGTAGGTTTTAAACCCACTGTTCATGCATTTACTTTTATAAAGAGTGATCGATACAACGTAAATCTTTATATTGTAATGGTTGTTACAATGGTTTATAAAAGCATAGTATCACTACACAAAAACGTTCGCGTTTCGGAGCTACTTTTGCTCTTCATATGGTGATAAGTTGAAATGAAAAATAAATGGTGAAATTGATTTATTTTTGGTAATATGATATGTAAGTGAATGTGGTGGGAGTTTAGTACGATTTAGTCGGCAGTTTGTAACCATAGTTATACAGCCTTGGGTTAGGACAGGGGTGCGGAGTAGCTTAGTTTTGGACAGGTCACTTTTTAGTTTTGTCTGGGTAATTCTTATATTAAGATGTAAGGTTTTTAAGAAAAGGTTGATACTTTTTATTTTACGACTATCTATGAGTGGATGGAATAAAGTTGCTATTAATGTTGTGTGAGTTTATTTTCTTTTATTTATACGATTTTCGTTTTTTTTTTATTTTGAGGATTAAACATTTTGGAGGTGATTATTTTATGTGAATGAGGTATTTTTTGGTTAATTAAATTTTAACGAAAAATATTTTAGATGTTTACATAACACTGCTAATTCATCTCTACGGTTCAATAGTTCGCCATTGTTGGGATACTTTAGAATGTGTACCTTTTCACTTAAGCATAAAGGGCAGATGTCGTTAAGCGAGGTGCAGGTTCTAGTTTTTTCCAGGGTTTTCCATTTTACTTTGGGTTTCTGTTTTGTGTTCTTTAATTTCCAAAAATATGCAGAAAGGGATGGTTGGTTTCGACATATCATATTACCAAAAATAAATCGTTTTCACCATTTATTTTTCATTTCAACTTATCACCAGATGAGAAGCAAACGTAGCTCCGAAACGCGAAGATTTTTGTGTAGTGATACTATGCTTTTATAAACCATTGTAACAACCATTACAATACGACTTATATATATATATAGAACAAGGTGGTAAAAGTTTTCATGTGACTCGTTTTGGCCTTTCGGACTAAATTTATGTTTATAATGATGCGACTTAACATGAGCACGAACAAAAGAGTGGCGCTGAGAATTTTCATTAAATTTTTTATTTTATAGATCTGTTTTTGTATATAATCTCGCCGATTTTTTTATTTAGGTACCTCTAAAAAGTTGCTGAAAAAACAGCATAGTATGAAGGAAAAAGACATCAAACTAAATAAAAACAAAATTTTATCAGCAAAATGTTTATATTATCATTAAGAGAATAGATCAAAGCATTTTTAATTATTTTTTAAATTTTTTAATTATTTCTAACACGTTCGAAATTTTTGAAGAAAGTCTTTTCTTTTTCTTACGTCAATACGAGACCTAAATTGACGCAACGTTTATTAAGTAAAAAAAACGTAATATTGCGCGATTTTTTTTTTTTTTACCGTGAAAGACACATTAATTTTGAAATTCTTGCAAAAATCAAATAATGGTCGGATTTTTATGAAAATTTCAGGACTTATTTATATTTGACTGAAATCAATTTTGAAATAATTATTTTATATAAAATATTTATAAAAAATATTTTTTTTACATATGTTCCCCCCCCACTAATTAATTTTCAGAAATGCTTAAAAATTCGACATTGGGCCGCAATAAGCCTAATATAATTAAATTCAGGATCATTGGGGAATGCTAATCAACTGTCTTTTTTTTTCTCTAATAGTTCCCGACTTTCTAAAAAGTAGGTCCGAATTGCGAAAAATGCAATGACTATGCCAACTTTTATGTGGATAAACTTCTGATTGCTTTTATAAACAATATAAATTAATCATATCATAGTCTCAAAAGAAAAAAATCAATGAATAATGAATTTTTACAAGAATTATTTTCATTTTTTTTTAATTATTTATTATGATATAAAAAAGTTCAAAATTATTTTTAAATTTCTTCCTCTATTGGGCCGGCTAAGGTATGTAATTAATACATGAAGACTCCAATTACTAATCGAAAATTTGAAAGCTTAATATAAATGATTGACCCCGTCAATTTTTAAAATAATTAAAACATTTTGTGTGCATTTTGATTTGCCCGTATCTTATTTGTACGGGTGGCCGTACGTGATATTTATCATTAAAAGGTCACGTGATTCACGTGATTCTACTTAGCGTTCTTGACAGAATAAGCACTGATAACAAGGGCTACCGTAATTGATAAAAGATTTACCGAATATTTCAGACAGTAAGCAAGTACAAATGTTTGAAATCAGATAAAGGTAACTTTAATTTTAAAAAATTGACTTCAATAACGTGTCAGCCACGTATATTATATTTTACCAGATTTTCCAAACAGAAATGTAGCTACTGTTTACGTAAATGTGTCGATCAATTAAAAAATGGCGGTACGTTTAAATTTTTATTTTAATCTGAAAAATTTTAGATTCCAATCAATATAATTTTGCTTTAAAATACGCGAGTGTATTTTGCTTACTGGAATTACTAAATTTAATCTCTTGATTTTCAATTAAAACTAATTTTAATGCTGAAATATAACTTATTTATTTTTAAAATTTCAGTTTAAATTTAGATATTGAAAATGTGTGGAGGTATCTATTTTTATTTATTTATATTGTGTGTGTGTGTGTGTGTGTGTGTGTGTGTGTGTGTGTGTGTGTGTGTGTGTGTGTGTGAGAGAGAGAGAGAGAGAGAGAGAGAGAGAGAGAGAGAGAGAGAGATTGTGTGTGATTGTGTGTGTGGTTATCTTAGTTTTGTTATTAAATATCCCACATTGTGAAAGGAAAATAACGGTCTAATAAACTAGACACAATTTCTAGCGATTAAAGGACTTTCTTAATATTTTCGTTTTGACAAATTGTTTTGCCTTTTAATTAGAGCAGTATTTTTTAATCAAATTCGTTGTCAGTCTCGTTACGATGAGTAACAATTACATTTAATGTGTTGTTTTCTAAAAGTCCACCTTTTTTCTTATATAACCTTTTATTTAAATTCCTTTGGGGTTTTCCGACGTACTTCTTGTCGCAATTATAATAGAGGAAATTCCTCCTTTTTGTTTTAGCTTATTAATTTGTTTCGTATTAAATATTGTTTTAGACGTAGTTATAACGGATTGTATGATGTTTTAATAAATTATTTTATCAACGTAAACATAAAGTTAGTCCAATTAAGTCCTCATGGCCAAAACGCGTCACAAGAAAAATTTTTCCACTTTGTCGTATTTCTTTAGCTTAATACATGCGCATATATATATATTTTGTTACTCAAAATTTATAAGAATTAAAACGGCATAAACATATATCAAGTGTCACCAAATAAATGAGCATTTTGAACCACACAATTTCTAACTCGGCTCATAGACAATTTATTAACCAAAGTAAGAGCTATTAGAATTGACACAGTATTATTAACGATCCGGCGGAAATAGTCAAACTGCCAGAAGATATTTTCTTCCATTTTTGCTTAGGCCCATCCATAAACAAATATTTGAGTGTTGGAACCAGCGTTTGGCGTATCTCATACTCCAGTCGAAAGAGATCTAACCCATATTGGCAAAGTGAAAAAAAATGCAAAAGCGTGTATTCATTGATTGGACTGAGGCTTGTATAGTTTGATACTTGCTAGAATGTACTCGTTCATTTAAAAATTACTTCCTTATTCATAATCGAGTACTAACTGTTGATTGTCATCATTAATAAAAATAAAAGACTCTTACTCAATTATAGAAATGTTTAGATAAAAAATCATGAAGCCAAAATAATTTCAGAAAATTAACAATTCTTAGACAGTAAGATAAAATTATGGGTAATTATGATTACAAGTAATAGAGTCCTAAAATTTTCAAACTTTCTATCTACCAAAACGCACAAAGCAGGCATTTCTGTGCAGCCTGTCATATCTAGGATTAGAAGTGCTCTACATTTACTAGCGAAAACTATATAAAAAATTTAAACCCCACTTCTTGAGAGAATTAACAATTCACAAATCCACCAGTAAGAAGTAAGTTCCACCTCAAAAAGTTTAACTTCTCTGTGGAACCGACTCACAGGAGGATATTACCCGGATCACAACAGCTTTAACCTGTTCAAGTCTATGGGTAAACGTTAATTTTCCCTTCTATCCGTACAAAATACCTCCAACGTAACCAATGTAACCCTCTACCTGGACTGGTTTTCGAACCTTGTACAAAGTGAACCTTAATGAAAGAAAGAAATTCAGGAAAATAAACTGACATAACAATGAAAGATAAATTCATAGATTTTAGCTATTAAATACTTATACAATAACATACTGTTATGAGGATGCATTTAGATATAAAAATATTAATAATGTCTAAAACGTTATAGTAAGGGATTCTATTGAGGCCTGTTTGTTATTACAAAAAGTTTTAATTCATGAAGTAGTCGTAAAAATAAGGAAATTAGAAATAGAACGTTTGGAAGATGCTGGAATGTTCGAGAAAATTCCAGTAGATTCGAGAGATTTCTAGAAATATGCAAATTAGGTGTTAGCCCTTATAAAAAATAGGTTTTGGAAAGAGAGCAGTTATTTGTTAAAAGGATTTACTGACATTAACAACTCCGGCTCAATTCAAGATTTGTATATCCAGCCGAAAGAATCTCTACGAAAAGTAGCCGACCAACTAAAACCTGAAAGAGAACCTCATGGAACTAAGTGGGTAAATAGAATTTTTTTACTCTTTCATTGACCAAACTAATAATTATTCTTTATATACACATTTGAGGATGTCCAAAAAGTATAGCACTTAAACTACTTCGCTAATTTAACTGGGTAAAGATATTGACATCTTACCTTCCCCTTCTCTCCTCGTAACACTCGCTAGTAGTAAACTCTGTTTCTTGTTTTGAATGCAACAAAAATTGTATATTTGTAAATATTTTATTTGGTGTTTTTTTGTGATTTAGCTCTGAGTTTGGTCAGCCATTTTTTCTTTTCTTACAACGTACAACACATAAAAAAATTGGGGGCTCGTCCGACTTCATAATATTGTTACAATACATATTAAGAAATGTTTATATTTCCTAAGGGAATATCTAATGCAATCATAAACTAATCACTCCTTGACGATAGACAAAATTATAAAAACTCACATAATACTATTTTACAGATATTTAGATTATCAATTGGGTCTGATAAAATTATAAAAACTCAA
The DNA here is from genome assembly GCA_037127315.1 of Ascarosepion bandense. Lineage (NCBI taxonomy): Eukaryota > Metazoa > Mollusca > Cephalopoda > Sepiida > Sepiidae > Ascarosepion > Ascarosepion bandense. Next base: position 3,906,629 of record JBBBDQ010001302.1, read on the forward strand.
ATAATAACTTATATAAGCAATCGGATTATCAGTTGGCTCGTTTTTTAAAATAATGAGACTCAAATCCTAGTTTTTTTAGACATACAGATTATTAATTGAATCGAAACTTAAAATCATAAAGACTCATATAATAATTTTATTTTATATTTCGGGTTATCAATTGGCTCATCTCCTAAAATTGTAAAGACTGGCATAATAATTTTTAGAGACATTCGGATTATCAATTGGGCCGTTACTTAAAATTCTAAATACTCAAACAATAATTTTATAAGCGTTCGGGCTATCAAATGGATCGTCTCTTGAAATTATAAATATTCTAATAATAATTTTATTAGACATTTAGATTATAAATTGGATCGTTTTAAAATTATAAAACTCATAATAATTTTATGTAGATTCGGATTACCAATTATGTCGTCTTCTAAAATTATAAAACTCACAGGATAATTTTTTCTAGACATTCCGATTGTCAGTTGGGGCGTTTCCTATAAACTAATATGATATTTTTGTAGATATTAAGTTTATCAATTATGTCGTCTGAAAGTTATAAAAACTCACATAATAATTTTTATAGTCATTCGGATTATCAATTGGGTCATCGCTTAATATTATAATGATTCACATAACAAATTTTATAGATATTCGAATTATCAATTCAGTTGTCATCTAAACTTGAATGACTTGAATGATAATTTAGTAGACATTTGGATTATCATTTGGTCAATTATCAAATTATAAAGACTCAAATAATTTTTTAAACATTCGGATTATAAATTGGTTCGTCTTAAAATTACAAAACTCACAATATGATTTTTATAGACGTTCGGATTATCAATTGGGTCGTCTCTTCAATTTATAAAGACTCACATAATTTTTTTATAGACATTTGGATTATCAATTGGGTCGTCTCTTCAATTTATAAATACTCACATAATAATTTTTATAGATATTCGGATTATCAATTCAATTGTTTTCTAAATTTTAATGACTCAAACAATAATTTTCATAGACATCTGGATTTTCAATTGAGTTGTCTCATAAAATTTTAAAGACCCCAATAATAATTTTTTAAAACATTCGGATTATCAATTGGGTCTTGTTACGATTACAAAACTCACATAATTATTTTTATAGACATTCGGATTTTCAATTGGCTCGTTACTTAAAATTATAAAAACTCACACAATAATTTTATATACATTTTCCTAAATTTATAAAGACTCAAATGATTTTTTTACATTCGGATTATCAATTGGGTCGTCAATTAAAATTATAAGAACTTTGATAATTATTTTATAGATATTTGGGTTATCAATTGGATCATCTCTTAAAATTATAAAAACTCATATAATAATTATATAGACATTCGGATGATGACTTGGGTCTTCTCTTAAAATTATAAAGACTCAAATAATAATATTTTAAACATTCGGATTATCAATTGGATCGTCTCTTAGCGATATTTCAGCTCGTTTTCTTTTTTATGATTTTCAAAAAGTACTTCTTTCAAAAATATTTTACTTGAGTAATCACGTATTTTCATTTTGTCGTCTATATATATTTATATATATATATATATATATATATATAAAGTTGTGTGTTTGTGTGTGTGGTGGTATGTGCGTAGACGCTTGTGTGTATATGCATGTGAGGTCTACCCAAAAATATGCATTCATTTTTAATATCTTGTGCTCGGACTACGTGAGCCTAATGCAACTTAGTAACCCATCAAAGGGGACCTTACTGCACATTCTTCATCGATCATTCTCCTGTAGGATTGAATAAACTTGTATACTGCGTGATTGTTACTTTTATAATAGAAATGTGCCTGTCCATTCATTACTCCTTGAAAATTCATCTAAGCCATTTAACAACACAAAAACCCCAACTTATCCCAGTCTCCGACATCTGAATTTTCCCAAAGTTAGGGAAATACATTTCACGCTCTGGACGATATTACGGTGATATATATGTAATAACAATTCAGAAATATGATTTTTTTAATTTTTTAAAAGAGGAAGAGACGTTGTGACAAATTTGTGGTGTCACATCGATCGAACATTTCAAGACAGATGTCAACTAATAACTGTGTCAAATTCCTGAACGTAAAGAATTACAAGAAAATATCTGACCTCAACAGAAAAAATGTTGTACTGTACCGAATGACAAGCGCCGGTGTTTTGCTGAACGTACCTCTACTGATGAAAAAAGGCAACGAAGCAAATCTCAATTAAAATCAACCCTCCCCAGTTGTCACAGCAATGTAAGAAAGCTTTCAGTATTTTCTAACATCGAATAAACAATCTAAATTGTAAGATAAAAATTATTATCATATTCAATGCGCACATCTCACGTATTTTCTGGGCGAGGAAATTCTTTTCTTCCAATCAAATCATTATCTTACAATTCGTGAGTCGAAGGTAAATATCGTAAATACAGGCAAGCTCTTTATTACAATCGTAGATAATTTTATCAAACTGTCATTGTAATCAAAATTAATTGATAACAAATGTTTTATATAAATTGAACTGAAAAATAATTTCAAGTCAATAAATTTCGTATTTATTATAATGTAAATTTGTTTATAATAAAATAAGAAATATAAAATAAATTTGAATGTAAAATGACTGTTTTTATTTCTTCTATTTAATGTATTGGCCAAATAAGAACACAATATTCATGTTAAAATCTTGTCGACAATATGGCAAAGACCATTTCCTTGCTGAAAGGCAATATTTCCAGACATTCTCAAAAATATTAAACTTTCTTACGCATTATTAATCGTAAAACTTGTTGACATCTTACAAATAGAAGAATGTTTTTGCAAGACCCATTTTCTTGGCTGGAAAATTTGTTCAAACAATCTTTTAACCACAATCCACATAGGCAGACGACTAGTTTTGGTAAGTTTAAATTTCTTGTTGAGATGAGAAAGAGTTCTTTTTAGAGCAAACAGAAAGCTAAGGAGATTTTCTATGAGCAGAAACTCAAACCTAGTTTCAGATGCCAGCTTGGTGAATGCTTACAATGCCATTTTTAGGAATTGCATCAGATTGGCCTTATCAGAAAGTCATATTTTTAATCTACATTCATTTTAGAAATGATAAATGATCAAATAATAGCTTAATCTAATATTTACTTACCTGAAATGTGTCGTATGTCTATGCGATTAGTTATTTTCTCCATAAGAGTACTCTTTATAAAAGTAAATGCTTGAACATTGAGTTTAAATCTATTAGGTTCTTTTAATTTCTTATAATATATATTTAATTTCTTATAATATATATTTAATTTCTTATAATATATATTTATAGTGTTGAGTTGTGATTGTTCAGGAGGAAGCTCCTGGAGAAAAGAAAAAATATCCCCAGTCGAACACTTTCACAAAAACTTATCCTTATACAGCCATTTTCTAGCAACATCCAAACAAAACTTGATGTAAAAACCATAAAATAACTACTAACACAGCAACATGGAGCAAATATATTATTCAGTAAAAACCTACAGCTACAAAATTAGACTCACTGAAAAATAGAATACTTCATCAAACGCATAAGATAGAAAGTATTTTACTTTCCCAACAAAGAAAAAACCTCCAACAACATCAATAACAGCTTCAGATTCCCATTAGCAAAATGCCCACCACAACAGAGTGAACTCATCGCATTTGAAAACACAATATTAAACGCTATAAACAGACTAGAAAAATTTTTTAAAAATTCTAAACCCAACTAAACAAGACCTAAAAACTGATAAACAACTCAGAAAAGCTATACATACAAGCTGATAAATCTAGAAACATCTACAAAATGAACAACAACTACTAAAAACACTAGTTAAAAAGATAATTATCAAGTTCTATAAAATCACCAACAATAGCACAAAAAGCAACATAAACAAGGAAGCAAAAATCATAGCCAATAAGCCAAAACTAGACAACAGAATCAAACAACTACTGAACGTAGAATCATTCATTAAACTAAAAGACCACAAAAATAACTTCTTAAACAAATAAACCAATATGCACACTAATAAACCTCACAAAATCTAACAACGTGAAAATAAGCAAACAAATAGTAGAAAAATCCTGTTAAAAAACAAGGCGTGCATTAAAAATAAACCAATGGAAAAACACAAAAGAAACAAACAACTGGTCCATTAAAATTGCCGACAAAGATGAATGCTCATTCATACAATTAGACATAAAAGACTTCTACCCATCCATTAATCAAAAAACATCAAATAATCCACCAAATTTAATCATAACACAAATATACCCAAAAATTATAAAACAGTGCAGAAAGTCCACACTATACTATAACAACAGAATATGGCTAAATAAAAACGAAACACCAACAATACCAACAATGACTAAAACTTCGACGTAACAGTGACGACGGCACAAAATATGCAAAATTATAGCCATATAAATCATCAACAAACTAACAAAAATAATCAACAAAAAAATATAGATTTATACAGAGACGGCGGGCTAATAATTCAAAGAAATTGCAACGGTAAAACTACGGAAAATATAAGAAAACAAATTATAAAAAATTTCAATACTTTAAAATTCGCAATTGACATAAAAACAAATCTAAAAATAATAAATTTCTTAGACATAGCACTCAACTTATACAACGACACCCCATATATATTAACAGAAACTCTAATCACCCTTCCGATGTATCCAAGCACATACCCATACCTAAAAACAAAAGGCTAAACTACAGTAACAAAAATTTTCAACGAAAACAAAGAAACTTATCAGCATTAAGAAACAGTGGATAGCCAAATAATCAGGAATACACAAACGAAGATAAAACAAACAAAAACAACAGAAAAAGAAACGTAACCTTCTTCAATCTATCCTACAGCAACAATTTACCAACAAAAATAGGAAACATTTTTTCAACATAGTAGAAAAACATTTCCCCAAACACAGCAAACTATCAAAAATCATTAACAAAAACACAGTCAAAATCAGTTACATCTGCATGAAAAACATGGAGAAAATACTAACCAAGTACAACAATAAATTACTTAATAATACCAATAACAATAACACAAACTAAAAAACAAAACAAAATATTTTACATAAGTTCAATAGAAACATTCTTTAAATAAATATTTAATAATCACAAAGATCACTCAACACAGAAAGATACAAAAACAACACGACGCTGTCAAAATATATATGAAAAAAATAAAATTTCTAACAAAAATTAAATGGAAAATAAAGTGTAAAAAGAGCCCCACCACACAGCAGCAAAAGCTGTAAATTATGCCTAGAAGAGAAACTAGCAATAATCAGTTTTAAAAACCAAAATAAAATATTAAATAAAAGACATGAGATAATAGGAAAATGTAAAAATGCGAACAAATAGTTGTTTTGTTACACAAATAACAATAAATAACAACAAAAACAAAGCAAATAAAAACATAAATATACACTCAATAACGACAAAAACAGAATAATATAACAACCACTAAAGGAAAAAAACACAAAAAGTTCAAAAGCTGAAATAAACACAAAAACACAAACACTTAGCGATAACTTAAAATAGAAACCCTTAAGCAGTCAAACACACCAACACGGTAAAAAAGATCAAACCAATAAAAGAGGCCAACCTAAACGATAAGAACAAACCAACTAAAAAAAACAATAAAGCGGACACCTATTCAATACAAAGCATTAAGCAAACACCCACTCACGTGTATATTAAAGGCAATAAATAATGTATTAAAAAGAAATTGAACACTAGCACAATAAAAATAAAGAAAAAGAAAACCAAACTATCGCAAAGGGACCTCACCCAAAAATATCAAATTACAGCAGACTCCTTATAAATAAGACAAGGGACCGGGACTCAACAGCAAAAACAAATTCTTCTTAAAAAATAAAAAATAAAATTATTTATTAAGTTGCACATATCTAATAATTTGATTTTATATGAATAATATTTAAATGAATTTTAATGGAAACAATTAAATTGATATTTAAGTTTTTGATAATTAAATCGATATTTAAAAGATTGTATTATGATATTAAGAGTTGTGTTAGAATATAATGATAATATAGTAAATTTTATAAAAATAATTTTTCTTTTAATTTTTTATAAATGAATGGATATTAAAAATGCTATTTGAAAAATTAGAATAAAATGCATTTTGAATCGAAATAATAATAGTATAATTATACTCAAAGGTCCCTTTAAGTTAGATCTAAAATATAACATGATTTCTTTCTTTCTTTCTTTTTTTTGTTTTAGAAAATGTTGAGATACAGAGAAAACTAAAGAAAAAAATTGTAACGATAAGGTGTACCTCAATGAAAATGGAGTCTAGAATGGGGTTTTGAAATAGACTGACACTTTTGCCGTTAAGATTGAAAGAAGATATCATGTATTCCCCAGAAATATAAACCTTTTTCAAATGTAAACTGAATCTCTATTCTGATTAGTTAAATTTAACATACGCCAAGTTTTACTGTCTTCCCATGTATATAAATAACGAACATATTGTTTCTTATATTCAAATGAAAACCATTTTCACAACGATGATCTAACATTGCCAGATGACAAGGTAAAAAAATCGAAAAAAGAAATGTCTGTATTGCAATGCAAATTATATTAATTTTAATTAAAAAACAAATTTAATTATATATATATATATATATATATATATATATATATACTTTACCAAATCCCTATATATACATGTATGTATGTGTATATATATATATATATATATATATATATATATATATATATATAATAACTTTAAATTCATGACTTCCTGTAATAGATAAACTTCATTAAAAAATTTTAAGATATTACATTTAAATCTATTCCTCCCCTTCCTAAAAATACCGTTTCAACACCCTGTAACCCCGCCACTAACTGCTCTGTCCTGTTGTACTTTGTGACCGTTGTTAATCTAAAACCCTTCCACACTTTACCCCAGGGCCTTCGCCATTTGGAACAAAACAATGTCGCTGACGTGACGTAGAATCTTTATTAGAGATCCTATGTCGAAATGTACATACGACACCTTTGAGTTTTGAAAATTTTCTCTAATTTATATATATATATATATATATATACAAATTACTCTTCAGATATATATATATATATATATATATATATATATATATATATATATACAAATTACTCTTCAGAAATAAATTGAGTTATCCAGGTGAGTGACGTGTGTATACACCGCATATATATAACACGCTAAAATTTCCCGTCTCTTGTTCCATGTGCCTATGGCTTAGGGAGTAGGCACTACGACTAACATCATCAAGTTTCGATCCCAAATGGTAGCAACTGGATGTCTAGCCATACTGATGAGCTATGATAGATTGAAACAAGCTGGTATGTGGATGACTAATGTGTGTATATATATATATATATATATATATATATATATATATATATATATATTATAAGAAAGTGAATGAACAGGTAGATTAAAACCCACTGTTTAAGCATTTACTTTTATAAAAAGTGCTCGATACAAAGTAGAGTTTGCTATTGTAATCTTTTATTATAATTGTTTATAAAAGCATTATACCACTACACAAAAATTTTCATGTTTCAGAACAATCCTGTTCTTCTTCAGGTAATATTATAAAATAAATCGTGAAAATGATTTATTTAGAAAATATAAGATCAATTCATGGTTATTTAGAAACTGAAGGGAACAATATGCTTGTAGGTGTGTCAATATTGTTTAAACAAAAATGAGAATTAGGTAACTATGAATTGGAAGATTTGGGCCGCGAAAGGCAACATAGTATCCTGATGTCATGGGATGACACTTTTTAATTTTGTGTGGGTAAAATACACAGTGAGACCATACATTATTTAAATGGGTAGACAATAATCTTTAACAGCAGATTGGATTTTTTGTTTTTAAATTAGATTTTGTACTACCTCATGAATAAAAGAACTGCAATGTTTAGGTTAGAATTAGATTTAAATGGTATACTAAGGTATATTGTAGTTAAGGAAACCAAATAAATATTGTGTGAGTCATTTATTTTAGTAAAATAATTTTTAATTTATAAATTATGTTGGAGCATAAGTTTTAAATAGAACATTGTATTTAATTAAATTTTCTCCAACTACTACCCCTTTTACATTGTTTGGACTCTTGACCTCCTCTTTATTGTCACATTAATAAGGTTTCGGTCGTTGTACGCTCCGGTTTTCTTCTGGCTGATATTTTTAAAATTTTGAACTGAACCCAGAATAGTCAATCTGTATGTTGGTGTTTCTGAAATTTAGTTTGCAGACGTTTGTTTAGACGTTCTTCACATGCTTATTTCCTGAAATCGGCTGACATATAACCTTCATATTCCCGAGACGCTGTGTAAAATAACTGACAATCTGTTCCATTCCCTCCATCCACTGCCTGCAAATTTTCTGACAGGGATTTTGGCAAAGGTAAAGTCCTTTTTCCACTGTATTGCCGTTCATAGATGAGAATGGCGATTCCAATGCAAAAGGCGTCACCTTTATTTTGTTTCTGTGTGCGTCGATGCAAAAAGCACACGCAGTCAATGTAAACCGGAGCGTACAATTGCCGAAACGTTGTGAATGTGACATAAACATTACGTAAATAATGTAAATTGTTACACTACCTCATCTGAGATATTTAAACAGAAGTTAATGTGTGTGGGTGCGGGGGGGGTGATGCTTGCCCACTTGCTGCACGAGGACAGCCACCAGACAGGCAGTAATAGTGTACCCTTTCAATATTTTTTATTCATGGATTGCGTGATGCTATGTAGATCTTCTGCTTCAGGCAGGCTTGACACAATAACAAGGACTAGTCAAAATAATTGAAGACTCGATTCTGTATATGAAACAGAGAAATCGGATGAGATCTTGGAGAAAGTGGGGGATCATTAATGCCTGACTCATATCACAATGTTATGATTTCTGCCATTGTTAACACCTTCCGTTAAATCACCGAAGTTAAGCAACGTTGAACCTGTCAGTACTTAGATGCGACAATTCTTAGAATCACACACGCATGCACGCGTGTGGAGGGGTGTGTGGTGTTTTTGGAAGTGGTTTTATTTAATCCCAATGCTTCGTTGGCACATAGTAGATATATGATTTGCTAGTGCTATGCTTTGTTGGTGAGGCGTGGTTCTTTTCGAAATCAATACAAAGCAGAAAAGATGGCGGATGTATTACAAGTCAAATCTTCTCGCACCAGTCGAGCTTCTGTCAATCAGCAAAAGGCAGCTACTTTATCTTTCAATGAGTAACGACTCATGTCAGAGTGGCAAGACATATGATTCGACTAGCTACAAGAAGAAATATTAAATGTTTAAGATGTAAAAGAAAAGAGACGGTGATAATAAAAAAGAGAAGTATTATTACAGGGAGGTAGAAAATGAGAAAAAATGGAAGGGCAAACATACACAAAAAAAGAGAGAAAAAAAAGATAAAAGTTTGCATCTCAACAAAATATGGACTAAAATCCTTGAAAACGAATTTTAAATAATTTAAATGGCCTTCTTATTAGTAGAATTTTGGTTTTATTTGAAAGATAATAGTCTAAAATTGATGTATCAATGAAATAAAAATATTTTTAGGTATATTTTAAAATATTTTAAACACTTTCACGGTCAATGTATCAGCGATCCATCATTTTAATTAAAGATTGATAACAGAAAATTTATAACATATCTAAAGGCTCTTAAAAATAAAATATCTGTCATTGAGATTTGTTTTAAAGAAAATAAGTAAAAGAACAGCATTTTGAAAAATATTTCTTTATACTGAAATAATTGGAAATCACATCTAAACGTAGAAAAAGGTATATTTTACCTGTCAAGTCTATTTTGTAAACGCCACTTTTAAAATCCCGGCTCAAATAAATTAAATAATAAAGACCAAAACTGCAAAAATACATAACTTGTTTCATTTATGCTTTAAAATAATTATTTTTAGCTTTATATAACCAATAAATTAGGAATATATTTTTATTTTATAGACATTTCTAAAAGTTATTAGAATGTTATTTCTTAATAAACAATAATCAAAGGAGGGCATTATTGAATTGTTGCATTATTTGTTATTTCGTCTTCTTCCGTACAAAAATAATGTAAATTTTGTAAAAAATAAAAATAAAATAAAATTCTTTTAAAAAATTGACGCAAAAAATTAACAATCTATGAAAAATATTTTATCATCAACGCTACCCAGTTTTGAACTTGTTCACGTTGCATTGAAAGGTAGCAAGATATAACTTTTTTCGCCAAAAATAACCATTCTGAAAAAATAACCTTTTCCGTATACGAATTATATATTTATGAATGATTGCTAATAAGTGTATTTTTATTTAAATCGTATAATTCCCTTATTTTTATTAAATTTTAAAAAAAAACAATGAGCAACTTTATATTTATTAATCATTTTTTATTTTCATAATTTTTATTTTATTTAATTTTTTCTTCCATTTAGAAAAATGTGCGTAATTTACCAATATCTAGAAAAAGAGAAAGACAACAAATCAAGACTGTGTGTATGAAGAAATATTAACGAGAAAAAGAAGAAAGAAGAGGGTAAAATAAAATTACTTTATGAAATAAGAACGAAAAAAGAAAGCGTGAAAAGTAGAGTGAAAAGAAAGGGAAGAGTGAAAAGTAGAGTGAAAAGAGAGGGAAGGGTGAAAAGTAGAATGAAAAGAGAGGGAAGGGTGAACAACGACAACAAAGTGTGAAAATGAAAAAAGAGATAAAGCAAGAAAAACTGTTGATAATAATCAAGATGATAACAGTTAGGTCGTCTACCAAAGTCCTTCATAGTATACTCCAGATTTGTTCACTACGACGCTTTCCAGCACGCACAAAACCCAACCACTTCACAGAACTATCGACCTCGCGTCAAAAGGAACCTCTATTTGTTAAACGCTGATTGGTCGGTTTCAATTTCCGGTTTCAGTTCAAGAGTGACCGGCTCCTCGATACAACCGTGACTCTGGTCAGAGGCCACTCAAATGGCGACACTGATCGGCGTCCGCTTGTCTCCAAGCGGCCATATTCATTTTGGAGTCACGCTTGTTCTAACCAGCCTTGATTTTAACCGAATCAAGCAAAAAGGGGTTACGACCGCAGGATTTCAAAATTTGCCACTTCGTCTCCCAAACGCGGCCACTTCTCAACCGGTCAGCAACTTTCTATTGGTCAGTGCTTGTTATCAGCTCAACTAGGCGTATCGATTTTTTCTACACGGACCGCTCGGCCATCAGCCCAATACTCAAGTAGACTTTTCCGACTGGAATATGCTTTAATAGCTTCAAGATCCAGAATACAACTGGTTTCTTCACCGGAAACATTTAATTATTATTGTTGTTGTTTTTACATATTGCCCAGCACAAAACGTTTATCGTAAGTAGTACTGAAGATCAACTGAAATCTATTTTGTAATTTCAATTTTTTTATTAAATATTCTATCGTGTATAAGTGAAGTAACTTGAGTTTGTTTGTTTTTTTCACATTTATTGCATTTCTTCTTGCTGAAATTATTTTTCCATTCTGAAATTGCAGTCAGTGCTCCGGGTAATATAGGAATGACTGTCATTCGCTTGTTCAAACGTTCCTAAGAAAAACAGCGCTGACGCTTTCTAATTCTCCACTTTCGACTTTACCTTTGATTTTTTATTTGCGAAGTAAGCAACAAGAAAGTCTTAAAGAAATTGCTAATAAAAAGGACACGTATAAAAAGAACACACGTACTCAGAACGAGAAAGAGACAGCTGGAATTTCTTGGACATACAATATGGAAGGAGGGCTTTAAAAACTTAACCCTCACAAAGTATAGTGATGTCAAGATAGTGTAAAGGTAATGAGCCACCTACCTGAAGAGCTTGCGTGAATGGATGATGAAACAGGCGCTAACTGGAATCTTGGCAAAGGGAGAAATTCTGCTAAGGGTCACAAGGGATAGTAAGTTGTGGATAATCTTGAACGCCTAAGTGCTGAAGGGGCAAAGAAGATGAAGAAACAAAAGAAGAAAAAATCGGATTATAAATGAATCTAACGATTCTGTAGATATTGCATATGAAATACTACTTCGTAACACTCAAAAAATGAATTTGAAGAAACAGAAGCACTTCAAACTGACACACATTTCATTCAAAATAAATACCAAACTGGATGAGTAAACTGTTTTAAATATCGGTCATGATGTAACAGAAATGGTGAAAGAATTTCACTACAAGATGACAATAAGCTAAGGTCAACGTTCAAGCAATCATATAATAAAGCTTCTTTCTGAGCATCTGCACTTTCAGCCAAATCCAAGGGTTATGGTTGCCTTCCCAAATTTTGTTGAATGAAAATTCAGTCCATCCATCAAAGAAGCATATTGAAAATTATTGGAAAAAAGACTAAAAAAGTCCAATCCCTTCTCATCTGATGCTGAAAGATGATATCCCTACATCAACACCATTTCCGCCATTAAAACTGTAAAGTCAATGTGGTGACGTTGAAAAGTATGAGTACCTTATGTTAACTTACGAGGTTTAATTTTATATTGAAAATATTTTGTGTGTGTGTGTGTGTGTGTGTGTGTGTTAGACTAATTGCTTTAAATCTGCAAAATCCTACTCAGAGGCGTATGTTTATTGTGTATATGCCGAGTGCATTTATGGATGCCAACTGAAGTCAAGATGGTTGCTGATCAAAAAAGGTCCAAATTTAATGTCTTCAAAAGAATATTTTTAGCTTCATAAATGATGTCCGTATATAGATAGGAAAAGCTTATAACAACTTTTCAGCCATAGATTATATTTTTCATCCTAGCTATTTCATATACATAGTAAATAAGAAATTAGGCGTCATAAAGTCAAAAGTTAATATCAGATTTAAACTTTAAATCAACCGAAAAAGAGAATGAACCGAATTATATGTTAGCTTTGAGTCTTGATTAATCTATCTATCTATCTATCTATCTATCTATCTATCTATCTATCTATCTATCTATCTATCTATCTATCTATCTCATTGATTGTTAACCTGTGTGTTACTAAATAAATAGATAGATTCAGATCGATTATTATGAAGTGAAAGAAGTTTGACATCAACTAAAAGCTTCCTCGAACTAACGCTCTACGGAAAATTTCTTCTTGAGCAACTCGAAAAAGCTTAGAAGAGTCAAAGCAAATCTAATGTTAAGTCGAAAGGAGTAGAATGATTTCAATACAACTGGAAGATAAGTTACAAAATAACTATTTTAATGAATTACACGCAAATGGTTTAAAATTTCTTACCCTCCTTCCAAAAATCGCATTTGCTACAAAAAAAAAAAAAAAAACGATATCCGAATTCTCCAATGAAGTTTGCTTATAAGCATTTAGAAAAGTTTAGTAATTTTTGGAAGATCGTTCTTTGGTTGACTGAAATTAAAATTGACCTTTTTGGCCACAACTAATCTCATTATGCATGAAGAAATGATGGATGCACCTATGATCGTATAAAAACAACACCGACTATTAGTGTTAAAAGTATCATGTTTTGAGAGTATTACTCTTTCAACAAAACGGAATCAATTCACGTGATTGAATGAACTATGGATGGAGCAATGCATCGGATTATAATGAAAGCTAATTGATTCTCTTCGTTATAAAAGTTAGAGTTTGAAGTGAGCGGGATCTTTCACCATTTAAAAGAAAAATATATCAAATATCTTTAAAGATATTTTACAAGCGTTATAACTAGCTTTTATTGGCAGTAGATAGATAGATAGATAGATAGATAGATAGATAGATAGATAGATAGATGTGAACAGCTTAAACAAATTCTGAAAGTAATAGAAAGACAGATAATAAGGTCCGATATCGGTAGATATAAACTAAGACATATGCGAAAAGACTAATATCGATAGATAGTTTGAGATAAAAGGAGAGAGAGAGAGAGAGGTGGGGATAGGGATGTATGTCAAAAGAAAGAATGCTATAAAGATAAATTGAGAGAGAAAGAGAGTCAACTGTAGCTTTTCATTGTACGTTTTAGCGCTCTGGGGCCAATTGCATTGAAAGTAATGTAAGATCGAACAAAATGTCGGGTCCGACGATGCCAATGTTTAATCTTTTAATTAAGCGTCTTTTCAGCTTTGCTCTGTCGATCACCCTCTCCTGATCAACCGTCAACCCCCAGGTGCTTGTTTTTCCACACAGGACACGTTGATCGCTCGACACTGTCGTAGTCAGCCTCGGTTGAAGAATTCTTTCTTGATGGCGACACGATAAATGGAAGCTGTTGCAACGAGTTGCTTGATTAGAATTTTCAGAAGCAGTGTTAGTCTAATACCGGACGAAAATTGAAACGTTACTTGCTTGCTCCCTCGAGCCGGGCTGGTCTCGACTTGATGGCCTTGGGCTACACTTGTGTCAACCGCATCGTGATTGGGGTAGGGGTAGTACTTATAATCTCTTACCAGTGGCAAGTTTCGCTGTGCTGGAATGGGGTTTGAAATACTATTAAATCTCCAAACCTTTTTGCTTGTTTTTGTTGTTGGAGGAAACGGCGGTTCCGAGAAAGTCACCTTAAAGGCAATGTGTTGAGGGTACAGTAGCAACGAAACCGGAAAAAGAGAATCAGTTGAATGAAGGCATAAAAGGTAAGAAGGAAATAATAAAGGTAAGCATGTAGTAAGGTGATTTTCTAAACGTAGCTCACATGGGACACAAGGTCAAAAGTATGAGGCACCTAGTGAGGAACGAACTCATTATACAGTCATAATTGATTTAAAGAGACAAGCTTGCTAACCATTACACCACGTCGACGTGTCAACAGACAGGTCTTAAGAAAGAAAGAAAGAAAGAAAGAAAGGTTTAACAATGTACTAAGGGGCAAATAAATGCTCTGACTGGTATGCAGTGATTACTCGATTTTCTATCTGAATATTTCATTGTATAACATTCGGTATATGGGGTTCATATTAACTATTAACTGTTGAATCAGAAGAATTAATAATGAGATTTCGCATATATATATATATATATATATATATATATATATATATATATATTAAAAAAGGATTAATTCAAAGATGTTGAATGGCCATTTCGATATGAAGATCCCCACGGGGGACGACACATCACCTCAGCAACAGAAAAATCCTTTCAGAAACTGGAGAAAAATTAGTCTACTTTTCCTTTTTAAATAGATTGCAAAGAAATTAAAAAATAAATAATAAAATAAAATAAAAATAAAAATAAAGGGAAAGAAAAAGAAAAAGAAAACGAAAAAGAAAAAGAAAAAGATAGAATAAAATCAAATAAGCAAGAAAAGAAAAAATTGACATCGTTTGGGTTCGTAAAAAAAAGGGAGAATGTAACTAAAAATTAACAGACAGCCGTGTTAAATCGACGTAAGTTTAAGCAACACGGAAAAAAGGTGGTAAGAGAAATAAAAGAAGGAAGGGAGGGAAAAAGAAAGAAACTAAAGAAAAAAATTTTTTAAATATTACAGACGCTGGACAAATTCAAAAACCTAATTTCCCCAAAACGTTGAAGTATTAGAAAAAGGCCTTTACTTAAAAAGGCATAATTATTAATAAAAGGGAATAAAAAGATATAGGATTTAAAATAAAATTATTTAAAAAAAAATTAGGTCATTTGAAATTAAACTAAATAAAGACAACCCTAGGTAAAAAAAAAAAAAAATTAATTACAATTATACATACCTATAGAAGTACACACATACATACATATATATACACACACACAATTCTACGAATAAGAATACATATATACATACACATACACACACATACATTCAATTTATTACACACTTATATACATATACATGCGCATACACACTTATATATGTGTGTACAGACCTATATACAAAAAATTCATATACACATAATATACATGTGTACACATACATGCACACATATACACACACACACACACGCATACATATATATATATATATATATATATATACATATTCCATATGCACTCACACACATATATATTAATGAATATTATGAAAAGGAGCATTTAAATAGCTAAAAAAATTTTTTTCAAAATTACATATAGCCCACATACATAAATACATATATACATATATATACATATATATACAAATATGCACATCCATACACAAAACATACACACATACATCAAAAAAAAAAATTAAAATTAAAATTTAATTTTTTTTTTTTTAAATTAAAAAAATTATAGAAAAATTTAGAATTTAAAAATTAAAAATTAGAAGTTAAATTTTAAAATCCGCCCTATGGCGGCACTTGTTTATAAATACCCTCCAAAGGTTCAAAAGTAAGTCCTGATGAAGATACTTCAAAATCAGAATCTTCTCCAATAAACACAGACGACACCTATCACGAAAACTTTTAGGAGTACAAGAGGACTAAGAGTGAATTAGGCATAGTTTCTAGGGTGGTTCTGAAGAACTTAATAGAGAAGTTACAATCTAATTTACAACTGAATCTTTGGAAGAGTTCCTTAGATACCATAAAATGGTTTGATAATATCAATGACAAATCTAAATCCACTTTCCTTAAATTTGATATTGTGGATTTCTATTCCTCTATATCAAAAAAACTTCTTGTGGATTGTTTAGACTTTGCTAGGGGTTATGTTAATATTTCGGATAGTGACTATAGAATTATACTGGGAGCTAGAAAATCTATTCTCACCTTTGATAGTTCTACTTGGACTAAAGGGCCTGAAGATAGTTTTGATGTCCCTATGGGAGCCTATGATTCTGCCCAGGTAGCAGATCTAATAGGCATTTATATTTTAGATATTTTAGGTAGATTTTTAGACCCTAAACTAATAGGCCTATATCGGGATGATGGACTGATATGTATTCCCAATTCCAATGGGCCTTACACTAATAGAATACATAAGAAAATTATCAGAGCCCTAAATTTTCTAGGTTTTAAGGTTGAGGTTACTTCCAATCTCAAAATTGTAAACTATCTAGATATTACCCTTAACTTAAATGATGGTTCCTACCAACCCTTTCTCAAAGAAAATAGTTCTCCCACCTATATAAATAGTTTATCCAACCACCCCAAGAATATTATAAGACAAATACCCAAGATAGTAAATAATAGGGTTAACCAATTATCTTCCAATGTAAAAATTTTCAACGCAAGCAAAGAAATTTACGATAAGGCCCTTCAGAAAAGCGGTTTTGTTAATAAGTTAAAGTATGATAAACCTGCTATAAACCCAGAATCATCAAAAACTAAAAACACCCGAAAATGTAGAAAAAGGAAGATAATTTGGTTTAACCCTCCTTATTGTAAGCTAACTAATATAAATATTGGTAAGTATTTTATCAGATTAATCGATAAACATTTTAATAATAATAACAATCCCTTAAATAAAATTTTTAATAGATTCACCCTAAAAATTAGTTATTCTTGCACCTCAAATATAGATAATATAATTAATTCCCACAATAAACAAATTTTAATGAACCTAAATAATACGAAAGCTAAATCCGGAATTGTCGATAAATGCAATTGTTATTCTGTGGATGCCTGCCCGGTGCAAGGCAAATGTAAATCCACCCATGTAATTTATGAAGCCCGCATTTCTCCATCTAATAACAAGGACAATTACCGGACCTATATTGGCATGTCCGCGGGCTCTTTCAAACAGAAGCTTTATAATCACAAGTACTCGTTTTCGAACCATAAACAGAGATTCCAGACGGCACTATCACGTAGGTTCTGGGAAATGAAGGAGGAAGGGCAGGACCCTATAATCAGCTGGAAATTAATAGGCTCAGCTTGTACTCCTAAAAGTTTTCGTGATAGGTGTCGTCTGTGTTTATTGGAAAAGATTCTGATTTTGAAGTATCCTCATCAGGACTTACTTTTGAACCTTACGAGGGAATTTATAAACAAGTGCCGCCATAGGGCGGATTTTAAAATTTAACTTCTAATTTTTAATTTTTAAATTCTAAATTTTTCTATAATTTTTTTAATTTATAAAAAAAAAATTTTTTAATTTTAATTTTAATTTTAATTTTTTTTTTTTATGTATGTGTGTATGTTTTGTGTATGGATGTGCATATTTGTATATATATGTATATATATGTATATATGTATTTATGTATGTGGGCTATATGTAATTTTGAAAAAAAATTTTTTAGCTATTTAAATGCTCCTTTTCATAATATTCATTAATATATATGTGTGCGAGTGCATATGGAATATGTATATATATATATATATATATATATATATATATGTATGCGTGTGTGTGTGTGTGTGTATATGTGTGCATGTATGTGTACACATGTATATTATGTGTATATGAATTTTTTGTATATAGGTCTGTACACACATATATAAGTGTGTATGCGCATGTATATGTATATAAGTGTGTAATAAATTGAATGTATGTGTGTGTATGTGTATGTATATATGTATTCTTATTCGTAGAATTGTGTGTGTGTATATATATGTATGTATGTGTGTACTTCTATAGGTATGTATAATTGTAATTAATTTTTTTTTTTTTTACCTAGGGTTGTCTTTATTTAGTTTAATTTCAAATGACCTAATTTTTTTTTAAATAATTTTATTTTAAATCCTATATCTTTTTATTCCCTTTTATTAATAATTATGCCTTTTTAAGTAAAGGCCTTTTTCTAATACTTCAACGTTTTGGGGAAATTAGGTTTTTGAATTTGTCCAGCGTCTGTAATATTTAAAAATTTTTTTTCTTTAGTTTCTTTCTTTTTCCCTCCCTTCCTTCTTTTATCTCTCTTACCACCTTTTTTCCGTGTTGCTTAAACTTACGTCGATTTAACACGGCTGTCTGTTAATTTTTAGTTACATTCTCCCTTTTTTTTACGAACCCAAACGATGTCAATTTTTTCTTTTCTTGTTTATTTGATTTTATTCTATCTTTTTCTTTTTCTTTTTCGTTTTCTTTTTCTTTTTCTTTCCCTTTATTTTTATTTTTATTTTATTTTATTATTTATTTTTTAATTTCTTTGCAATCTATTTAAAAAGGAAAAGTAGACTAATTTTTCTCCAGTTTCTGAAAGGATTTTTCTGTTGCTGAGGTGATGTGTCGTCCCCCGTGGGGATCTTCATATCGAAATGGCCATTCAACATCTTTGAATTAATCCTTTTTTAATATATATTTGCTCTGTAATATTTTATTACATGGAGCTCTCTTCCTGTATCATTTTTTAATATTAAAATAAATTTTTAATATTAATTAGGATCGGTTTTTTTGGAATTTACCTTCCTGCTTTTTTCCCTTGGATTGAAGTATCTGAATTAAAATATATATATATATATATATATATATATATATAGAGAGAGAGAGAGAGAGAGAGAGAGAGAGAGTTAGAGGGGGTAATACTCTTGAAAATTCTCATCTCTTCCCACTTACCGAAATTTGACTGTTCTGTCTGCTGGGGTTTCAGAATACACCAACTGCATCTCTGCATAGTGGTACTTCACCCATTGAGGCCAACTTTTTACCGTGAGTGGTGACCCGTAATATCTGGAGACGGGATCTTGGTGGTTAGGAACTTCAGGAGTCAGGGTTAGATACTTATGATTCCAAACACTTCACTTTGGTTCTTATTTTGAGTAGAATGGCACTTGGATCCAAGCCTCAATATTAATTTCCTTTTCGTTTCCATTCTTTCCAACACCTCATCACTGCTCACATGCTCGGTCCATGATATCCGCAGCATCCTTCTGTAGAACCACATTTCAGCTGCTTCAAGTTTTTCCTTTATCTTCGATGAGATTGTCCAACATTCACTGCCATATTGAAAAACTGACATCATATAGTAATCTAGTACTATCTTCTTTGCTTCTAGTGAAAGTTTCCTGTGTCTTAATACTTTACTCAGCTTCTGGAATGCGTCCTTCACCATGCTAATTCGCCTTCGGATCTCTGTGTCGCACTCTCCATCTTCTGTTAGAACACTTCCCAGATATTTAAATTTTTGTACCTCCTTGATTTTAGTATCCCCCACCTGTATTTGGCATTTTGGATTGCTCTTTTTGCTGATGACTATGCATACGGTTTTCTTGCAGTTTATTTGTAGTCCTTTTTTGACACTCTCTACAGCTATCTTCTGTAGGAGGTCTTGTAGTTTCCTTTCCGTGTTTGCAATCAGCACTGTATCATCTGCGTATCTTATGTTGTTAAAATTGTAGCCTCCGATGACAAATCCTGGCATAACATCTAGGGTCCTCAAAATAGTATCGCTGTCACTACAAATTCATAAAACAGTTACCCAACATATCAACTGCTATTTTACAAAAATATAATAACATATGGACAAATGACAACTTCCCAGAAGTGTGGTGACAATTATTCATCAACCCTATTCCAAAACCTGCAAAGGATGTCACAGACCCTGAAAATTAAAGACCAATAGCATTAATCAGTTGCCTGTGTAAAACTATGGAAAGAACGGTCAACAACACGTTGACTTTGTACCTGGAAGCTAACGACTTAATCATAGATTCCCAATGTCCTTTTAGAAAAAGCACTTAATACGCCTAGAAAACCTTGTAAGGGAAGCCTTCATTAAGAAGTGACATCTCACGGTATTCTTTTTCTACCTTACAAAGGGCATACAATATGACGTAGAAATTTGCTAGCTTGAAAGACCTGCATGAACTAGGCTTAAATGGAAGGCCGACTCAATTTATAGAGAATTTCCTGAAATAGCGAAGATTTCAAGTCCGTATAGGAACTACCCAATCAGAACTGCAAAATCAAGAAGAAAGGGTTCCACAAAGAAGCATTCTTTCGGTGACCCTACTCTGCGTAAAAATTAACTCTATATTTAAATCCCTAACCCCAGGATTAAGATGCTTCCTACATATCAACGACTTTCTAATAATGTACAGATCTTGAAATATGTATACCATAGAAAGACAACTCCAACAATGCCTCAATAAAATTCACAAATGGACAACTGAAAACGGCTTTATGATTTCCAAAAAGAAAACCAAATTCCTACAGCAGTGCAAATTAATAAAATTGCACAGCGACGCTTTTTAAAATTAGACAAAGCAGAACTCCCAGTACTGAAACAACACAGGTTCCTAGGTATTTTAACTTTTGAAAAAAAATAGCATTTATTCCCCATCTAAAATATCTAAAAATGAAATGTAGCAAAGTCCTCCAACCTTTGCGTGTAGTGGTTCAGTGGGGAGCAGTTCGACAAACATTAATTAAATTATATTGATCACTACTTCGCTAAAATCTCGATTACGCTACTTTCATATATGGGGCAACCAGAAAATTATACCTAGAAATACTCAACGCAACATATAATAAAGACCTGACTATTACTTTGAGCTTTTAGAACATCTCCAGTGGAGAGCTTATACATAGAAGTTAATAAAACATACAAGAAACAATTGCAGCCAGTCTTCTACGATGGACAATAAAACAACTCAAAGTCTTTCTAGAATTAAATAAACTCCCTAAATAAAAAAGGTTTCATGGCATGTTAGAAAATCATCCTAACCATACAGTTATCAATACAAACGGGTCACTATGTCAGAACAAGACAGAATGTGCAGCAGTAAGCCAAAATATACAAAAAGTTGCAACCCAAAGGGAAACGATATTTTCACTGTGGAGGCCCATACAATAAATCTAACTCTCAATATCATTACAGAGGGAAAATAAAAAAATTTCTGAATGTTTTCGTACTCATTATCCATCCTAATGGCTTTGAAGGAAAAATTAAAAAACCCAATCATTATCAAACTATTATGAAAAATGAGTACTACTTGCAAACATAAAGACATCAAACTATGTTAGATTCCTAGCCACATCGGAGTGAAAGGTAACAATAAAACAGACCTGGCAGCCAAATCAGCTTTAAATATGGATGTAGACTCAAGTGCCAAAATCCCATACACTGCCGTTAAGGAGGTCATTAACAAATACATTCAAAAGAAATAGCAGTGGTGCTAGTAGGATAACCCACATAATAAACTCTTATAATTTAGTCCAAACTAGGAGAATTGAAGTCGGTTTTCAGAAAATCTCTAAAGGAAGAAGTAATACCGTGCCGCTTACGCATTGGCCACACGAGAATAATCCATCTAACTAAACAACGAAGATCCACCAATAGGTATGCTAAGCATGTGAAACCCCATACACTATTAAACATATATTAACCTAGTGTTCAGATCTTGCTCTCGAAATAGAAAAATCCTATTGTATAAACAAAAGATTTACTTATCTTTATGTGAGCAATATATATTGAGTTTCGGCTTATAAAAACTATTTTAAAACGTTTATGACAACTTGTTTTGTGGGTCTCAAGTTTTTATACTATCAAACTAATTGGAACAAAATCTTTCATTTATATTATAAATAGATCTAAATATATTGGCACTAGAAACTATTTTATTAGCACAATATCCTATATATCTTAAAATATTATTTTATATGCTATGTACTTTCTGTCGGAATTGCATTGAGACCTATATTCAGCTGTAGAAGTTCAGCAAATCACCCGCTGAGCAGATTCCTAGTATATATGGTCAACAAAATAACAATTAAATCCTCAGAACAGTCTTCAATCCATAGCAATCATAAGTTAAGCTTTGGTGTGGTGAGCATGTTTACTAGAGTTCCTACAGATCAGACCCTAACGGTTGATTCAAAACCGATTGGAATTAGATTTTTCCCTGGAGTAACTTATTAAGTATCCAATAGATAATCTAATAAAAATGTATATTTTCTGCGTATGGGCAACATTCTTCAAACTAGAGTCTGGCATATACCAACAGGAGGAAAGCTTGACTATGGGTTCACCGATGTCACCAGTGATCGCGAATACATACATAAAATAATTCCAGAAAATGACTTTGCAAAAGACACCACTAAAGCTTACAGTATGGCTGAGGTACGTAGATGACACTTTCATACTCTAGCAGTACCAGGAATCTGTACAAATATAGCTGGACCATGTGAAAGCCAAATACAGGGAAGAATATGATCAAGAACTAGGTGTACGTCATTCCTTGCAGTTTAGGCAAAGAATATCAAGATGATACAATTAAAAATAAGGTTAAAGGAACATCGGAAAGCTAGAGTGAGGGGTAAAGCATTGAAATTAGACATAGCTGATCATGTATGGAGAGAAAAGAGTAATCATCAACCCATATGAAATGAAGTGCAAATGCTTAACAAGAAAAACCCTGGAAAATTAGGCTCCTGAAAGAATCATCGCATATGCAATGAGGACCACCTTAGTAGGCCTAGCATAAAATAAATACCATATGGAAGCCTCTAAAGAAAGAAAGAAAGAAAGAAAGAAAGAAAGAAAGAAAGAAAGAAAGAAAGAAAGACAAAATTCTTCAATAGCAGCAGCAGCCGTAACAAAAGAGAATAGATTCGGTGAGTGCGGTCAAACCTGACAATCAGTGCAGCACTCATCAACAGCCAGGTTAAGTTTGGATCCAAGTTCTCTAAAGATTAGTGGATTAAAGCTTTGGTTAGTGTATTTGGCGATGTAGTAAATGTGAGTTCAATATCTAGGTATGCCTGTGTGTACTTGAACTCGGTGGAAATAGGGAGAGCAATAACTAACAGTAATATAAAGTAAGAACTAGACGAGCTATCTCTAGATATTCTTGGGTAGTGGAACAAGAATTGTCTTTTCCCATAAATTAAATAAAGGTTTCAGCTCGAAATTCCCTGTAGTTTACCCCTATCGACATACACCGAATGAAAACCGGAAGAAACAACGGTCGAAACGTTGTGATAACTAGTGGCAGCCAATGTGTAAATAGTGTGAATAATTAATATGGACTCGTTCACATTCGAAGCTATTAATTTTAATTTTTCTACTGTTTCGACTTCTAGCATTTTTTTTTTTTTGTTTCTTTGTTTGAATACTACCTAACATTCTCATGTACATAGCTTTTAGAGATGGATCAAATGTTTCCTGTTTTATTCCTATATGGAAAAGACTATGATTCCATTTCATTCATTTGGTATTTTTGAAACCTTTCATTGCAAAGAAGACAATATTCAGTTTTGAAGGCGCATTGTCTTGTATAAATATAGACTTGAGCTTAAAGCTTGTTGGTTAGGAATTGTATCATTAAAAAGAATGCATTGTCTAAAAACTTACAATACTTTTCTGCATTTATTTTGATACCATCATAAAAAATTTATTTCTTATAACACGAGCTGAAAATATTACTATATCTCTTCAATTAGTTGTTTTCCAAATTGTATTTCTCGAATATTTCCACAAAGCCACAGATGCAGTCAATTTAGATCAACATTCATCACTAAAAATTACTGTTGATAAATCAGTTTTCATTTACTTCTTCATACAAGTTATACGTTTCTCTTAATGATGCTTAATTCAGGGTAATAAGTTTGCGTATTTTTCTTATCTTTAGCAAATATTCAGTATTTTCTCTCGGCTAACACCAGCAACACTAGCTTCTCAAATATTTTCTAGCTGGAAAAGATGCTATTTTCTGGCTTATTATTTTTCCTCAAATATCTTCCTTGTGACATCCTTGAATAGTTTTCTTTCTTCTTATTGATGATTTTAATTTCGGTTTCAATTGTTCAGTGATCGCATTTCAACTTTTTCGCTACTTCCTATATCGTGTTCTCATTTCTCAATTATTTTACAAAATCTTATTTATTTTTAGGTGATTTATTTCTATGAGTCATAGCAATTTTTGTGTATTTCAAATTTAAAAAATAACTATCAATAAATATACAAGTATATTTATTTATTTACAGCATGAACAACTCTCGAGGTGGATCATAAAATCGCACACCTCGAAGTGCATCATAAAATCGTACTTTGTCTATATTTCTAAGATAAAATAGTATTTACACTATTTGCATTATTCAGACTAGGGTCTTCATTTTTGTTTCCATTTGTACGATGTTTTGGCCGTTGTACGCTCCAGCCTTCTTCAGGTGATAGGAATTTCGAACCACACCCTTTATTACGATTACTAGGGTATATCATTCTCATTCCTTTATGCGAAGACTCTTTAGTAGTCATGAGTTATCTCCCTATAACCCGAATCTAAGTTACTTGTTCGCCACTTCTGTCGCCTGGTATTGAACGTTGGTTAGTTCCAGTAACTCAAAGAGTTGTGAGTTTAACTTAGAATTGGGTTAGAGGCAGATAACTCATGACTACCAAAAAGGCTTCACACAAAGGAATGAGAATCATATACCCCAGTGATCGTAATAAAAGGTTCGGTTCGAAATTTCTGCCACCTGAAGAAGGCTGGAGCGTACAACGACCAAAACGTCGTGTAAATAGCAACAAAAATGAGGAAATAGTCCTAATAAATTAAATAGCGTTAATTGCAAATATAAGTATATCCAGAAGATTTCAGATCAGTTGGTTATTACCAATTTTACTGCGAAAATATTGATTTGCATTGTAAGGATATCCAGATATATCCAGAGAACAATTGTTTACGTAAACAATGAATCATTTCGCATCGATCATCAAATACATAAAAAAAAGTCGAGAGGACCGCGCAACACGAGCGGAAAAATTGAAAAAACTATTTTTTAAATACTGAAGATTTTAAGATATTTAACGTCATTTGATATCTAAGAAAAGCCACAAAATATGTCATTAGTATTTAAATTGCTAAATATTCTAATTATTCTGTATGTGACGCTTACTTTATTGTCTGATTTAAGATTCAAGAGTCGATAATTGATTAACAGTTAAATTAAAAAAAACATTTATGTGCACATGATCTGGCGATTGCATTTTGCATAAAATAGATTATCGCTCTGGGTATATATATATATATATATATATATATATATATATATATATATATATATATGAGCAAAATAGCCTACCTAATGCAAAAGTGCTATAGTTCCCTTCAGAAGAAGCTTTTTGGGATATCAAAACTTACCACGACATATTTTCTAATTTTTAAACAAACTGCGATGTTCTCTTTTTGTTCTTTTCTCACAGTCGGAGGTTAGCTTTACAATCAACATTTTCAATACATAAAAAGAGGATGGTAGTGTTTCCGAATGAACATTCTGTGCGCCTTCACAATAAATCGGTCTGAAATTTCTCAAAAATTATATGAGTTGACTTTGAACTTTTTGTTAACATATGCAAATGAAAAATAAAGATACATGTACGGTGTTTCGCTATAATTTAATTCTGAATATCTCGTGAATCATTTTCACAAAATAAGACAAAGTCGGAAAGATTGCAAAAACATTTTTAACTGTCAACATATCATTTCCACTTATCGTTAAATATTTCATACGCGTCTCTCAAAATGAAGAACGTCATTTTTTTTCAAATTTCTTTTTTTTTTTTTTTTTTGAGAAGCTATTTCGCGTCTTAAATTCCCTGCATTTTGTGTTAGCACGAGAGGTATGTATGGAAGTGTTGTTAGTCTAACGTTTAACACAGAATTTGATGATATTTCTTTATGAGGGAGTGCCGAAAGTTTTTAGTCTCAACTAAAACTCACAAAAGTAATCTCATATACGAACATTTGTCCAGGTATTCAGAGAATATTATAGCAACTCGGATAGATAAATAGAAACAGTAAGATAGATAGATAAATAGAAACAGGAAGATAGATAGATAGATAGATAGATAGATAGATAGATAGTAATATTTTTCTTATGAGAAAGCGTCTAGTATTCACTGACCGAGCAACAAGTGATATTTTTCGTTAAAACTTATTAAAAGATTTTATCAAAATTTTTTCAGAACAATATTTTTCCATTCATTTTAGTTGTTGCTGCTGCTGAAAGTCTTTAAGTGGTGTGTTTTCTGTTATTTGGTACAGTTCTTTGCTTGCGATACTGTATGAAAGTCTCGAGCTGACGGAGCTATTTTAGTACATGACTTCAGTTTGTAAATATGTTTTGGTTTTGTAGTAATTTGCCGTGCCTAGTTCAATTTCCTTTCCTCCAATAATAAATTTGTCATAACTGATTCATACGCCGAAGTATCTGAAGTGTTTAGTATTTACTAATTTCACGTCTTGAATTTTTGTGGATTCCAGGTAGGTGCCATCACTGCTTTCAAAACATTGAGAATCCCATTTCCTCCTTCTTCTACTCATGGTGAGGTATAAATGTTAAGATTTTGGATTATTCGCCAGACATGTGCAACTTTGAGAACTGGTATAGTTAGTCTGTCATATCTAGACAATCATTGGATTCAGAGCATATAAGACGGTTTCTAATGAATAAGAAAAGGAAGTCTCTGTTGACCTGATCATATGCTGGTGTGAAATCAACATAACAGGGATAACATTTTTCATTAGAGACCTATGCAATTTCTTAGAGTTTGTTTAATGGCATTTATGCTATTATAATACCACTTACCAGAAATAAACAAACTTGGTTGTGAGGAGGTAGAGAGATAGAGAGTAAGAGAGAGAGAGAAAGAGAGAGAGAGAGAGAGGCTGAAAGAAAGAAGAGTCCTACACTCCCTGGTATATCAATGATTAAGTATAATTTATAAATTACAAACAGTAAGATATTAGCAATAGTAAAAAGATAATATAGAATAACAATTATAACAATAATATCATAAAGTTGTGATAGAATTTTTATATTAACGTCAATTGTAACAAATTTAGTATATTATTTTGGTCTCTTCTTAATTAAGTCGACAACCTCCATCTTTTGGGTTAAAGTAAACACCTTATGAATTCTTTCTGCATATTCTGAATATCAGCATCTATACTCTTTGGAACTGATGTTAAGTAAAACTTATAAATTATTTGTTGCTAGGTTTAACCGAACTGAAACAACGGAAAGAGGTGTATATATATGTATATATATATATATGTGTGTGTGTGTGTGTGTGTGTGTGTGTGTGTGAAATGTGTATGTATATAATTATAAATATCAATATATATATATGCAATTTATTGTATGTAATGTATTATTTATATATTATATATGCACGGTACTTATTTGAAAGCGATAGATATGTCAGCTCTATCAGAGGCTCATTCCTTGTTCCCTGTTTAGGATATGGTTTCCGGTTTTCTCTTCCAATCTTCACTTTTTTTTCTTCAATTGGAGTAGATAGACTAAACTATCCCCCGGTTCACACTCCACCCACGTCTATTGAACAGGTGTAGAGGCTCATCCCTTGTTCCCTGTTTAGGATGTGGTTTCCGGCTTTCTCTTCACTCTTACGTAGCACCCGGTACATCAGTGGCGTTACCGCCTTACTCGGGGTGATATAATTAAAAAAAAAAAGTGATAGAGCTGACATATTCATATAGATAGGTGTGAGTTTGTGACGATCGCAAGAGCGTGAAACCCAGGGTCACAAGTTCATACCTATCTATCTATCTATCTATCTATCTATATATATATATATATATATATATATATATATATTATATTTTAGAACATGTACAATTTTTTTTTAATTTGTACATGTTCTAAAATATAACTTATAATAAATATTCACAGCTCTATATTATATATCGAGCACGGTTTTCAATTAATGTTTTGGACGTTGTAAATTTTTCTTCTTTCCTTATTCACTTGATATATATATATATATATATATATATATATATATATATATATATATATAGTGTGCGTGTGTGTGTGTGTGTGCGCGTGTGTGTGTGTGTGTGTGTGTGTGTGTGTGTGTGTGTGTGTGTGTGTGTGTGTGTGTGTGTGTGATGGGTCAACTGTTAGCATTTTAATTTGAGAAAAATAGCACCATGACGCAATTCATTCGGCTATGCTATACTGCTTAGCATTCACACCGAAAACTACAATACAAACATTTCAAAGTAGTTGGGTTCAATCTGAGGACATTACAGAGGATTCGGAAAGGGATGGATAAGACTAATGGTGATTACGAATGTGTCTGATGCAAACACTAGTGATAGCAACGTTATGACTCAATTCATCTTTCCACAGGCTGCAAACATGGAGGTCTACATCAAGTACCGAAGAAGCAGTGCTGCTCAGGGTCAAGATGATTGCTGCTGGAATACCCTACGTCTGGCAACAGGAGTCTGTACCATGCCACATAAACAGGGGAATCAAGTCATGGTTGTCAGACAATTTTTGAAACTACATCACCCTTTACATCTAGCCACATAACTCCTCAAACTGCAACCGCCTGATTATTATGTGTTATTTCTTGTAACACCAAAGATGAATTGAAGGCAAGGATTATGGCAGCATTCATCACCTTAAAGAAAGAGACCATTCAAAAGAGAAGAGGAGATTCTCTTTAGTATTTCAAGATACTTTTGCGTAATTTTCGTAAATATATACGTTAAATTAAGATGTCAGTGTTATTTTAACTTTTGTGTCATTTAGACGACAATTTATCCATCGCATCAGATATATGTATCTTCGCAATATATATATATATATATATATATATATATATATATATATATATATATATACTGTGAAGATATGTAGGTTGGCTTTGCATTCTATGTTGCAGTGAGCAAAATGTTAGAGAATTTTTTAAAAAGAAATACAATTGAGTTTGTAAAGAAAACAAATGACTATTTTCTCGACCAACAGACAATTGTCTCATAATGTTGTGTCTCCCATAACGGAATCCGGCATAAAGCCACTGCCCACCCCGCACTTACCCGAGACAAAAAGGATGCTGGCTACCGAGAATTCATTACAATACTATAATGCATTCGGCACAAAATTCATTTGAAAAACGATTTTGCTGAGAAGATACGAAAACAGAAGCCGGAATAACAAAAGAAAACACAAGTGGATACAAAAAAATGAATTGGTACAAATAAAACATACAAGCGAAACGAATAAAATAAGGAAGAATAAATAAAATGAAATTAACAAAAGGGGAAAAATGAATATAAAAACAAGTAACATATTTAACAATCAAATTGGTTACGGGTAGCAGTTAGGGAGGATGAATAAAAGGGAAAAATGAAGGAAACGATAGATTAAAAAAAGATTGGTGCAGTAGAAAGTAGCAGTAAATAAGAAAGCCAGATCACCAAAAACAAAAAAGACAAAGAATTTTACCAATAGACAATCTTATATAAAAAGAGAAATGTGTAAAGCGAAACCGAAAAGAAATCCGAAATATACTTGTCAGCTTTCTGTGTTTTGTGTTGAATTTGCTATGTCATTTGTTTCTTGTTTCATTTTATTCATTTATTTTTGTTGCTGTTTTTTTACGTCTCCTTGGGCGAAATTATTGCAGTTTCTACTGATGCGTTCATTGCACAAGCAAATAACAGAAAAATAACGATCGTATGCATATGTGATGTGTAAATTAAGAGTGTGTGCGTGTGTGATGTGTATGTGTATTTAAGGGCATGTAGATAATGCCACCTAATTTACGGTTGAAATCGAAGAACGGACTCAAAGCGTTGTAAAATAATCAAAATAATAGAGAAGATATAATTAACAAATTGATAAGTATAATGAAGAAAACAGCAGAAATAGAAGTCAAAACTAAGGGAAATATATAAATTCAACAATAGAAGGAGGGAAAAAGGAGAAATATAGACTGAAAACCTAAGAGAGGTTGGAATAGCAATGTTAAGAAAGCTAATTTGCAAAAGTATGAGGAAATAAAAAGGAAGGTGAACATTGAAAGGAAAGAACTTCAAACATGTTCGATTCACAAACAACATAACCCAACGCCCTTTACATTGAAAAATAGAAACGGCAAAGTTACCAACATAAAGAAAAGGATAAAAATATGTTTCCCGTAGACCTACATGATACCAGAATAAAAATACCTCAACACTAATTCCGGAGTAGATAACTCGGCTTGGGGCAGTGGTTAACAAGCTAACGCGAATCACAATTATTACATAGTAGTGAGTTCAAACTTTAAAATGTGACATATAAGTTTAACATTCTGCCAAAACAAAGGTAACTTGAGTTGATACCAAGAGCAACTCCCTATTATGCAAGGAAAATTCCAGAGATACGAACAGTCTGCGTTCCAAATTGTGAAATGCAAAAAAGCATTAAGCAAAATCCGCATTGCAACAGACATTTTGAAAGATGTATGAGGATTCCACAAAAGATAAGCATGTTTATTTATCCAGCGTAAGTGGAAAGAAAAAGTCAGCCTATGAAAAATAATTCTACTCTTTTGAAAAGGAGCTAGTAAAGATCTTGGTAACAATCACCTTATCCCATTACTATTGAATATATAAAAATTGTTCTCAAAAGTACTTCCAAAAACACGAGCAAATACATTAGATTAAATTAGCCGCACAAACAATTCGAGTGTTGGTTACTGAAAAATATACCATCTACAAACAATTGACGAACTGATCGAAAAACTAACAGAATATTACAAATCATTTAATTCAGTATAACACTCGACAGTTTAATTTACTACTGGAGTATTAACTAAATTTGTATGAAAGTGATTGAGAATATATATAACAGTTCTTCAATAATTAAACTATACAAAGACGTGAAGAAACTCAAAATTGAAAAAAAAAAAGATGATGCGATTTTACCAGGTGTTGAAAATATTTTCTGAAAAATGACCAAGAAAGAAATCAAAATAAACATAGATAGAGAATATTTGCACCGTTGAAGATTTACTGGCATATAATATCAGAATAAATATCAGAATAATCATACGTATTACAGAAAGTGTTACCAAGAAAATATCTCAATAATGGTCAATACTCATCACTTAACTGCTTGACCCTAATTCTTTCCACACCGCCCTGTATATCCTCCCCTTTCTCTCTACCTTTGCAACTGTCATCGCACCTGTATTCCCATCCTTCTCTTGTTCCTTTCTAACTGGTTTGTCATTCTCTTCAATCTCCTTATCTTTTTCTCTTATGTAGCCCTCTGCACATCAGTGGCGTTACCGCCTTGCTTGGCGTGATATGAAAGGAAAGTTACAAAGTAGATTGAAAATGAAGTGGAATAAGAGACAAGTGATGTTTTATTGTCAAATTCCGAAAATCACTATAAGAATTGATGATGAATATTAGAAGTCTAGATATACATATACTTACGAAGCAGGGAGACCATGAAATATGAAATAAAACGATGTATTACAACTGGTTGGAAAGCATCTACTGAGACAGCAGTGTAATACCTATCATAACGGTACCTTCACAAAACATCGAAGTCGGCATGATTCTGCTCAATTAAGTAACAAACTTCTCTATATTAATCATATAAACAATCTATCTCTATCCCAATATCGAGCAATTTACGACAAAAAGTCTGCTGCCAAATATCTTTTCATCAGTAAACCACTGAAAAACAACAACCTTGGCACTAAGCATTATCACAGCTCAATAATATACATGGGAGGAGGTAATAAAATGACATATCCGAAACAAAAAACATGTAAAAACTAGTTCGGTTCGATGCTTAAACTTTCATTCTAAAATCAAACGTTACAAACAACGTTAGAAAAATATTTATTAAACTCATGCACAAACATTTCCCCGCATCAAGCAATCTCCACAATATAATCAACAAAAACACAATAAAATCAGCTACGGTTGCAACGAGAACATGAGATAAATAATAAAACAGCACAACAGGAAAATAATCAACAAACCACCTGAACAAATTAAACTCACGTGTAACTGCAGAATGAAGTACGAATGTCCCTAAAATGGCAGTTGCTTGCGGAATAATGTAATATACCAAACTACTGTAAAATCAGCCGAATCTACCCGGATTATAATTACATTCCTAGACCAAAACAAACTAGTAAATAAAAAAACAGAACTCATCTCAAAATGCAGACACGAAAGTAAATATTTACCACTCTACTTACATATTGAAAACTGAAAATGAACAAAAATAAATAAATAAAATAAATGAACAAAAGCAAATAAAATAAATTAATCCGAATAAATAAATAAATAAACTAAAAAATAAGGAACAAATTAACAAACCGCGGCTACTAAAATAACCGTTAGAATTAGGCAATAGACTACCCACAATGCAACGCTAACCTGTATATATAAAGTTTCCAGCAAAAACACAACTCGCATGGCCTGACGATTGCGTTCAGCATGAAACAGACTGTCACATCCGGGTGTTGACTTCAATGTCCACTTTTATATATATATGTGTATATGTGTGTGTGTGTGTTTGCGTGCGTGTGTGTCTAAATAAATATCTCCATCAATGCATATTTATATACAGAGAGAAAGAGAGAGAGTAAATATCGAGACTTTATATATATATATATATATATACACATTAATATGTGTGTGAATTTTATATATGCAAATTTACATACACACACACACACACACACATATATATATATATATATATATATATATATATATATATAGATAAATATCATTTGAGTGCCAATATGAATAAGGTTGCTGCAGTAATTGGTGTCCAAGTCGCCGCCATTCAGCCTCGAATTCACAATAAAAGACAATAGAGGGTTAGCATATATTTGGCAGATCAATTATGTGTTTCCCAATTGGCTCTTCGTCACACTTAATATGCATGAAAGTCGCATAGAAAGAAAACTGAGTAAGGGTGGCGGGGGTTTTGCTTGACGGGGTTCGGGGTCATTGTTTGGTAAGTGGGTGGTCGGGTCACTGCAACGTCGGATAAATCCATTTGGTGTGGTCGGCAACTAATAAGATGTTTGTAAGTCGCGGTGGTTTTTCTGAGAAAAGTGTGAAAGAATCAAGATGCCGAATGAAGGAGTTGGTTCGAAGATAGAAAGAAAGTGAAAATAAATAGACAATTGAAAAAGTCAGGAAGGAAAGAAAAGCGAAATAGGAAAAGAAAGAAAGAAAGAAAGAAAGAAAGAAAAAAAGAAAGAAAGTGAAAAGAATGAATGAGTATTAATGGATAGAAATAATTGGCAAAAGATGGAAAGAAAGATAGACAGTAGAAAGAGGAGAAAAATGAATAAAAAAAGGCAGGAAGGAATATGAAAGACGAAAAGTACGAAGAAAATGGAATGATGGAAGGAAAAAAGACTAAAAAAAGAATGGCAAGTGAATGAAATAAGTAAAGAGTGAAAAAAATGTAAAAGGGAGGCCGTAAGAAAGAATGAATATTTGAAGGAAAACAAAAAGGATATATTTCAAAACATATAAAGATTAAAAGCAACAAGAGGGTGGGGAGAACGGAAGGAAGAATAAAAACAAAGGCAGGAAAAAATAGAAATAAATATTTACCAATAATTTTGTTCAGGTGGCTAAAAGAAAAAAATGTCTGATAAAATAAATTACTTTTCCCATGAGAACGTATGGTTAACAAGCGTGTCATACAGACCAGTTCACAAGTACACGGAGTTCGATCCCCACGGAATGCTATGCTATATTGCCCTTATATAGTAACTGTCCAGCTTATTTGCTTTTCATAAATGCTTCTTTGCTTTTCATAAATGCATCAACTGATATTTCATACAAAACGTTTTGTATTATCTTGTCTTTCTTTTATGAACACTGGAGATGACGGAGAGTTTGGACTCAGTGACCCCAAACTCTTTATTACGATCACTGGGGTATATCATTCTCACTCCTTGTGTGAAGCCTCTTTTGAGAGTCAGTGATCCTAATAAAGGCTTTGGTTCGAAATACCTAGCATCTGAAGAAAACTGGAGCGTACGACAATCGAAACGTCGTACAAATGGCAACAAAGATAAGGACAATAGTTCGAATAATGTAAATACTGTAAATACTACCTCATCTCAGAAATATATACAAATAGAATAATCTATTATTAAACGTCGTACAAATGGCAACAAAGATGAGGACAATAGTCCGAATAATGTAAATACTGTAAATACTACCTCATCTCAGAAATATAGACAAATAGAATGATCTATTATTAAACGTTGTACAAATGGCAACAAATAATGTAAATAGCGTAAATACTACCTCATCTCAGAAATATAGACAAATACTCATTAATAATGACTTTCTTAATTACATCGTTGATGAACAAAGTAAACGAGCCATTAGAAATATTCATATAAAAAAGAATATATATTCCCCACTGATCCCAGTAAAAAAATTAAATAAAACTAAGTATGTATTATAATAAATTTAACGCAACCAACTTAATCATATGCAACAATTCTTCTCCATTAACTAGTGTTTTGGAAAAGACCAACATTGTATATCAGTTTAAATGTGATTTAGGAGAGTGTATCTTTAACAAAAAAAAGTAAGGACATATACTGATTTGACGACCACATTATCAAGACGTCTTACATTTCTTTTGTCAGTATATGTAGTGGGTTTATTATATATTGGTTTTACTACAACCACGCTCTTCCGTAGACTTACTTGTCACCTTTCTGATCACAGCACAATTAAACAACATTTCCCAGAAAAACATAACCATGTAGGTAATATCAGACAGATTTCAGTCAACAAGACAATAATCCTAAGTCATACACATAGTAAAAAGAACCTTCAGGTATTAGAGTTCATCTACATTAAATCAAAACAACTCACAGTTAATAAAATCACGTTTAAATCTGGTCATAACACATTTCATTGCATCTAAATATATGGTTCTGTTATCATTTTGTGCTCTCACGCGGTGTGACGTCATAGAACCGCATTACAAATTTGCGAACTGCATTTGCTATTTTTGGTAGCTGTTGCCGTTGCGTAGCGGAGTTTCATGTCAACACAAGATAAAATCGTCGCTGATGGTGGATGTTTTTGTGTTAACGTCCTTGTAATCTCTCTGAAGATGGCTCATGTGAGCCGAAAGCTTAGAACCAACTTCATAAGGGATTGTCCAGATGTTAGAGAATTTTTGTCTTTGTTTTTAACTGAAATTAAAGCCAAAGCACGATGTTTAGATTAAACATAATAGACATTCATTGTCTCTTATATTTAACAGCATATGTTAAAAAAGAAATAATATATATATATATATATATATATATATATATATATATATATATATATATATATATATATTAATCGTATCACCCCGAGCAGGGGGCTACGTGATAGTTAAAAAATTGGAAAAGAGAAAGCCGGAAACCACATCCTAAACAAGGAACAAGGGATGGGCCTCTTAACCTGTTCAATAGACGTGATACACACACACACACACACACACACACACACATATATATATATATATATATATATATATATATTCATGGATATATCTCTCTTCTTTCCTTCCTCCTTCCCCTTACATTTATTTTCATTTATTTATTTGTTTGTAATCTTATGTTTATTATTATTATTTCTATTATGTTCCCTCTTCATTTTAAGAAAACGTTCATTCCGGCAGAAATTTTATGCCAGATGGAGGAAATATTGTAAAAGAGTCTGATGATATGAGCTAATTAAGCTCATTGAAATGAACTATAGTTTTATAACTAATATGACGTGTTGGGTTTTCATTTATAAAGTTCATATCGCTCTGGTTAACACCCATCGAGCTCTCTATATGGATTTACCTATTAATAATTTATATTAACGAAATCTGGTTGGGTTATCCTCACCGTTTACAGACTGACAAATATATATATATAGGAAAAACTTTTATATTTATATATATAGTCATCCGCAGACAGATCTGTTTCGCTGTATCACAGCTCATCAGTACGGTTAGACTCCGAGTGCTTTTAACCCAGGATTGAAACCCAACTGAATTGGCGTCAGTCGGCGATTCTACCTCTGGACTATGGGCGCTCAGTGTATATTACCCTATATCTATAGCACGGCTCGGTGTTTCATGCACTATGCAATCATTAGGCGAATAATATGATCTGACCGTTCCAGGATTTGAATTTTTGGTTCTCGCGTTGTTCGCCATAGTTATATAGTGTAATGCTATTTTTTCTTTTCATTTTTAATTATATAATTTAATTTAATTTAAACTAAAACTTAAACATGACATTGAAAAGTAAAATCTCTAAAGTTAAATTAATATGTAGAATATTTTTAGGGCAGTGTATACGTTTTATGTCTATGAGTCAGGGGAATTACTTGTTTTCAGTTTAGGGAAAAACAAAAGAAATTATTATTAATAATAATAATAATAATAATAATAATGGTGATGATGATGTAAAAATTTCTACAGAGAAGGATCAATTTTAATCCGGTTTAACGTATTTGGGAAGATGTTTAGTTTTATGCTTCTATGAAATCATCATGTATTTCTATGTTTGTATGTAATCATTTCATTTTTTTGCAGAAAAAGCAAATGACCTTGAAGAGTGAAGACATTCCAATGAAGCCCTTACAAAACTCCGAAGTCGGCGAGACTGAAATAGTACTGATCAGCTTCGTGACAAACTTCTCTACATTAATTCTATTAAGGCTCTGTTCTCATCTCGTTATCGAACACTTTATGACAAAAGATATGCCTGGCTAAAATGCCTTTCTATCAGTTTTCTTCTTCTATATCCATTATTCTTTCAGCACGTTGTCGATCATGGCTTTCCACGTCTTCCTATCCCTGGTGGCTCTTAGCATGTTTTTTTTTCTTGTTACACCACGCAACCCCCGTTCTTCCATCAACCTGCTCAGATCCGTCAAGTATGTTACACGCTGTTTTTTTCAGTCTCTGCTTCTCTCTATCTGGCCTGTGAGTATCAGATTCTTCAAGCTCTCTTTCCTCATTGCATGTTCTAGGAACTTTAGCTGTCGCTCCCTGATGCTCACTTTCTTCACGTTTTTCCTACATCTTAGAAGAGATTGTCCAGCATTCATGGAATGTTGAAGAACTGACATCACATAGTAATCCAGTACTCTTTTC
Organism: Ascarosepion bandense; assembly: GCA_037127315.1. NCBI lineage: Eukaryota > Metazoa > Mollusca > Cephalopoda > Sepiida > Sepiidae > Ascarosepion > Ascarosepion bandense. The sequence goes on from JBBBDQ010001302.1 coordinate 3,944,399, forward strand.
TTTGTTTCTAGTGAAATTTTCCTGTCTCTTAATATTCTACTCAGCTTCTGGAATACGTCCTTTGCCATGCCAATTCGCCTTCAGATCTCTGTATCGCACTTTCTGTCTTCTGTTAGAACACTTCCCAGATATTTCAATTTTTGCATTTTTAATGTTTATACCTATCATTGTTAACTACCAGATGAGACATTGTTCTTTCAATATTGAAACAAAATGTTGCAGTTGTTTTTACATGTTCTAACGTAATAATTAATAATGACTATTCATTGGTTTATTTTATATTGCGCACTGTTTTAAATGAATCTTTTGAATGCTGCAATTTTATTATTCGTTCTTCTTCATTTGTATATATATATATATATATATATATATATATATATATATATATATATATTACAGAAAAGTAATGATTTGGTACTAATGCTAATAATAGTATTATAACATTTTATAACAATGAACTATGAAATTGTCAAATAAACTACTTTTCTTCAAGATACCTTCTGCAAGTTTTAAATCCTATCTTGAACGTATACGCTTTTCATAAAAAAGTAATTAACGAGTGAATACTTAGCAATAACATTTGTTTGTTTTTAATAATAATAATAATAATAATAATAATAATAATCTGCAAACATTTTCGCAAATCTAATACTCAACTGCCAACAGAGTGATCTACGAAACTACTAATAATCTGAATAACCACTAAAAAACTGAATAAGTCGCTGGAACATTCCTAATGAATGTCTATCCTAAACTATAAATTGTGTTCATGTATATTTTTTTTCATATAACAATATATTTCTGTCGGATTCATGACTAGCGATCAAGTTGAACAGATTCCCATTAAACAACTTAAACTGAAGCAAGAAAGAAAGCAAGAAAGAACGCAAGAAAGAAAGAAAGAAAGAAAGAAAGAAAGAAAGAAAGAAAGAAAGAAAGAAAAGATAGAATCTTAAAAATAAACAAAATCTCTAGATTAGAAAATAACCAAAGAAAATATTGCTTAAAAATATAAGAAAGAAAGAAAGAAAGAAAGAAAGAAAGAAAGAACTGGGTAATAGTAGAAAATAATATGTTTTGGTAAAAAAGAAAGAATGTGTGAGAAAAAGAAGGAAGAGAAACATTGAAAATAAAAAAGAACAGAATTTCAAAAAGAAAAGAATAAATGGTTTTCGAGAAAAACGCGAAACCTTAAGAAAAAAAGATAAAAATGAATGAGTTGAAATAAAAATAAAATAACGAATTAAAAACAAATCTGAGAAAAATGCTGAAATTACCAAATTAGAAAAAGTAAAAGATTAAGAAAATTAAAAAAAAAAGATCTTGAAAAAAAGTTTAGAAACTGTCATAAGAAAAAGAAAAAGAAGTAGATAACGGTGCCAAGAGAGAAAAGAAGAAAAGAAAGGAAGGAAGGAAATTAAAGTTAGAGAAAAACCAAGAAAGGAAGAATAGCAGGAAAGACAGAAATAAAAATAAGAAAGGAAGGGTTTGAGAAAATAAAAAAGAAGAAAAGAGTAATGAAAATCAAAGGAAAGAATAAAAGAAAGAAGGATTATGAAAAATCAAAAGAAGGAGATAAACTCAGAATGACAGAAGGAAAAGAAAGAAGACAGAGGAAGTAAATCAAAGGAAGAATGGAAGGAAAAAAGAAACAAGAAGGAAAGATAAAATATCAAAACGAAAAAGAAAGGCTGAAGAAATTAAGAAAAGGAAATGCTGTCGATTGTTAACCTCTAATATATCGTCATTTGTCGATTATTTCTGTTAGAATGGTGCGCCATATGGGTCGTTTCGCCAAACGCCCCTACTGGACCGATCGGCAAACTCTTTACAGAGATCGTATCGAATTTTCATCACATTGTGAAAATAACATCCTTTTCTTCGGAAGTTATTTTATTGTGTAAGTTTCTGATAAGGAAATCCGCTACGACAAAGACGAGACAAAAGACAAAGAAAATAAAAACAAGAAAATACTCTCAAAAAACAAATGGGTAGCGGTGGGGGTTATTAAACAAAGCCATGCACGAAAAAATTTTAAATGCCTCTTTGTCTCCCTTTTTATTTTTTATCGTTTAATCATTGATTCTCTTGTTGGTGTGCGGAAATGGTGAAGGTTTTGTTATCAAAATCACTTTTATTCTGTCACAGATTATGTTGTGATTGGAGTCATCTACTTCCAAAAAGCTGTTATTTCTCTTGTAAGTTTTGTCGGTGTTGTTAATTGTCTTGTGGCTTTAGTTGACGCCCGCCTAGATTCGCTTGACATTTTACTTTTTATCCACAAACTGCAGGACATCGCCCTTCTCTTTTTGTCTCTTCTCCTTTTTGTATTCTTGATTAGTCAACTTTCAATATTCGTTTAAGATTGTTTCATCTCTATTTCTACACAATTTAAATTTGCTTCTCACTTGGTTTTTGTAGAATTGCTTCTAATGGCGTCAAAGATTTACCATTGATTTCTTTCTTTTAGTTCGAAATGATCAGGTTCGAAATGATCAGGTTCCCTAACATATATATCGAGCATTAAAATGAAGAAAAAAATTATCAGTGGTCAAAAATGAATGATTATGACGGTTACTTAGGGTGCTATTCAAAAATTGTGGAATCTTCCCAGAACACACAAATCTGATGAAATATCAATTATCAAGAATGAAGTTAAACAATACAACAAGATTAAGACCGTTATTTTAGAAGCACTTCAAATGTTTGTGGAAACTTCCAAGAAGACACAAATCTGATGAAATATCGATGGTCAAAAATAAAGTTAAACTACTCTAACAGATTAAGACGGTTATTTTAGAAGCAGTTCAAATGTTTGTGGAAACTTCCCAGAACATACAAATCTGATGAAATACCGTTTATCAAGAATTAAGTTAAATAATACGAACAGATTAAAACGTTTATTTTGGGTACTGTTTAAGTGTTTGTGGAATTTTACCAGAACAAACAAATCTGATGAAATATCGATTGTCAAGAATTAAGTTAACAACACGAACAGATTAAGACGGTTATTTTGGGTGCTGTTCAAAAGTTTGTGGAATTTTCCCAGAACACACGAATCTGATGAAATATCAATGGTCAAGAAAGGATTTCAACAATCGAACAGATTTAGGACAATTATTTTGGATGTTGTTTAAATGTTTGTGGAAGATTGAAGTTAAACAACACGAACAGATTCAGACGGTTATTTTGGATGCAGTTCATATGTTAGTGGAATCTTCCAAGAACACATAAATATGACGAAAAATCGATTGCCAAGAATGAGGTTAAACAATACAAACAGATTAAGACGGTTATTTTGTGTGCTGTTCAAAAGTTTGTGAAATCTTCCCACAACACACAATTCTCATGAAATATAGATGGTCAACAATAAATGTAAACAACACGAACAGGTTAAGATGGTTATTTTAGAAGCAGTTCAAATGTTTGTGGAATCTTCCGAGAACACACAAATCTGATGAAATAACGATTATCAAAAATGAATTTAAACATTATGAACAAATTAAGACGTTTATTTTTGTGGAATCTTCCCAAAAATCTGATGAAATATCGATGGCCAAGAATAAAGTTAAACAACACGAACAGATTAAGACGGTTATTTTGGGTGCTGTTCAAAAGTTTGTAGAATTTTACAAGAAGATACAAATCTAATGAAATATCGATTGTCAAGAATGAATTGAAACAATACGACCAGATTAAGACGTTTATTTTCCGTGCTGTTCAAGATTTTGTGGAATCATCCCAGAACACACAAATCTGATGAAATAATGAATGATGTTAAGCAATCGAATAGATTTAAGACGATTATTTTGGATGCTGTTTAAATGTTTGTGAAATCTTCCCAGATAGCACAAATCTGATGAAATATTGATTGTCAAGAATGAAGTTAAACAATACGACCAGATTAAGGCCGTTATGTTACTTGCAGTTCAAATATTTGTGAAATCTTCCCAGAACAGACAAATCTGATGAAATATCAATGGTCAAGAATGAAATTAAACATTCGAACAGATTGAGACGGTTATTTTGGATTATCAAGAATTAAGTTAAACAACACAATATAATTGTTTTTTAAGTTAAACAATACGAACAGATTAAATCGTTTATTTTGGGTGCTGTTTAAATGTTTGTGGAATTTTCCCAGAACAGAAAAATCTGATGAAATATCGATTGTCAAGAATGAAGTTTAACAATACGAACAGATTAAGACGGTTATTTTGAGTGCTGTTCAAAAGTTTATGTAATCTTCCCAGAACACACAAATCTGATGAAATATCGATGGTAAAGAATGAAGTGAAACAATACTACCTGATTAAGACCGTTATTTTAGATGCAGTTCAAATGTTTGTGGAATCCTCCCAGAACACACAAATCTGATGAAATATTGATGGTCAAGAATGGAATTAAACAACACGAACAGATTAAGACGGTTATTTTGAATGCTGTTCAAATGTTTGTGGAACCTTCCTAGAATATACAGATCTGATGAAATATCGATGGTCAACAATAAAGTAAAACAACACGAACAGATTAAAAGGTTTATGTTGAGTGCTGTTTAAATGTTTGTGGAATCTTCCCAGAATCTTCCCAGAAATCCGATGAAATATCGATTATTCAGAATGAAGTTAAACATTACGAACAGATTAAGACGTTTATTTTGGGTGCAGTTACACGTTTGTGGAATCTTCACAGAAAACACAAATCTGATGAAATATTGACTGTCAAGAATGTAGTTCAACAACTCGAACAGATTAAGACGTTTATTTTGGGTGCTGTTTAAATGTTTGTGGAATCTTCCCAGAACACACAAATCTGATGAAATATCGATGGTCAAGAATGAAATTAAACAATCGAACAGATTAAGACGATTATTTTGGGGGCTGTTCAAATGTTTGTGGAATCTTCCATGAACACACAAATCTGATGAAATATTGATGGTCAACAATAAAGTTAAGCATCACGAATAGAATAAAACGGTTATTTTAGAAGCAGTTCAAATGTTTGTGGAATCTTCCCAGAACACACAAATCTGATGAAATATTGATTATCAAGAATTACGTTAAACAATACGAACAGATTAAATCATTTTTGGTGCTGTTTCAATGTTTGTGGAATTTTCCCAGAACAGAAAAATCTGATGAAATATCGAGTGTCAAGAATGAAGTTTAACAATACGAACAGATTAAGACGGTTATTTTGAGTGCTGTTCAAAAGTTTATGTAATCTTCCCAGAACACACAAATCTGATGAAATATTGATGGTCAAGAATGGAATTAAACAACACGAACAGATTAAGACGGTTATTTTGAATGCTGTTCAAATGTTTGTATAATCTTCCCAGAATATACAGATCTGATGAAATATCGATGGTCAACAATAAAGTAAAACAACACGAACAGATTAAAACGTTTATTTGGGGTGTTATTTAAATGTTTGTGGAATCTTCCCAGGACACACAAATCGGATGAAATGTCGATTGTCAAGAATGTATTTAAACAACATCTACAGATTAAGACGGTTATTTTGGATGCAATTCAAAAGTTTGTGAAATCTTCCCAGAACACATAAATTTGATGAAATATCAATTGTCAAGAATGAGGTTAAGCAACACAAACAATTTATGTCGGTTGTTTTGGATGAATTTCAAATGTTTGTGGAATCTTCCCAGAACACACAAATCTGATGAAATATCGATGTATCATGGATATCTACCGCTGACTTTTGTGAGCAGCATCATTCCGGAAAACGTTTTATATATTTTCATGGAAGCAATTTCGAAGAAGACATTAAATTAAATTTTCATGGTCAAACTCCAGGTATATTTCTGAAACACCTCTATAATACTTTTGTTTTGTGATTTTTCTCATTCGCTAAATCATTTTTTATTTCCTAAAAGCAGAATTAACATACGCGCTCTCTCAAATATTAAAATGCAACAAATATTATGACTCATTGATATTTTTCCCATTTTAGGCGCATTTCGAATATGCTCTTTTGCATTGAGGAATAATTTTCTGATAGATTTTAGCAATATTAATATAACTATTTATAAAGTATCGAATTAATCTAGAAATTATTTGTGTCGGTAAATTTATTTTTCTTGAGGTACTTAAGGCTATCAACTTTGGCATTTCTTTCTAGTCTTCTTTTTCTTGTCTTACTTTTTTCATCTTTTCATTCTCATATTCTTCATTGTATTATTTCTTTTTTAGCTTTTTTTTTCACTATTTAATTTTCCTTCAATTCTTCTTCTTCTTATTATTATTATTATTTATTGGAGTAGATAGACTAACCTATCGCCCGGTTCACACTCCACCCACGTCTATTGAACAAGTGAAGAGGCTCATCCCTTGTTTCCTGTTTAGGATGCGGTTTCCGGCTTTCTCTTTTCCAATCTTTTTAATCTTACGTAGCCCCCTGCGCATCAGTGGCGTTATCGCCTTGCTTGGGGTGATATGATGTAAAAAAAAATATTATTATTATTATTATTATTATTATTATGTCTATACAAGTGTTTATTCTTTCAATTCAACCTTTACTGATAATTCCTTATAAATTTCTTAATCCAAAAATGATGTCACATATTACCACTTCACCAATTTTTACTTTTCTAATATTTATTTTCCTTTCTCTCTTTTTGTCTGCATATTTTCTCTTTTTTTGTTTTTTCTTTGTTTTAATTTATCTCCCCACCCGCCAGCTTTCATATTTTATTCAAAATTGTCCTTTCCCTTCTTTCTGTTTATGTTTAATTTCTTTTTTTTTTTCTCGTTTTCTCGCCGTAGAGCCAGATTAAGAAATCAATCTTACATATTGCTAACTGGACTGAGTTTCATTCTAACCAAACCCCTTAAAATTGTTGGTCTTGTAACAGTCTAGACTAAAGACTGAACTTGTAAATATTAGTTTTTTTCGTTGTTGTTTTTTTCTAAAATTGACTCTGATTTTTTCATTTGTTCTTGCATTTTGCATAAGTTGTGATTATATCTTTTTCCATTTTTAAATGTTTTTTCGATTGTTCTTCATTTGACGCTCTCCTTTTCCCATTTTCATATCATTCATTTTTTCTTTCTTTTTATCTTTCTGCTCCTGCGACATTTTATTCTTTACTCTCTTTTCTGTTACTTCCCCTTCATTAGCCTTTCTTTTGTCAAATCCTTCCTTCAAAATTTCCCCTTTTTGTTTGTTTTTTCGTTTTAACCCCTCCTTATTAATATAATCCATTTGTTTATGTTATTGTACACCCCAATATCTCCAAATCTAATAATTACAGCACTTGTCTTTGTTAATATCCTTCACTGCGAGCAGTAACCACGTACCGCTTCCCTCTCTTTACACACTCTCTCTCTCTCTCTCTCTCTCCCCTTCCTTTCCCCACCTAATACCCCTTGACAAATCTCTGCTCCTTGTCTTATCAACAAACACACCACCATTTCCATCACATTCTTCTCTGTCGTCTTGATTTCCTCCTCAGTGAATCGTAGTTAATTCTCAATATTGACGCTGATGTCTACTTTGGTTTCTCCCTTCCCAGCTGAAAGAAAAAAAAGGACTCGGCTTCTCAACCTTTTACAATAGAAACAGAATCATTTTTGCTTATCAATTTTACTTCAGTATAAATTCAAATAAGTTCATTTTTTTTTCTTTTGTTATGATTTTAATCGTTTTCACTCCAAACAAGGCAGTAAAGTAACTAAGACACAAGAGGTTACTGGGTGTGGAAGACTTAGAAAACAGAAACAATAATAAAAAGCGAAAGAAAAGAAGAGTAATCAGGAAAACAGTAGTGATTAGTGTTGCATTTAATATTTTGAAGATTAAACTTGACTGGAATTTAAGGAGTCAGAGAGTTCCACAAGCGAGAAGTGCGAGAAACGAAACTGTTAGCATAAAACTTTCGGTTACGTCCAGCAAACTCAACTCTAATTTTGTTAGACCTCGTCACCAATCTAGTCAGTTCAGTGCCATACGTGATACATGCTTTGGGCGATCATGTCTTGAAAGAGACATGAATGACTGGGCATAAAATTACCCCGCAGTAGGTTACCATTGCTTTCTGTGTTAGATTGGTTGCCAGCCAAGGCTACAGAACCCAATCTAACCTTATTTAACCCATAACTGGTGGGAAGAGACGGATTACTGTGCTTAAATTCATAAAATGTTGGTACCACATCGAGGAGCTAATCCGAATAGATGCCATGAATATATTTATTAAAAAGCAAAGGGGGGGCAACTTTATGACGGTGCGAAAGTGACTGAAGCCGATACGCCAGATCTGGACCAATAATATAGCAGATTCTTCTTTGAATTTCATCAAAGATCTCTCGATATATAGCAGAAACACCAAACCATATGTTTTTTTTAATCATACCACCCCGAGAAAGGCTGTAATGCCACTGATGTGCAGGGGGCTACATAAGATTGAAGAGATTGGAAAAGAGAAAACCGGAAACCGCATCCTAAACAGGAAACAAGGGATGAGCCTCTTCACCCGTTCAATAGACGTGGGTGGAGTGCGAACCTGGCGTGGCATCAAGATTTTAATCATGGAGGAGGGGTAGACTTATAGATATCTAAGATAAATTTTGGAAAGAAAATTTGTTTAGCACGACACAGAGAACCAATTTTCTTAGCAGCTGACCTAGCCACGATTTCAATATTCTTCATTTATAGATATTCCCACATTTCTTCAATCCCTCAATTACCGAAAGAGTCAGCTTTCATGCAACCACTACACTATGGCTGATTAATACGTAACTACCTCAGAAAAACTTAGTGACACGTTTCGCCCTGAGAAGAAACTTCTTCAGACAATAGTTTTTGTGGTGAGCTCAGTCAGTCCTATAAGTCAAAAGAGGTGAAAAGTGATAGAAGAAAAAATTGAATGATTAGTCGAGATCTTCACGATTACATCACTTCCAATATGAGGTCACCTTGCTCATCTCTTTTGAATGCCAAGACCTATTACTTCTGTACGCCGTATAGGTATATAAAGCCAATCCGTATTTCAAACGCTTGCGTTGGTACATTTGCGTTTATTTAACATCAACAAATGCCACTTGTAATTTATATTTCAATTATTCTGAGGCTATTAGGCTCAACTCTCGACCCCGATGACTTGTAATTTCGTGCTCAGATGACCCTCTGAATAGCTGCGGTATACTTTGTAGACCCTCTGAATACCTGCGGTATACTTTGTAGACCCTTCCTACTTTGGAATTTAACTTAGTTCTCTTTCTATTCACATCGCTCTTCTTTATATTCATAGATGATGAATCCACTTCTTTCCGTACAAATACACTAAAGCGGTAATCACAGTGATTTCAAATAACATTTTTGCAATAATAATATTTACACATGAATAACTATACCTGATAAACAATTACTGCATAAACAGTACGTTTCACATTATTACCTCTTTAAATTAAATGCTTATTTAAAGATTTATTTTCTAAATGATTGCAACATCTATCTGCACAGTTAAATTAGATTTTGTTCGTGCATATCTAATATCCTGAATTTTTCAGCTTCAAATTATTGGTACCGTTCCAAGCTTGTTAGGATAATTTGACCGATAAAAAGAAATATTTAATAATTTAAAAGCTTACAAAGCTTACAAAGAATATAATAATGCTGAAATTGCAAAAATGATTTGAAGGTCTAGCTAAAGTGTAAAGAAAATGGTTGAAGGTGCTGGACGATTCCAATTAAGAACAACTCCGATCAGTGTCTCGTCTAAGGAGGGATTTATTTAATCTGTTTTTATGAATCTGTGAACCTTTAAAGTTTTGTTGCAACGAGGAAGTGGGGAAAAACATAGAGAAAACTAATTCAAAGATCGTCATTTGATGAGGTAAATTTGAATCTGACTAAAACTTGTGAAACATTCTGAAGAGAAATGTCGTTTACATTAATAGTTAGCAAGAATGAAATTTATTCTTTTGGATGCTGCGCAGATTGTTTCAGATGGAGAAATACAAACAGCTTACAAAAGCAAAAAATGAAAATTAGTTTCAAAACATGGAGCATATATTTTTGTATTAAATTTGTATATAACATTGTTGTCTCGACAATGACATTGTTTTTCTTATTTTGGACCAAAAAATTTGTCTTTGTAAATTCTGCACACGTTCTGAAAATATGATTTTTAATCACAATATTTCTTGAATCTTCAGTAACGTGTTTAATATGAAAAAAGAAAATAGAAAACCCTATTGTTTAGAAATTCAAAGATAATTGCCAATTTATTGCTTTTTATTTTTTTTTTGTGTCATGTTAAGTTTTTTCAAATGTTTGAAATGACAAAAGTAAAAATCCTATATTATTCATGCAGAAATATAATTAAATTGCAAAGTGTGTGTGTGTGTGTGAGAGAGAGAGAGAGAGAGAGAGAGAGAGAGAGAGAGAGAGAGAATGAGAATCAGACGTAATGATAAATATATAAGATAATATTTACTTTGATATGTTTCGATGATGACCCGGTCTCATGGAAAAAAAAAACAAATCTACATTAGTGAGACAAAACATTGTTCAGCATCTTAACGCTGTAGCTGCTTAGTATGAAAAGTTCTATGTTTTGCAGCGATTAAATTTTAAACTGTTTTAGAAGTATTTTCATCATTTATATTTATATTGATATTAGCTAAATTTCTTTCTAGCTCATTTTGGATGGAGTTTTTAATTTTTAAACTCTTCCAACGTTTTGTACTGTTGGCTATACTTTCTTTTTGTGTATGCGAATTTTATACGGTTTATTAGATTGGCATTGTATATGAAGTAAATAAGATAGTAAAGGATTTTAAAATATTTTCAATGTATTTTTTCCTCATCATGTAGATATTCACAAATTCAAATTTTAAAGGCTCTTAAATAAAACACAAGTAATTATTCCAGATTGTGTCTTGTTGATATGTGAGTAAAAATTCATGGGGTCGTTTTTATTAGTCGACTTAGGATAAGCGTTCAATTTTAAATCGGTCTCAGTTGATATTAACTGAATATGAAGAAACGATAAGGCATTATTTGTTTCTTTTTCATGTGCACATTCAGTTATAGGCTCGATTTTCTTTATTTATAAAATATGGCAATTTTGTTTTGAGCGAATATATTAATAAGGCATCTTCTATTGAGAAAGAAAGTGGGTTAAGATATTTTGAAACGCGCCTAATTCTAATTATTGTAAAATGAAGCAGACAAAACCACTGCTGATAAAACTCATCGGAAGGTTAAATTTTGATTGTAAAACTATTATTGACTGTAAAACCATTGACTTTGACAAAATCGGCACATTTTTATGACGTTATTAATTGGTAAGGAGTGATTCTCTTTTATTTTGTGGGGTATTTTTTTTTCAGAAAATTCTAAAAATTGTCACATGGTATGCGATATATAGGGATTTAACATCCACATAGATCCTTTTTGAGAACATACAATTTTTTTTAAATGAGTTGCAAGTGGTTAAAATCTAATTTGTATAAGGATACAGTTGAATAAACAGCAAACGTTAAGCCACTTAATAGGAAGTACGTTTTATCTCGTTGACGTAGATTTTGTTTTTGTGAAATAAAATTTTTCATCTGATAATGCTCGTCTACCGGCAAAAAATGTCAAAGTAAGATTTTCAAAAATTGTCTTTTATATATATATATGTGTGTGTGTGTGTGTGTGTGTGTGTGTGTGTGTGTGTGTGTGTGTGTGCATTGAACTCGAGAATAAAATGCTTGTATGTACGTATGTACATCCACACAGATACTCAGTCGTTTATTGATAGTTTTGCACGAACGCCTCACCGAAGCACAAACGCGCATGCGTGCACATCTTCATTCAAATTCATATTTACAAGAAATAAACTCACTGCTATAAAAAGAAAAAAAAGCGATCATTCAAGCGTGAAATTTAAAGGTTTGGCTAATCAAAATAAACAGACATCGCTTTGCGGATACAAATAATTTTATATGAACAAAAACTACTTACGGTCGCCTACGTCTTTCTAAAATTGAAGATAATAATAAAGATTCCTTTCCACTCCCTCATAAACGTCCTCTGAACTTTTTATGAATAATTATCATGCCTTAATTATTGACTTGTCTACTTGCACTGCAAAAAATATTGGGCTTGACTGGCTCATCAGTAGGAGAGAAATTGACTCCAAGGTATTTTTTGCACTGAATTATCTGCCAGGGACGACGGTATTCGAGCCAAGATAAGAAAAATGCATGAGCTCCATAGATGATTTCTAATACAGAAAGATCTTCTCGACACAACACAATCTTCCAATTTTCATTCTTCCTTCCTGACCTCATTAAGTTAAGCTTAATAATATTTCTCACTAGTGTCAAGTTTGATAAAGAGCTACAAGACTTAGGCGTCCTATGAGAAACAATAGTAATAATTATTGCTTAACAGTGGGTAATGGATATACATTTAAGTACATATATATTTAAATCTCAGTGTAGGTGGGAAAGGGTTGAAACTGACTTTGTACGTGTTATAGTCGCGCATTTACCATGAGGAACAATAGTTTTTCATAAGCTAAATTTTAGATCTGCGATTTTCCCGATTTGAAGCAATTATATTGACGCTATAGAATCATCCACATTATCAGTTACTCCTACATGAAGCCCGTAAGAGATATTGAAATAAATTATTTTTCGAAAAAGCAGGCTTTTGGGTCGAAACTGGTTGACAAAAGTGAATTACTAAAGTTTTCATAAATGACAAAAACGATCACGTCATTTTTCATTTATTACTGAGAAATGATTATCAGAAGTAAAATTGTTTTCAATTGGGATTAGTTTGATCTTAAATCAAATCGTATTTCATAACCACTGATTTTTAAATCTTATATTTAATTGTCTGTGATACAATAATGTTTTAACGCGATTAATATACTTTCCTATTGTGTAATATCAAATTTTGTAATTTTTGGTCATTCATATTTTTTCTGTCCCATGAAAATCTCATACATTTAAGTGAACTTTTTTTTTATAAGCGTTTCACCCCGAGCAAAGCATGTCACTGCCACTACTGCGCAGGGGGCTACATAGAGTGGAGAAAGGATGATTAAATAGAGGAAATGTCAGAGGGTGGGTGATAGGCGGGTAGGGATACCGAGAATGGTTAAATATAGGAAATGTCAGAGGGTGGGTGATAGGCGGGTAAGGATGCCGAGTATGAGGGTTGGGTAGATGAGAGTGTTCTGAGAATAATTGTGAGTTAGAGTGATAGGCGGTGTCTATTGACCTTACATTTAAACACCTGGAGATTGTAGCTGTCGGAAAAACAGACTTGTGGAAGGGAGTTCTACAGTCGGGAAGCGCGAGAAAAGAAACTGTTGGAGTAGAATTTACGGTTACATCTTATCTGTTTAACTGTAAAAGGGTGGGACCTAGTTGCTAATCTAGTATCTCGTGTAAATTCCTGCTTAGGCGGCACCAGTGCTCTAAGTTCATCGGAGATGAAGCCATGAAAGTACTTGTAGAAGAGGCACAGGGAAGCCACATCACGCCGGTGAGAGAGTGGTTGCAGCCAGTCTGCCAAGTCAGTATCAACCACGTTACAGATCCTCCTTTGTATCACTTATGGGTAAGGGTAATATATTTTATATATTATCAAAGTATGCACACACACACACACACACACAGAGAGAGAGAGAGAGGGACGTACATATGTATATATAGATCGAGATAGAAAGAGAGAAAAAGGCACACAAACAGTGAGAGGGGAAAGACGAATGATTATTAATATATATTAAAATTCATTCAGACGTGCAAATAATCATTCCTTTCTTTCAATGTTTAAAAGAAGAAAAGAACAATTCATGTGTAAGATTTTATATTACCGTATTTAATCATGAAATTAATATTTACTGGAAAATGAAAGAACTCCTACATTTATTTATTAAAAAAACTCTTTATACAGCTTGATTTTTTTTCTTGTGCAATCAATAAACAACTCTTGCTGATTTTTCGTCAAACTATAATACTGTGGATCTGTATATCAATAATGTAAGACGAAGTCAACTGGATATGTGATATTCGGTGGGCCGGTCAGAGTTGGTATTGTTCCAGGTCACAATTATGCAAGTGTTTAAGTCATCAGAAATGGTCACAATTCAAATCTTAGGTAAAAAGTATTTCATGTGAACAGTTACTTAAAAGATTGAAAATATCTACACAACCCATTTTATAGGCGCCACTATGCCATAAAATCTAGTTCAGAGTCAAATATAATAAATGTTTAAAACATTTCTGTCAATATTTTCTTTGTTCTTACTGCATTGTCTATACTTAAATGGTAAATATTTCATCATTTGGACCATTATTATTAATTTAACACAATATTTCGGGTGATGCGTTCTTTTGTCTTTAAATGTATTTAAAAATTCGTTTGGTTCATCTTTTAATTTTGCTTCTGCTTATCGAAAATATCATGTTAATATTTCCTAAACTAAGGTCAACCTAATCCAATTTAATGATAAGAATTGACAGTTTGTTTTAGTTCCATTTGAAATTTCTTCCATCACTAAGTAGCAGTAAACTTCGATTGTATGATCTTCTTGTTTATAAAGCCACAAATATGGACCACCGAATGAGAACATAATTCTGTACTCAGTCAATCAGATTAACTCATTAACTATCTCAAGGTACCAGATTTTAGGATATGGTTAAACTGTCGTCATTTCTTTATTTCTAAATATTACTACTTGTAACAACGGTCATATCCAACCATCATAATGTTGCATGTGTTCATGTTTTTGGACGTTACAGTTCAACGAATAGATGCAGCTACTTTGCAGTCTGTCAGAAGATCAAATTAAGAAAAATGCCAACAGATTTTTAAAACAGATCAAACTTTTTTTTCTTTGAAAATTAACATTTGAGATCCTGGTATTTTAGCTGAGCATGAAAACCGAAATGACTTGTCTATAAAACTAAGTCCGAAACAAAGATTTGGATATCTGATTTTAAAAAAGAATGCATGGAAAATACTGGCTTTTTCGTACAAGACCTTGATAAAGTTCCTTCAACAAGTTGGTTAAAATATTTTTATTTAACTAAGACTTTAACTGTGTCATTCAAAACCAAATATAATGAAGTCATTATTAACCAACTTAAAATTGATGGCATCAAACTTGTCTTGGCATACCTTCTCTGGGTTAATTACGCTTCAATAATATTTATTCTACTTTTTAATTCGTTCATTTTCTTTATTAGTAAATATTTTAAAGAATTTGCCATATTTTTGTTTGAGAAAATATTGTAGACATATAATGGTTAAAGGTAGATAAACAATCACTGATTAGGTTAGCAAAATAATTATTATGTGTAGAAAGGATGTTTGTCTCACATTTACATCGCAATTGATAAAAGTGATTGCTAGATGTCTTGACTGAGAACATAGCGAAAATTCAATTAATTTTTCAGTGAATCCAAGTCATATAAACAAGACAAGAATTACTATGCTATGTAAGTCTTTATTTTTCATGTAGCTGTTTGTTTTGATTTTTGTTGTTCCTAAAATTTAGCATCCAACAAAAATGATTATACTCTTGCTAGCGGTGATCTTCTTTCTACCTAATTACGAACGATAAAATACCATATTCCTTCTTCCTATCTAACTAGTGAGTTAATAAGAACATACACAAAAAAAAAATCCAATAGCTATTTTACCTATTCAAAAAGTAGCTTTAAATAGCTTTTACTCCCATAGTCAACCTTGACAGGGTCATATATATATATATATATATATATATACCTGTTTAAAATCTTAAATATAATTGTATATTTTAGATTACAAACATATATATATATATATATATATATATATATATATATATATACTATTTGCCATCTCAAATATACAATTATGAATTTTGAAATGAAAATTGCAACTGAAGACGCTGGATTCTGAAAGCTAAGCACAAAAAGAGAAAAAGGATAAAGAAAAAGTATTTATTTTTTCAAACAACCTTAAAATATTAATAAATAAACTAAAAAAGCACTAAAAATAATACTGAAAAGCATTTAAATGAAACTGCAGTTGAAATTATTCTATTGGAACGTACATTATTTGCCCATTCTGTTTAACATGCCATTTTTCGTTTTCTTTTTTTCTGATTTGTTTACTTTCTAGATTTAAATCCGGTCTGGAAAATTGATGGTAGTGAAGAAGAAGAAAAAGAAAATAGGTGTAGTTGTATAGAAAGGGGAGAATTCTTTGAACGTTCCGGTGTGAAGAAACCAAACATGGCTCTGGATGAAAGCGACAAGAGAAGATAAGGCGCCAGCGGACGCCATTGTTAGCTTTATAATCAATTTCACCTTGGAAGCTGCTCCTAACTTCCATTTCCAGGCATACAATGCCTAGAAAAAAAGGGTTCTACTAAGATTTCTTTACTTATTTTATTTATTTCTAGCTAATCACAAAAGTAGAGACAGATTTTTTTTAAATTAAGAATTTTTGTTTCAATTTTTTTTTTATATTTTAAAGTTTCATTTTTCCATCAACTCTTCAAAGAATGTATACATTATTTTTCATTCTTTTAGTTTCTCTTTTTCCTTCTTTAACACTAACCTGATCTCTGATAATTTTGATAAAACTCGATTTAACTTTGAGTACTAATGATACTTTGTTGGGTTAAAGTGCCACTCATGTTCACATTAATGAACTCGGTTTTCTAGAAATCTATATTTCCATGAGTACAACACCAAATACTCGTGAAAAATGCATATTTTCTGTAAAAAAAATTAATTGTAAAAAAACTGCAATACCCTTTGTTATAAAATGAAGAAATCGAATGCTAGTATTAGAAAGTAAAATTTAAAGTGTATTTAACAGCTACAAATGGAATGCAGACTGAAGAATTCCGTTTGTATGTCGTTTTTCTTTGCAGATTCGTTATAATGTAGAGTTTTAATGATTTCAAAACTCAACGGATCACATCAGAACTTTTTCTCTAGCTTGATAACTGCTAAAAGTATAGTTAAAAGCCATTTATCACAAACATTTAAACAATATTGTACGTTTATTGAATAGATATACTTTCTTTCGTATATGAATTTTTTTTAATCCATCATCTTTAATCAAATATTTATTAACAAATGACTGCTCCCTAAACATATTTTTCTTTCAGATATGTTTATTTATTTATTTTTATGTATATAGATAGATCGAAATATATAAATTACTTTCTAGTATTTGGCGCCTACTGTAATGCTATAGCTAACAAGCTACTTTGACAGATTATGCATTTATGTTGTTATCCTTACTACCAGCGATAAATTTATACCAAAGTACTCTAAGCTGCGTAAATACATATGCATCAACAATTTCGCACTTATGACCTCGGTAGAACATTATGGGTATTTATTAAACTTATCTTTATCCGGCACAAGGCTGCAGGTATGAGGTAATCAGTAAATCGAATTCACTAAACAGTACTAACAAACTTACAGACTAGCTCATTAACCACTACTCCAACAAGTTGGCTGTTTACTTCTTTCTCTATCCACTAGTTTTCCTCCCTCTATAATTTAACAATCTCAATCTCACGTGATTTTATTGAATAATCACACGACTTAATCAAGGGAAAATGAAAAATTTCGCAGACTGACAATTTCGATGAAATATTCATAAAAGTGCAAACACTGAAAACGGTGAGGTTTTTTTAGAAAGTAATACCGTAATATTAACGACGGAATAAAAACGCATTCAAATGTATTTGTTAAACTGTTACTTATAATAAGGACTGATGGCGGTAAAAGCTCAAAACGAATCTAAGTCTTTTGATCTTTGTTGATAGAATCTGGGATTGCGAACAAATACCTTGTCATCATATAAATCGAATCTGCATAATTTTACATCTTCATGAATATGTTAAGTTTTGTGTATCCCAAACACTTAGAATAAGGTAAAACAAACACAGTAGATTTTTATTATGAAGAATGAGTGAAGATTTACTTTATAAATGCTCTGTTGCATACAAATCATCAGAAAGACTAAGTAAGCCTACATTCTGTACAATAATTTCAGAAGTTGAAATCTTAATTTAGGTTATTTTACGTCTTTCTATTTCGACCGGCTGAGCCTCGTAAACTTTATTCATGGTAACTTATTTAACAATAATAAAAAAAAGAGAATAGCAGATTCTCTTTGAAAAGAATTCTGATAAAAAACAAAATAAAATAATTGTTACGGATGATAATCTCTCTATCATAATAAAAACCGTTGTGTATTTATTTACATATATTTCCCTCCTATCATGCTCATGGAGAGAGGGACAATATTTAAGCAGAGTCGACTCAGTTCATTAGAGAAACAATAGCGAATCTGGATCAGTTAATTTTATTCTCTTTACTAGCAGTTATTAAAATTTACTGCTAGTTATGAAAGCTGTTGCCGCGTGTTTGCTCTTTAACAGTGCCTTATTTTATTTTGTTTTTTTGCAACAATCATGTCGTCGAGTAGTGAAGAATATATATATATATATATATATGGGGGGGTTAAGTTTTGAAACCTATCAAAATGTGTTTAGTAAAATCTTTCTTTATTTTACTAAACACATTGTGATAGCCTTCAAAACCTACCCATACACCAAATATACACAATGCTTCAAACAACTTACAAAACTCTCTATATATATATCCTCTTTGTGCTTATATATATATATATATATATATATATATATATATATATATATAAGCACAAAGAGGGTGTTCTCGCTCGTCAGGGCTGGTTTGTCATATATATATATATATATGTGTGTGTGTGTGTGTGTGTGTGTGTGTGTGTGTGTGTGTGTGTGTGCTTGGATATTTTTTTCTTATGCCTCCATGTAAGATACTCAATAGTAAGTAGATCAATATATATCTTGCCGTCATTTTATTCGGTATATCGATATAATTGATTTATGCACTTTTGATGAATAGTTTTCTTTATAGATTAATATGTTTCTATTCCTACTCTAAAAATGTCATATTACTCTTTCAAGAAGTTTGTTTACATTAGTAACAAGGATTTGCTGGTGTTCCTCTTCAGTTCTAGGAAGATTACACAGCTATAAATAGGAAGGACTGTCAGGAATACTGAATCTGATAACTTTACTGCCATGATCTCGTGAAGTTAAGTTGGCGATTTTCGTGGTTTAAAAAAAAAGCAAACACTTTCATGCCTAAAAAATTAATTAAAATCGCAGGAATAGATAGATATATTTTACGTTCAACGTACAATTCTTCTAAGGGCGAATAATCAACTCGAAAACAGTCAATTCACTAGTTCATACTTTATAAACTTTTCGCTGTCTCAATGATCTACATTCTGAATCTTTCTAATTGAACAGTTCGACTTTCACAGTGTGTGTATAATACACAGATATAGCAACACTGTGCATTAATGCTTAAAGAACACTTCTCGTATAAATATTGTCGATTTTCAGAGTAACCGAATGCGCTGACTGCTAGAAAATAATAAGATTGCATTGCGTCTATTTTATTACTGAGAGAGAGACCGCTTGCTGAAAAAAAACCTCGCAACTGTCTCAGCCAACAAGCAGAGTCTCTTGAAGGGGTTTAGGAAATTATAAACAAAATTATTTTGAGATATAAGCACCTACAATGTTTAGAAGCTAGTTAGTCATAAAAACTCAGCGTGAGTACGAGTTCGATTTTTGCCGGATACTTCAATACTGATTGAAGGATTTGTCTGTTTAACGGCATATCAACATCCTTATGGCTCATTTAATGTAGAAATTTAATTTTCTTGGGTGCTTTAAAGTAATGAAAATGTGATTACTGTTATCCATCTTTTATAATTGAATACCTGGTAAATGTTACTCAGCTTTTGTGTATATTCATATTTGTGTGGACATGATTACTTGAGGCGATGATGTGTGTATTATGTTGATTTGTTGAATGTATATTTGGGAATACATATTTATTTAACAATTGTAGCATATTATCTGGCTTAATGTCATGAAAGTTCTTTCATGTGGGTTGTTTGGTAGTATTTTTAAGGAATTTGAGTGAAATCACTTCAATTTGTTAGTATGTGCGTATCGTTAGTCATTTTACTATAAATAGGTATTGCTGGTAATTTTTATATAAAAATGTATCGCTGGTATTCTTATTATAAAAATACATTTTTATACTTTCATGGTGGTTTGTTTTTGTTTGGAGGAGCACTGTTTTCTCGTAGATGGAACCCTAACAGTTGCTACTACCCCGGGTCAGGTCAGATCTGAGAACAACTGGATTTAAGAAGTGGTTCCATGCTTCTCAAAACCCCCAATATTCCCGTCAGAATTCTTGCTGCCGAATGTAGTTTATCGTCATACCCATGACTGCTTCGAGATTAAAACTGTGCCGGATTGAGCGACGCAAGCACACAAGTAAGGCATAAAGAATATCGATACAGTGAAAGACACAGATTAGAATGGAACGATAAAAAGATAATACTGAATCAGATTAAACTGGTACAAGGCTAAAATTATAGAGTACTAAGGAAAATCGATCTATTCTATGATCTGATAATTACTGCCCCTTAACAAGCAGATAGGTAAAGAGAGAAGGTGGCGGAGATGAGAACAAAATTAGAATAATGATGAAAATAAGCGACATTAAAAATCTGGAAATGATGGACAGAGATGGCTGGAAGAAGAATTGAAGTGAAAAGAAAGAAGAAAAGTAGAAAGTGACAAGGGAGAATCACAGCAAAATGTAAAAAAACAACAAAAAGGACAAAATCTGAAGAACTAAATTAAGATTTTGCTATGAAGGCCGAGGCCTAAAATGTCGTGTCTATTGTTCGTCGGCTGACTTTTCCCGCAGTGTCAAACTCGATAGAGTAAAATATTTCAAAAAGTAGTCATCATATTCGTTCGGAACAATGCTTTTTAATTAAGGTTCGCCCAGCCTGCTTGTTTTTACTGTTTCTGAACAAAGGTCTGAAAGAAATGAAACATATCATAAAAAATAAGAAGAGAAATAAAGAAACAAATTAAAAAAAGGAAAAGAAAACTGCCAACAAACTTGTCGATTATAACGAAAGCAAACGCAAAAACTGTTTAAAGCACTCGAGATCAGAAAAAGTGACGCAAAAATGTCTACTTAGCTGCAAAGAAGCTTTCACTGCTCAAATGCGAACTAAGATAAAAAGATATGTTCAGATATATATATTTCCTTGGTCCCATATATATGCCACTGTTTTTCTTTTCTTTTTATAACACTTTCTTTAACTATACGCAATGTTCTTCTGTTTCCTTCTTGTTCTCGATTTCGTAAAGTCTACCTCTCTTACTGTTTCTCCTTATCTAGCATTAGAAGTGATATGCTTCCAACCCAGAAATAAAGTGGAAGAATAAAGTAAAGTTTTTCTAAAGAAAGAACAGTGGCTGATCGCCGATTGACTCGATTTTAATATCAAGAAAATATATTTTGATAGAAGCTTGAGAATAAATGAAAACATTTATGTATGAATATTTACTTTGAATATTTATTGAAGTTTAAACTAAAACTTTAAATTTCTCCCTATTCAAAATTATTCACATAAAATCCTTTAAAGGGAACTTCTGTCATTGATTAATGGGAGATATCGTGAAAACTATTATCAACAAACAGAAAACAATGCAGAGATTATGAATGTAGAATTTAATCTTACAAAAGTTCACGGCATTAGGATCGAACTCACTTCAATAGCAATGAATAAATAGATAAACTTTCAAAATATTGTTCCATGAAAAAAAGGATATATTTTTATCAAGTTTAGTTTATTCTTACAGAAGTCTATAAATTTAGGGCACCCAATGATGTCTGAATTTCCTAAACCAGTAGTAATCTTTCAAATTAGACTGCTAGCTATCGTAACAGAGCGCTGACCACGTTTAATTACACGATAGGATTGTGATTTGGAGGGATTATTAATTGGATAATAATAATTAAAATTTTCTGGAGAGTAGGTTTAACAGTTAAGAAGAAAATTAAAAATGAAACGTTAAAAATTATGTTTTAAAATAATAAAATGAATTTAAGAATAGTTCCAAGGATAGGTGTGTTGCAAAAAAGAAGACAGATATAATTAAAGGGATACACTATTACTTTTCAAAGAAGAGGCAAAAACTACTTTTAACATAGGTATTTTCATAAAATACAAATTGTATCACACTGTTAATCATAGACATTGAGGAATGTCCGGTTTCTCTTCTTTAAACGCAATAAGCATGTGTTCCATAACAGAGATTGGTGAACTCTGAATAAAGCCCACGAATATTTCCTTCAATTGAGTGTTGTAATCAACACAAGATACTACTTGAAAAAGTTGACAACCAATGCGCGGTTTGTTTCTATTTATAGGTATGTTAAAGAGTTATGGGCGTGTGGTTTTTTCAAGTGCTCAATTATTCACTTTCTTTCTTGCAAACAATCGTGGCATAAAAGAAACAAGATTTTCTGTCAATTTCTTGGATCTGATTTCATTTACTTTCCAGGGTTAGATATTTCCCATTCCCTAGCTTAGGTTCATTTTGCCTTATTCTTTTTATTACTGTTAGATTATTGCTAACCCTGTTTCCATGAAGCAATAGCCTTTAATTTTCATTAAAGTATTGGTTCGTGAATTTGATGACATTGTAAATGTTAGTTCAACCCATGGCCTGAATACTACAACCGTAGATTAAACAAAGGGTCTCGTTCGAATTTCGCTGAAAGTAACCCGATCTACAGACACCTAAAAAACAAAATGTCGATATGATAAAAAAGAAGAAGACGATATTATTACAAATGTAAATAACGTAAATAGAGACGAGATATGTTGTCATAGTATATGGCATTAAGACAGAGTACAAAGATAACTTTTTTATGTCTTTATGAGTTTGAAGCAGCCTTTGAGATTTGAAAAAGAAACCACTCGACTGGCGGTCGTGAGCGAGAGAAAATTTACTCGCCCGACTCCATTTTCTAAATTGTCGCCTTACGTAAACATAGCGTGAATCGCTGACGGAAAACAAAAAATGAAATTTTAAATAAAATTTCGAACGTGTTAGAAAAGATTTAATTTTTTTTTTAAATAAAAGCAACAAAATTTTATCGTTCCTCTTAATAATAGCATAAACATTTTGATGATAAAACTTTGTTTTTATTAAGTTTGAGCCCTTTTAGCATCATGATATGCTGTTTTTTCTTTTTTGTTTTTGTTTTTTGGCGGGGGAGTTAGCAGTTGAGTGGAGGTACCTAAATTCGTAGTTTCTTTCTTCTGTTTGGCTACAACTTCCATCTCATAGATGATAAAAAAAATAACAAATCTGATTTTCCCAACGATTTTCTATAAAAAAATTACTTACTTGTATAATTTGTTTTTCAGTGCGTGGTTGAAAGAAGTATGCGTATTTTTTTCTTTCTTTCAAATGTTCGTTTTTACTTTTCGTAAGCGGGTGGAAAATATAGAATAATATTTTTCCAAATGAGTTTTTAAAATTCTGTGACCTTCTTTAATCTGGGCGCCTGAGACATTTTCGCTCCACTCTGGAAGCATTAATTAAACGAATGTCAGGATCGGGACGATAAAAGCCAAGATTTGAATAATATCATTGTAGGTCATTCTATGTAACTTATGAATCTTTAATGGCATACTTATGGGTTGTAAAAAGAATCAAATTTCCTTTTTCTATATTTGAAGGGACACTTTAATCGCCCAATTAAGTTTTTAATTGACTGAGTCGATTGGGCGAATGAAATCTCAAATGCTGGTTTGAAGGGAATATAAACAACCTCAACGTTAATTATTGATAACCACTAGGCCACCCCACAGTTCCTCGCTATCATAACTAATAAATTATAATTTATCATAACTAATAGACGACATAGCAGCTATTGGAATTTCTACTTGGGCATTTACAGTTGCTTCTTCCTTTTCCATTTACTCCCCAGTGCTACTAAATGAACACGATAACCAGAAATAAAATATTACTCACTGATGGAAATTATGGGTCCTTTTTTATAATATATATATATATGTGTGTGTGTGTGTGTGTGTGTGTGTGTGTGTGTGTGTGTGTGTGTGTGTGTGTGCATAAGATGCACAGATTTTGATTCCTTTAAGTACTCCCTATTTATGGTCGAATTCGAAAACACATACCTAGTTTTAACACCAATTTCTTTACCCCAGACACTAAGACCCGTTAGAGGCGATTTATATAAATACAAACGTGTGTTCAAGAGAATACCCATGCAAAAGAAATAAACACAGTAATAAATATATCCTTCAAGAAAAATTCTCATTTAACTCAGCCATTAAGTCAGCAAATACAAATATTGACTACCTAAACAAATAATGGTATATCCCACTTAGGATCGCACATACTTATCCTACAGATCCGTAGACTTTTCAAAACCGTTTTCTAGTTCTCTTGACTGATCGCTAAAAATGTCTTCGCTGCGTTCTCCTTATCTCATCCACAGAATTTCAATGTTGATATTCGCAATTAAAAAATCCAGAAGGAATCAAATCTGGTTTGTAGAAACTGATAGACTTGTGTGGTGCGATATTTTACTAAAAGTTCTGCTTGGGGCGTAAAACTGGGTAGTCAGTATAAAAGAGTTGGATACTTTCCGAACAATACTTCAATTCTTTTTTATTGAATTTCTTCTTCACCTCCACTACGTCTATTTGGATCATACAACCAACAACCATCACTCGTATTGACACACAGAAACCACTTTTAACAACAAAAAAAAATGACTTTGACTGGATTAAACATTATAGACCAGCCAAAATTATTTCACCTTCTTTCTCTCTTGCTCTTGTTAATATTTCTCTTCTTTCTTTCTCCTTTTTCCTATCGTTCTCTTTCTTTCCGGTTCGTTCTAATTTGAATGCAACTCTTCATCTATATTGCCAGAGACTTTCTCCAGTCACTACGCTACTTCCTGTCCTCTTTTCTGTTACATCCTTCGACTTTGTCGCTTAATACATTCCCGCCTACTTCAAATTGCCATAATGGACGCTTTAAACATGTTGGTCAATGCAAAAACTGTGATACATCTTTAGTTTAAAATTCCAAATTGTGTTCGTCTTTTTCTTCACAACAATCCTCTTCTCCTCGTTGATCTCTCTCCTTCTCTCTTTCTCACTCTCTCTCTCTCTCTCTCTCTCTCTCTCTCTCTCTCTCTCTCTCTCTCTCTCAACTCCTGTCATTTCAATTTCAATGGATTTGGCAATGAAATGTTCACCGTCTCTACTAAATGATTCTTGTTGCCATTTATTTCTCTCACTCTCATTCCACTCTCCTAAACATTTCATCCTCTCAGTGTCATTTTTATATATCCGTCGTCAGATATCCAAATGAGGTTTATTTGTGTTGTTACAGGCGCTTATATAGCGAAATAATACTAAATATGTGTATTTGTGCGCGCGTTTATGTTTGATAATTTTATTGGCCAAAATAATAAAAGTGGTGACCTCCGGATTTCTCTCTCTCTCTCTCTCTCTCTCTCTCTCTCTCTCTCTCTCTCTCTCTCTCTCTCTCTCTCTTACTTCATCTTCTCTCAACCACTTTTTTCCTTTCTCAATTACGAAATCCTTTTAACTCGTTGTTCTACGCTGATCCATTTCACTCTTTCAAACGAACAATGCAACAGATTCGATATTTGGACTGAATTGATGGAGAAAAAAAAGAAAAATACAACACAAAAGGTACAGTGGATTTTTTGCACAAGAACTGGAAAGAAAAATGGTAAGAGGTTATTCAGAGACTGAAAGGAACGCCGCATAATGTATAAAAATGGAAAAGAACTCGTGGAATCGTTGACAAAAAATAGCAATAGAGGTGGGGAAAAAGTCTTTTAGGTAAATCAAAAGCATGTCAGAAGAAAAACGAAAAGAGAGAATAGAATAATAGAAAGATAACGGGATTCTAGTGCTCAGAGAAAATTCTTGAAAGGACGGCCATATTTGACAATCTTAAAATGATTTAAAAGAAGTACACAGACAAGTAGAAAAAGAAGGTTCTTAGCGTCTGGAAAGGTTGCTGAAAAGCCTTCACTGACTTGCACAGAGAGTGTTTGCTGGTGCGTCTTTTGTTTAGCGTTGGCAAAAACGTCCCAATAGACGCCAAGATACTTATTAACAGCAGTGCGCATGACCGGAAATAGGACATGCGCTCAACACGAGAAAGCCAGGGAAAAAGTCGCGGGAGAAAAAAAGAAAGTGTGATCGCTATGTTGTTGCGGAAATGTCCTCATATCAGCCGCCTTTTGGTACTGAGCAAAGATGGGATTTAAATGTCTTGAAGAACAAGGAAACGTTAGGCTTGCTATTGGATTAGGGCGGGGGTTTGCTTGCGTGATGGAACAGATTCGATGGGTGGGGATAGGGAAGAATTTGGTAAGACGTGGATTGAAGGCGGGGTTGATGGTTGTTAGCAAGAATAATTTTAAGCCAGAGTGTCCGCACACTTAAAAATAAGGCTAGGAATAAAACTATAACTATGTATCCTTAAGCATGTCGTTAACATAATGGGTCAAATAGACTTAACTAAATAAATGGATATTTCAGTGTTGATCCTTATAATTTTAAAATAATGCATGAGTTAATTCTGAAAAAGGAGAAAAACAATTTTACAATTCTAACAAGATACACATCCATTTAAAAATCTATACACATTTCAGTAAAAGCGACATTACAAGCGAGCATTTTTATTAACCATATTTCACTTTTTCTATCTTGTTATATATCTCAGATTTTATCAGAATAAAAATATAAACTTTGCTTTTCTAGCATTGCATATCAATTTTAACGAATGCAAATTGTAAAACTCTGTGTGGAAGTGTGGAAAATGTTACATTGTTTTATTCAAACAAGTAAAATTACTGAAAATTTATCGATTTATCTCTATTTCCCACTCAAATATACAATCGCTTAAGGGTTAAATGACGGAAGAACTAGGCTGATTTAATTGGTAACGATGCAACAAGTTTTGTTTTGACCAGACAAACAAAGTATTTCAATTGTCATAGAGAATTGTAGCAAAATAAAATTTAATTTGAGATTCATAAGTTTTCTCTTAACCGAATTACAAAACAAATAAAAGAAAACCTGTCATTCGACAGGATTCTAGTTGACCACAGAAAAGAGTGAACTATTGAAAAATATCTATTTCTAACTTTGGAACTAAGACAATACCGTAAAAATGATAAGCGGTATGTATTAGAAGAGAAAGAATAATCTAAAAAGCCACGAAAAACGTTTGAAAATTTATAGATCCATGAAAGTATGGAAACAGTTTTTACAACAGTATTGTTAAAAGCGACAAGATAGCGAGGAATGCTGGTGTTTCGAGGAGAATTGCTGTCACTTGATCTTCTGCAAGAATACTGGGGAGATTTGAGATTGTTGTCACTTGATCTGTGGTAAAGGTTAACAAAAATTGTGAAGAAATGACGAATGAGTCTCAATTAGTGTTAATCCCTTCCCATGTCACAAATGCTGGAACCATGAGAAATGCAAGAAAGAAGGATGGAAGATACATTTCTCCATAAATAATTTAAAATATGGGCATGATTTCACAAAAGGCATGAACATTGTAACATTTGTATCTCAAAACAGATACTTCAGGAATAATTACATCAGATTGAAAACTGACAAGAACAAATGAGTTAGTAACGAAAAAAACACGAGTGTAAATCGCATAAGTGAATACAAGGAGCTGGATGAAAAACATAAAGCAGATATGACAGAGTAAGAAGAGCAATAGATTGAGAATTGTGCAAA
Source organism: Ascarosepion bandense (assembly GCA_037127315.1). Classification (NCBI taxonomy): domain Eukaryota; kingdom Metazoa; phylum Mollusca; class Cephalopoda; order Sepiida; family Sepiidae; genus Ascarosepion; species Ascarosepion bandense. Next base: position 3,972,158 of record JBBBDQ010001302.1, read on the forward strand.
ATATCTAGGGTTCGAACCTAAAAATCAATGATAACAATATAAATCAATGGGTGTTCAGTAAAATAAAGAGAATAAAATATTCTTCAGACAGTTACACGATCTAAGCGGAATGACTGAATCCGATAGTTGAAACATAGAAAAAAGGATTTTCCAGACAGTAAATATAATTCTATCAATAGACAAAAGGAAAGAAAGCAAATAATTGTAAAATAATTGGATATGAATATACATGTGTGTACTTATATATTTTTAAGTAGGTATGCAAACATTTTTATATGTATAAAATTTTTTTTCTTATAAATTTAAACAATAATAAGAAAAACTATTGGTTTAAAAATAGAAAAAATTAATTCGTTAGAATTTTTTTTAAATATTTTAAAATATATTTTATATATACTATACACACCTATATATATATATATATGTGTGTGTGTGTGTGTGTGTGTATGTGTGTATACAAATATATATTTATTCTTATATAATTATATATGTGTATATATATATGCGTATGTATATGCATGCACACACTTGTAAATACATATATAGTTATAAATATGCCTGAATACTCATATATATATATATATAGAGAGAGAGAGAGAGAGAGAGAGAGAGAGTTTAATGTTATTTCTTCTGTGAAAGAATGGGAATTCTTAAAATCTCTCATAGTTAATTAGATTTTCCGCCGAACTCGTTTAGATAGGTAGAAGACAATGTTTCAGTTATTTCTCTAAAAAAATATTTGCGGTTTCTAAATATGAAAGAGGTATAGAGATTTACACAAAAGCCGATTCACCACCACCCGACATTTAGAACGCACGTTCCTAATTATCTGATCTACAAATAATATGTCTGTAAAGTTTTGCTTAGTTCTAGTGCAAGGCTACATGCATGGTGCTTCCAGTGAGATTCGAACACACAACTCTCTAATAAGGAGAAACAATCTTATTAAGCATTACACTATGACAAACCACCAAATATGTTTGTTTTCCATTATTGATAATGGTTTAATAGCTATAAAAAATTCTGATTCACTATATAACGCGACCCCTGACTGCGTCTTCTCAACCTTCCTGACCTTTGGCTGATTCTGCTTACGCTGTGTTGCTGATTTCAGATTAGCCCAAACAGGACCTCTTATTACCACTTGATGAGGATGAACCAGACTTGCGTTGGATTGATATATGATAAAAACCATAAATAAGACCCCAACGATACGGTGTAGATTTATATATATTTATATATATTGAATAATTGCAAGAATACAAGCAGGCCAACATAAGTGACAGAAAAGAAATATCAGTTGGCTGGTATTCAGTAGAATATTCGTGTTATATTATTCCTACGGAACGATCAGTTGGTTGAATTTAGCAATATCTCTCTCTGATCGTCTTCCTCTTATTTCTAGTAGCAGGCGAGTTTTTCAAACCGACCCTATATCGTGAACCGACTCTCTCTCTCTCTCTCTCTCTCTCTCTTTCTCTCTCTCTCTCTCTTTCTCTCTCAGCAGGCTCCGAATTAAATTCTCATTCCAACCACGGTGCCCGACTGACTAAATTCGTTTTTGCATTATGATTTTGTTAAACAAGCACTCCAACATGATTGGTAAAGTTAGGTAATGAGGTTTTTATTTCCCTCTCCCTGTATATATATGATTTATCGAAATGAAAACAATTACAATTATCCATTTTGACTTCACACCCACCTCTTATTATCTGCCTGCTCTTATCAACTGTCCCGGTAACCCAGTACACAAGAAATTGTCAAAGCCTCATTTCGACCTAGGTTCAACTATCGTCAAAACCCACTGAGAGATATTTTGTCTGGAATCACTTGGAGGAATTCGCTCAAAAATAATTTTGTGCTCAGTAACTTCCCATCTGTATTTTCCACCCGTTAACATTTCAGCAACTCTTCCCGACAAAAATAATTGTACTCTCGAATTTTAGATAAATCTTTTCTCATCTTGAAAATCACTTAAAATTAATAACAGACATCCTAAAATAGGGTTACAACGATAGCAAAATTTATGTCTAATAAACAAAAAGGTGTATTTTCACAACACTGTCAATTTGTTCAACATAACGATTTTGTTTCAAACTTTGCGCTAGACCTGAAACATCGAAAATAAATTTCAAAGAATAAAGTTAAATAAAATATCATTTATCTCTCTCTATTTCTCCCATTCTTAATAGTCAAATTAGATATTCTATTCGTAATAGTTTTAATTGCCAAGCATTTCAATTAACCCAGAGTCAGAAATTTGCATAGAATTCAAAGTAGGTACTGCCACTAAATCGCTGAAAAAGCAGCATAGTAAGAATAAAAAAACCACAAACTTAATAAAAACGGACTTTTTCCATCAGAAACGTTTATGCTGTTATTAAGAGGAAAGATCAAATTAGTTTTTTAAAAAAATTAATTCCTTGCAACACGTTCGAAATTTTGGTAAAAGAAATCTTGCTTTTATTTTAGTTAGCGGGTAACTAAATCGTTGCGAGAGTTTACCATGGAAAATTACATAACTCAGTTTGCCATGGAATATTACATAACACAGTTTGTTTTTTTTTCGATGACAAACATATTCATTTGGAAATTCTTGCAAAAATCAAGTAATTGTCGGATTTAATGAAACTTTCAGGACATATTCACAAATGAATTAAATTATTTTTGAAGTTATTATTTTAAAAAATATTAGGAAAAATTGTGTTTTTACATCTGTTACTCCCATCACGTAAATTCATGAAATTTTAAGAAATTAAATTTTGTTGCGAAAATTGGTTTTATTAGTTAAACGCAGGACTCATTGGGGAATGTAAAACATCTTTTTTTTTAAACATTTAGCATTTATTTCCGAAAATTTACTCCGAATAGTAAAATAAAAAATGCAATATATGATATTATTTAATTTGATAACCTTTATTTGCTTTAATAAATAATATAAATAAGGACATAATAGTCTGAAGAAAAGGAATTTTTTGATTAATAATGAAATTTTAAAAGAATTGTTTTCATTTTTTTTTTAATTATAAAAATTTATAAAGTTTCAAAAATATTTTTAAAGTACTTCAAAGATTTGTTGGGTTTAGTTTATAAACTCATTAAGTGAATATTACATTTACTATTCGAAAATTAAAAAGTTTAATGCAAATCGTCGTGCCTTCGTATTTTAAAATTATTTTTTGTGTGTATTTGAAGTTTTTTGTATGATAATTTCTATGTGTACAATAAAAGGTCACGTGTTTCAGGGTTTCTTCCCCTACAGGAAAAAACTGTACAATTATGTCACTTGTAATCGCCATACACTTATCTTATCAGTCAATTGTCAACACATTTCAATTACGGTGGAAAAGTTAAAAAATTCAACTCTGTGTTAAAGAAACAGTTTTATTCTAAATTTCATGCTATGAATAAGTAATACTTGTGTAAATCAGATTAATTTAACATTAAATTTGCTAATTTTCAAAAAATAATGTGACACAGATGTATATTTTATTTTAGCAAGATTTTTAAAACCGAGAATTGAATCTTGTTAATTGCTCAAAAATGGCCAAAAAATTGAAAGAATAAAAAACATTGAAAATTGTTAGATTTCAGTCAGTATAATTTCTGTTTGAAATACACCAGAGTATTTTGCTTACTGAAAATAGTAAATTTAATCATTTATCTTTCAATTAAAATTAAATTAAAAGTTTTAAAAAAACGCTTTTTATTTTTAAAAATTCAATTTAAAGTTCGAAAACGAGTGGGGATACCTAAGTTAAAGCTTGGTTAAACTTAAGTTTCTTCGGTTTTTAAGCCCGATCATTCGAAATGGCAGTAAATATTTTATCAAAGCGTGTAAGAAACAAAGTGACACACCATCTCACAATAAGGAAAGGCATTGATGTCCTAAAGAAAGTACAAAAAGTAAAGAAAATTAAGAAAAGCTAACAAAATATGCAGATGTAATATAGGAAGTTGAATCATTAGCTTTTCTTGAATTCCTTAAAGGTGTTGCTCGTAATTACGAAATGAAAATGTAAATTCTAAGATTTTTTTCAATATACTATCTGCAAGTGGTAAGTTCAGATTTTCTATTAATTTATTCTACCGTATCTGTTTTTCTCTTTTACTAAAATATACTAAATTGTTCGGTTGTCTAAAAGCCGTTTCGACTTTAACTAATTTAAAACTTAGTAATTTTTTTTTCAATTGGAGTAGATAGATCCATCTATCGCCCGGTTCACACTCCACCCACGTCTATTGAACAGATTAAGAGGCTCATCCCTTGTTCCCTGTTTAGGATGTGGTTTCCGGCTTTCTCTGGTTTAATCTTCTCACTTTGTTTTTTTGTTTTTTTTTTTCAATTGGAGAAAATAGATCCATCTATCGCCCGGTTCACACTCCACCCACGTTTATTGAACAGGTTAAGAGGCTCATCCCTTGTTCCCTGTTTAGGATGTGGTTTCCGGCTTTCTCTGGTTTAATCTTCTCACTTTGTTTTTTTGTTTTTTTTTTCAATTGGAGTAGATAGATCCATCTATCACCCGGTTCACACTCCACCCACGTCTATTGAACAGGTTAAGAGGCCCATCTCTTGTTCCTTGTTTAGGATGTAGTTTCCGGCTTTCTCTTTTCCAATCTTCTCACTTTGTTTTTTTTTTCAATTGGAGTAGATAGATCCATCTATCGCCCGGTTCACACACCACCCACGTCTATTGAACAGGTTAAGAGGCTCATCCCGTGTTCCCTGTTTAGGATGTGGTTTCCGGCTTTCTCTTTTCTAATCTTCTCACTTTTTTTTTTCAATTGGAGTAGATAGATCCATCTATCGCCCGGTTCACACTCCACCCACGTCTATTGAACAGGTTAAGAGGCTCATCCCTTGTTCCCTGTTTAGGATGTGGTTTCCGGCTTTCTCTTTTCCAATCTTTTCACTATTACGTAGCCCCCTGCATATCAGTGGCGTTACCCCCTTGCTCGGGGTGATACGATATATATATATATATATATATATATATATATATATATATATATATATAAACTTATTTATTTTCATAAAACACATATATATATATATATATATATATATATATATATATATATGTATCTGTGTCGCTTGTCATTACAAATGTTCTGTGAAAGGTTCTCTCTATCTGACGTCATACGATATGAAAAACACGCCTAAAGCAAGATCTCTGGTTCAAAACGAAAATCGACAATAATTATAAAACTAATAATAATAATAATAATAATAATAATAATAATAATAATAAAGCTGCTCCTCCTCCGGAGCTTTTGGTCTGATAAAGAAAGAACAGAGCAAATCAACAAAATCCCTGATGTACCATCTTTCCAGAGAGTTCAAAAGATATTTCTACAAGAGTAGTCCCTATCCTGCCAAGATTTTTGTCCATTTATTTTTAAATAGCTGTCTTTTGTTTAATTAATTGGAAACAACAAAAATCCCCTACTTCGCCTATAACCCGGTATGTGATTGCAAAATAAATAGGTCAGAAATATTTTAGATTAATAATAATAATAATAATAATAATAATAATAATAATAATAAAAGGTCTTTTCACTAGGATCTTCAGGCAAATATTACACATAATAATGAGGATCCAAAATGCAGGTTCTGTGAGAATTACCAAGAAACAATAGACCATCTAATCTCAGATAGTTCTGTCAGTCAGTTAAGTGCCATACGTGATACACGCTTGGGCGATCATATCTTGAAAGAGACATGACTGACTGGGTAGAAGATTATCCCGCAGTAGGTTGCCATTGCTTTCTGCGGTAGACTGGTTGCCGACCAAGGCTATACAACCCAATCTGTCCTGTTATTTAACCCATAACTGGAAGGAATCAGACGGATTAATACCTTTCCCAAGGGTATTTGCGCGTAAGTGAATACAATGGATTCAACTGGAATTTGAACTCGGCTCCCCAGCTTCTCATTCCGATCCGATATCCACTGTACCACCACGCACATCATTGTTCTGTACTTGCCCCAAATAAATCTAAAAATCGTCACAATAGAGTAGGGCAATATTTACACTGGACAATGTGCAAACCCTATGAAAAATATGTAAACAAACATTGGTATGAACATCACCTAGCACCGGTTACAGAAATAGAAGATGTCACCATTCTATGGGATTACACCATCTATAAAGGCAGAATAATTGAAGTAAATAGTCCAGAAAGTATTGTTAAAAACCAAAAAGAAAAAACTTGCTTATCGTTTGATATGGCTTGTCCAATGGATTGTAATATAGCAACCAAGGAATTCGAAGAGATGTCAAAATATAAAGATCTGGAAATTGAAATAGAAAAAATGTAAAAATTGGAAACAAATATCGTACCAGTGATAGTCGGTGCACTTGGAATGATAAAAAATGAAAGAAAAAACACATTGAAAGAATCCCTGAAAACCCCAGCTTAAGAGATATACAAAAAAATTGTTTTGTTAAGTACATTCCACACACTAAGGAGAACTTTGTCTATGTAACGCTAGGGATGTTAGGGAGATATGAAAAGACATGAAATGGAGCCATAACAACACACCACTACCTGCCTTAAGTCTTCCTGCAGACTTAGTAGGTAGTGCGACCATAGCAGAAATCGAATTATAATAAAAAATGACATGATAATATATATCACCTATATTACTAGAATTTCTATGCACATTCTCATGTATTCCAAGAACCCGACACATTTTAATTATTTATTTTCATATTTTGAAGATTCTTCTGGGAGTTGACTAAATCCGTGACATAATTTCTAGTTTCAAACTCTATTTATTTAATCGATTACACATTTTAAGAGTAAATGAATTTTATCTGCACATTCACATACACATTTTAATAAAAGTGTATACTGATATACACAATATGACTTCATACAATTAAGAAAAATGTTGCTGGTGATGTCAGCTACACATCTAATTGTACGAACGACCATCACCATTCACAATATGAATTAAAATTAAACACAAATCCTTATAATAAGGACGAGAATGCATTTTTCAACGGTCAAACTAACCGGACTACTTCGCTATCAGAAACTGGAACAAAACCGCTAAAAAGCAACAAAATTTTGGATCAGAAAACCAAAAGGTACTTCTATTGTGGAGACATAGATAATAATCTGAACTGTAGTACAAAAACGGTCCTCGAAATATTTGTAAAAAAATAAAATAAAATAAAAAGGATAATAATAATAATAATAATAATAATAATAATAATAATAATAATAATAATAATAATAATACAACTTCAAGATTAAGAGATTTTAACGTATTTTTCAAGGCTACAGAACTTCTACCAAATTTTATTGAATATTAGCCTGACGAGCGTTTAGACGTGAAATTTTTGATTTAGTACTATTGAATTTTGGTTGAGTTATTGAATAAAGACGCTTGAGGTGATCGAGAATTTTGCAACACGACTCTTTGAGATGTTTATCTCTTGATCATAACTTAAAGTCAGGCACAAGAAACATAAATCTATATGTGTATAAAATCAAGTGTAGCATATCATATCAAGAAAGAGGAGGTCATATATTAAACTGAAACGATGTTGTAGAGGTAACATCAGCAGCAGAAATTTGTTCAAGTGCTCTAAAACATTACAATTTTAATGACTTAAGAATTATATTAACATATAGGGTATATATATGGATATTCATAAATTTTGTTCTGGTTCAGGGCTGCAGTCATGTGAAGGATAATAGAACTCTAAGCAACGATCAACGAGAATAACTTAATAAACATGGAGAAATACTTTTGTGGAACTTGTAATGGGCTAAGCTAAGCTTAGTGAATATTTAAGGAGTATGTCATAAATATATAAAATTTATATAGATAATATATATATATATATATATATATATATATATATATTAAAAGCTAAGGTTAAAAATTGGATATATAATGCAGTGTGAGAAGCAATTTTATTCTATATTTTATTCATAACGATCTGATTATATGAGATAGATAGATAGATAGATAGATAGATAGATAGATAGATAGATAGATAGATAGATAGATTATTCATAATTGTATTCTTGCTGGCATTTTTTTTCCATTAATTTCTAGATGTATGCTTTGCAAGTCACATTGATCTCTGAAATTTTATGTTGAAGAAACTATTCCCCTGTCACTCAATAGCCATTCACCGCATCCCACATCACGGATGATTCCAGAAACCAGAGACATAATATATTCATTCCATGAAATAATGTCACCAAATGATGAGCCAAGCCAAGAGAGAAGCTTGTCTTGATTTAGTGAGCAGGGGTCAGCGTGTATAGTTGTCCATATGCGTGTCTGGCGGATCTTATGGTGGATTGGGTGTCCCGCGAGTTGGATTTACCAAGCACTGGGGTTAGCGAGATTATGCGCGAGAAACGGCGATAAAATGCGAGATCTCAATGTCCTGTTGATTGTCATGTGACATTATGGTTCCCGCTAGACACGATGATGTACAGGGAAAATTTAATCTTCTTCCTACGGTTTAAAATGAGAATATCTGCCGGCGGGGTGGCGAGTGATTGTTCTATATTCTGGCAATGGACGACTTGTAACTGAACAGGAAATAGAAATAAGAAATTACGAGAGTCGTGAACAAGTGACAAAGATTTGCTTGATCGAAGCGTAAAATGCGAAAATGAAATAATCTCTGGAAATAAAAGCATCAGTCACGAGTCATATATATATATATATATATATTGTAAGAAAGTTATGGAACACGTGGGTTTTAAACCCACTGTTCATGCATTTACTTTTATAAAGAGTGATCGATACAGCGGCTTATAAAAGCATAGTATCACTACACAAAAATTTTCACGTTTCGGAGCTACGTTTGCTCCTCATCTGGTGATAAGTTGAAATGAAAAATAAATGGTGAAAACGATTTATTTTTGGCAATATGATATGTAAGTGAATGTGGTGGGAGTTTAGTACGATTTAGCCAGCAGTTTGTCGCCATAGTGATACGGATTTGGGTTAGAAGAAGGGTGCGGAGTAGATTATTTTTGGACAGGTCACTTTTTAGTTTTGTCTGGGAAATTCTTATATTGGGATGTGAGGTTTTTTAAGAAAGGGTAGATACTTTTTATTTTACTACTATCTATGAGTGGATGAAATAAAGTTGCTATTAATGTTGTGTGAGTTTATTTTCTTTTATTTATACGATGTTCGTTTTTTTTATTTTGAGGATTAAACATGGGTATTAATTACCTTTTTGGAGGGGATTATTTTATGTGAATGGGGTATTTTTTGGTTAATTAAATTTTAACGAAAAATATTTTCGATGATTGCATAACACTGCTAATTCGTCTCTACGGTTCAATAGTTCGCCATTGTTGGGGTACTTTAGAATCTGTAGCTTTTCACTTAAGCATAAAGGGCAGATGTCGTCAAGCGAGTTGTAAACTAGATGTAAAATAAATTTAATTGTCTATCAATGCAATGTAACATCAATAGAAAACCCCACTATAAAAAAGCGTATATCGGATATACAAAGAACACTTTTAAGCAGCGCTGGTACATGCACTTAACTTAACATGTTCAAAAACAACTTATATCGGAACCAAACATCTCTTTCTGCATATTTTTGAAAATTAAAGGACACAAAACAGAAACCCAAAGTAAAATGGAAAATCCTGGAAAAATCTAGAACCTGCAACTCGCTTTATACACTATATATATATATATATATATATATATATAAACATGCGGTTTAGACATAGAAGAATCCAAAGGAGTATCCTGTACATACAGTGGTAGGATAACTCTCTAAGAGAGCTCTAAATATATATGTATATAAATACATATAGAGCAAATGTAAGAAAAAAATTCGGTAGACACGTTATTTCATGGTAAATTGGAAGTATATGCCTATTTCAGGCGAAACATCATCAGCTTCCGTCTTTATTGCACAGATGATTTTACACCAACAACCATATATTTACCGAGCTATATCAGTAAGTCTGTAGTATCGTCATGAAGTAACATATCAAATAATTATTTTTCAACATAATCTTGTACCTGGTTGTAACTCTCAATTCAGTGAAGAATGATTATATCCTAGATTGAATATTGCACAATAAAATTTCCGGTTTGTTCTATTTAAACAGTGAAATTAAGAACAAACAGTCTAGATCGAGAAGCACTATATATATATACATACATGTGTGTGTGTGTGTGTGTGTGTGTGTGTGTGTGTGTGTGTGTGTTACAGGGTGTATCAAAAATAATTTTACAAGCTATGAGAGCAGATTTGTTACATCAAAAGAAGAAAAATTATCCATATAAAAATGTGTCCGCAAATCCATTGTTTTTTATTTATTCAGTTTACAGATTACGGTAGACCCTGTTAAATATACAATCCAAGATACAATTTAGAAATACTTTTACAAACTTTGAAGGCGGATTCCTGAAACCAAAACAAGGTAAAAATGTCTATGAAAACATATGTCCAAAAGGCCAAGGTTGTAGCAAAACACAACAGCTCATAACAGATGTTCAAAATGTCCTCGCGTGCTTCTACACACGCATGCACCCGTCGGATCATTGACTGGCTGAACCTTTCAGATAATCCCACACAGCGTCGCAAAGTGTCGTCTGTCCCCATCACACATTAATGAAACATCACTGCATTAGTAATTGCTGCTATATAAACCAATTATTTTAGGTGGCCTCACATATAAACATCAAAAGGATTGAGGCCGGGGGAACGTTTAGGCCATGGAACTGGTTTTTCCCAACCTATTCATCTTTCATGATAGAAGTCAGCCAGCGCATCGCGAACAATGTTACTAAAATGTGCTAGAACCGCATCACGCATGAACCACATGCGTCCACGTATTAGCAGGTGTACATACTCTAGCAGGTCTGGACGCATGTTCCAAATAAATTCCCTGTAAACAGTTCCTGCAAGACATGCTGGGACAGACAGTCACCTACAATTCCAGCCCACATGTTAATCATAAACTGATACTTATATTGTAACATGAGAATTTCGACTCGCCCACAAATATTAGGTGTGTAAATTTATTTTTACATTTCTCCCAGAGTTCGCCTCATACGTAAACAAGACAGAAGGGGCAAACAACGTATTAGTAGTTTGTGTAATAAACTATCGACAAAGGTTCTCCCGTGGTGATTAATCAGAGGGTGAAAGACCCTGCACACGTTGCAAATGATATGGATATAGGAAAGGATCTTTAAGTATTCTCCGTGCAGTATTATGATACCTGAGTTGGTCTCCGGTCTGTAAAATTTGCTCTTCTTAGTCAGACGTACGAGCGGATCTCTGTTTTCCTCGATCCTTAGTTTGTGGTGCCACGGATTTTCTCTTAGCAATTAGACGATAAACAACAGAAAAAGTTGGATGACTCCGCTGCCTTCTGTCTAGATCTAGCCGTGTAACCTCCCGTCCATTAACATTCACGCGGTCGTATTTAAAAATCATATCTGCCTGCTCACGATATGAATACCCGGCCATTGTTAAAACTGAACACTTCTCACTTAATTCACTACTACACACGTTAAAAGTTGAAGATGGACTAGCCACAAATGTACACGAATGACAGATGTAACCTCTTCTATATGGAAACACAGCACTATCTACTGTAAACTTAATTCAAAATTAATAGCTCAAAAAGGAAAGATTTGTGAACATATTCTTTTTTCGGTGTGATGAACCCACGCTCAAAGTTAGTAAAAGTATTTTTGATACACCTTACATATATATGGTAATATTCACCGTTGTCTGAGAAGCTTATACTACTTTCGGTTTTAATTTGTACATTTTCTCTTAAAACATTTTTCAACAAAATTGATTTATTTGTGTGTGTGTGTGTGTGTGTGTGTGTGTGTGTGTGTGTGTGTGTGTGTGTGTGTGTGTGTGTGTGTGTAAAGTTATAAACAGCAATAAACGCAAAAGAAAATAAACAGAATTAAAAACAACGCAAAGTTAAAATGAATGCATCGAACAATAGACGGAGGAGTAGGGATTACAAAATGGCAAAGGAAAAGGATAAAAAGGCGGGAAAATTTCCTGATTACGAGGTTTAGAAAGGCACCAACAGAAAGTGGGAACAACGAAAAAAGAAACAATTTCAATACAGTGGGAAAAAGAGAAAAACGAACAGATTAAAGATAAAATTAGTTCGCGAGTAATCGAAAAGAGAGAGAGAGGAAGATAGAGAAAATAAAAGAACTGATGGGGGTGAAAGCATGACCAAAATTTAATTTCATACTAGCGTGATACTTTGGTATAAATCTCATCGTGTGCAAGTGGCGGGAGAATTGGCTGGTCGCGCATGCGTGATGGCGTGTAACGGCACATTTATAATTTTTGTTGCAAACGGCACGATTGGGAGTGGAGGTTACAGGAAAAAGTGGTTACGGGATAAGAACAAGTAACTGATGGAGAATGGCAGAGTGATCTGTTACCACCTCATGGGAAGTACACCGACGAAGTTGACGCTATGCTCAATTCAGTTTGGCTCTTTTTTAACACTTATACACTTTTCGGTGGACATGGACGTTAGAGTCGAGCCCTTGTGCATCTAAATCTCGCCCCCAATCATATCAACCTAATGACCTATTGTTCATACATTAAAATCTGACGAGAGGGTATAAATCGAAGTTAGGCAATTGACGACCGGTCGGCAGTCACCAGGCATAAAGAAAATAAAAGCAAAACTATCTGTATAGATAAAAACAATAAAAGACATCATAAAGTATGAGAACAAGAAAACGAAAGTAAAAGTAGAAATTTGTTCTTTTTGTGGCCTAAGTGTGTCATCATACGAGTGATTAACAAAGATATTCGACCACAGATGACTTCTTAAGACACTGTTATGGTGTTTTTATGACGGTTTTAGGTTTGATAGCCCAATACGGAAAGAGTTGCGAAACGGACATATAATTTTCTTGCCGTGAAACCACGACCAAATGCCACAACCAAAGTTAATTTGACGAAAACTAGTTGCAACTCAATGAACTAATAACGTTGCATTTATTAGGCCTGCAGAGATACACGCATTATGATAATACATTTAAACAGATCATAAATCTTCGAATTGCCTTATGAACGTAAAATTTATTTAATTCGTGTTATGACTATAAAAGAATTTAAAAAAACAGCAATAATTTTTGTCATCCCTATGTATTATTGTATATATACGTACATAGCGTTCATTTAGTAATGCATTAGAACACTCTCAGTTACTGGCGTATGGTTACATGGTATATCACACGCTAAATGTTTGCCTTCTTCTACCGAGCGCTCATAGCTCAGAGGTAGAATTAAATGTCAATTCGGTCGGTCGGGTTTCAATCCTGACTAAAAGCAATCGGATGTCTAAGCGTACTGATGAGCTGTGATACAGCGAAACAGATCTGTCTGCAGATGACTATATATATATATATAATTGTAATACATATAACACCAAACATATATGTGTGTGCGTGCTTGCTATATGCTTGAAAAAATATTATTAGTTTGTTTTGTTGTTTTTACTCAATTACTGTACCTTGAAGCATGTGAGTCAATGTCACAACTATTTGCCATCAGGTGCGGTAGGTAACATTTTCTCTTCTTACTGTGAAGATCCGCATCTGGATTTAATGTAAGAATTCTCTAACTTTGCATAAAGTGTGTCATTTACATTTGATTTTTGTAAATTACGGAATAATTGATCTGCGACGAATAAAATTCAATTTTTATCTCGAGAGATAAGGAAGAAATGAGAAAATTGTTTAAGAAATCAACCATTTCTAATAGAAAATAAAAGGTGACAATAAAAAAAAAAGAAAATATCGTTTGGCTCAGAAACTCTTAAGACATCCTTGGCCGTTCTGAATATAAAAAACATGTTGAGGTAATTAATAATTATTATTCGACTAATAAATAAAATTCTTATGTTTGCAATTTTCACATCTACTTTTATATTTGCTATTTCCGAGTTTTCCTTTCATCTCTTTCATTCTTTTCTTTTTTTTTTTCGTACAAGTTCGGTTTAAACCACGAGATTTTTACACAATATAATTTCTATAAAGCACTATAAAATTCTATGCATAATTATATGAACAATAAAAAATGCGTCAATTTTTCTTTGACTGAAAAAACTTGAGAATTTCTTTCTCAGTCAAATGGCAGAGAGAAAAAATGTTAAATAATATAAGAAAATATCATATATGAAAAAGAGAAAATATTTGTTTTCTACATTTTAAATCGTCTGGTCTGGGTGCAGCGGGATCATAGGTTGACGGCCCGCTTTAAATCATCTTTGCTTAGACTTATAAATTCAGAGTGTAGATATTTTGAAACATTCTAATAACTTGAGATATCAGATGGTGGCCCTGGAAATAACTTATGTAATTTGTAGATTACTATGTACGTACATACGCGCTTGCGCACGTGTGTGTGTGTGTGTGTGTGTGTGTGTGTGTGTGTGTGTGTGTGTGTGTGTGTGTGTGTGTGTTTAGTTTTAAGTGAGTGTTTATGAAGATATGATTAATTCCGTGCAAATGATTTTGTGTATAAGAGAAAGGATAAGGGATGTAGGAAAAACAGAGAGAGGGTGGGATGATAAATGCAGAAAAATAAACGATGAAGAGGTGAAACGGATGAAAGAAAAAATAAAGAGAAAACCAATGAGAAGAGAAATAAATATTATTGATGATGATGATGATGATGATGATGATGATGATGATGATGATGATGATGATGATGATGATGATTGAAAAGCGGGAAAAGGACTATGAAAATTTGAAAAAGACGAATAATAAAGTGAAAAAGAAAACTGAAGATAAAATAATAATTGGGGTTTAATTCTGAGGAAATGTCGATTCTGAATAAGGCGAGAACCATTCGCATGGCCTTATGGGATTTGACAACTAATCAAATGGGTTGGACTTTACCGCGCATGTTTGAACAGGTACTCTCTCCTGAGGTTATTCCGTTAATAGTGCACCGTCAGTGACTGATCTTGCACGCACTTAGCAAGTTGGTCAGTAAAGTTACATGCAAATTTTGTCAAAGCACATATCTTTCAGCCTTACTACAACCTAGATTTAGCCCCCTTTGTCTTCAGACTAACATTACTGAAAGGGAGGTGATTTAATCGTACATACGAGATTAACGAGAAGGCGAGTAATCAACTGATGGCGATCCTGGAAAAGAAGTCCACAAACTTTTTTGAATCAATAGAAATAACGCTGACTACATGAAGGTCCGAATATAATACTTTGAATATACTGAAGTAAGACCCTAGGTAAATTTAATTTTTGCTTTTATTAAATAGCTTGTAACTTTCCGGAAATACTTCGGGAATGGTCTGAAAATCAGACAATGTTGCTTCTTCATTGATGTGTATAAAAAGAAAAGCAATCCTGTAGATCTTATTTTTAAGCTACAAACATGAAAAGTGGGGGTATTTTGTCGGTATACGTAACTTCAATAAAACATTAATTTCGTCTGATGCAATTGCAAAAAAAACAAATAAATTTAAACGATAAAATAGGAGAAAAATGTACAAAAAATAACAAAACTAGGAATCTTTTAAATACAAATCAATTCAATTTTGAAAGAAAATTTCAATACAGTGAAAGAAAGAAAGAAATACCCAGACAAGAGAAAAAGAAGAAAAAATGGAAAGAGAAACATGGGGAAATTCAGACAGAAAAGTTAAAGCATGTGAAATATAATTAATGAAAACGCAAAACAATTACTCAAAATGGAAAATGACAAATATCGAATGAAGAAAGGCGAAAAACAAACGGTTAAAATTCGATAATTGAATGGCAAAAGAAGTGGAAAACAAAAGAAAGAAAGAATTGAAAGCGAAAAAGAAAAAAGAGTTTCTATATATAATTGGCTAAGTAGTTCTGCCCATGAATATGTTATCAATAAGAAGTTATTTGGTTACAAGCGAATCGCTCTATATTTATCAAGCTTCGCTTGCAGAGAACGCGATTTTAGGCAAGATTACAATTTTGTGCTGTATGCCTCCGCTTGACTCCTAATTAAATAAACGGGTAAATCGCCACTACTTGCCGTATTAATGTACGTCAAACATTTTCGTATCAGAACTAAATAAATAAATGTTTATGTGTAATAGACAGACCTTCACACACACACACTTCCACACATACACACACACACACACACACACACACACACACAAACAAACAAACACACAAAAGATAAAATAAAAAATAATTTTAATTCCGAAATAACATAAAGTAAAATAAAGAATAGTTGGGCCGAGATAAATTGACTCAGGGAACGGCGATGGAATAAGCGGTGATCGTAATCTTTTGATGGAAGAAACATGGGAAAGATATCCAGATGAGCATGATGTATGGAAAATCTGTTTTTGTCAGTACGAGATTGAGAGTCTGGCATTTTTGTTGAACGTTAAAGAGCAAAGAAAAGAAAACAGATCGGTTATCTGCAAATAGTCATTTACTTTTTGCTTATATTGAAGAGTCTACATATTTTAGGAGACGTAAAATTATAACTTAGGACAAATTCATGCGATTATGAAACCCACGCGTCTTTACGTAATATTTTGAAGATAATAAGAAGGAACGTTTTTATTAATTTGACTCTTAATTAAATATACTTGCTGTATAATGATTAAATGCATAATCAGTCTTCATCCTTACTAAGTCTGGAGTTAGGCTTAGTTTCGAAGTTGGAACATCATGAGAATTAATGCGATGTTTTTAACACTATTTAACAATGCTACGAAACTGAGTCAAATGCCTTTTTTACATGTTGGCTTAGAATATAAATGCCAAATCAAACAGTGGAACGCATATCCAATAGCAACTCAGCAATATTATATTACAAATGAAAGATCTATCTATCTATCTATCTATCTATCTATCTATCTATCTAGATAGATAGATAGATAGATAGATAGATAGATAGATAGATAGAAATAAGTATTTGGACATGCAAAATATTTAGCATAATCTGATGATTACATTGGTTTAATAAGAAAAGTATGAATGTTTTCAAACTGCGAAATAAAATCTTAACGATGGAAAATTCGGATAATATTAAAATTTTATCATATAATTATGAAGAAACACTAGCTTTTAAGCGCCTGTATAAAAATCCTTGAAATCATCCAGAAATACTTCAATCATTATCATTCAGTTCTCACTTTTACAACAAAGCTTCTTAGAGCTTAAATGTGGCCCAAAATCGAAAGATTGTGGCGCCCAGTAAAAATTGATTTAGCGAGACTAGCTGGGTAACAATTACACCTCATCGAAGCGGCCATAACGAGACTTTTATGGTTAAAGTCATCGCTCGACCAAATAAATGAAAGGCAATACTAACCAACATAATGAAGATTTGGACCAGAAGGCCATTGCTAACATGAAAAACCCTGTCAGAAGCAACAGATCGATTATTCTGAAATGCAAGAAACTTGGCGCCATCAAAAACTTTCTACAAATTGGCGAATATTTTTTCATAAGTAGCAAAGAAAACGCTAAGTTAAATCGAATTCAATGTTAATTCAAAAGGAAATGCAATATTATTTAAGAAAAAAATGGAACATCGGTTATGAAAAGAATTATTTTTGTTAAACCACAGATTATTTGGAAAGAACATTCTTTGGTGACTCAAAACCAAAATCTTTCACCACACCGTAGCTCATATCATTCTCCAGAAGAGATGGATGCGTATATAATTGAAAGAAACAGACTTCCTGCAGTCTTCAACGGTGATAGAAGTGTCGCTGGTGAAGATGTTTCGCTTTCTAGTACTTCCAGTAACAGAAGGAAAAGTGAATGGGGTGATTTATTCTAAAAATTTGCGCTCCATTTTTTCTCGGAGATTTCGCAAGAAGCCTGAAGAAAACTTGATCTTACAGCATGATACAGACCTCAATTATAACTTGAAATAACGTCCGAGCAATTTGTCAAAATATTTAAAAGTGTTTCAGTAGCATAGATAATATATTAACGTTATCCCAATTAAAAATTCATAGCAAAGTTTGAAAGGTTGAATTCATCAGACAGACCCCAAAAGCATTAATGATTTGTATTGCATATACAAAAGATAGTCAATATTTATGAAAGATTACGAAAAACATATCCAAGCAGTTAATAAAAACCATATCTATGAAGTATAAAAATAGAAACAGAATTTTTCTGAATACTGGGATCACGGAAAAATTTACAACTACCTCAGCCATTATAGTTGTCTCTTTCTCTCCGGCATCTATCAATCACTCTTTTTCTCTTTGTCTCTTTCAATATATATATATATATATATATATATATATATATATATATATATATATATATAATATTGAGTTCTCATCGGATTCTAACATTGAGTTCTCATCGGATCATATTCCCCCTCTCTTCTCTAACCTCCGTAACAACGTCTAGACGCCTATCTTCCAACATAATTTTCTCTCTCTTTTATAACTTCCCCTCCCACTGCTCTTTCATACTTCTTTTCTTTTTCCTTCTTTTTAAGTGAACTTCTGGTGTATGAACTTACTTTTGAATTTTCCATAATAACAAATAATCGGTAGCTGACGAACCGAATTTTCTTCACTGAAATGATCATACGACACATATGATTTTCGAAGTTATATATATATATATATATATATATATATATATATATTGATCTGCTAAACGTTATGAATTGAAGTACGTAAACATAATGGTATGTGATGCCAGTCCACAAGTGTGTGTGCGAATATCTAGAAACCTAAATTATCACTAAATAACAATTACAGAGAACATATAAACAGAGAACTTGTTAGTAAGACCCGTTAATTAGTTAATTACCAATTATACATATTTTTAGGAAGCATCTTATACCTATGACAATTACTCACTTATTTCAATAAATGCAAACGTACAAAGAAAGAACAAAACAAGCCTCCTCTACTAACTAAATGCAGAAAATGCACAAATTAGGAACACTTTAGACGATATTGAGGAAATAATTCATCAATTTTTACTGAATGAAAGCATAGAAAATATAATTGTTTAATACAATCAGAAAAGAAAAACGTAACAAACTAGAATTTTGATAATTTTTGTTAAATTTATTTTGCGATTTTTGTTTCATTTTCAGAGGCTTACTTTTTTTCACAGGAAACGAATAAAATGCCTTTTTCACTATAATACAATAATAAATATTATCACAATACATTGTTTTGGTAATTAAAATCAATTTACATTAACAAGAACACAAATTTAACAGAATAATTTGATCAGTTAATCAATTCCTTATATATAAAAGGGTGGAAAATTAAAAACAAAAATTACCTGAAAGATTTTTTTTTAATGTATGTTCATGGGCATACTTAAAATAACATTAATGTTTCATATAAAATACTTATTAAGAATTGTTTAATAGAATTCTATAAACATTTTATAAATAATATTTTAAGATAATTCCAAAGCTTTCAGAGATGTTTCTTGAGTTGCCTTATTCTTTGTGTGCCGTGTCCCTTCTGGATGTAGGCGATCATGGACACCCACTTGCTTCTATTCCGTATCGTTCTGAACATTTCTCCTCTTGATATCTCTCCCAAACTCCGTTCCGTCGTCCACTTGCTCAAACCCAACAAGTATGTCTCACTTTGCTTTCCCCATCTCTCTTTCCCTCGATCTGACGTGTGAGTGTTAGATTCTCCAACCCAATATAACCTCATGCTTTTTTTTTTCATTGAATTGATGCATTTCAGAGATGAATAAAGATTTTTATCAAAAAATTGCTGCAAGTTTTTAATTTAGCAGCGCCAAAAATTATACGACAGAAAGAACACCGACTGGACTTTGGCATTCAGTGGAATATTTAATTTACAACAAACTATTTCTCCCAAAAGATTTCCATATTTCTTAAAATAAAATTTTGTATTAGTATTAAATATTTTTTATCATATAAAGCAACTATTTTTATTATATAGTCTACTCTATAAAAATGTGATATTCTAATATCTTAGATATATCATACATTCAAAATCTGTTTCGTTATTAAATGTTTGGCATGATATTTTATCGACATTTTGAGCAGTTATAGCCTGAATAAAACATTAACATTTAATTGAAGAATTGACTTAGTTTTTCTATATCAATTTTTTCAATAACATTTTTGAACTGTTATAAAATATGCAAAGAGTAATAAAAGTAGTAAAATAAGTAATTAAATTTTCGTGATCTGAAGTGTTTAATCTATTTTAAAAACAATTTTGACCACCAAGAGTTATATTGTATATCTATTTACGAAGGATCAGAAAATTTAAATTTTAAAGTTAAAATATTGTAAGTTAAAATAAAATTTTAAAACACTTACTTCAGTGTTTTAAATAATAAGCTTAAATCAATCCAATAGGGAAAATATTTCTTTTAAAAAAAATTAAATTGTAATTTAGGTATTTACATGCCCGACTCTATTTGTAGACCCTAGTTGCATGGCTGCCAGGCATTATATAAGTATCTCCTTGGCTCAGGCATATATCAGTTGTGCTGTGGCATTTAGTGGATCAGGGTGAACCAAGTCCTTAATGATCATAACCATAATATGTTTCCGATATGTGACAAATGTTAATGGCTCAAATTATGTCGAACATTGATGGAACATGGTGGAGAGGTTTATTCGTATGCAAGATCCTGCAACTAAAAATATGAGGTGACTGTGAATAACTATCTCGATCACATGTAGCAACATTTCCCCAGAGGTCTTCTGATCACTTGTGGAATCGATGCTATGTACAGATGCTGCGTATCTCCGAGTTAGAGAATGTCCTACACCATGTTAGGCAATTATTTCATGATTTTTTGTTACACCACTGTATATACATTCATACATCCGATCTCATTCTACATACATTCATACACCCGGACACACACACACACACACACACACACACACACACACACACACATATATATATATATATATATATATATATATATATATATATATTAGTCATCTACATACAAGCCTGTTTCGCTGCATCACAGCCCATCAGTGTGGCTAGACACATCCACTTGCTTCTGGCCGGGATCGAAACTCAACCAATTGGTGTGAGTCGGAGTCGCTTCACCCTAATCTATAGACGCATGGATTCAGAGAAAAGAAATGTTAACGAGTTGTATATAAGCAGTGTATACACACGTCAGTCACCAAATGAATTCAATTCATTCCTGAAGAGTAATGCATATATCGCAGGAGGGGAAACTGTTTTTAAAATTTTCTTTTCGTATGTATAAATTTAACTCAAATAAAAACATTTTTCTTTTATATATTCTCATACATTTACCAAAAATCACGCTTTTAATTGTGTCAGTGAATGCATGTGTGTGGAACTAGCATTTCTTTTAAAACATTCCAATTATCATTCAAATTTCCTAAACATCTGAGGATAATCAATATTTGGTTGAATAATAATAACCATGGAAATATGTATATTTAATCTACTTTTTTAGCGTGTTCGTATCTATCTTCTCAGTCATATCCGCGTCTATCTATAACTGTTACTGATAATAAAAAAAAATGAAAACTATATATATATGTGTGTGTGGATGCATTAATCTCTAGTATCTATATGGATATATTCTTGTGCTTTAATCTATCTACATGCATCACAAATGTTTATATCTGATGAAGTTGTCGCCGGAAAGCGCGAAAAGATTACAATCGCTCATCGCTAACTTTTTTCACCGCCATTTTTATTTTTACTTTTTACCACCATTTTTACTGCCATTTCAGTTTCTGGCGCTTCAAAGTGTCGCCAACTTTTTTTTTATTTTTTTTCAAATCCAGCGTTTGTTTTTAATCGCTTCTAAAAACAACCCTTTAGGGTTTATAGACGCATTAAAAGAAAGAAAAAAGACACTTATTTTATTATGTTTCTTAAATATGTTTAACTCTGCACATTTATGTGCTCACGAAGTGCTAATGACGTAATAGTGTGTCGTCACAGGAAAAAGAATGGGCTGTCCTAGTTCGAATTCCGTGTGCAGCTCTGTTCACATTCTTTTAAAAGCCCCACGGATGTGCGTTGTGGTGCATTGGATATCGGCTCGGAACGAGAAATCGAGGAGCCGAGTTCGAATTCCAGCCGAATTCATTGCATTCACTTACGCGCAAATACCCTTGGGAAAGGTATTAACCGGTCTATTCCTTCCAGTTATGGGTTAAATAACAGGACAGATTGGGTTCTATAGCCTTGGTCGGCAACCAGTCTACCGCAGAAAGCAATGGCAACCTACTGCAGGATAATCTTCTACCCAGTCAGTCATGTCTCTTTCGAGACATGATCGCCCAAGCGTGTATCACGTATGGCATTTAACTGACTGACTGAATGCTCTTTGGGGAAAGGAGGAGAAACTAGAAACTTGCGCTAAGTAGTTGGACAAAATCCTTTTATCTCTGGCATGTCGCATTAGTTGATGAAGATGAGAAAGACTAAGTGACTATTTTGGCAAATTATTCCTACCTCATCAGCAGTAACGATATAAAAGTTCTTACATTTATTGCTAGAGACATTTCTCTCTCTCTCTCTCTCTCTCTCTCTATATATATATATATATATATATATATATATATATATATATATATATATAATTCATTTGTTTAAACATTATTTTTAATGGATACCCATGTTTGAGTAGATGCTCTGCTTTTTATTATTAAACAGTAGATTTATTTACGAGGGTCATTCAATAAATAAGGTTAATTTTTCGGTATAAGAACTTCTAATATAGATAGAAGCTTAATTACTTTCATTTTTTTTTCCTTTACTTCTTTTTCAAAGGGATTTAATTTTTTTGTAGATTGAAAAAAACTTTGAGGGTTTTGGAGATTAACAAAGATGGCCGAACAAGAAGCATGCTCCAGGATTGAACAGAGGTCAGTTATCAAGTTTTTGTTTGCTGAAGGGTGCAAACCAGTTGAAATTCATAGGAGAATGTCAACTGTGTATAATGCCACATGTTTCAGCTAAAAAATGTCAACAAGTGGGCTAAATTGTTTAAAGAAGTTTGAAAGTGACGATGAAGTCAAAAGTGCTGTGAGCGATTAGATGAGACATCAGTCCAAAGATTTTTACGCTGAGGGAATACGGAAGCTTGTGCACAGATGGGAAAAGTGTGTGACACTGCTGTTTTTTTTTTGTTTTTGTTTTTTTTTTGTTTTCTTTTTTAAGTAAGCTTCTATCTGTATTAGAAGTCCTCATACCGAAAAATTCAACTTATTTCTTGAATGACCGTCATATATCTATTGGCCCGAATAATCGAGAAATCTTGGTAGAAAAATACGTATCCTAACAATATTAGGATGTAAATAAATATGTTGTTTAATAACAAAAAAATAGAGCATCTACTGAAATATGGGTATTCATTAAAAAATTAATAATATTTAAGCAAATAAATTTCAAATATGTCGGATTTCATTCATTTCGTAAAATTTCATATATATATATATATATATATATATAGTATATCGAGGCAGCAAGTAATTTTCTAAACATATGTTGCTAAATATAAGAGACAATGAATATCTATTATGTTTAATCATGAGCCGTTCTAAACGTCGTATTTTTGCTTTAATTTCAGTTGAAAACAAAGACAAAAATTCTCCAACATTTGGATAATTATTTATTAGTTTTCTTCTAAGCTTTCGGTTCACATGAGCCATCTTCAGAGAGGTTGTTTAAACTGAAATATTATAACATCCACCATCACCGACGATTTTATTTTGTGTTGACATAAAACTTCGCTTGGCAACGGCAATAGTTACCAAAAATAATAAACGCAGTTCTTAAATTTGCGATGCGGTTTTATGACGTCACACAGCGGGATAGCGCGAAATGACAACAAAACCATCTAGTCAAATGCAATGTAAAATGTTATTTCCTGTTTTAAAGTTGATTTTATTGAGTGTTGGTTGTTTCGATTTGATGTACATGGCCTCCAATATCTGCAGGTTCCTCTTACTGTGTGTATGAGTAAGGATCACCGTATTGTTGACCAAAATCTGTCTGATATTACCGACATGTTTATGTTTTTCAGAGAAATGTTGTTTAATAGTACGACGTTTAGAACGGCTCACGACGTTTAGAACGGCTCATGATTAAACATAATAGACATTCATTGTCTCTTATATTTAACAACATATGTTTAGAAAATATATATATATATATATATATATATATATATATATATATATAACATAGTGGTGATCCACGTATACCGTCTTAATATGTATAGGAAAGAATATTAAAATGTTTTGAATTTAAAAATGTATTTTTGGACAGTATTTGTTTATTTTTATCATTGTATTTTATATTTCAGCCCGCCCTCGGTCCTTCATCAGAAACAAGTGATTTTTAAATTTGAATTAGAAACGTATTTCGCGAGAGCGCCTGTGAATTTTTTGTTTACAACACGTCATGCGTTTTTTACACCACGTGACGTGTCTGTTGACAGAGTTTGTTTTACACCAAGTTACGCTGGAAGCGACAGATTTTATTAAAAAATATATTAGTAAACATAAATCTATCTTTAATAATACTTATAAATTTGTTTTAGATAAAAAATGTTTTGGAATGTCTGAAAAAATATTTTAGCTATTGAAATATTTGTAAAGATTCAAAACACCTAAGTCCCTATTTAACCCTAGCTTGTGTGTATTTAATTTTAAAATCCAGTATTTTTCTTTCTTTCTGCGTGTGTGTGTGTGTGTGTGTGTGTGTGTGTGTGTGTGTGTGTGTGTGTGTGTGTGTGTGTGTGTGAGTAGAACTAAAATTGGAGTCTATTAGTAAACATTTGCAATTTTCTAAAGTATGACCAGGTTGATTGAAATGGGCTGCTATTGGGGAGTATATTTTATTCTGACGTACACTCCCGTTCAAAAATTTAAGACCACTTAAAAATCTTTAAAAAGAAATTATTGTTTACAGATAGATTTTAAACTCCTCCCACTTAAGTTTACCAGTACTACAATCTAAAAGGTTATGGAAACAAAAAGCTATATTCCAAACATTTTATGTAGAAATTTACATTTTTATAAAATGAGGCGATTTACAAATAATAAAATAATTTAATAAAAGATTTACAAATAATAAAATATATGAAAATTATAAGACCAGAGACAAAAATTCTACGAAATTGTAGAAAAAGTGTATGAAAATATTTAACAACCAAATTTAATAATGAAGTCTACCTCCACTGCTTTTGATGACTTCAAAAATTCTGTCGGGCATGCTAGAAATAAGCGTTTCCATTAAGGTGCGGGAGATGTTGCTCCAGCTTCTGAAGATGGCTTCACAAAGTTTATTTTTTGTTGAATATTGTTTGCCATTTCGATAAACATCTCTTGTCATTCATCCCCAAACATTTTCAATTGGGTTCAAGTCCGGTGAGCATGCAGGATATCCCAAGAGATGGACCCCATTTTTTTGTAGAAATGTCAACGTCCGTCTTGCAGCATGGATTGC
This sequence comes from Ascarosepion bandense, assembly GCA_037127315.1. Taxonomy (NCBI): domain Eukaryota; kingdom Metazoa; phylum Mollusca; class Cephalopoda; order Sepiida; family Sepiidae; genus Ascarosepion; species Ascarosepion bandense. Next base: position 3,997,649 of record JBBBDQ010001302.1, read on the forward strand.
AGCATTATCCTGTTGGAATGACCATCCATCCCCACACAAACGATAGCTCTCCGTCATCAAAGATGCTTTTTGTAGCATGTTAACACAACCAGCCGCTCTCTGACGACCCTGCATCACCTGGAGCTCTATCGTCCCTCTGTAAGAAAAGGCACCCCATACCATTAGGGACCCTCCACCACTATGACGTGCGGAGAAAATTTCAGGAGGCATGTTTTTGTTATACCAATATCGTTGGAAGCCATCAGGACCATCGAGATTGAATTTTTTCTTATCAGAAAACAGGACTTTCTTCCACTTCTCAACGTCCCATGTTTGGTATTCACGACCAAACTTTAAGCAGTCTAACTTGTGACGTGGAAGCAGCCGAGGAATTTGTTTACGCTTTTTATTTACCATGCCTTTTTGTCTTAAGTGTCGTCTGATGGTTACGGGACTGCAATCAGCATCTGTGACTGCCTTAATTTGACTAGAAGTAAGTCCCCCTTCTTTCATAACAACCCGTCTTATTCTCCTACTCAATGCAGGAGAAAATTTGGGGGGGCCTACCAGAGGATTTTGCTTTTCCATAATTCTCACTGTTCTTTAGAAAGTTGCAAATCACAGTTTTACTGCGACTTACCTTAGATGCGATCGCCCGCTGTGACAAATCTTGCTTATGGAATTCTAGAATTCGAGAACGATCAACTTTGGTAAGTTTGCTTGCTTTAAGCATGGTAACACCTTTACGCAGTGATTGCTAATCTCTAACTGAACTAAAAACATTGGAATTGCCATAGATCTAACAATTTATACCCCTGGTCTTATAATTTTGATCATGTGTAAATCGCCTCATTTTATAAAAATGTAAATTTCTAAATAAAATATTTGGAATGTAGCTTTTTGTTTCCATAACCTTTTAGATTGTAGTATTGGTAAACTTAAGTGGGAGGAGTTTAAAATCTATCTGTAAACAATAATTTCTTTTTAAAGATTTTTAAGTGGTCTTAAATTTTTGAACAGGAGTTTGTGATTATTGAAGCGAAATTTAAAGCTATTACCAGATTTGCCAATATAGCCACTATTGGGACAAATTGAGCAGAAGAGAAAATATATGATGTTTTCGCTGTCACAAGTGAGGCTTGGTGGGTGCAATTTGATTTTGGTGTTGGGTACAGAAAATGTTGTGTCAGTTACCAAATGTTTACAAATTAAACAGCGTGGTTTCCGACATTTTAAATTTCCTGATAGGTTTGTATTATTTAAATATTTGTTAGAAGTGAGGATAGTTGATAGGTTGGGTGTTTGTTTCATTGCGTTTATGGGTGGTTTATCGAAAATGTCTTTGATTTTTTTGTTTGATTGGAGGTTCTTGTGCTCACTTTTTAAATTTTTGATAAGTGTGTTGGAATGTTGGTTGTGGTTAAAGACCATGGGAATTCGGTTGTTGTTTTTTCTTTTCTTATATGTGAGAAGTGTGTTACGATTTATGTGGATGGTTTTATTTAGTGCTTCTTTTATTATTTTTATTGGGTATTTACTTTTTAGAAATTGCTTTGTTAGGTTGTTAATGTTGTTTAGAAAATCTGGATGGTCTGAGCATATGCGTTTGATTCTTAGAAATGAGCTGTATACGATAGATCTTTTTAATTTAAGGGGTTGACAGTTGTTAAAGTGTAGGAATTTATGTTGATGTTGGTTTGTGGGTTTGTTGTATAGACTGGTGGAACGTATATATATATATATATATATATATATAAAAAGAAAAATTATTGGTTCAACACCCCCTTCTGAAAACTGTCAAATATTAATATCAGGCAGTATTTGCTAATGTTAATAAATACAAATGTTTAAAAAATTAACCCTCTAATTAAGATATTCATTAAAAAAACGATTAAGATTAGCTACTCCTGTATCAACAACATTTATAAAACTATCAACTCACACAATAACCATATTTTAAGAAGTTTCTATGGGATAAACAACAAAACTAGGATTGCATTCTCATGTAATTGTTGATCTAAAGAAAATTGTTCAGTGGAGGGCTGATGCAGATCTACCAGGATTATATAAAACATCACTCAATAAATCCCGGGCCTAACTACTAAAATAACTTTTAGGCAAAATTAGGTTCTGCACGTAATCCTAATAGTGTTAGAGATAGATGTAGCTTATGTTTAAAAGAAAAATTAGAATAATAAAATACAATAACTAAAGCCAACTATTGAATCAGGGGAATGAATTAGTCTTTAAATGTCTGCATAAAATCAAATTAAAATTCAAATTACCATAGAATAGGTTTAACTCAATTCGCTACTATATTTTCTTACATTTACTCCCTCTGATTCTTCTAATGCTGAAAGTATAACTAATTCAGATTCTTTCCCCTCTATATCCTCTATACACTTACCGTTTATAATTAATAAACGGTCCCCTCTCTGTGACCCTCAAACTTCCTTTCCATTTATTCATTACTTCTTTTTATTTATGTTTTAATAGTATTCTTAAACCATCACTTTTTTAATTCTTCATATAATCCCTAATTAATACCATAAGGTTAATATTCGGGATTTATTTTTATATAACGTATTCGTTTTAATACAAAAACCTCCCACCCTTCGCTGACCCGTGTCTCGTGCTTTCGTCTGATAAAATTCTACTTCCGACACGAACTCAGTTCACACCGGGGTTGACAAGACAAACAACTGACATCTTCGTTTGCCGAAACAGAATATTACTCAGATGAAGTGATTCAAAATTTTGTGTTTAATAAATATTTGTTTTGAAATTAAATACACTGAGCTCTCTTTGAGGATCATTTTTAATATATTATAATTTTTAGTATTAAATTACTAGCATCCATTTGGATTATTTACCAAAGAAAGCTTTCTTGATAATGATTGTTTAATGTCACTATATATATATATATATATATATATATATATATATATATATATATAGAGAGAGAGAGAGAGAGAGAGAGAGAGTATTCGGACAATTTCTACATAATTTTGCCCCAAAAAGAAAAACGAACACAAGAAAAACTAAATAAAAACATTAATTGCCCTCTTACACTTTTACAATTTTACAGACATTTTTAACGAGCGATATAAAAAAGAGATTGCTGCCCAAATAAATAATCATATATATATATATATATATATATATATATATATATATATATAAACATGCGGTGTAGATGTAGAAAACTCCAAAGGAGTATCCTGTATATAAAGTGGTAGGATAACTCTTTAGCAGAGCTCTAAATATATATGTATATAAATACATATAGAGCAAATATATGCGAAAATTAAGACAAACACGTTATTTCTTGGTTAAGTGGAAGTATAGATCTATTTCAGGGCCTGAAATAGATCTATACTTCCGCTTAACCATGAAATAACGTGTCTGTTTTCATTTATATATATATATATATATATATATATATATATATATATATGGGGGTGCTTGCATGTGTAAATTATTTACGGTAGTGTTTAAAAATTAATTGTTAGAAGAGCAACTCTAGTCTGACAACCATTTCTAAAGGTTATTTTTTATATCCGTCATACACTGCCGTACTAAAAGTCAGTGTGGTATGTAAAGAGAATAATTGGTGATGCCAACATCATGAAACTCAAACGGGATAAGATAGTGTGTGACAGACAAATGAAGCATCCCATTACTGATCTCTCGATTAGGTGTACTAAGTATGTACCGGGAATACCCAATGGAAAACATTGCAGCTTATCATGGACAGCACAGAGGCCAGTCGATGAATCAAATTATAATTGTTTGTGTTAACAGACAAGAAAATTACCTCAAGCCCCATCTGCATTCAATGAAAAAAGTGTCAAAGGTATATCCAGCCATCAGTTCTGCGGTCTTTAGCTTTTATGGGAGCAGAAGACCCAGCTCGACACCGGACCGTGATACGCATGGGTTCCTAATGTCTGTTTGTTTCCAATTGATGGTACGTGGTACGATTGAGGTGTGGCACAAAGCCCGTGAGACTGTGAAAGCAGTTGTCAACATAGCACTGCGGAGGCACTTGATAGTTCCATAATGGGGTGTTCGTGTGGCATAGGTTAGGTTCGTTAGTCCGCCTAAACATGTCATTGACCAGCGACCGCTATGTTGCATTGTTTTGTAGCTATTTGCATTTATTCACGTGTCCCAACAACTATAGCTTATTCAAGCAGGATTATGCACTGTATCATAGGACTCAAGTTGTCCAGAATTTGTTTGAAGAGCATTATAAAGATTTCCGCAGCTTTTGTTCGACAATAGCGTAAATGGGTAATTATGGATCATGACGGAGAGATATATTCTCAAGCAGGATCATTCAACGACAAAATTATGCATTGTAGAGTACTATCGAGGTAGGATGACGTCATTATTCTTAAGTCTTTTAACCACTTGGAGAATCGGTGCAATGTCGTGAAATGATAATTCACTAAGCAAAAAAGGTTCTATATAATACAAGGTAACTATCTCATGACTTTTGCCAATTTAATGTATAAGACTACATTAAATTTTAACGACTTTTACGATCATATATGAGAAACATAGCGTGTTGACAACATGGACGCTACTTTTGAGAATCAAAAATGAATAGAAGTCTAATTTATTTAAAAATATCAGTAAATTATAAAGAAAATCAATCAATATAAAACCTTTTTACTCGACTCTTGTCTATGGTATAGAGCACCATCTGGTTAAAAGAAATATATCTTCTAGATTCTGTGACGCTGTTTCCGTACCTACTGATTTGTTATTTTTATTTTTAAGATTATTTTCTTTAGAAAGACTTTTTTTTCTTATTTTGTTTTTTGAAATTTCAATACTCTATCTTAATTTAGTTTTTATATTCTTTATTCAAAACAAAAGATCTTATTTCATTAAGAATGTCTATGTGTACAAATGTAATCATAGATTATTAAAAAGAAAAAAAAGTTGAATTTTATTCGTTAAGGGATATGACAAATTTTCCTGTCGAAGTGAGATAGATTAATTTTTACATTATGCCAACTTTACACGAGCATAAACCTTATTAAGATTTTTTATTTTTTAAATGATGATTGCTGAAGAAGCAAATGAATTACAATGCAAATTATTTTCATTGAAATTAACGATACGCATATCCAATGAATGAATAATAAATATATATGTATCACTACCCGTTATATATATAAGAATTATTTATAAGTATTTATAAGTAAAAGATTTCGATCATCATGCCAAAAATATTTGGAAGTTATTTAATATGTAGGCGGTTAAAATTCGAATAAAAATTGCAAACCAAATATATTTGGCTCGGTACATAAGCAGTTCAATATAAGCACTGCAATGAAATAAAAAATAGGAAAGCGATTAAAAAAAGAGACAAAAAACATCTTTTGGAAATTCACCTCAAGAAAAACAAACAAAGAAAAATTATAGAAAAAGAAAAAACAGGACAAAAAGACTGGAATTGGCGTTGTTACTTCAGCAAGAAAACGAACGAGATTTCATCGTCAGCGTTTGTACTTTTTTCCCTTTTTTCTTCTTTATGAAGTGTCATTGCAAAAAATCAAATCAAGCAAGAGAATTGTACAAATGACGGATTGCACTAGGATAATGGTGGATCACAGCCAAAGGGTGACTCGTAAGAAAGCATTCGCAAAATAAAGATCAGTAATTATAACAATATTGTAAGATAAACGTAAAAAATAAACAGAATAGACATATAAATATGTATATGTCTACATGTATGTATGTAAGCGTGTATGTATATATACATTAGTTAAATCGTGTATGTGTGTAAATGTGTAAGAAAGTTTAAGGCAAGAAAATAAAAAGAAATGAAACAAGAATGGAAGATGGATGATTAGATAGAATCTGTGAAGATCAAATCACACACGAAGACCATTTATCGCTGTTTCGTTTACAATTGTTGAGCTCCCATCAATCTCAATCTATTCATATCTCTCTCTTATCCCACTATTTATCCCTCTCTCTCTCTATCTCTCTCTCTCTCTATCTATATATATATATATTACTCTGGTTTATATCTGTATGTGGTCATTGTCTCTCTAGTTACATATCTCCGGTCATTCTATCTATCTATCTATCTATCTATCTATCTATCTATCTATCTATCTATCTATCTATCTTCATCTATTTAAATCTTTCTGTCTTTCAAGTGATTTTGGCTGTGCGCCTATTTGACAATTACGATTATTGCTGAAACTCCTACCACTTAAAGGTAGCAGCCAAAATGGTTGCCTACCCACACGACTTCGTCCTGTCCGACCCCAATTCGTCAAATGAACAGAGCTGGCCTCTCATCTGACAAGTGAAAAAAATATGTTCTCCTTTCGTTCATTTCCGGTGGTTACCTTTTTTTATTAACAGACACAGTGCAAACTGCGTCATCTTTGCTTCGACGCTATACGTTTTGTGTCCTGAAGATTCTGAAGGTCATCGAGATGGCAGAAAGTTTGGTGGCGCTTAGGACATGCAAGAGCATTGAAGAAGATGCCAAGAACGCATGCGCAGCAGTCAAACACAACCTGAAACAAGATTAGCATACACACACATGCACACACATACACACACATACACACACATACATATGGTTAAATATAGAAAACAATATATATATATAATATATGAGCTTAAATATATAAGCGTATACATTTATATTAACTAAGATACGCACATGAAAAAATTAGCATGCAAACACGCTTATATAGAAATAAGTGTGTGTGTGTGTGTGTGTGTGTGTGTGTGTGTGTGTGTGTGTGTGAAAGAAAGTAGGTGCGTGTGTACGTGTATGAAAGTGAGAAAGCAAATAGGCCCATGATATTAAATGTAAATTTTACTAATTTCCTTCCTTTTAATTTTCAGTTTTACAAATTGACAAATGTATCTCGTACAATTGGAAATAATGACTATGGTGCTTATAACTTTATCTTAGAACTATGAGTATATTTAAAAACAAATCGTACTATTAGAGATTTCTATGATCAAATGCATATTAATTCAGTTAAATTCCATATGTGATACACGCTTGGGCGATCATGTCTCGAAAGAAACATAACTGACTGGGCAAAAGATTTTCCAACAATAGTTTGCTATTACTTTCTGCGGTAGACTGTTTACCAGGCAAGGCTATAGAACCCAATCTATCCTGCTATTTAACACATAACTGGAGGAAAGAGACGGATTAATACCTTTCCCAAGGGTATTTCTGCGTAAGTGAATGCAACGAATTTATCTGAAATTTGAACTCGGCTATCTCGTTCCAAGCTGATATCCACTGTACCTCAACGCACATTCATATTAATTACGTGTACGAATTGTTGATTTTACCCAAGTCAATAAATTCTCTAAAAATAAGCCGTTTCATTTACGCAAGACTAAATTTGAAAAGATATATTCATCTTTATATTTATTACTAAAAAACTTAAATTTCGATTTTCATTCCCCCTCGTTACGGTGGATAAACGAGACCTACGGCATCCGCGGTATATTTATGTCAGCGACTGTTTCCACACTGAGGTGCTCATATTTTCAGGACCTTGTCCATCATATGCACGTTTTTATAATTTTTATTGTCTATGATTTTCTTTATTTTCTGTCTATTCTATTAAATAAAAACTGTTTTTTTCTGAAAAACTTAGAAAAGAATTAATATCCAACGCACATACACATACGCACACACATCCCTCTCTCTCTCTCTCTCTCTCTCTCTCTCTCTCTCTCTCTCTCTCTCTCTCTCTCTCTTTATAGATAGATAGATAGATAGATAGTTAGATAGATACTGGACACGGAAATTGTCGATCTCGACGATACGTCATATCAAATTTATGCTCGATTTGTTTTTTGTTTTTTTTGTATGTTTTAAAGTTTCAGTTATTAATAAAACGTCACATTTTTTTTAATATTACAAGAAACAAATATTAATTCAATTTTTCTTTCACTTCCTTTTTGCCGCATAACATTTCAGGATGTTAAAATGCTTCTATTGATGTACAACTCTTCTTTTCTACTAGTCTTTATGCATTAACTACAGAGTAAACAAAATACGCATCACATATATATATATATATATATATATATATATATATGCATTTGTGTATGTGTGGATATAGGTGAGTAATCTTATATTGTGCTTATCTTAGTGATTTGGGAAAACAAAAAAGAAGGAACAAAATAAAGAAACGAAGAAAGAAGGGATCATTCGAGCTTGTAAGTTTAAAAATTCAATACTGACTATACAAAGTATCAAAGAATGCTAAGTTAAAAAAAAAATAAAGAAGAGTGAAGAAAAAGAACATGGAGAAATTATTTACAAAGAAAAAAGAAAGAAAGACAGAGAGAGAAAAAGAATGAAAGTTACTTTATCAAAATTCCATACCTCAAACGATATATCATGGCACAAAATGAAAATGTTCAAACGTTATCAACACTGAAAGGGCAAAAAATCAGCGAACGCATAATGAGAAAAAATAGCTGTCATGTGTAATAAATGAGAAATACTAAAAGGTTTCCGTATATTTAAAAGAATTAATCGAAGTCAGTGGGATCGGAAAATCACAAATAGAATGACATTGGTAAAAGAAAGAGAAATTTCAGTTGGAAAAAAGAAAAGAAGCGTGAAGAAAAAAAGAGTAAAATGAAGAGATTATAACATCATGGAAGTAAGCAGTTAAAAATGCAAGGATGAAGTCAAAGAAAAGTGGGAGGAAATAAGGAAAAGGAAGAGTAGAAGTAAAAATAAGTCGCGAGGTTGCGGAGCAGAGGAAGAGCAAATGCTAAGTTTGGGGCTAAAAATCAGAGAAACGAAGTGAAAAGGAAAACGCAAACACATCCATAGAGAAATAAATGAAAGTTTGGAAAAGGGCTTCATCAGAGAAAAACAAAGAACAAAATACGTGGGGGGGGGGGGGTTTGCTTAGCGGCATAAAATCTAAATAGTTTGAACGCAATTGAATACCTTCAACTACACATAAAAAGTATTGTTGACCATTTAATTATTAATAAGGTTTTGCTGTTGGTATTTTTTTAAATAGAAAAATGCGTTGCTGGTATTTTTACTATAAAATTTATTTAAAACTTTCATAGTGTTTTGTTTTTGTTTGAGTGTTCACTATTTTCTCATAGCTGGGACCCTGACAGGTGCAGCCACCCCGGGTCAAAGAGAACCACCCCGGGTCAAAGAGAACCTGAGAACAAAAGCAATTAAAAGGTAGTTCCACACTCCTCAAAACCTAATCTCATGATCAGCGGCCTTACTGGCAGATATAGTGTATCGTCATACCCAGGACTGGATATTTGTTGAAATAGCGCAAAAGTAAATGGTAAAGAATGAAAAATAAAAAATCATATGCAATTTAAACTGATAAACAGCAGCAAGAAGGTTGATAATTAATTAATTAATTAATACTACTACCATTATTATTATTATTACGTTTGAAACAGTATTTTTACTAATATCCGGGGCATTCGTACTAACTTTCCTAGCGTAGAAGCTTTCCTCCACGAAAAGTCCCCGGACATCCTAGCGCTCTGTGAGACTAACCTCAAGTCTTCAATTCCCTCCTCTGACTTCTCCATCCCTGGTTATCTCCCCCTCTTAAGGAAGGATTCCACTGTCCACATACATGGGCTAGGGTGACTTCACTCGAATCTACTGACCACCAATATGTATGTCTCCGTCTGTCTCTCTTCAGTTCGGTTAGTTACCTTTTCTTTCTTTACCGTTCTCCCTCCTCTCCTGACTGCTCCCTTCTATATAGCATTGCTGACAACATAGATAAGGCTATTTCCTACCAGCCATTCGCTCACATATTTGTATTCGGAGATCTTAACGCCCATCGCTCTGAGTGGCTTAAAGACTCTATTACTGATCCAGCGGGCATCCACGCCATGAACTTTGCTATTTCCCAATCCCTTACGCAAGTGGTGGACTTCCCAACTCGCTTTCCAAGCACTCCTTCTGGACACTACTCGCTGATATATGTTTTACCTCTGCACCTGACGCCTGTCAAGTCTCACAGCTTTGCCCTCTCGGCAACTCCGACCATGCTGTTGTCTCTCTAAATATTTCTTTTCACTCTCGCTCCCCACCAGGAGCCTCCTACCTATAGGACCTCCTAGGTCTCGTCATGAGTGAAAGCTGGCATTGATGCCTTCATACCTACCAGGAAGTATTGTCTAGAAAGTACTGTCTAAAACCTCATTCATCTCCATGGTTCTCTCCTGCCTGTTCGGCCGCCATTGTCCACAGGAACCATTACTTCCGACTATTCCGGAGACAGTCATCTGAACACAATAGGCGCCTATTCACATCTGCTCGTAATGAGTGCAAGAGAATCCTGAATGACGCCAAACGGTTGTTTGCTGAGAGAATACGACAGCGCATAGCTGACCGCAAGTTCGGCTCCAAGGACTATTGGCAGTTATGCAAACGGGTGCTGAACAATAGCAAATCCTCAATACCTCCTTTAATCAATGACTTTGAGGTTCTCACGTCATCTGCGGACAATGCTGAGTGTTTTGCTCGCAGATTCTCATCCAACTCCACATTTGACTCATCTGGAGTACCCTCACCCGACTTCCCTATTAGAATTGAGGTCAAACTGTACGACGTATATATTACCCCGACAGTAGTATCCCGAGTAATTTCAAAACTCGACCCCCATAAGGCGAGCGGTGATGATGGAATGCCGGTGATAGTCCTTAAGAGGTGTGCTCCTGAACTCTCCCCTGTCCTCTCTAAACTGTATAACTACTGCCTTTCTACTTCCTGTTTTCCTGCATGCTGGAAGTTCTCTTCAGTCGTTCCTGTATTTAAGAACTGTGATGAACCCTCGGACCCATCCAACTATCGCCCTATCAGTCTTCTACCAATTTTCGGGAAAGTGTTCGAGGCCATAATTAATGCTGAAATAGTTCAACATCTTACTGCCCACAAACTCTACTCTGACAGGCAGTATGGCTTCCGCTTTGCCAGGTCCACGGCCGACATGCGAACAACCGTAACGGAGTACATGCTCCAGGCCCTTGATTAGTCAGGCGAGGCTCGTGCTGCTGCTCTGGACATCTCCAAGGTTTTTGACAGGGTTTGGCACCCTGGCCTCTAAGCAAGTTACGGGGTTACGGTATTACCGGACGTTTGCTTGATCTAATCCAATCTTTTTTAAACAACCGCAAAATGAAGGTCGTTTTGAATGGCCATGCCTCTTCATCCTACAGCACAAATGCTGGTGTCCCACAGGGCTCTATCCTGGGCCCGACGCTCTTCCTTATTTTCATCAATGACATCACAGATGAGATCAAGTGCCAAGTAGGCATCTACGCAGATGACACCACAATTTACTCCCGCGTCAGTAAGAAAACGGACAAACATAATCTCGCTGCGTCAATTTCAATGCGTCTAAGACCAAGCTGTTATCTGTCAATCATCACAGGCAACCTCTTCTGCCTCCCATAAGCATGGACCAAGCGAGTCTCCCTGAGAGCAATACACTGCGCCTCCTCGGCTTTACCCTCTCTTCTAATCTCAAATGGAACCACTACATAGAGACCATAGCTAAATCCACTGCTAAGAAGGTTGTGTAACTGTGTCGGGCCAGGAAGTTTTTTCCGCCTGAATCCATCCTGCATATATAGAAATCAACCATTCGTCTGTGCATGGAATACTGCTGCCATATATGGTCAGGGGCCCCTGCCGTTCATCTCAGTGTCCTCGACAGGCTCCAAAGGAGAGTCTGTAATGTGATAGGTACTGACTTGGCGGCTCGACTACAGCCACTTCCCCACCGACGAAATGTGGCCTCCCTTTGTCTGTTCTATAAATACTTCCATGGCTTATGCTCGAACGAACTTAAGTCACTGGTGCCTCTGCAACAGGTGTTTACTCATGCAACCAGATTGGCAACTGGGTCCCACCCATTCACAGTTAGGTTAGCCAAATGCAGACGACAATTCTACTCCTGCAGCTTCCTCTCTCGCATTTCCTGCCTGTGGAACTCGCTCCCGTATTCTTACTTTCCTGACTGTTACAATTTAAATGCAAGGTCAATACTCATTTATTAACCACTTGACTCTAATTCTTTCCCCACCCCGTACATCCTTTCCTTTCTCTCCACCTTTGAAACTGTCATCACACCTGCATTCTCATCTTTCTATTGCTCCTTTCTATTGCTTCCTTTCTAACTGGTTCGTCTTCCTCTTCACTCTCTTCTAATTAATCTTTTTACACTTATGTAGCCCCCTGCACATCAGTGGTATTACTGCCTTGCTCGGGGTGATACGATTTTAAAAAAAGTCTCGAAACACGTTGTGAATCGGCGTGAAAAAATAGAACTATTTTTCAGAATTCAAACAATATTAGTAATAATAATTGTGAGATTAGGCATTACCTTATAAGGAAATTTTCTGCATTCATTGGCCGACCAGTTTGCGTTACGGTCGGTTGAAATTTGCAAAATCTTTCTCTGAGAACAGTTTTTTAGGAATATAGGTTTCTCGAGTCTCGTCGTCCTGTGGCCTTGGCCAAGATAGAACTCACTACACCCCTCCATCATTTCCTGTGCATTTTGGAACCCTGGCGCAGTTTATAGCGAAATTCCTTATCTTGTCAAATAGCTGAATACTTGATGCTTCGCCAGGGCTACCAAGGGTGTTTTTATTGTGACACCAACACTGGATGGGTTACCTCCAGGCCCCATCCTGTTATTTAACCCATAACTGAAGGGAAGTGACGGATTAATACCTTTCCCAAGGGTACCAGGGCTTAAGTGAATGCAGGGTACTCAACTGGAATTCGAACTCGACTCACCGATTTCTCTTTCCAAGCCGATATCCACTGCACCACAACGCACATCCGTCACTGAACGCTTACAGCGCCTGTATATCCCCAAGTTCGGTGATCGAATGAGAACCGGTGTATTCAACGTGATATGCCGTAAAAGTCTATTAACTATTGTTGTTCTTTCGACTCAGCTTCAGTATGTTGTGACCTTTGCTGGTGCTGTTTAAACAGTCGATAATATTAAAATCGAAAGAAAAGTCTTAAGATTTTATTTTGTATTATGTTACATTCCTGTGTTATTAAATGTTATTTAATTTTTAATGTTACTTGAATTTTTCAGTTGCAATAAAAAAAAAATGATCGTTAAAATCAGTCAGTCAGTTAAGTGCCATACGTGATACACGCTTTGGGCAATCACGTCCCGAAAGAGACATGACTGACTGGGCAGAAGATTATCCCGCAGTAGGTTGCCAATGCTTACTGCAGTAGACTTGTGGCCGACCAAGGCTATAGAACCCAATTTGTCCTCCATAACAAGAGGGAAGAAACGAATTAAGTACTAAACCTAATTTTCAGTGGGAAATGTGCAAATGTGTTTGAATAGCACAAACCAAAATCTGTTGAAAAAATGGAAAAAACAATATTCAATATAATTTTGAAAATCAAAATTTTTCACTCAAGCCAGAAAATTTTAGTGATTACTAAAACAATTTATTAGTGGCTGTCACCATTCCAGCTGATAAAAGAGTGAAATCGAAGGAGAGTTAGAAGGTGGAGAAATGTTAAAACGTTACCAAAAAATCCTCGAACTAAGGAATATAAAGCTAACAGTAGTACTAATTATTATTTGGACACTTCGATAAATTCTGAAAAATGAACATGGAAGATTGAAAATTCCAAAGAGTTGAATGTGTTTGAATAACAGTATTATTTTTTATTAGTAAAAGAACACTAACGCTTTAAGGAGATTTGTCATCAATTGATACCCAACAAATATTTCCGAAATATTCTGATATGACAATTCATACAATAATAAATAAAATGGTAGTGAAATGAAAATTGATACAAACAGAGAAAACGGTAATGATAATAATAACTAATGAATTAAAGAACTCAAATCAACAGATCGACGGACTAAACCTTAGGCCACAAAGACAACATAGACATCTGATATGTAAAAAGAAAGTAAAGCGGAGAAAGATCGTCTATATCAAAGACTGAGTCGCAACCACCAAAATAAAAATAAATAAATATCTACTAAATTGCAACGAATAATTTTTAAGAATTTCTCGATGCAGTACGATTAGAAATTAGAAGAAAAAATAGGAGACATATGAAGAACGGAACTCAAGAAAGAAATCGGGAAGAAAAAAATGAGGAATAGATTTTAATATGAAAACCTTTGGCTGAGAAATATGAACATTAAGAAATGTGAACGAAATGATAATAGCCATAATCATGATAGCACTTAAATAAATCTTAAAACCCTAGCAAAGTAGACAGATGGAAAATTAAAAATCTTGGAAGTATATGGCAAAAATGCTGAACATTGTAATAGTGAATTTTTACCAAAAATACTGAGGAAGGTGCTAAAGAATAGAAGATACCTGCTGTTAATCTTCACTGATAACCAAGATATATATATATATATATATATATATATATATATATATAAACGAGTGAACATTGAAGTCAATACTCAGGGGCGATAGACTGTTTCATGCTAGGCGCAATCATCAGGCCAAATGCGTTGAGTTTTCCACGGCTATTTACATATACGTGTCAGTGAGGCATTGTGGGTAATCCTTCTAACGGATATTTTGGCGGGAGTTGCTTGATTATTTATTTATTTATTTATTTGAGCAAATCTATTTGACTTGTTATTTGTTTATTCTTTTGCTTTTCGACGATTAATTGATTTATTTGGATTTGTTATTTATTACTTATTTTATTTTTTATTTTTTATTACTTTGTTTTATTTTTTATTATGATTTGTTATTATTTTATTCATTTATATTATTTATTATTTATCTATTGTAATGGATGTTATATCGTCATCGGTTTGTTAATTTGTTTATAATCTATTATTAGTTTTCAATTTTTAAGTAACGTAGCAAAAAATTGTTTTCATGTCCGCATTTTGATATTAGTTCGGATCGTTTATTTATTAGTTTGTTTGGTCAGGGAAGGTAATAATAGCTATTTTTTCCTCCAGGCAGAGTCTGCAGGTTTTTGGTTGATTGTTGTAGGCCGATGTTCTTTTTCGTATTTTCCATGTTATTTTGGGGGTGATTTGGGTTTTGTTTTTGACTTCCGAGATGTATTTAGAAAGCATTTTCTATTTGTGAAGGATGTTTTGTTTGTGTAATGTCTTTGTTTCCAGGGTCCTTCTGTTACTCCTATGTATATTTTTTCCTCATTATCTGGTGATTTTACCGTCGCTTGGTATATATTACGTTGTTTTGTAAACAATTACAGTTTAGTTGGCATTCATTCCTTATTCTGCAGTTACACGTGGCTGTGGTTTGTTCGGGTTGTTTGTTGATGTTATTTCTGTTGTGCCTTTTTATTTTTTGTGCCATGTTCTCGGTGCAGCTGTAGATGATTTTCACTGTGTTTTTGTTAAATATATTGTGAAGAGGTCTTGATTCCTGGAAGTGTTTGTATAGGAGCTTGAAGAATATTTTTTCTATGTTAGTTTTTACGTTTTTATTATATGGTGGGTTGAAACATATGATATTTCTCTTCCTGTTGTTATTTTTTGCTCTCTGTGGTGAGTATGTGCGTACTGTATTCATTTGTATATATATATATATATATATATATATATATATATATATATATATATATATATATATTTATGTATATACAAATGAATAGGGACGAAGAAAATAATTGCAACGTTCAATAATTGTAACGTTTATCACAATCAATGTCAAATACTTGATGAGATATTGTCCATTCAATGTCGAAACAAAATGTACAGTTTTGTAGTAGTTTGTAGATCTCACATGTTCTAACGTAATAATTAATAATATACATTACATAGAAAATGTGTGCTTGAAAAGTAATATTCTTAAGATTATATTACACCTGGAAAAAACAAGAGAAAATATTCTAGTAAAGTAAATAATAAGAAATTTCTTACTTACATATTGCAGCCTAAAATAGTTCAAATTTTATTTTTAGCTGCAATATTTTAAGTAAGAAATCTTTTATTTTTACTTCACTAGAATATCTTGTCCTGTACTTTTCCAGGTTTAATAACTTTTCGGACAACACATATTTTGAAGTAACTTTTTTTCTACTGGACTAAAAAATTTTTTTCAAATGTAGCTAATGGGATGTTCTAGCTAACTGTAAACTGTTTGAAATTTGGTTGAGAACTGAATTAGTGGTGAAGCTTAAAAGCTGCCTACATTCACTCAATATATTCAACAGCTATCTTGGTTCGATCATATATATCTGAAGTGAAAATAAATGATATTTATAATTCTTCTTTTCTATGTGCCTTGTCCTTTCAGAACGTAGGAGATCATGGCCTTCCACGTCTTCCTATTCCTGGTGGCTCTTAGCACGCTTTCTCCTGTAACACCACGCAACCCCCGTTCTGTAATCCACATACAAAATATTACATCACCAATGTCTGTCAGCTCTTTTCCAGCAGGCAAAACTTTCCTATCACGAAGGTCTGTCAGCTCTTCTCCTACAGGCAAAACTTTCACATCACCAAAGTCTGTCATCTTTTCTCTCACAGGAAAAACTTTCACCTCAACAATGTCTGTCTGCTCTTCTCTTAGAGGCAAAACTTTCACATCAAGGTTTGTCAGCTTTTCTCATACATGCAAAACTTTTATATCACCAAGGTCTGTCCGCTCTTCTCTTACAGGCAAAACTTTTACATCACCAAGGTCTGTCTTCTCTTCTCCTACAGGCAAAACTTTTACATCATCAATATCTGCCCGCTCTTCCCCTACAGGCAAAACTGTCACATCACCAATGTCTGTCCACTCTTCTCTTACAGGCAAAACTGTCCTATCACCAAGTTCTGTCCGCTCTTCTTCTATGGGCAAAACATTTACATCACCAAGGTTTGTCAGCTTTTCTCCTACAGGAAACTTTCACATCACCAAAGTCTGTCAGCTTTTCTCCTACAGGCAAAATGTTTACATCACCAAGGTCTGTCCGCTCTTCTCCTACAGGCAAAACTTTCACATCACCAATGTCTGTCAGCTCTTCTACTACGGGCAAAACTTTACGTTCTGTGCGTTCTGGTTTTTTTCCCAAAACTAAAATCGTCGCCGGAAGAATGTGCAGCTTATAACGATCCATAAGTAAAGCTTTGTGGGATGTTTTGATAAATTTGAAGTATGCTGTGAGGAGCTTTAGAAGGAAGGAAGAAGTTGCGATCAGTTAACTTTCAAAACCCTCCTGTATTTTATAAATCAGTGAAAATTAACCTAAACTTTGTTTTTATTATTCAATTTGTTGTCTAAATAAATTTATCTGTGCCCCGTACTTTCGGCCTTGTGCCACAACTAAACTACGTTTAGTAAATCACTATTATATCTTATTAACACATAGCCCGTCTACATGTACTGCCCCGTGTATTTTGCCCATGACCAGGTGGTTGTTCACTGGGACTTAGTTCAAATTGCACCCCACTGCTTTCTGATGCGTTTTAGCCAAGATAAACGTCTAAAGTCTGTTCCACGTCTTCTGTCGCTTTGCTATACTACTATGAGAAAAGTCAGCATCGTGTTTCTGTTTTTGCAAAGCATCTATCAAATCTATAAAGGAAGCATTTCAATCTTATGACAGCCTGCCTTAAATATGGGGATTAACAACGGCGCATTTTAATGAGTGATTAAAATTTGTTTTTGAGGAAGTTTAGAAATCACTTTAATTGGAAGTGCAATTGACGTAATGGTTATCAGCACAAATAGTGGAAGGGTCAAGTCGGGGTTCAAATTCCATCCATGTTTATTTCATTCACTTCGCATTAATGTCCTTTGGAAAGGAATGAATCGATTTCTGCTCGCCTCAACTATAGATTAAATAGTACAAAAGACTGAGCACTCCAGCCCTCTTTAGTAGCTAAAGATGAAGACTAAATTATCATTATGTGTAAAATGATGATCTTTAGAATTAGACAGATGAAGAGAGCGATAATGTTGATAACATGAAGATGACGAATAGATACAGTACAAGCAACAGACTTGAAAGAGGAAAGATGGCCTAAAAATGTCTATTCAATTCAAATAGAAAACAATAAAAATCACATCTATTATTATCATAAGCAGTTATGACAGCGATAGTCTCTGACATGGCTGACAAAGAGAGTAACAGCGATTAGCAGTGACTGTCTGAATATCTAAGAAGAAGCGTTTATACAAATAATTATCAGTACTTTTCTTCATCAGCTCTAGTTCGCCAGTGACGAGAACTTATGTTCAGAGAAACGGATAAAATGAAAAAAGTTCATTTAAACATGAAAACAAAAGTGAATTCAAACAATCCATTTGTAATTCGAACTCAGTTCGCTAAATTGGTATACGCGAGCAGCTATATAGATTAAAGAATGAATATCTATAAAGATATTTAAAAAATTGAATTGATTTGTGATTTTGAAAACTGACGTGATTATCAAACGTTGATGCATCAGTGATTTTCATTTTACTAAGTCTAAATAGATAAAGAAACGATATAAACAAAATATTCTAGCAAGAATATATATATATATATATATATATATATATATATATATATATAACCAACCAAAATAACAATAAAGCTATTAATGCGTGAAAAAAACATGAAATTGACATGAGAATTGGCAAAATCCGATTCTTAAATAAACCAAGAATAAAAAAGAAAAAAAAAACAGGCGGGAAAAGAAAGAGCAACGGAAATTGAATATTTGTTTAGGTGGCCAGCCTCCGGCCGAGTTGGCCAATATGAGATGCCATGATAAATGACCGACAAGGCTAATGGAGCATCGATTCACCATTCATTACGACCAAAGATCCAAATGTATCAATTAAAATATGTTTTCTTTTCTATTCGACATTGTCACTTCGCAAACATATAATCGTATGTACTGAAAAGCGCAAACTACATACTTTCATATAAGACTTTTTTTTAACGGTCTCCATATATATATATATATGTGTGTGTGTGTGTGTGTGTGTGTGTGTGTGTGTGTGTGTGTGTGTGTGTGTGTGTGTTCAAAATGACCTTCGCTTGCTTATACACACATATGCATCCGTCAGATCATTGACTGGCGGAGGCTTTCAAATATTCCCACAGAGTGTTCTATGATTTTGCAGGCGCTCATGGGACGTTGATGAAGCGTCACTGCATTATTTATGTCTGTTGCATAAAACAATTTTTTTAGATGGCCCCACAGAGAAACGCGCAGTATATGTAACCGGTCCTCTCCTACCTATCAATCTTTCATGGTAGATGTCAGCCTGTGCATCGCAAACAATGTGACTAAAATATATGAAATTCATCAAGAAAGGAATCGTAGTTTTTTCCTACACAAGTACTTTTGATCTCCACCAACATCATCTTCAGTGGTAAGTTACAAAGACAAAGCTTATTTTAACTGTGATAAAAATCTGTATTTCTTTGTGATGGAGATTTTTTAAAAAAAATACGTGTGAACGCGCCCTGTTATAATTATATTTTCAAACAATTACATTTATACGTAGCAGCTATGGAATTTTTTGCAAAACACATTTCAATATTAGCGAGCAGACCGGAAACTGAAAACATGAAAAATGTCATTAGATGATTGTTAAATGTATTTCAACACGTTGCTGCTATACTCATAATAAATTGTGTTGAGTGTTGGTTGCTTGCTTAATATGATGCAGAGAATATAAAGTTTTGTTAATTATTTGCGCCATATTATCAGCAAGTATTTTCTTATATTGTGCAGTTGAACAAGAATGTGTTTTTAAATATTGTACAATAGAACTGGTACCCGAGAGAGGAATTGAAATTTTAATAATGTTGTGATCGCCAAACTAACATATGTACTTACTTTTTTAAGATATATATCCTCCAGAGAACACACACACACACACACACACACACACACACACATATATATATATATATATATATATATATATATATATATATATATATATCGAATAAAGGAATAGGGTTGTTCCAACGAGAGTAATTAGTATAAAATAAAAAGTGTGAGAAGCCGTGAACGTTTTCTTTAAAATATATATTTATTGTTTTGGTATTCATACAAGTTATGGAGTATTACTTTGTTATGTTTTGCGCTACACGTGTTTCGAGTCTAAAATTGATTCTCTTCAGGCGAACAAATTCGTTGTTTTACGTTTGGGTTTCTCTGAGTATCTGATCATTCTGTTTAAAGTTAATAGGAAGTATGTGAAAAATAAATAAATAAATAAGAACAGTATAAAAAATACAAAAATAAGAACAGTAAGAAAATAATAAGAACAGTAAGAACAGTAAAAAAATTAAAAATATATAATAAAATAAAATAAATCAGAATAATGTGAGATCAATGCTGTTTGAATAGTCTCTTTTCTGTGTCAGCATGTGTCCTCATGGGTTGACCAGTTAAATAAATAAACAAACAGATGAAAGGGTAAAGTGTTGTCTTAAGGCATTCTGGCGCCTCTTTATTATCTTATGGGTTTGGTGATATTTATAGGGGGTAGCGACTCCGACTGACACCAAATCGGTCGAGTTTCGATCCTGGTCAGAAGCAAGTGGATGTGTCTAGCCACACTGATGAGCCGTGATACAGCGAAACAGGCTTGTATGCGGATGAGTATTATATTATGCTTTGATTACGGCTGAGCTCTACAGAGAAGAAAATTTTAGAAACAGTTTTCACTTCTGCGGTATATGCATTACTCTTCAGGAATGAATTGAGTTCTTTCGGTGACTAGTGTGTGTATACACTGCTTACATACAAGACGTTAAAATTTCCCTTCTCTAAATCCATGCACCTATGACTTAGGGGGTAGCGGCTCCAACTGACACCAAATTGGTCGAGTTTTGATCCCGGCCAGAAGCAAGTAGATGTGTCTAGTCACACTGATGAGCTGTGATAGAGCGAAATAGGCTTGTATGTGGATGAGTAATATATGGTTAACGAGTAACCAAAGTTCTTTGTTAAGAATTTTTTATTTATTTATTTATTTTTAAATTTCCGACCATTTTTCCAAAAAATTGCCAATTAGAAATTATATTTAAATTCAAATATCAATTGTCCATTGGCTGAGTACCATCGGCTTTCATAAACCATTATCAAAAACGTTTTCTTTCTTTTCAGCAATGTTGGTTTTATGATTTTATTATCGTGTCATTTTTGTCTTGTTTTGTTTTTAATAAAATATATGTAGTATATTTATTCCCAAATTTAATATTTTATTAGGAATGAGATGGTTGTTCCTTACGCTTAATGCTTCTCGTATGTGTATCCGTTGTTTTCTTTGTTTTTTGTTTTGTTTTGTTTTTTCACAGTTTATGCGATATAGAATTTTGTATTATTGGTGTTTTTGTTGTGTGGGTTGATGATACACAATTTAATTGAATTATTATCAGATAAATGCCACGTTAATCGATGTGATAATTTAGTGGTTGTGTAAGCAATGTATGTTCTGTTTAAATTATTATTATTAAAGACACACTCTCCAAGTGGGCAAGTGATCTCATAAACAAGTTTCATTTTTTTCTTTCTTTCTTGTATGATTGGTGATAATCAAATAAGAGGTATTTTAGTTTTTTTTTAAGTGTTAAGTTTAATTCGTTTGTGTTTCTTTGTAGTTTGGAAATATTTATCTATGTATTAAGTTTTTGAAAATGTTTCGACTCTTTCGTGGTTACTGTGTAGTTGGTACCTGTAAAATACTTAAATAGTGTTTTTGCATTAACATTGTTTGCATTATCATTTTATTATATTTTTTCTTCAAGAATATTTGTTTTATGTTGAGTTGTTTAAGAAATATTGTGTGTGTAGAGAATATTTTGTAAACGGAGAATATAATGACTTCGACGATTGTCAACCGTTACCAGTGAGCGACTTCTTATTTAAAACTTTGTAAATGCAAAAAAATTTTATGTTAAAGGATTTAGGAAAAAAGAAAAGCTGAAATTGTTGGCGCTAAACGTTCAGTTATATTATTGATATATTTTTCTCCAATAAAAAATCGAAGAACTTGATATTAACATCGGAGTTTTACGGTACAAGTTGATAACTTTGGAAAAAGTAAATATCAAGAAAACGTTTTTGTCATTAATACCAAATGGAAGAATAACATACATGGACATTGAACTAACAACCATAGTGCATAGACATTGACCGACGACATTAAAAGACCTAGAAGTAGAATTTCATCATTCCCCGTAAATCTTGGAAGACCTGCAGAACTTTCGTGAATTAACACAAGAGAAGGAGGGGTTTGATGGTTTGGACTGATGAGAGTTATTTACATATTGTCTGAAAATTAGAAATCAGACCGATTTTCAGTCAAAACGGCGATGATGATGATGATGATGATGATGATGATGATGATGATGATGATGATGATGATGAGTGTGTGTGCATGTGTGTGTGTGTGTGTGTTTGTGTGATAAAATAAGTTAAAAATTAAGAAAAATATAATTTTAAGCTATGTTATATTTATAGGTAAAATGCTCAATAACAGAGATAGAACATATGTAAATATATATCAGTCAGGTAAACGGAAGGGAATTCCACAGGCAAGAAATGTGAGAAAAGAAGCTGATGGAGTAGAATTTGCGTTTACATTTTATTGGTTTCACAGTAAAAGGCTGGGACCTAGTTGTTAATCTTGTGGCTCGAGTAAATTCATATATAGGGGGCACCAGTGTGCTAACTGGGAAATTGAAAAATTCCCACGGAAAAAATATTAACAACAGACACAGTAACGACAAAGCCTATTACAAAACCAAGTCGAAGCAAGATGATCACTTAATAGATAAAGGTATCTGCGTGCCTCACATAAAAAGCTTATACAAGTAAGAATGCAATCTAAGAAATGCAAAAGTAAAGGAACTGGTTAATTAACCGGTTTATTTTGGTTGGAGACGCCAGTCGTTCTTGTGATACTTAATCAGCCACACGGCCTCATTATTGAAATTGACAAAGGGTCTCAAATTAGTGAGACTCCCGATATTCTGAGTAACTATCTTGGTAATCATCAGTATGACAAACAATCTAAACGTATTGACCAAGTTTCACATTGGTCATAGTAGTAGTCCAATTAGTGAGAACTGAACTCACCACAGTAGAAAGTCTTTCAAACTAGCTTATTTATTATAACTTCTCAGGAGGTGTCTAATTTTAGATCAACTGTATTTTGCAGGAAGTAAAGCTGAAGATATAATTTTTAAAATGAATTTTGGACGTTGGGACGTTGTGTTATAGAAATAGTTCTCAAAGCAAAATATAATTTGTATCTATCTCACATTCGCAGTTTTTAGCAAACGTTGCTTGAACGACTGTACAGTGAGAATGAAACATATTTTGACGGTTTGTGTTGGGTTTATTAGAAGCAAGAATCAAAGTAAGATACTGAAATGAAACCAGTTTTCCTAATCAGAGATGGCGACTATATTTTTAATATTCCGACGAGACTTCGAACGAGGTTTGAAAATGTTCCGTGGCGCCATATCCGGAAATGTCTTATCTGTAGTCGTGACTGTAACGCGAGCCAACGACTTCATCAATATTCTCGTTTATTTTATGGATTTTAATTCTATTTGCAGAATTTTTTCTTTCTCAAATATCCTTTCACTTTAGTTTCGATTTCATTTTTTTTATTGAATGCTTTCATATCATTTACCGTCAGCATTAAGGGTTTTGTATGCACATCATTTCAAATCTGTGTGTGTGCTGTTATTGTTGTAGCTGTCGCTGATGTTTTTCTTGTTGTTGTGGTGGGGGTGGTATTGGCGGTGGTGGTGTTATGACATGTAGATGAAAACCACAACTTAGAGAGAAGTAAATGTCGGGTGAAATCCGGTGTGTGAATTTATATTTCTATACTGACACTGGTAAAAAAAATGTTTGCTTATGAGGTTGAGAGAGGAACACACACTTTTTCTTCAAATAAGGAGATTAAATCCATGTAATTTCCTTTGTCTGTAAGCACTTGCGTGATGCGTGCGTCTTTTTATGTATTTGTTGTTGATTTTTAAGAGTGTGGTGGAATTGTAGCATAAAATACATTTCACCACACAAAAATACGCTAAAAAACAATTTACACATAGTTAGAGATAATAAATTAAAGTTAAATTTATGCAATTATTAGAAATCATATATCTCTAACTACACACCAATTTCTGTTTAGCTGAGTCACACACGCCGCACTTTATTGAAAACAAATTTAAAATTAAACACAAACATACCAGAGTGCTGGCCATTATCGACAAAACTCTCGTTTGTCATAGGTGTCTATAACTACGTCCGTGCGTTTGCCTTAAATATACTATAAGAGAAACCGGATAGAGAGAAAGAAAGACAGAGAGGCTACTAGACTGACTGTCCGTCCAACTATTAGGCTGTGAAAATGACTTCCTGTAAGCGTAGAAAGAAAACAGGCTTTACTATCAACGTGGCAAGCCCAAACAGATAGCCATCAAGCAGTCAGCTGTATTGTGTAACTCTCTTTCACACACTCACTTCTTCTTTCGTATACAGTATAATTGAACCCTACACTACATAACTTAGAGACATTTTCATATTTTGTAAATGAAAATAAATTTTTGGTCATTTCTCCAAACCAGTGTCTATATTGTCTCTTTACTCCCACCAACTTCCACCCCGGGTCAGGAATCCTTTATTTTATTGACCCCAGCTTTCAAAATCCCCGAATCAATAAGCTACTTGCGACTGGCATCGAAAAATAAAAATCATATCTGAATTTGACGCTTTTTTTTTCTTGTGCTACAGTTTTCAATGTCATCAAACATCCCTGTCATAAACCATCTATGCATTACATATTAAATATTTTGATTTTAAAATTACTATGTTTACTAGAAAAGAAAACCTCGAAAGAAAATATCAAAAATTGAAGGAAATCAGAAAAATCTGCTTTCTGTGAACTGATCATAAAATCAGATTTTGACTCAAGTGAAAATGACACTTCACACACAAAAAAGTATGTTTCTGCAGAACCTACCCAGACATTTTGCTCGATTTGCATATAACTTGTCAACCAATAAGAGGGAGAATTAATGCAAGTTTATCAGGGTTAGGCAGCCTTCTCTTTGTAAACAAAGGAAGTGTTTGCTTGGGCTTGATCTACTGAGTCACTAGCGTCTTCAAATGTAATCACTTTTAGTAAAAATCAAAAACTTTTCATTAATTTCACCCATAACAGATTTTCTTTTCATAATTTCCCCCCGTTAACAGTTCTGATGAAAGGGACAAAACCGGTCGACTGGTGTTTTTGTTTTTATATTTGTCATGGCCGATTATAGTAAAAACCTTTTTGTCTTTAATATATATATATATATATATATATATATATAATACGCATCACTCAAAAAATCTAGGGCCTAACGAATAAAACAACATCTTTTGCGCAAAATTCGACTTCGCTTATCAACATAGACTCTTTATAGTGTGATATACTGATTCTAACGCTTTTTTAACAATCCGATGCCTTTTCTGTAGAATGATCTGTCTCTGGCCTCAAAATACGCCACAGTTTCCGATATCACTTCTTCATTGTAGCCAAATCACTTTCTATGGAGCATTCTTTTTAGGTCTACAAACAGCCAGTAGTTGCTGGGATCCTGATCTGGAGAATAGGGTGGATGCGGAAGCAATTCGAAGTGCAATTCATGTAGTTTTGCGATCGTTACTTTCGACTTGTGACAGGGTGCGTTGTTTTGTTGAAAGACCGCTTTTTCTTCTTCATTAGTGGCCGGGTTTTTTAAGATTTCTTCTTACATACGCACTAATAACGCTATATAATATTCGCTATTGATGATTCTTCCTTTCTCAAGGTAATCGATGGGAAAAATACCTTGCGCATTCCAAAATACGGGGTCCAAAACCTTACCTGCTGATGTTTGCGTCTTTGGTCACTTTGGACGGCTTTCACTTGCTGCTGTCTACGCAGCTGACTGCTAATTTGATTCCGGAGTGAAATGGTGGATCTATGTTTTATCTATTTTTACATATTTGTGCAAAAACTCCTTCTTGTTGCATTGAAACAGTTGCAAAAACGCTCTGAATCCTCGACGCATTGTTGTTTTATGATCGAGTGTGAGCAGACGTGGCACCCACTTTGAACACCGCTTTCTCATTGATAAATGTTCATGCAAAATGACGAATACACTGCCTTCTAATATGTTCAGCTACTCTGCTATCTTACGCAACCTTAATTTACGATCGGCTAAAAAGAATTTGTGGATTTTTTTTCGTGTTTACCGGGATAACTGCCGATTTTGGACAACCTGTACGATCACGTTTAAAGTCAGCATACCATCTTTTAACTATTGTTTCTGACGGAGCAGAGTCCGAATAACATTTATCAAGCCATTGCTTTGCTTGAACAGTATTTTTCTTATCAGAAATCAATGCTTTATCAACACACGAAATTCAAATTTTTCTATTGTTTTCAAAAATTGCAACAGTATCTTCACTTAAATAATTGCACTTTGTAAACTAATAATCCAATCAAGCCCAAATTGTCACGTGCTGTTTGAAGGTTAGTACTTCGTAAAAATTATATGGATTATTTTATTAGTGGCGCTATCTATATGTCAAGCCCGGGACTTATTGAGTGATGTGTTACACACACACACACACACACACACACACACACACACACATATATATATATATATATATATATATAAGCTTCATTAAAAATGATAGACAAGGTATTATCGTTAAGTTTTTATGCAATTTTTCATGTGATCTTATGATTTTTATTTTTTGGGACATAAATTATATAAAACGTTCCGAATATTTTGTATAATATATAATAAAATATATCATTATTTTATATAACTTATGTCCTAAAAAGAAAACATTCATAAGATCACATGATTGCGTAAAAATTAACTATAATATCTTGTCTTTCACTTTTAATGAAACCTGCATAAAAGACAGATTGCTGCCTAAATATATATATATATATATATATATATATATATATATATAGTGTAAATACACTATATATATATATATATATATATATATATATATATATATATATATAGTGTATTTAGGCAGCAATCTGTCTATATATAGATATATATATATATATAGTCATCCGCAGACAGATCTGTTTCGCTTTATCACAGCACATCAGTACGGTTAGACTCCGATTGCTTTTAACCCAGGATTGAAACCCGACGGAATTGGCGTCAGTCGGCGATTCTACCTCTGGGCTATACGCGCTCGGTAGAAGAAGGCAGACATTTTAGCGTGTATATTATCATTATACACGCCCAATAGCCAGAGTGCTCTAATTCATTACTGAATGAGCGATGCGTACATGCCAGAGTAGCTACTGTTTTTAAAAGTCTACCATTGTTCCAGAGTGCTCAATCAGGGTGTGAGAGCGTATGGCGTTAACGGAAAACTTCTCAGCCAAAACCACATCCCCAAATCTGGTTAACTGAGAAGGTACCAAAATTTTTAGCAAGTTTGTTGTTTATACGCAGCCAAATCATCCCATGTAGAGGTTTTCAAATTGCAACTGAAGCCAGCGTAAAACAATTTTTCTTCTTTGTAAGGAAGAAATTTAATTTCCAAATTTCAAAAAGCAAAACTTATTGACTCACTTTTTTCCATTGGCAATTATCCTAGCTGCTATTCAGCCATTTCTTTTGACAATTTCAACATTTAACTAGTGCCTAAGAAGTATTTTCCCAATATTTACAAAACACAAAGCTTCAGGCTTTTCAGCTTGACAAATGTTTACAATTGATAAATATTCATTTGACACTCAAATTCATCAATGTCACTACTTTTAGGCTTAATTGATAAACACCTGTAAGACTTGTGTATTTTTAATAAACTTTGCTTAAACGAAGCCAAATAAGGAGAAAATGAGTTTAAAAAGACTGTACTGTGACCTGCATGATTTGATATTTGATATAAAAGAATCCTAATTTTGATCTAGTTTCGTACCAACTGTTTCTACAAGTGAGAAATACTATCTTAGCAGTCGAACAGCGATGTCACATTGCGCACAGATAAAAGAATATACGCACGAGCAAATGCTTGTAAACAGGGTGAGTGGCTGGGTATCTTTGTTCAGTGATTATTTCGCATTTTGAAAATTGTCTAATTTTGCTCCTTATTTTATATAAATTTTGATGAGGCTCTGATATCCATTAATTCAGTTTTAAAGGTTATGTATATTTATGGCTTTAATTATCTATAAGAATTGGTTTATCTCCTCAGTGTGTATGTGATAATATAGGTTTTCTAATATGGCTATATCTGAAAATGTGTATATATGTATGTGTGTATGTGTGTTAATGTGCATTTAATAAATTTACAGGAATGTACAGATAAATCAGGCCCGCTCGAATCTGGAATCCTATCCATGCCTTCTCCAGAAACACAGAAGGATCTCGGGTAGCTTCAATTCATCTCAATTAAAGAGATATAATAGTCTTTTGATTCTTAACCGCCTCGGAGTAGAGGTTTAGCTTGATATTTCTGAGAATTTCTTAAATCTGAAACTTTCTGAATCAACATATTTCCGATATAGCGATGCCGCTTTATTAATATATTCTCGCAAAACATTATCTTACCATTGGGGTTTTTATTTATTTATTTTATATATTCTGTTATGCGAAGCTATCCTGGCCAAGGTATCGGCAGTCACTGGTCACTTGTTACCCCTCCCCTGTGAAATATCTATGGTCTTTTCTTCAAATTTAAATTTACCAAGCAGCTTAACTGTGAGTGTACCGGGTTGGCAGTTTCCTGGTTGCTGCTTCCGACTGGTAGTTAGGAGACCTAACTATTGCGTAGCGTCAAGAGCGGCTGCTCTGATCAACAGTTGTATAATATCGGGGTTCTTGTAGTGCCATGTTGCGCATGGATAGGTGTCCCTGCAAGCGCATTCGGTGGGCAACCCTGAGGCCACACCTTGTTGCAGCTCTAGCCAGATTCCCTCCCAGCACAGATCGTGGATAATGACCGCCTGTATCCTCTACCCTAGGTCCCTTTCTAGAAACAAAAACATGACGAAACAAATCAGAAACGACCCTAAACCAGTTAAATTTAAACCGCCTATACCCATTAACCTTTCTTTCACTAATATCCGGGGCATTCGTACTAACTTTCCTGGTGTAGAAGCGTTCCTGCATGAAAAGTCCCCTGACATCCTTGCGCTCTGCAAAACTAACCTCAACTCAGCTATTCCCTCCTCTGACCTCTCCATCCCTGGTTATCTTCCCCTCTTAAGGAAGGATTCCACTGTCCACATACATGGGCTGGGTGTCTACGTCAGCGAAAACCTCCCCATAGCGAGGGTGACTTCACTCGAATCTACTGGCCACCAATACATATGTCTCCGCCTGTCTCTCCTCAGTTCGGTTAGTTACCTATTCTTTCTTTACCGTTCTCCCTCCTCTCCTGACTGCTCCCTACTAGACAGCATTGCTGACGACATAGATAAGGCAATTTCCTATCACCCATTCGCCCACATATTTGTATTTGGAGACCTCAATGCCCATCACTATACGTGGCTTGAAAATGCCGTTACTGATCCAGCGGGCATTCATGCCATGAACATCGCTATTTCCCAATCCCTTACACAAGTGGTGGGCTTCCCCACTCGCTTCCCAAGCACTCCCTCGGGTCATTCCTCACTACTAGATATATGTTTCACTTCTGCGCCTGACGCCTGTCAAGTCTCGCAGCTTTGCCCTCTCGGCAACTCCGACCACGCTGTTGTCTCTCTTAGTATTTCTTTCTACTCTCACTCCCCCCAGGAGCCCCCTACCTATAGGACCTCCTACCTCTACCAAAAAGCTGACTGGAATGCCTTTCGCGATTTCCTCTGCGACGTCCCTTGGGGAAAAGTGTTCGACCTATCAGTTGATGACTGTGCCTCTGAGGTCTCGTCATGGGTGAAAGCTGGCATTGATGCCTTCATACCCACCAGGAAGTATTGCTTAAAACTCATTCCTCTCCGTGGTTCTCTCCGGCCTGCTCAGCCGCCATTGCCCACAGGAACCATTACCTCCGTCTATTCCGGAGACAGTCATCTGATCACAATAGGCGCCTGTTCACATCTGCTCGCAATGAGTGCAAGAGAACTCTAAATGACGCCAAACGATTGTTTGCTGAGAGAATGCGACAGCGCATAGCTGACCGCAAGTTCGGCTCCAAGGACTATTAGAGGATTTGCAAACGAGTGCTCAACAATAGGAAATCCTCAATACCTCCTTTAATCCATGAATTTGAGGTTCTCACGTCATTTGCGGACAAAGCTGAGTGCTTTGCCCGCAGATTCTCATCCAACTCCACATGTGACTCGTCCGGAGTACACCCACCCGACTTCCCTATTAGAACTGAGGCCAAACTGCACGACGTATATATTACCCCGACAGTAGTATCCCGAGTAATTTCAAAACTCGACCCCCATAAGGCGAGTGGAGACGATGGAATCCCGGTGATAGTCCTTAAGAGGTGTGCTCCTGAAGTTTCCCTGTCCTCTCTAAACTGTTTAACTACTGCTTTTCTGATTCCTGCTTTCCTGCATGCTGGAAGTTCTCTTCAGTCGTTTCTGTATTTAAGAATTGTGGTGAACCCTCGGACCCATCCAACTATCGCCCTATCAATCTTCTAACGATATTCGGGAAAGTATTCGAGGCCATAATCAATGCTGAAATAGTTCAACATCTTACTGCCCACAAACTCTACTCTGACAGGCAATATGGCTTCCGCTTTGCCAGGTCCACGGCCGACTTGCTAACAACCGTAACGGAGTATATGCTCCAGGCCCTTGATGAGTCTGACGAGGCTCGCGCGGTTGCTCTGGTCATCTCCAAGGCTTTCCACAGGGTTTGGCACTCTGGCCTCCTATGCAAGCTACGGGGTTACGGTATTACCGGTCGCCTGCTTGACCTAATCCAATCTTTCTTAAATAACCGCAAAATGAAGGTCGTTTTGAATGGGCGTGCCTCTTCATTCTACAGCACGAATGCTGGTGTCCCACAGGGCTCTATCCTGGGCCCGACGCTCTTCCTTATTTTCATCAACGACCTCCCAGATGAAATCAAGTCCCAAGTAGGCATCTACGCAGATGACACTACAATATATTCCCGCACTAGTAAGAAATATCTCGTGACGGACAGACATAATCTCGCTGCTGACCTTGAACGGGATCTACACTCTGTGGTGAATTGGGGCAAGAAGTGGCTTGTCAATTTCAATGCGTCTAAGGCCAAGCTGTTGTCTGTCAACCATCACAGGCAACCTCTCCTGTCTCCCATAAGCATAGACCAAGCGAGTCTCCCTGAGAGCAACACACTACGCCTCCTCGGCCTTACTCTCTCCTCAGACTTCAAATGGAACCACTATGTTGAAGCCATAGCTAAATCTACAGCTAAGAAGGTTGGGTCACTATGTCGATCCAGGATGTTTTTTCCGCCTGAATACATCCTGCATATATACAAGTCAACCATCCGTCCGTGCAAGGAGTACTGCTGCCATTTATGGTCAGGCACCTCTGCCGTTCTCCTCAGTGTTCTCGACAGGCTCCAAAGGAGAGTCTGTAATGTGATAGGTACTGACTTGGCGGCTCGACTACAGCCACTTCCCCACCGTCGAAATGTGGCCTCCTTTTGTCTGTTCTATAAATACTTTCATGGCTTCTGCTCGGACGAATTTAAATCACTGGTGCCTCCTCAACAGGTGCTTACTCGTGCAACCAGACTGGCAACTGGATCCCACCCATTCACAATCAGGTTAGCCAAATGCAGACGACAATTCTACTCCTGCAGCTTCTTCTCTCGCACTTCCCGCCTGTGGAACTCGCTCCCATATTCTTGCTTTCCTGACGGCTACAACCTCCAGAAATTTAAATGCAAAGTCAATACTCATCTATTAACTACTGGACTCTAGCTCTCTCTCCACCTCCGTATATCCTTCCCTTTCTCTCCACCTATGTATCTGTCATCGCACCTGCATTCTCAGCTTTCTATTGCTCTTTTCTAACTAGTTTGTAATCCTCACTCTTTTCTAATTAATCTTTATACAATTATGTAGACCCCGCTCATCAGTGGCATTTCTGCCTTGCTCGGGGTGAAATGATTAAAAAAAAAGATATAGGTAAACTAAAAAAAAAAACGATAAAAGTGCGATAAAATTTACTAATGAAACAAAATCAAACAACCAAATATATATATATATATATATATATATATATATATATATATATTAGAAAATAAACATATTATTTTACATCTGCAGCACGACTTGGAGTTTCATGCATTACGCAATCATCATGAAAAAATTATATCGTACGTTCGTCTTTGTTTAGTTTATCCAGAAATCCAAACCTGTTTTATTGAATTTGAATGACAAACCAATACCCAACTTAAACAAATAAGAAAACCTACACACCTGAAGAAATAGATAAATAATTAAAGTAAATCAATTAATGAATAAATAAATAAATCTAAAAAATTAATAAACAAATAATCAAACAATATACAAATTAACAAATTACAAACGCACAAATAGGCACAAGTAAATAATAACAATCAACAACAAAAACAATTTAATCAATAAAAAATAATGAGTAAAATTACCAAGCAACACTATAAAATGGCTACAAATGACTGCTTTCACACATTTCTCACACTTATTTCTATACAATAGCCTCTAGAATAATTTGTAACGTAACCGTTAACGCCATCCCAATAACCATCAGGATAATTCAATGCACCATTAGCCATCAACTATAAATAGTCCAGCGAAAACACAACACACATCTATACGTCTTATTGGGGGCATAGGATATGGTGGAAGAAAGAACGGTTTTTACCAGATTTCTAGACCATATTTTATATAATATCTATATTCCTGACGTTTAAGTTTATTTCTTTAATTATTTTATTTTATTTATGATTTTATTTACTCATTTATATTTTGTCTACTTTATTCTCTTCTAACGTTTAATATTTGAAATAAAGGCTATTGTTGCTCATTTCCCCCCGAGGCAAAATTTGGTTATGTTTCAGTTTGTGCTTTTACGAGTGGTTGTTCTGGAATGTGCGTTGTGTATTTCGACTCGGAATGAGAAATCGGAGGGCTTAAGGGCGAATACTCTTAAGAAAGTTATAAATCCATCTCTTTTTCTTCCAGTTATGGGTTAAATAGCAGAACTGACTTAGTCCCACAGACTTTGTTGTTAACCAATCTACCACAAATAAACGGCAACCTACTGTGGGAAATTTGTCTAGTCAGTCATGAATCGAAAAAGACATGATCGCCAAAGCATGTATCCCATATGGCACTTAACTGACAGACTGACTGTTCTATTTTCATATTTTTGTTGTTTTTAAATGATGTTTTCTGTGACTATCTTTTTTCCGATAACCATCTGTTATTTTTATGAATAGTTCTATTTTTAATCGCGTTTCCTTTCAATCTTAAAGTAATTTGATTTGTAGACAGTTACCGTTTAGTCGCTATTCGGATGTTGTTGGTCAAGTACGTTGCGGGCGTTTGTGTAGGACTGGTAATATTCTTGTTGTATTTTTGATTATTTGTAATGATTTTGGAGCAGATATAGCTAAGTATTAGAGTATGTTGAATATTTAGTGCAGTTTGCGTGATTTGGAGAGGTTTTAGCCAATGAGTTTGATGAATATTATAATTGCTTTTAGATTTTAATTGTACGAGTGGATGAAATATTCGATCTTTTAATTTCTGTTGAAGATTTGGTTCTCTATATTATTATTATTATGTCATTTTTCATCATATTTCGATTTCTGCTTTGGTCTCACTACCAACCAAGTCTGCGGGGAGACCTAAGGCAGGTAGTGGCGTGTTGTTATGGCTCCATTTCATGTTTTTCTATCTTCCCTATCATCTCCAGCATTACATAGATAAAGTTTTCCTTAGTGTGTGGGCTGTATTAACAAGACAATTTTTTGTATATCTCTTAAGCTGGGGTTTCCAGGGATTCTTTCAATGTGTTGTTTTGTTCCATTTTTTATCATTCCAAGTGCACCTACTATCACTGGCACAACTCTTGTTTTCAATTTCCACATTTTTTCTATTTCAATTTCCAGGTCTTTATATTTTGACAGTTTTTCAAATTCCTTGATTGCTATGTTACAATCCGCTGGACAAGCCATATCAATTAATAGACAAGTTTTCTCCTTCTGGTTTTTAACAATAATGTCTGGCCTGTTTGCTTCAATTTTTCTGTCTGTGTAGATGGTGTAATCCCATAGAATGGTTACATCTTCTATTTCTGTAACCGGTGCTGGATGATGTTCATACCAGTGTTTGTTTACAGTTTTTCCATAATGTTTGCACATTGCCCAATGTAAATATTGCCCAACTCTATCGTGGCGATTTTTATATTCGTTTGGGGCAAGCACAGAACAGCCTGAGATTAGGTGGTCTATTGCTTCTTGGTGTTTATCACAAAACCTGCATTTTGGATCCATATTATTATGCATAATATTTGCCTGAAAGTTTCTCGTGAAAAGACTTTGGTCTTGTGCTGCAAGTATAAATCCTTCAGTTTCAGACTTTAATCCAGATGCACGTAACCATCGATGAGTATTAACTTTGTCAACATTGGATTTATTGGCACGTACTGGATATTGGCCATGCAGAGGTTTGTCCTGCCAGCGCTGTTTCATCTTTTCAAGAGCTTTATCTTTGGCTTTAATTTTCATATTTTTTGCCGCAGTAGTTGGTTCTTGGCTACTGTTTTGCTTGTCTACAGAATCTACTAACTGTAAATCTTGTTTGTATTTACTGCCTTCTTTTATTATTGAATATTTTTTCTTTCTTTCTTCATGTTGCCTTACTAATTGTATCATCCAATCCTTTGTTGTTTCTATGTATGTTAGTAAGCCAATAGTTGTTGTCTTGTATGACAATTCCAGCTGAATAAGACCCCTTCCACCTTCTTTACGGGGTATGTATAGACGGTCTACATCAGCCTTTGGATGATGCATCTTATGCTTAGAAAGAAGCTTTCTTGTTTTAGCATCCATTCGCCTGATGTCGTTTAGAGTCCAGTTTAAGATGTTGAAGCTATATTGGACAACTGGGATTGCAAGGCTATTAATGGCCATAACTCTATTCTGTGAATTTAATTCAGTTTTTAATATCATTCGTAGCCTTCTATAGTACTCTTTACGCACTATTTCTTTCATTTTTTTATGGTGAATGTTTTCGCTCTCATTTACACCTAGGTATTTATAAGTTTTCAATTCTTTTATTGTTACAGCAGGGTCTAGGCTAATTGAGGATGTTTCTTGTATTGATCCACGTAAAACTGTAGCTTTAGCACATTTATTCAAATTAAATTTCATTCCAATGTCTTCGCTGAAGCATTTTACAGTTTGCAGAAGACCTTCCAGCTCATTATCATTCTTAGCATATAACTTTAAGTCATCCATGTAAAATAGATGGCTTATTTTCTTTTGGCCTATTTTATAACCACATTCTGTCTTATTAAGTTGACTGGTTAGTGCTATTAATGATATGCAGAATAGTAAGGGAGATAAAGAATCACCTTGAAATATACCTCTTTTGATGTTTATTTCATCAGACTTATAGGTTCCATTTATATGATTGAGGTAAAGAGTTGTTTTCCATATAGACATGCACTGTTTGATGAAATTGATGATGACGGGCGATATCTTGTATATATTTAAAGCCTTTAAAATCCAGTCATGTGGCACACTATCGAATGCCTTTCGATAGTCTATCCAGGCTGTACTAAGATTTTTCTTTGTACTGTAGCAGTTTTCCAGGATCATTTTGTTAATCAGCAATTGGTCTTTACAACCATAACAGCCACGTTTGCACCCTTTTTGTTCAAGCGGTAACATGTCATTTCTTTCTAAGAATAAATATGTCTGCTTTGCTAAAATAGATGTTAATAGTTTATATGTTGTCGGAAGACATGTAATTGGTCTGTAGTTTTTCGGATTTTTTGTGTCACCATTCTTGGGTAGAAGAAATGTAATTCCTTTTGTCAACCATGCAGGAATTTTAGTGGGATCGTCAACCATTTCTTGAAGTTCTTTGGCTAGTTTTTTATGTGATGCGCTTAAATAATATAGCCAAAAGTTTGGAATTTTATCTATGCCTGGGAATTTCCAATTGTGTGTTTTTTTTAGTGCATATTTAACATCATCTTCTGTAATTCCAGACCATGTCTGTTCGGGTTTATTTTTCATTCGTTCTGTCTCTTGCGTAATCCAATGTACTTCCTTGCTAAGTTCTTTAGGGCAAGCCCATATCTTTTCCCAGAACTGTGTGACTTCTTCCATTCTGGGGGGTGCTGTCACTTCAATTCTTTTTTTACCTATTTCCCTGTAAAATCTCTTTGTATCAGTCTGAAAAATCTTGTTTTCTCTGTAAAATCTTGCTCTTTTTTCATAGCGTCTTATTCGTTGAGCCTTCAGTTGGATTTTTTGCTTTATTTTTTCTTTATTTGATAAGACGTCATTTTCATTCCTGATGTTATATTTTTTTTCGGCTCTTCTTCTTTTCCTAGTTCTTACATTTATTCCTCTACTCAGTTCATCCAGTACTGACAGTTCACTTCTTAGTTGTTCGATTTCTTTTTCGATTTTTCTTTTCCAAGGTGGATCTTCACGTCTGCGTGACTGCCTTGTTTTTATTTTGATGTTTAATTTTCTTGTTGCTGCTGTTGCTGATGCATATATTACTTCGTTAAGATTTGTATTCGGGTCTTCATCCAGTATTGATTTCAGTGCTGCATTGTACAATTTAATAGTTCGGAGGTTTTGTTTTGTTGGTTGGAATTTTGGGAGCTGTTCACGTTCCTCCATTGTAATACTTTGTATTTGACTTAGCTGGTTTTTTATTTCTATCTTGGCTTCCTGTATATTGTTCTTATTTTCCGTCAAATAATTATCTTCGATGTGTTCTGAACTCATTTTATTTTTGTCTTTTAACTGACTCAGACTCAGATCACACCTTTCCAGCACTTTTAGACTTGCATCATTATCTTCGCAGTGATTTGCGTGTTTCACGGTTTCTACATTATGACCTGTGATTTGTTTGATGTTATTACTTTTTATTTCTGGTTCCGGTTCCTTTTCATATTTTGTTGATTCGACTCTTCTTGTTACAATTCTTTTAATTTCGTGAATCTCAGCCTCTGACAGTCGGTTATTACGAATAATGTACCTACGTACATTGGCCAATTTATTTTCGTCAATATACTTTCTATTTGCTTGACCAACTTTTTCACGCCAAATGTCATATGTTTGGCGAGTCATGTTTTTTTGAGGTTTGAGTAACGCTTCATGAAATGCAGTCATAACGACTTTGTACTCCTCACGAGACCATTTTATTTTTTCTTTCTTTAAATATACGGTTGTAGATCTAGCTGGTGAATTTTCAGGACCATCATTAGGATTATCCTGGTTGTTGGGACCTGAAGATACATTCTTTGTGTAGGAGTTTGTTCCTATGGCAGATTTTTCGACCTCAGGTAGGTTCCCTCCTGAAGGACGGGCTCCCTGTTTATCCACTGGAAGAGCCATACTGGACTTTTTATTTCTATTTGTGTTTTTCATGTTTTTCCCACGAGTGACGCACGGGTCCAAAAGTCCACCCAAAGTTGCCCGGCACGTTGGGTAACGGTCTTTTACAAACAGGGTCACGAAGCCTGTAGGGAATCGTTTGTGACCTCATAACGCAGTAGCCATTCACTCCTCGGCACGATTAACACCTTGAGTTGCGGGTTGTTGTTCGGAGTTTTCCTTCTCCTAAATGGGCTGCCAAGCACCATCTGACATAGACGCGATTGGAATTCAAGGAGAAAGACGGCTCAACGAAACAAAACATCAATATTACTAGAGTAGTTTGTTTAAAAAAAAAAAAAAATTTTATAATATCTAAAGAAAAAAAAATCCTGTTTATATTAAAACAAAATTTCATATTGAGAAAAGGAAAAATTCAAATAGAGAGACGTTTGTTGAAAAAAAATAAATAAATAAATAAATAAATAAAAAAATAAAATAAAATAAAATAAATAAATGTAATAATTTGTTCGTCCACTTTATCTTCTATTTTTTCAATAAAGTCGTTGGTCAAAAAAAATAGGATTATCATAATAAGATAAATTAAATAAGTAAATTAAATCAATAAATAAATAAAAATAAATTTATCAATAAATACGTAGACTTTCTATAAAATAATACCATATAAATTGTTTTTCATCGGATTTAATTTATTTTCTTGTTTTGTTTTGTTTTTAAGAAAATTATAATAGTTAAAAAAAAAAAAATTTTACGAAATATCGACAGCTAAAGGAAATATAATACGGATGATTTTATTTAGGTTAATTTAAAGAACAAACAAATAAATTAAAATAAAGCAGAATTTCATAAAAATTATTATTATTATTATTATTATTATTATTATTATTATTATTATGTGAATGCTAGTTTTGCCAAGAAAAAATCACACATTGTTTTTAGTGTATATATATATATATATATATATATATATATATATATATATATATATTATGTATATATCCACACAAGTGTGTGTGTATAGAAAGAAAGAACGAATAGTGGTGATTTTATAAGCGCAGCTTACATGTGGAACAAGGCCAAAATATTGGACACCCAGGGAGGATCAAACTAACTACTCAATTGTAACGATTCTAGCTTGCTAACCATTACACCACTTTGAGGTACCAAGACAGAAAAAATAGTGTGTAAATAAACATTATAAAATGCGTTGTGTTAAGTAATTTTACAATCATCAGATATCAGATATCTTTGTTTGTTACCTCCAAAGATTCAGTAAAAAATGAAGTCGTTCAGCCGCTACGAGTTTGAGTCGCAAAGCCATTGCGCTTTTCAGTTGTACGCTTGTCGCACTAAACAACTGTCTTCTCCGTGTGATGAAACACTTCTTCACTCAACCTTTTGTTTCCAGTATTTTCTTTACAGTCTTACTAACCAGCAACTATCATCGTT
Source organism: Ascarosepion bandense (assembly GCA_037127315.1). Lineage (NCBI taxonomy): Eukaryota > Metazoa > Mollusca > Cephalopoda > Sepiida > Sepiidae > Ascarosepion > Ascarosepion bandense. Next base: position 4,036,665 of record JBBBDQ010001302.1, read on the forward strand.
ATACGAACTTTATAACATTTAAAAGTCTGTATTAATCTGTAGTGGACAAGTTATATAGTTATTAAATAAAAACTGTATAAATGAAAAAGCTGACTACAATTTAGCAAACGCCAGCATTTGAAAAGAAGATTTGATTTTTTATGTGAGTATAAACATGCCTTTTTTGTAACATACACGACATTATTAGAAAATAAGAGCTGTATCTATAGTAAATTTATAATTTATTATTAATTTTCTAACATTTCCTCAACAAACATCTTCGTGAGCAAAATTATAAAGCCAAATTACCTAAAATTCAATAACATGTTAGAATGCTTAAAATATATTAAGTTTTGAAGATTATTGGGTAGGTAAAAAATATATCAAAAAGGTGTTTACGTTGTATTCGTCGTGTAATTTTGTTAGAATTAGCTTTTTATATAAATTTATCAAACATCAGGTTATCAACAACTCATAAAATGTGTTAACATCTCACTGTTTAAAAAAATTTTCTGCAATATTTTAAACTAAAAGTAAGTAATATTTTTTCAATTCGGATTAAATAAAATTTAAATCATCAATTTTTCTCAAATAACATTTTAGAAAAGCATATTTTATTTTTGAAAAAAATTTTAACTAAGAGAATCATGTTGCGTTGACAAATTTCTCAATATGGACGATTTCATAGATTTTACAGATAATCAGAAAAATAATTCTAATCAATTTAAATTCGGTTTAGAATACAGCAAATTATTTTCTTTATTGGAAACAATAAATTTAATCTCTTACCTTAGATTTAAATCTAAAATAAAGATTTTTTTTTGAAGATTTTTTTCAAGAGAGATTTTTCATTTCTTAAAAACCATTTCAAACCTTAGGTATTACTTGTAGTGGTATAAACACACACACACACACACACATATATATATATATATATATATATATATGTGTGTGTGTGTGTGTGTGTGTGTGTGTGTGTGGTTTGAATATATATGCCCGCATATGTAAATGTATTTGGAAGTCAGTAAGTATATAGATATTTATTAAGTCCAGCTAAGAGTGGCACAACTTTATCAAAGCACAAATGCATATAACGAAACAAATGGCCTATAAAATTAGCTTCTTATTTAACTTTTTAATTAGCTCCTCGCTCCCTTGCAGGCTTTTTACTGAATGTACAGAAATTACAGAAATTTTAGCCTTCTCATGCATTTGCTGATGCGCGCACACACACATATGCACATACACACACGTTTCATTGTAACCTAATTGATTTAAAGCATGAGAAAAACTATGTGCCTATGTGTGAAACTTTATTTGTAAGTTCAGATCAACATTGTAATTATCACATAGCTTTGTATTTTAGACAAAGTGCACGTTTTATACTTGTGTTTCTGTACATATGTGTACGTTTGTATGCGTGTGCGGATGTGCATAGTTTTATCTTTAAGATGTACATCGGCACGTATCGAAGAGAGAGACTGGTTCATTTGCATAGGCGATTGTTCATCTACACGGAGATAATTATTTGTTTTCATCAGTGATGCATCCACATATTTCCTGAACGTAATTTACAAAGCACCGCTATTTTACCTTCGAGCTTTTTTATTTTAATTTCTCTTTCATCTGTCTTTTCTTTTCCCCGTAGATATATTTCGCATTCGAAATCTTGTATTCAAATACCCTAAAAACACACACGCACGTAGCCAACATACATGGGTAACTATGAATAAGCCGATGATTAATGAGCCAGTCTTACAGAACAATAAGGGTGAATGCGATCATCATTGAGTGTCTCGATATTTTACACATTAACACAAAATTGTTGGCAGAGTAGTCTCACAACATCAGGGGTGATATTGATTCTCACAGGGTACCCCACTGCTGTGCTCGAGTATTACACCTAAAAAGGAGTAGTTAAGTATTACGAAACTCATACATATAAAAACGATGTAAAATAATGTTTCCCAGGAAGGGAATTGGAGAAGATAGAATGTCTTTTTTCTCATCTCGAACAATAAAAATAGCAAATACAGACTCCAAAATATTCCTGGAAGTTTGAAGGAGCAAACATTTATAACAAGAAATTAAAACATAATACAACATTTTACAAAATAGGGTTGCACCAAAAATAATCATTTCGTGCTCTCTCTGTGAAACAGATAACATATCAAAAAATATATAAATGATCTAAAACTTTTGAATATTTATGTTGATAATGTAACGATATGTGGGTCCACCTCTGAAACTGTCGGGCGGGGGAAAACTGGCAGGCTGCATTCAAAGCCTCGAAGACCAAACTAGTTAAATTCCATCATCACCGATCTGACCCAGAACTATCATCAATAACGATGAACAGATGTTCCCTCAGTGACGACCTGTGCCTTGAGTGATTGTTGGGTCCTAATCTCAGCCCAAACCTCAAGTGAAACTAGTAAATATAATCCATTGTTAAAGATGCTGGAAAAATTGTCGGTCCCTTGTAAGTACCTGATTCCTCGTGTTATCTTCTATATTGCAAGATCCAAATCTGATCTAAAGTGAAGTTCTAGTGCCATATTTAGGCAGGAGCTGCCCACACGTCACTTTCTTGTATCGATAAAGTTCAAAAGTGTTTCTTTCCGCGTCCTTGTGGGTGACAAATTTTCTACCTTACCACGCCTTTCTCCCAGGTGTATCATCGCAAGCATCTCACTGCACTATCGCTATTTCCATGGAGAGTGGTTAGACGAACTGCGTTCCTTAGTTCCACTAGTTCTAACCTCTGAATTTGAAACAATACATTTTGTTTGAAATATTTTTGGTGGTCCTTTAACAGCCAATTCTAGAAATTTCTACAAACAAATGTAATACTTTTTCATAAATTGTCTCACTTTCTTTAATATATACTTCTCTAAAAAGTACGTTTATCAGACAAATCTAGAGGTATATATATATATATATATATATATATATATATATATATATATAAAATGCAAGAAATCTAAGCCTCTTACCCTGAAGAACCGTTGTGTGAAACCGAGGTAGGTGGTGGCTCACTTCTAGATTTCTTGCATTGTATTCTCGGTCTACTTTCGTATAGAGCACTTTATTGTTAAGGTTTCGTCATGTTTTTTTTTCTTTCCAACGGGCACTAGACGTATTGTTCTTTTGCGCTGTTTGTTTCTTTTTTTCTACCCCGTTATTTAACCCACGAGGTAGTTCTCACCGGGTTACAAGACGGTTTAAATTACTGTTAAGTTAGCATTATTTTCGGATGTTTAGTCTGTAATTATTAGTGTTGCTTTACTGTGATTAAGTTCATTATTATTATTATATATATATATATAAAGGAAAATTATGAAGATAGAATTCATAAAAACCAGATCTTGCTAATATTAATTTTATCAATATTTAAAATGATCCAGGTGGACGGTTCGATGTAAATAGTATATGTATGTATATATTTGTATGTATGTGTAAAGATATGTGTGTGTATGTGTATATGGGAGGTACGTATGTATACGCATATATATATATATATATATATATATATATATATATATATATATATACTGCTGAGAAGGTTGGGTCACTATGTCGATCCAGGATGTTTTTCCGCCTGAATACATCCTGCATATATACAAGTCAACCATCCGTCCGTGCAAGGAGTACTGCTGCCATTTATGGTCAGGCGCCCCTGCCGTTCTCCTCGGTGTTCTCGACAGGCTCCAAAGGAGAGTCTGTAATGTGATAGGTACTGACTTGGCGGCTCAACTACAGCCACTTCCCACCGTCGAAATGTGGCCTCCCTTTGTCTGTTCTATAAATACTTTCATGGCTTCTGCTCGGACGAACTTAAATCAGTGGTGCCTCCTCAACAGGTGTTTACTCGTGCAACCAGACTGGCAACTGGGTCCCACCCATTCACAGTCAGGTTAGCCAAATGCAGACGACAATTCTACTCCTGCAGCTTCTTCTCTCGCACTTCCCGCCTGTGGAACTTGCTCCCATATTCTTGCTTTCCTGACGGCTACAACCTCCAGAAATTTAAATGCAAAGTCAATACTCATCTATTAACCACTGAACTCTAGCTCTCTCTCCACCTCCGTATATCCTTCCCTTTCTCTCCACCTATGTTTTTGTCATCGCACCTGCATTCTCAGCTTTCTATTGCTCCTTTCTAACTAGTTTGTAATCCTCACTCTTTTCTAATTAATCTTTTTACAATTATGTTGCCCCCTGCACATCAGTGGCATTTCTGCCTTGCTCGGGGTAAAATGATTAAAAAATACATATATATATTATGGTAATATTACCCCCATTTTCAGTTTTTATTTTTATTCTATTAGTAGATTTTGAATCTATGTCAATAGTCTGGCCATATTATTATTTTAAAAATTTTTTTTAATAAATTTTCAACAGAGCTAAATATATATAATATATTGTCTCCTTTCCCTACTTTCCTCCTGTTTTCTTTTCTTTTCTTTTTTTTACATAACTTTCTCTTCTTTTCACCATCTGAAGCTAGCATTCGTTATCATGGCTACTGAAGATATTTTTTATGCCTTATTTTTCCTTTAACTCTTCCCCTTTCTACCCCATTTTTCTTTTCTAATAATTTTTCCCCCTACCACTTCTATTCCTGTGACACGGTTAAATTTTGATTTTTTAATTATTTAATGCAGATGTAATCTAAAAGTCTTTTTCTAATATCGAGTCTTGAATCTCTTTCTCCGCCGCTTTTGTATCTATGTCTGGACGACAGATTTAAAATCTATCTTCAGTCCCCAACTTTTGTGTGTAAGCTTTCTGTGTATGGATATGTTTTTGGAATCCTTCCGGTATGTGAATTTTGGCACCATATTTGAAATAAAATATTTTTGTTTTTGATCGTTGCTGAAGAAGCGATATTTTTCTCACTGAAATAGCTATACAACGTATGTGGAATTCGGAACTTTATTTAATATATATATATATTTATATATATATATATATATATATATATATATATATATATATATATATATATTGTTGTGGATTCCGGGAATGGGATCCGTACAAATAAATGAACAACGACCAGTAATTGAGATAGAAAATAAGTGTATTAACGTAAGGATACATACTTAAATGAAGATTAGTAGTCCAGGAATGCGGGTTAGTAAAAAGTATATGTACACGTCTCTGGAAGTGAAGCCGTAGTATATAGAGTATGTACTCGTCGGAAGCTGACGGGTAATGCGTAATAATCTTCTCGGTGAGTGGAGCACAGAGCTATTATGAGCTACTGTGTACTGAGTGCTAATCTCTCGCTGGACTCTCGTATTCTCCGGTTACTTCTCTGTGGAAACGCAACATTCAGTATTTATTTACCCCACCCCCAATAGGGCAATATGTGGCACAAGGCCTTTTTAACCTGGGTTCACCGGGCCATATAGACCAGCCAAAAACATCTGTCTAATTTTGCCCAGTCATGACTCTACCCTTCGGCCGAGATACGACTGGGTTAATGCTCTCCGCCCGAAGACAGAGAGCTGACAGTGACAATGGCAGTTACTGCGAGAAAAGGCGGCAATTTCCCGTCTCGCTTCTATAGCAGTAGTATAAGTATACTCTCGATGAATCCATCTTTATGAAAAGGGGGAACCCCACAACTAGTAGTTCGAGCAAATTCATGCAGAGGGGGCACCAGGGGGCTAAGCTCATCGGAGCAGAAACCGTGAAAGTATTTGTAGAAGAGACAGAGAGAAGCCACATTACGTTGGTGAAAAAGTGACTGGAGCTACCAGGTCGGGGTCCATTACATTGCAGATTTATTATTGGGTTTTGTCCAGAAGCCCGAGATGAATAGCAGGGAAACCCGGCCAGGTAACAGTAGTATTCAATGCACGGGCGCATGGTAAATTTATATATGCGCAAGATGGATTTAAGCAAAAACAACTTCCTGGCTATACACAGGGAACTAACCTTCCTAGCAGTGGATTGGGGTCGGCTTATAGATTTAGGGTGTTTTCCTTTCAGGGAGACTAACCTAATCCATTCTGATGGAGTGGGAATAAGAACGGTTTTCTAGAGCCTTGAGTGACACCCGCATTCGTATGGTACTATCTGGAAGCATGCCCATTCAATACTACTTTCATTATGCGATTTGAAAGGAAAGACTGAGTTAGGTCAAACAATCGTCTAGTCATACCATAGCCCTGTAGCTTGCGTAAAATGCCAGCATGCCAGACTATCAAATTCTTTGGAGATATCTAGTCCAACAATTCGAGCTTTGCCGTTCTTATCGATAACCTGGTATATACACTCTGTGATGGCCATTAACATATTAGCAGTAGACCTGGTGAAGAGGGAACTATACTGTTTATCGGAGAAGATGCTGTGGGCTGTGAGATGTTGAACCACTTCAGCAAATAGCCTCGAGCATTTTGTCAAAATCGGAAGGAAACTGATAGGGGAATAATTTGAGGGGTCTGAGAGTTCTCCAGAGTTTTTTTAAATGCATGTACTACAAGAGAGGCAGTAGTGGTAGAGTTTGAAGAGAACGGAGTAGAGTTCAGGGGCACATTTCTTTAGGACAATGATTGAGATTCCGTCACCTCCGCTCTCTTTTTATGGGATCAAGCTTTAAAATAATGTTAGAGACTAGCGAGGGAGTAATGTGAACATCACTCAGTTAAGCTTCAGTTCTTGGTGGGAAGTTGGGTGCGGATACCCCAGACGAATCAAATGTTGAGTTGATAGAGAATCTGCGAGCAAAGCATTCAGCCTTGTCCGCTGAAGATATGAGGACCTGAAGTTCTTTGATTAAAGAGGGGAGTGAGGGCTTGCTGTTATTTAACACATTTTTACAGAGCCACCAATAGTCTTTGGAAACGAACTTGCGGGATGCTATAAGCTGTTTCATTTTTTCAGCAAACAACAGCTTACAATCCTCTTGCGCTGATTACGAGCAGAGGCAAAAAGGTGCGATTTATTGTCAGACGGGTGGCTCCGATAAAGCCGAAAGAAGTGATTCCTGTGGGCAAGAGCAGCCAAGCAAGCAGAGAAAACCAGGGGGAAGAATGGAGGTTAAATCGGAACTTCCTGTCTGAGATGAAAACATCGATGCCAGCTTTAACCCACGAAGAGACCTCGGACGCACGAAAAGACTAAAAACTTTGTTCCGAGTTGGAATGTACAGGAAATCGCGGAAAGACTCCCAATCTGCTCTTTGGTAGCGGTAAGATATTTTGCTGGTCTGGGATTCCTGGGAGGAGGGATGTGAAAGGAGATATTAACGGGAACTTCAGCATGATTATATATATATATATATATATATATATATATATATATATATATAAACATACGTGTTCGAAATGTTCCATACAAACAAAATAGACGACTACTACTATAGTCGTTCACGAACTGCTTAATACAATCTATACAATTGTCATCTTTGATAATGGCTGATGTAATCTGAAAGCTCAGAAAGGATTAAATAAAAAACATGTATCAATAAGGCGATTTTTCCTCTTTTAACGATAATGCATTTAAGCTTATCAGACTATATGAAAAAATGTATATATATATATATATATATATATATATATATATATATATATATTGTGTATTTGGGCAGCAATCCTTTCTTTTATACATATTTCGTTGAAGACAACTGACAAGGTACAGCGATTAAGCTTTTTATTTGATTTTTCTTGTATTCAAACAGATGATTTCTTTTCTAGAGAAAGTACGTTAAAGCTATCAAAGTTTCTGAATATCCGAGCTCTTTCGTCCATTCTTTTAGCTAATATCATACTTTTTGTATTATTATACTTTTTAATTAATATGTGGGCTTATTTTATGTATGTGTCTAAAGTTATAGGAATGTATTTGTAAACTAAGCACACGAAACATCCTTTACAAATAGTAAATACGAGCAGAGCACAATGTTTTCTAAACATATCCTGGAGATTAAAAACAAATCACACCAAAACTATCATGAAATATGAGAAAAGCACACCACCTTAAACAATCAATCCAGAAACTGTAAACACTACCTTGAAGAAAAAATAGCTATAATTACTTTCCCAAACCAAAACAACTACTAAATAAACGATCGGAACTCGTCTCAAAATGCAGACACAAAAACAATTTTTTTATGCAACTTAAATACCGAAAAATGAAAGCAAGAATAAATGAAAGTAAATAAGTAAGATAAAATAGATAAACAAAAGCAAGGAAATTAATTAATTCAGACCAATAAATAAGTTAATAAACTAAGACAATAATAAACAAGTTAACAAACCACGCCCACCAAAATAACCTTTAGAATAACAGAATAGACTACCCACAATACAACAGACTAACCACAAGGCATCACCAACTGGTACATATAAAAATCGAGCAAAAACACAACATGCACAACGACTGCGTTTAGCATAAAACAGGCTGTCACATCTGAGTCCACTTTTTTATTTAAATACGCTCTATCACTGATATTGAGTACGTTAATCCATAAATATAACATACCTTAAAACTATATATATAAACATACCTTAAAACTATATATATATATATATATTAAAACTATATATATATATATATATATATATATATATATTTCTACAAAATTTCAGCAGCAGATTACACAAATTTAATCAAAAAAATTAACAAAAAATTATAAAAAGCAAACAATAACACATTAAATATAGTGAACATGATAAACACTACTAGTAAAATCATTACAAAAAACTAAAAACCAATGAAAAAGTTAGTAAACTCTGCACCAAAGAAGCATACATTAAATGACCACAAACCAGATTTCAAGACAAATTTGCCTACGAGAATCATCAACTGAACTAAACCTGAAATTGTTAAAATCAGCAAAATGATCCTAGAACGGATCAATAAACAAATAAAACGGAACCTTGGATTATTCCAGTGGACAAACACAACTGTTGTCATAAATTGGTTTAACAACATTAAAGAAAAAAACAACTGTTCTTTGATCCAATTTGACATAGTTGACTATTACCCATCAATATCCACAGACCTCTTCACTTTAACACTGGAATTTTCCACATATTACTCGGACTTAACCAAGGACGAATATAATATAATAATGACCGCCAAGACATCTATTCTCATCCATAATCAAGAACAATGGATAAAAATAAATCTATTAAATAATTTGATATTACAATGGGTGCGTTAGACTCTGCAGTCTTCCGATCTCATTGGCTTATTTGCACTATACAATCTTACTGCACACCATGACATAAACACACAATACATAGGGTTATATAGAAACGATGGTCTCATGTTAGTACAAAATTCTACACATTTTAAAACAGACAAAATAAGAAAACTTATCCACAGAGAATTCAAAAGTTTAAACCTCAAAGTAATAGTCAACATTAATTTAAAAGTAGTAAACTTCCTAGATGTAACACTCGACTTAGTAAATAATAATTCCCAACCATACATAAAACCCAATGAATAGCCATTATACATCCACCCAAAGTCAAATCACCCCCAAGTATAATCAAACATATACCCATATTAGTAAAACTCTTCCAGTGAAGAAATATTTAAAAAACATAAAATTCTTTACAATAAGTCCCTAAAAGAAAGTGGCTACAAAAACTAAGACACCGAGTATATAACAAACTATAACCATAACAGGAAAAATAGAAATAGAAAAATCATTTGCTATACACCTCCTTTCAACCAAATGGTAAACACCAAGTTAGGGCAGAAGTTCCTCAATTTAATTAAAAAACACTTCCTCACTAACAACCCTCTAAGTAAAATTTTTAACAAAAATACACTTAAACTAAGTTATAGCTGCACAAATAACCTCGAAAAAATCATAACTAATCATAATAAATATATTTTAAATCAACACGTACATCGAAATAAAATTAATTATCAAAATAGTAAAGGGGACAACAATAAAAAACTCATGCAATTGTTGAAACCCCAATAATTGCCCACTACAAAATAGATGTAAAACAAATTCAATTGTCTATTAATTCCAATATGACATCAATTGAAAACCCAACGATAAGTAAAGTGTATATCGAATCTACAAAGAACACTTTTTAGCAGCGCTGGTACATGCACTTAACTTCATTTTAAACAACTTATAGCGAAACCAAACATTCCTTTCTGCATTTTTTGGAAATTAAAAAACACAAAACAGAAACCCAAAGTTAAGTGGAAAATCCTGGAAAAAACTAAAACCTGCAACTTGCTTAACGACATCTGCCTTTTATGCTTAAGTGAAAAGCTGCACATTCTAAAGTACCCCAACAATGGCGAACTATTGAACCGTAGAGATGAATTAGCAGTATTATGAAAACATCGAAAATATTTTTCGTTAAAATTTAATTAACCAAAAAATACCTCATTTGCATAAAATAATCACCTGCAAAAAGGTAATTAATACCCATGTTTAATCCTCAAAATAAAAAAACGAACATTGTATAAATAAAAAAATAAACTCACACAACATTAATAGTAACTCTATTCCATCCACTCATACATAGTAGTAAAATAAAAAGTGTCTACCCTTTCTTAAAAAAACCTCACATCCCAATATAAGAATTAGCCAAGCAAAACTAAAAAGTGACCTGTCCAAAACTAAGCTACTCTGCACCCCTCTCCTAACCCAAGGCTGTATCTCTATGGCTAAAAACTGCCGGCTAAATCATACTAAACCCCCATCTCACATTCACTTACAGATCATATTACCAAAAATAAATCGTTTCCACCATTTATTTTTCATTTCAACTTATCACCAGATGAGGAGCACACGTATCTCCGAAACGCGAAGATTTTTGTGTAGTGATACTATGCATTTATAAACCATTGTAACAACCATAACAATATAAAGCTCTACGTTGTATCGAGCAGCCTTTATAAAAGTAAATGCATGAACAGTGGGTTTAAAACCTACGTGTTCTATAACATTCTTACAATACTATATATATATATATATAGGTAGTATACCTAATGAGACATTGTTCTTTCAATGTCGAAACAAAATGTACAATTTTATAGTAGATTGTAGTTTGTACATGTCCTAAAGTATATTTTAAAATAAATATCCATTTCTCTATTTTTATATTGAGCACTGTTTTAAATTAATGTTTTGAACGTTGCAAATATTTTCTTCGTTCCATATATATATATATATATATATATATATATATATATATATATATATATATCGTAGAATATGCTTTTAAACCCGTAAACCAGTTTTGTTTAAGATAACAGAAAGTTATGTCTATATATTTTAATCGATTTTTCTTTTAATTAAATGATTAATTGACTTCCTTATGAGATTGTTATATTATATATGATATATAAAGGCTCTCTCCGCAGTTCATGTTAATTCTTTTAATGTTCAAATCATTATCCAAAATAAATTACATTAAAAGAAATTCAAAATCCGTTTAGTTTTTGTTTGGATCTTTGTAATGATTTGAAATTAGAAGTTTACGATGTAGACGAGATCTTATTTTGGCGATTTCAAGTTATTCATGGCGAGTGAACGTGACATTGATTTTGAAAAATGCAACATTATTAACTTTTATTAGGTATTTTTATAAGTCGTTCTTTTGTTTCTATAACACGAAATATTTAATTGTTTGCATCAATATTTTGTTAAACTTGTGCTCGAACACTAATCCTTGCCATTCGTGAGGAAATTATTCAGTATCTCAGCTACAAAGCAGAAGGTAAACAATATATAAACATACAAGAAATTAAGCGATAAGACATAGAGACTAGAGGAAGAGGCAAAGAGTCAAGAGGAAGCGTGAATTAATATTAGTATGACTGATACATAAATAATAACAGAAGAAAAACTGATTAGCAAACAAAATGAATTAATGAAAATAGAAATTATGAAAAAGTTGATAAATCGATGAGATAATAGAAAATGAGAGAATGAAAAAAAATAAATGAAACAGAAATTCATGAATGAATGACAAAGAATGAAAGAAGTAAAATGAATGAAAGCAAAAATCAATGAGCAAATGAATGAAAGAAAGGTGTAAACAACAAAAAAAGATATTTGGTCGAATAAGGTCAAAGAGGAAGAAGAAGAGAACTAATTTTGATGAAAATGGCGCCCTATCGTCGGTGTTATTTGGAAGAATGCCGGGGGCTGATGTATCGTCCTCGTATATTGTAACCTGTTGACTACTGCACCTTGGACATCACGTGATATTCATTAGATTTACAAGTGGCTCAAATTCTCCTTTTCTAACTCTAATCCTCTCAACACACGATCTCCTGCCCAACCAAATATCGATGCCAGCAACAACATTGAAAGCATAAATGCGGTGCAAGACGGAACATGCATAATCTAGTTATGTGCTAATTTTAGCTTTGTCTGGTACAAGGCAGAAATGCTGGAATTTTCAGAGTAGATCACTTTACTCATGACCCGAAATGATAAATTCACATCATTTACTTTATTCAGACAACAAAGTAAAATGAATTTATCTTGGTTTACTTTAATTGCCAAATGAGAAAACTTTTTAATCTCTTCTTGGTAGGCTGAGAACTTTCAGTAAACGCTCAAAAAAAGTTCTTTTTTTTAGAATTCGCATAATCAGATGGTAAAATAAATGGAGTTGGATATTTTTGGTAATAAATTGTACTGCATCAATCTTTCTTATTACCAAATGTAACATTTCTGTTTTGATTTTGTTTCTTTTAAAATAATTAAAATGTTTACATTTTTGTTATGGGATCTCCTCTTCGTATATGATAATGGACTCGGCTGAGTATTCATATACCCCTTCCTTAGAGAGTTGAGGGTAGAGAGAGATTATTCGTAGAGATCCGTGCCAGTTATCGGAGAGTACTGGAACTGATACGACAGATACCGAAGTTACTCAGAGACTACCGCATCAGAAGTCAGACTAGCTCTGAGCTCCACTCAGCTAGAATAATATACACGGATATACTATTTCCAACGACTTCACTTCAAGACTTGTATATATTTATTTCTTACTAATAGTATTCCAGGGTTTGCTAACCTGCGTTCAAGTTTGTATATTATGTTCAATATAACCTACTTTTTTTATCTCCATATCTGTTTTGTTGTTCATTATTTTGTGCAGTTCTTCACTCGGAATCCACAACAAATTGAGAGCTAGCTTGACTTCTGATGCGGTAGTCTCTGGGTAACTTCGGTGTTTCTCAAATGAGCGATATTTCCAATTTTCATTTTCTCCACAAGAAAAGGAAAAAAATTTTTTCTAGGAAACAGAAGAATGTAAATATATATATAGAATATTTTTAGAATGATTTTCACTCTGTACAAGGTCCAAAAGCCACTCAAGACAGGGTTACAGTATAAGAGATGTGGTGAAGGTAAATAATAACGAGAATGTGTGGATAATGTAACAGTTATCGACACGGAAAATGAAGGGGAGAATTGATTTATCTACTTTTTTCCCAACTTATGGGTTAAATAACAGGGTCGACTAGTCTAAGTGATGGAAAACTCTGAATTCAAAGCCACAGAGAAAGAAAAGGAACACTATTCTACTTATTCCTAAATAATCGTGGCAATTCACAGGTAAGCAAGAAAAGAACTCTGGGAAACGCCATGATTGCCTACACCTTGAAAGAATCTGGCATTTAAAAAAAGTCGAATTGAAAAAAATGATCACAAACAAGAAAAATAGAAAGTAATTACATAAAAGAATCTCAAGATAAAAATGAAATATTTGAAAAAATTTCCAGCACCGCTTTTTTTTAATAACAAGAAACTAAATACACAATAGAATATAATTGTTTACTGTATTGATTTTTGCTTGTTTTTTTTTTATAAAATTCTCGAAACTTTTTGCACACACCTGATGAAATCTTCGGGACATCAAATAAACAGTAAAATTCGATTAATGTTGGTTTTACATTTTATCAATGGTCACCAATGCTACGAACTTCCGAAATAAGAATGTGGGTGGGTGTGACAAAAAGAATAAAAAGTAACTAATGCATAAAAGAGAGTGAAGCCCTCTTCTAAAAGTGGTCTTTCCAAGTCAAAACGAAGAGATAACCGACATGTGGCAGAGGTCAAAGAGTCAGGCTTTTATATGGAGATAATAAAAATAAGCAAAGAAAAATTTGTATTTATGGTTAATTATACAAGTCAAGTAAGCAACATCCGGTCATCTGCTTTGAAATGATGACGGATATGTTACTTTAGTTATGTCCTTGAACCAGTTATAAAAACCGGTACGTCAGAGTTTAGGACGTGAATTGGACCGAGATTTTTCAGTATTCTTGCATATATACGCATGCATGTGTGAATTTATTTGTGTGCGTACATTTGAAACCAGAAGATAGATTGTATTCCGTCAATTTTTTAAGTTAGAAAAGTTGTTTACTTTGAAAATCAGCATTCAAATTTGAACTTTTACCTTTGTTTGAACACTAAACTTTGGCTCTAGTGGTAAGTACACAACTCTCCCAGCAACATCGTAAATCCCTCATATCTACATACTTAAAATACATGGACATTTGTGTATGCGTGTGTGCGTGTATGTACGCGCGCACGCGCACGCGATCGCGCGCGCGTGTGTGTGTGTATGTGTGTGATTATTACGCATATTCAATGGCACACGTTTAATTGTACACACTCAATTTTATGTAAACGACATAATTTCCTTCGCATTAGCCAACATTTTTTTTAATTCATGTTTTTTCTTCTTTTACGTTTGTGGCTGTGGCTGCTTTTTGTGAAAACCGCTGCCCCTTCTTTGTTAGGGAATCGTATCGTGCATATAAAGGAAACCAGGTGGAAGAGCACAATAGACTCAATTCACCCCCATCTGTTTAGCGATTTGAAACTATTGTTTATCATTTAACAGTGCCCCTATTTTCACGCATCACTACCGGCCGAGATACCTGTGAATTGAACAGGGGTCAGAGATGTAAAAAAATAAAATGCCGAAGTGGAAGCGCTTACTTTGCGGAGATCTGTAGAGTTATACTGGTAATAACTTTTCTTGCTTCTGAACAATTGATTTTTTTTCTTGACCTATTTATTTCTCAGATTTAGAGGAAAAATATTTGAATAGATTTGAGATATTTGCGGTGAGGACTATTGAAAAATACATCAAAATTAAAAGAGACATTTATTCCACAGCGAAAAATCGTTACAAAAAGCTGTTCTTTATAGTTACAAAGGTGAGCAAAAAGAACAAAAGAAGAATTTGATATAGAAAGATTGTGTAGCATCAGTTTTTCAAATAAAGTATGGTACCTCCCTCAATGTCTGCTTTGTAAAATATTCGAGTTATTGATCTTTGGTGTGAAACACTGAATTACCTCTGATACTAGGCAGATAGAATTTTTGAAAATATTTTTACTGTTTGTTGAGATTAGCACAAAATGGTGATCATGAGAACAAAGGCGATTTGAAGCGAGACATCGATTTTACACCTTTGCGATAAGTGTCAGCTTCATTGCTGTGAATAACATCTGTGATACAGTAACTGACCTGAAGCAAATGATTTTATTTCACTCCTTTGCCGCACACATGTGTCGGCTTAAGTAGATTTCATTCAACAGTCGTGTGTAATAGAAATACAAATGGTTTAAAATTGTTCGATCCCACAGCAACATTATGATTCTGCAATTTTAAAAAGATCTTTAATTGTATTGGGTTGAATATCTCAATACATGACAAGAAACTAGTTCAAATCTTAACAAGGAAGGTCCTTTATTTCCTGTTTGTAGTTAGTGTTACTCAAGTATATCATAAAGTCTAAACTCAATCAGACCAACTTAAATTGATTAGTCTGCTCGTAAAAGAAAATAGGAAAACAGTTTTTAGGAGGGGAATAATTGTTCGAACTTTTCCTCACGACACGACATTTGTCAGTATTGAAAAATATTGATTTTTATCATTTTAGAAGTGGAGCCCTGTTTATGATATAAATACACTGTCATATCGATCCTTGAAATTTTAAAGAGTTATAGGTACTTAATTTTTATTTACAAATGTCAAGTTTGAAACTGTATTAATGTTATTGATACCTGCGTATGACTGATATTGCTGAACTGTACCCTACACTCTAAATTTCATAAGTTTAAAAGATTTTGTTAAATAATTGCTTGGTTTTATTATTTTCGTAAAGTAATTTTATTTTTGTTGCAAAAGAATTGCGTGTTTAAAATATATTGTCAAAGCAAATCGCATCAAAATATTATTTATTTAAAATAAATCTGTATTGAAAAAGTAAAAATAAAAATCTTTTTCCCCAGGACATAAAAAAATTAGAAAAGGAGGAAATTCCTTAATTAAAAACTTGAGATTTTTAAATTAAAACTAATTACAGAAAAAATGTCACTTCATTTCAAAAGTGATAATAAGTAATTATTTCTAAATTCTGTCTAATGAACGTTAATCTGCCAAAATTATAATCAGCCAAATGTTCCCTATTTTTTACGAGCGGGCAAGTCAATTTAAGTAGAACCCTACCAGACTCACTAAGCTTTGCTTAATTAAATAAACCATTGTCTTTTAAACTTAGCAAAAGACTCCTGAAGAAGAGCATCACAACGGATAAAACGTTGTGATAGTAGAAACAATGATGAGAGTATTACTCCAAATATAAATAATGATAACTTCTCAACGAGAAATTCAGACAGAAATTTCAAAAGTCACAATTTAAATATATATATATATATTTTGTCTTGAAAGTGATATTTTTTAATATAAAAAATTTGTAGAATTTTCTTCGGATTTATTGACTTTGATAATCGTGAATTTTAGAACTATGCACCACTTTGGCACTACCAAAATATTCAATCGATTTAATTTGCATAAAAAAGCTGCTTATTTAAGCATACGCATTAATGCATACATATGCACGGGTGTATATATGTCTATGGATGGTTGTACATATTTTTATGTATATGTTTATCTATGAGTGTGTAGATTTATTTGGGGATAGCTGTATTTTTATGTGTAAATGGGTGTATATTTATGTAGAATTGTGTGTATGCTAGTCTGTTCTTTTCTGACCACATGTGCAAATAATTACACATATGTGTGTGAGTATGTTTGCATGTGTGAAATTTTACATATTTAAATATATAAGTTTGTGTGGTATATTAATGTATACGCATACATTTCATTTCTTATAGACATGGATGCACTGCTTCAGCCCAGCGTTGTGTTTATGGTCAGTCAGATTTATCTTCAAACTGTTTTCATTCTCTTTTAGAAAAATTGTATAATTAAAACCGACTTGACAACTTATAATTTCAAGTCCTCTGAATTCAAAAATCTTAAACATGTATTTTATTTTTCCCAGAATGAAAATCTGAAATTTATCATATTTTTACTCTGTCCCGCTTACTTAAATTTCTTGGACTTTTCTGGTCAGTTCAAAAATATGGATTTTATTATTTGTTTCATTTCTCTTTGAATTTTTGAAGAAAGAAAGAAAGAAAGAAAGAAAGAAAGAAAGAAAGGCTGAAAAAAGGAGGAGAAAAGAAGAAAATATTGTATTTAATAAAAAAAAGGAAGAAAAACAAGTGAATAGAAAAATGGCCAATCGAAAAATGTTTTTTTAAACAAAAAGATCGAACATTTTCTCGGAAAGAAAAAGTTTTCATAAATCATTATCGAAAATATAAAAGGAAAAAGTCTCAGTTATGTTTGTTGTGGGAATTTGGACCGGTGGTGACAGGGTATGAAACAAAAAGATTTGCTTATATGATAGCTGTAAAAAATCTATTGAAAAGAAGAATTTGAATACATGATGTGGATGGAGTTGTGAAAAGTGAAGGAAAAAGATTCCATTTCCTCCCTCATGATCCTCTAATAATGACTATAAACTCTGATAATATGAGGAGAATCAAGTGTGGCTCATGATTTATGATGAACGCTCAACAGATTGGTGGCCACTGCTTGAACTGACCAACTCACTGATGATAAAACGTGTGTAAGAGAAATGCAAAGAAAAAGAGAGAGACAAAGATTGATTGATATAAAGAAGTATAAAAATTATAGAATCTGTATATGTCAAAGAAAGACAAACAAAAACGGAGAAAGTATGTCTTCGTGAGAGAAACAGTGAGATGGAAATTGATACTGGCAAAGAGAAAAACTTTAG
Organism: Ascarosepion bandense; assembly: GCA_037127315.1. Taxonomy (NCBI): domain Eukaryota; kingdom Metazoa; phylum Mollusca; class Cephalopoda; order Sepiida; family Sepiidae; genus Ascarosepion; species Ascarosepion bandense. The sequence continues at coordinate 4,054,766 of JBBBDQ010001302.1, forward strand.
ATATCCCCTCCTACTTGCTGTACAGCTTCTGCTTTTGGTAATTGACTTTGGCTCTATAATATTAGTGCTGTACAATATCTGGATAGAAAAATGGAGTGTATATTTTATAATTCGGAAAACGAATCCATGTGGAATATGTGAAAGTATTTACAAAGTAAAGTGGAGAAGACAGGCGATAAATTTAATAATTGGATCTGAAAAATAAAACACAGAAAAAGATGTGCGCTGTGTGCTCTTTAAAGAGATCTCAAATTAGAAAGAAAGAACGAGGGAAACGAGGTCGGTGTTTGAGAAAAAGAGATATATGCAAAAATGAACTGATTAAATTGTGAGAAAGAAAATGCAAGAGTAGTAAGAGAGAGGAAAAACAGATTATATGTGATCGATATATACAGATTTGATTTCATATAAGACACTGATCTTTTCCTAAAAACTGACTAAAACATATTCTTGGGTCTTGAAGTATCTTGTAGAATTTTGCAAACCCAGACGTGAAATATTACCCGATTTTGAACAAAGCCAAATTTCCTAATATATTTATATTAAAAGTAAAGTGGCGGTCCTATTATTTCATCAAATATGATGGAAATGCCACAGTGAAAGTGAGAAAGAGAGAAGATGCATAAGAGAAAGAGAGGGGATGAAAGAGAGAAAGAGAAGGGATGAAAGAGAGAAAGAAAAAGGATGAAAGATAGAAAGAGAGGGGATGAAAGAAAGAGAGGAGATGAAAGAGAGAAAGAGAGGGGATGAAAGATAGAAAAAGAGGGGATGAAAGAGAGAAAGATAGGGGATAAAAAATAGACCGAGAAGGGATGAAAGAGGGAAAGAGAGAGAATGAACAAAAAGAAAGAGAAGGGATGAAAGATAGAAAAAGAGGAGATGAAAGATAGAAAGAGAGGGGATGAAAGACAGAAAGAGAGGGAATGCAAGAAAGAAAGAGGGGGATGAAAGAGAGAAAGAAAGGGGTGAAAGATAGAAAGAGTGGAGATGAAAGAGAGAAAGAGAGGGTATGAAAGATAGAAACAGAGGGGATGAAAGAGAGAAAGAGAGGGGATGAAAATAAGAAAGTGAGACGATAAAAAGGGAAAGATTTTAAAATAGAAAAATTGTGCTTTTAGGGAAGAATTAAAAAAAGTGTTGTAAGTGGGTATTTTGAAACAAAAAAAGATTAAAAATGAGATTTCTTTTTTAATTTTAAGAAATTTTCGACTATTTTAATGAAGTCCAAATTATTTAGTAAGCTTAAAGCAGATTTGCTCAAGGTCACAACTTTACAACATTGAACGAAGAAAAACCTAAGACACTAACAAACAAACAATAATAAATTACTTTTGTTGTTCATATTTTTTTGTTTCCGTTTTTTTTTTTTTTTTTTTAGAATTGTGGGTGACAGATTTGTTGCGACTTTGCTATCAGTTATTTCATTTCTTTCCTTCTCATGAGTTGAAATCTCACTTCTGTCGACAGATAAATCTTTTTTTATATTCAAAATAGTTGGATTTGATGACTATACGAATGATACTATAGAAATAAATTTGGCTTGTCCTGAATGCGGCTTATAATACAGGGTGCAATTGGCAAAGTGTCGCCATTTTATATTTTTAATTTCGTATAAGCACATTGTTTGTTTTGTCGACTGCACAGTATAGTAGGTTCAGTTGAGCATCGTATATGAGAAAAAGAGCACAATTATGCAATTCACTACCCCAGAAAATTGGAAGCAGTACAGATAGCTCTAATACAAACGTTTTAGATTCTTTGGAAGTCAATCTGATGACACTGTAGAGGATTCGGAAAGAGTTTGGATTAATCTAATGATGATTACGGAGGTATGGCAGCTTGAAAAGCTCACTCTGATCGTTCTTGAATTTGTAGGTAAAGGAGTCAGATTCAAAACTTGAGAAGGCAGTGCTGCCTTGGGTCAACAGGGTGTCTGCTGAAAGACACTATCTGGCAACAGAATTCTACACCATGTCACAAAAACAGTAAAACACTGTCATGTCCGCTAGACAACTTCTGCGACTACATCACATTTGGCCACCTAACTACCCAGATTGCAACTCCTATGGTTATTATGTGTAGGACGCTGTTTAGCAAGAGACCAACAAAACGCTTTGTAACATCAAAGATAAACTGAAGGCAAAGATTATGGCAGTATTAACCAACTGAAACAAGGAGACCGTCTAAAAAAGATACAAGAAATTCCGAAGTCGCCTGAAGGCTGTAGTTGAAGTCAATGGCGATTTTATCAAATATATTTACTCTTTAGTATTTCAAGATATTTTTGTGTAATTTTGGTAAATCTATATGTTAAAATGAAATGTCTCTTATTTTCATTTATGTGTAATTTAAAAGGCAGTTTATCCATCGCACCATCGTAAATCTTATATATTTCGTAAATGTCAGGAGAATTTATGAAAAAAAATAAGCGTAGTATTTAGCTCTGAATCATCTCAAAAATCAAGGTTAACGTTTCTTAAAAAGAATCCTATGAAAGATGGTTAGGAATATATTTATTTTATCTACCCAGAGGATACACAATATAACAAAAATATAACAACCTCTGCCTATCTTCCTCCTGCTTTCCTGCCTGTTGGAAGTTTTCTTCTGTGGTTCCAATATTCAAGAACATTGGTGAACCCTCGGACCCCGCAAATTACCGCCCTATCAGCCTTCTTCCGATCTTCAGCAAAGTGTTCGAAGCCATTATCAATGCCGTGGTCGTTCAGCATCTCACAGCCCACGGGCTCTTCTCGGACAAACAGTTTGGTTTCCGCTTCACCAGGTCTACTGCTGATATGCTAACGACCATCACCGAGTATATATACCAGACTCTCGACAAGAATGGTGAAGCCCGAACCGTCGCCTTGAATATCTCCAAAGCATTCGACAGAATATGGCATGCCAGCCTTCTACGGAAACTGCGAAGCTATGGCATAAGTGGACTTTTGTTGGACTTAATCCAGTCATTCCTCTCTAACCGCACACTGAAGGTGGTATTAAACGGACATGCCTCCCAGAACTACCCTACAAACGCGGGTGTCCCCCAAGGCTCTATCCTAGGTCTTACGCTCTTTCTAATCTACATCAATGATCTCCCCGATGCCATAAGATCACAAGTAGGCATGTACGCCGATGATACCACAGTTTACTCTCGCTTCGATCAAAAATCTGGTGTTGGTGACAAGGCAAACCTCGCTGCCGAGCTTGTAAAGGACCTTCAATCCGTTGTGGATTGGGGTAAGAAATGGCTCGTAAAATTCAATTCTTCCAAAACGAAGCTGCTGTCAATTAAGCACCACAGACAACTCCCATGCTACGATTGTTACTGGTATTGCAGACCAATTGGTTACTAAAATGAAATTGAAATTCCCTGAATGCTTATATTCTGTTGTCTTGTGCCAGACTAATCTACGCTTAGTAAATCAATATACCATATTTTAGTGCCTCACTATAAAATAACGATGAGGGAAATGTCATATGTTTTTAAGATGTGGACGATCATTACTCTCCACAGCTGTCCTGTCACTTGCTGCTTTGTGTAATTACTGGTCCTTTGCCACTCCGTTTTGTTTCTGGGATGTTTGCTTTGAGATTTATTTACTCAAATTCTTTAAGTAGCTTACACTTTGCCTCTCAATACATCTTTTGCCTTCAGTACGTCCTGTAAATGTTCATTTCACCAAATCTTCTTTCCTAATTATGTTTTCTCTTTTTGATTGTTAGCAACAGTTTTGTAGTTCCTTAAAACTTTTACGTTTTTCAATTAAACTATCTATGTTACTCTTAGCATTTGTCGAACAACTCGCTTCCTTGTCGTTTCAGGTCTTTTCTTCAACTGTAAATAAATTGTCCAGCATTCAATACAACAAACAAGTGTTGGGCTACTATGAAATATCTCATTTTATAGCAGTCTAACATTTCTTTGTTTTTAATGAGATTTTTCCGATTCTTGAATATTTTGTTCGGTTACTGAAAAGCATCTTTCCCTATTCGTCTTTTGATCACTGTGTCACAGTTTCTATCGTCAATTGCTACACGACGCAGAGCTAAATCCTTGCAACTGTTTGATTTTGATCTCTTCCATACATAGCACACAACTTGGACTGAAAATAATTCAGCTTGTCTTCCATATTATTAATGCTGTAGAAAGTTCGATTATCATTAACGAAAATTATTGTAAATAAGAATATTCCTTTTTAAATTCTTTTAAGGCATCGCTTCATCCAGTGATATAAAAGAATGACTAGCAATATGAAGCAACGAAGAGATCAGCAATTATAAGCGTTTTTCTCCTCGGTAAGGTTCAAAGGCCACTTTGATTTTTTGTTTAGAAACAAACAATTTTTGGCGCCATTGACTTTTAAGCAAGAAGCACATGTTATCATTTTCTCAATTTTCAAAAAGCAGACAAGTATGTGTACGTTGATAAGAATTCTGTTTACAGCCTATCATCAAACAAAGCAAATTTTGTTCATGGTATCTGAAGTAATGCGAAAAGTAATAATTGAAAATTTCTAGTTATTTAGACAACCAAAATAACACTAAGTTTCCATGGAAACCGATATAGCACTGAGACGCAATAGATAGATAGATAGATAGATAGATAGATAGATAGATAGATAGATAGATAGATAGATAGTTTTGCAGACATGTGAATTAATAGTGCATTGAGACTGTCACCTCTAGATAGTCAGATCTTCCACTACCAAATTAAGATTACTACTATTTTCTCTTCCTCTTGAGCCTTTCCTGACGAACATTCCTCACCTCACGTTGAAAAGTGAAATTGAATCAGCATGCAGTTTTGATTCCCATGTCCGCACTGTTTACATCTAGCAAACGCTCTACCCCTGATATTAAGCAATTCTCCATTATAAATATAGAAAAATGTTAACCATATATAAACAAATAATTACTTAATTGAAATATAATTTCAATTAAATCAAAAAACAATCTGTAATGTTATTGGTCCTGACCTGACATTTCGGCGTCTTTCACTTTCCCACTGACGTAACGTTCCCTGTGCCTTTTCTGCTTTCATGATAACAGTTTTGATGAACTTTCCGCTATGGTACAAATAGTTTATGGATTTAATCGCAGTACTAGATTGGCGGGAAGGTCTCATCATTTTATTCTTGAAATGGCTACATTGTAAGTTCTATGCTAACATTTTTTTCTTTCGCACTTCTCGCTTGTGGAACTCTCTTCTGTCTTTTTGTTTCCCATTCAATTTTGATCTTCAAAATTTTCAATGCAATATTGATCGTTATCTTCTGACGTTTTAATTCTTATTCTTTTATTGGTCTCTCTCTTTAATAATAGTTTCTGAAGGTTTTTCCTCTGACGCAATAGACAAATTACCTACCAAAGTAAGATTACTACTATTTCCTCTTCTTCGTGAGCCTTTCCTGACTAACATTCCTCACCTCTTCATTTACTAATATTTGTACAAGAATTTTTTTTTATTCTACGGTTGACTGGTGTTGACAATGCATGTCTCGAACTAAAATGTTGAAGTAGCTACCCCCCACTAAATGTGATATGAATTTACAGCTGAAATAAATAAATATCTGGTATGTTGAATCAATTTTAATATATAACCAATATTACTAGGATCCTCTGGGATTATTTACCAATCTTTTTCTCGACATTTGCTGCTATATATATATATATATATATATAGCAGCAAATGTCGAGAAAAAGATATAAATAATAAATAATCCCAGAGGATCCTAGTAATATTGGTTAAATATTAAAATTTCCTCTATATATATATATATATATATATATATATATATATATATATATATATGTGTGTGTGTGTGTGTGTGTGTGTGTGTGTGTGTGTGTGTGTGTGTGTGTGTGTGTGTTGTTTCATCAATACATCTGCATCCTGAGAAATTAATTGAACTGAATTTTGATATTAATATTTCACTGGATTATTTTATGTTATCGTTTTTAATATTCACTATTAATTTATAAATAGTCACAATGGAAGAGATGCTGTTATATTTCTTGTATTAAATAAATATTTTTGCCTTATCGTGAGGCTGTGAACTCAAATATATATTTTGGGCATGAATGTTTCTTTCGGTATAAATCAGCAATGGATAACTAACCACTGCACAGCATGCGTTAAGCGAGCACACATACACACACACACACACAAACACGCACGAACACACAGGCATACACACTATGAAAATACATGTGTAAACGGAAATATATACCTACATGATCCCATAGTTATATATGTGTTTATGTGCGCATGTACGCTTCTAAATATATGTTCACTTGGATAGATAGATAGATAGATAGATAGATAGATAGAACATATCATTACGTTTCATACTATATATATATATTGCATACTACATATATATATATATATATATATATATTAGTGTGTGTGTGTGTGTGTGTGAGTGTGTGTGTGTATTTATATATATATTCAGATTTATATAGCTATATGATGTAATTCGTTTAATTACCTTGGAAAATAAGGATAAGCAACACACACACACACACACACACACACACACACATATATATATATATATATATATATATATATATATATATATTTGTGGATTTGTCTAAAAAAAATGTATGGAGTAATTCGTTTAATTACTTTGGAAAAAAGGGATAAGCAGCACACACCGACACCACACACCCACACACTTACATATATATATATATATATATATATATAAACATTTGTTTAATTATCTCTTCTATCAATTTTTTGTTTATCATATAAGTATGGATGTCAAGAAAAGCTCGAAAATATGGAAGACAAAGATTGATAGACGCCTATTTTCTTATTAAAAAGGCTTAAATGGGTTTTCATGAAAAAGCGTTTAGAAAAGATTTGTTTGAGAGGAAAAAAATACTCATTAGGAATAGAAAGAAAAATAACAATTTATATAAGAAATAAATACAGAAAGAATTCACGTGGATAACTAAGGAAAAAAGAGAGGAAATTAAACTGAAAAATACAAAAAAAAGAAAAGAGAAAAAAATTGATCAAAAGAAAAGTCTGTAACATATAAGTAAGCCGTTAACATTGATATATGTTAACATTGGTAAAGCGTAATCTATAATTTTTCTCAATGATATTTTATACACACACACCTAATGCCAACAATCAGTCAGAGGCTGACACCAAACGAAGACTAGATTGCTTCGAAGGAAAAGAGATAATGAATGATGCTAAAGTACTGAGATAGATAGATAGATAGATAGATAGATAGATAGATAGATTAAAGTAAAAAATCATTACTAAGAAAGATAAGTACATGTAACGGTTCATTAAATGACAAAACTCTTAAATTCTTTCCCATGAGCATACCCTTGTTTAATTCAGCTCTTTTTAATTAATGATGTTTTTATTTTTGAGCGTGACCTTCGCCAAATGAAATCATTTAATCTTTTTACGTTGTCTTTAACATGACTTATATAATTACATGTTTATACTTTATAATTCTACCTACCTTTCGGTGGAAACGTTCTTTTTCCCGTTCATTAACAACAATTAATCTTTCTCCAGATATATATATATATATATATATATATCTTTGTGCATATATATATATAAATAATTGTCTTCCGCTGCAGATATACTGGTATTTATATATACGCGTATGTGATAGTGTTTTAAGAAAATAAATTCATTTTCATGAAGATTGATTATATCAATTTCGTAATTTCATTTGTTATATATATATATATATATATATATATATATATATATATATATTTACGCCCCTCCTAAGACACAAATAGGGAAAGCAGCGAGCAATTTAATGAGCTTGTGTACGAATAGCAGAAAGGTGACAATGAGAAAGGGTAAATGCTAAAAAAGATTATTTACAATAAAATATATTAAATTACTACATATTCTAGTGGTTTCTTTTGTCTAATACTGGAAGTCACACAAAAAAGTGGCTAACATATTCGTGTTGGCTCAAATAATTTTCCAAACTTGACTTGTTCTTGCTCATTCCGACTCCTTACGGCATCGTATAATGTCATTATATGGGGCTTTTTGATTTAACACTATCAACATCATTGCTTCTCCTCGCCCATGGAACATCACTCAACAAGAAATCCTCTGAACGACCCATTTTTGATACGTTCTTTTCTGTAACTGTTTCCATCGTCTGTTATTAATACTTTTGATTTAGTTACATTTCTGGACTTGCTTGGTTTTTACGTATCCAATTTGTATCTCGCTCGTCTTGCTAAAAACCAAACATTATGTCAACAATAAGACAGACGTGGATTCTCTAATCCGATGTTTATGCCATTGCATCAACCTGGATTGGATTTTTAGTCGAAATATCAAATGCTTTAGTTAATTTTGGATATAAGATTCTGTCATAACTGTTAAACTGACTATTTTTTGTTAATTATTATGGACTAATAGTAACACAAATTCATAGTAAATGTGAATAAAAGATTTTGATCAAATCAATTATTTGTCGGATCAAAAAACGGGCTATCGACGGGATTTGTAGAATGGATGGATAGAAAAACAAATAATAAATGTGAATTCACCTTTTTATTTAAATTAAATGAAGACCAGAGTGCGACAGTTTGGAGAACTTACACCTTAAAATAATAGTAAGAAAGTATTGACAAAACTACTATATTCCCGCCAAAAGCATAAGCGGAAAATTTATAATTCTTATGCGTACATAAACACCAAAAGTTACCCTCCTTCGACCCTAATACTGCCATTTATGTAAGATAGATCTCTTGACTCACGGTATTAGGAGGCGTAAAATAATTTGGTAGCAGCAAATGACAAAATGAATAATGTTACTGTCATAGGACGACTTCAAGCCCAAGACATTCACGTTCGCCATTATTTTTAAATTACATAATCTTTTCTGTCTGTGAAAGCTGACATTTGTATATATGTTTTATTTGGGAAAAGTTATAAAAAGTCGTGAAATAAACGCTTCCTAGAAACACAAAAGAAAAAAAAAATCGAAAGTAGTTTTTTTCAACTTTGAAAACAAAAAGTATTCCTGCGAAGAATATATATATTTTTTTTATAATTGGTTGAATAACTTTTTCCTTTGTTCCTTGTAGATGTATGATTAGAAGAAAAACCAATCGGGCGACTGCTATACAGTATTGGTTTGCAAGCTGTCTCTTTAATTATTGTGGTTCTACACCAGATAAAATTCAATTTCAATGTAACGCAAAAACACTCATTTAGACACACAGATATACACACGTATATTCAACACCGTTAGATAGATTCCCACATCTAAAATGAATATATATATATATATATATATATATATATATATATATATATACGCATATATATATATATATATATATATATATATATATATATATATATATACTACTCAAAAAAAATTAGAGGAACATTTCGAAAACACATCAGATTTCAACAGGGTTAAAATGATTTTGAATATCAGTCCTGAAAATAAGTAAGCGTTGTATTAGTAAGAAAATGATGCCACATAATTTGATAGAAATGAAAATGATCACCCTATAGAGTAAGGAAATCAAAGACACCCCAAAAATAAAAGTGAAAAACTGATGCAGCAGATTGGTCCATTTTGTCAAAATGTCATTTAAAACTCAAAATGATTCTCAGTAGTTTGTGTGGCCCTACGTGCATGTACGCATGCCTGACAACGCCGGGGCATGCTTCTAATGAGATGACGTATGGTGTCCTTGGGGATTTCCTCCCAGATCTGAACCAGGGCATCACTGAGCTCCTGGACAGTCTGAGGAGCAACCTGGCGGTACCGGATGCACCTAAATATAATGTCCCAGAGATGTTTTATTGGGTTTAGATCAGGTGAACGTGGGGGTCAGTCAATGGAATCAATTCCTTCATCCTCCAGGAACTTCCTGCATACTTTAGCAACATGGGTATTGTCGTGGACTAGGAGGAACCCAGGTCCCACTGCACCAGCGTAGGTTCTGACAATTGGCTCAAGGATTTCATCCCGATACCTAATAGAAGTCAGTGTGCCATTATCTAACCTGTAGAGGTCTGTGCGTCCATTCAGGGATATGCCTCCCCAGACCATCACCGACACATTACTAAACCGGTCATGCTGAATGATGTTGCTGGCAGCATAACGTTCTTCACGGCATCTCCAGACCCTTTCACGTCTGTTGCATGTACTCAAATTGAACCTGCTCTCATCAGTGAAGAGCACAGAGCGCCAGTGGCATAGTTACCAAATATGGTGAACTATTGCAAATGCCAACCGAGCTCTACGGTGCTGGGAAGTGAGCACAGGGCTCTCTACAGGACGTCGGACTCTCAAGCCACCCTCGTGGAGCCTATTTCTGATTGTTTGGTTAAAAAAATTAACACCAGTGGCCTGCTGGAGTTCATTTTGTTGGGCTCTGGCAGTGCTCATCCTGTTCCTCCTTGCACAAAGACGCATCTAGCGATCCTGCTGCGGGTTTAAGGATCTTCTACGGCCCTGTCCAACTCTCCTGGAATAACTGCATGTCTCCTGGAATCTCCTCCATGTACTTGAGACTGTGCTGGGAGACACAGCAAATCTTCTTGTAACGGCACGTATTGGAGTGCCATCCTGGAGGAGTTGCACTACTTGTGCAACATCTGTAGTGTCCAGGTACCGCACCATGCTATCAACAGGGATGTTGATCCAAAAAAATGAAAAACTACAGCAGTAGAAAGTCAGTCAGTTAAAAATCAGCCAAAAGAGATGAGAAGAGATGAGTATCAGTGGCCTCAACCATTCTTGATTGGAGGGGTGTCTCATTGTTTCCCCTCTGAAGCACCTGCTGTTGATTTCATTAACAACAAAGCAGCTGAAACTGATTAACAACCTTCTATGCTATTTAATTGACCAGATCAATATCCGAAAAGTGTGACTGATAGGTTGGTATACTCTGATTAAAAAGTGTTCCTCTAATTTTCTTGAGTTATATATATATATGCATTACTCTTCATTAATGAATTGAGTTCTTTCGGTGACTGACGTGTGTATATATAACAAGGTAAAATTTCCTTTCTCTGGTTCCATACGACTAAGGTTTAGGGATTAGCGACTCCGACTGACACCAAATTATTCAATTCTAGTTTCGATCCCAGCCAGAAGCAAATGAATGTCTAGTCACACTGATGAGCTGTGATACAGTGAAAAATACTTGTATGTGGATGACGAATATTAGGTATGAATGAAATGAAATTCCGAATCCAAAAAACACTATTCTTAAAAAGTGCTCAATACAAAGTAAAACGAATAATATTTATTCAAAATTTATAACAAATATGTTATAATATCACTACAAAAAAAAGCTATTTTATTTCGACTCTATTTGTGTCTTATCAAGTGATGGTGCTGATTTTGAGTTTAAGAGTTTTAAAAGATATCAAAACTATATATATATATATTTTTTTTTTTTTCGTGTGTCTTTGCTCTACTTTTGTATATCTTTTGTACTTTGTATCGAGCACTTTTTCTTGTGGTTGGTTCCGTTTGGGTTTTTTTTCTTTACTGCGGAGTATTGAATGTTTTGTTCTTGTTCCGCGGCTTTCTTTTTTTCTTCCCATTTATCCGACGCCTCAGTGCACCGGATTATAACGGAATTAGGTTCTGTTTGTTAGTGGTTTTTTTGAAGGTTTATCTTAGTATAAATTTACAGCCTACATACTTACAGAGTCTATTTAGTTATTCTTTTGATTTATATATATATATATATATATATAGAGAGAGAGAGAGAGAGAGAGAGAGAGTTAATGAATTTGTTTATAATCTGACATTATTATTACTCCAATTGTTATTATATTGAACATTTATTATTTGAAATAGATGCCCCATTTATATTTATTAAACAGTGTGTATTACATCTATCAATCTTTACAGAGGAAACTACAGTTTTATCTGCAACTCTATAGACGCAATACACAGTTTAATAGAAATGGAACGTCTATTTCCGATAAGGAATTCCCACTACAATGACACTTGAAATAATAAAAAATATCGGAATAAAACATTAATTGATTAAATATGTATGTATGTATGTATGTATATATATAAACTTATAACAATATATATAAACTTATAACAATATATAATTAACGACTACAATAAACTTATAACAATATATATATATAACGACTACGACTGAAAATTCATCTAACATACAGATTTTCAATAACAAAAGAACACCATACGACGAAGCACTAAAGAAATGTGGATACAAACAACAACTACAATATACACCTCTGCAACGAAAGAGCAAAAATAGAAAAAGAAATATAATCTGGTTTAATCCACCATACAACAAAGCCGTCAAAACAAACATAGGTAAGACATTCCTGAACTTAATAGAAAAACACTTCCCGGTGACAAACCGATTAGCAAAAATATTCAACAAAAACAACATCAAAATTAGTTACAGCTGCACAAAAAAAATATTACACAAATAATAAAAAGCCACAACAAAAAATTAACAACCTACAATAATGCAATCGAAGAAGCTCAATGCAACTGTGCTGGTAAATCCACCGTTTAAGATTATTTTTAGAACTCCCTATATATTTTTTTATATTATTTGGGTTTTCCTTTGAAGATATTTCGCATTGATGGACGATTGATTCCGTTAGGTACCTGTTTTCTAACGGGTAATCTATAGGGTTTCTACAATTACATTTTTTCTTGTGTAAATTGTTATTTTCTGTTATCCAGTTGTTTTTATTAATTTTGTTAAAGTTTTTCAATTATTATTGTAATTTTTTACGAATTTTTCTAGATTGTATATCCAGCTGTAACTTAATTTCATAGTGTTTTTATTAAAAAATATTACTTAGTGGTTTCTTTCCGGAAAATGTTTTCTAATTAACGCGAGGAATTTTTTTCCCTGATTTACTAGTTGACATTTGGTTGAAAGGGGGATCTATCTCGAAACATAGAAATTTCCGTGTTACAATATACAATTAATTCATAACTATATAATTATATTAAACTCTATAATATTTATTATATTAAATAGGGTTCATAATAAAATAAATGCCGGGGAACTCAAAATAGTAAAACCTTGAGTCCTCTTCACCTGGAAATATAGAGATATATAATATTTTGTTGGTGATCTGTTGATAATATCTTTTCGCACATTCTAACCTAAAATATAGATTCCTTCAATCTTATAATATTATGGTTTTTTCGAGAAATTGTTGTTTTAATTTATCTACACAAATTCGTCTTTCACCATAAGAATGAATAAATTTTCTTTTTCATGTAGAGAATGTTATATTTCAGTGAAAAAATATTTTTGTGCTATGCCGAGAGTGATTTGTCTGTGGCAAACACCTATAAAGGTCCCAAAAAGATAATTAATTAATATCGCTTTTCTCTTTATTTTTTCCTTTTAATTATTTTCTCCCGAAGCAAAATGATGTCTGAATAGATGTTAGCCAGCAGGAAGTGCTCAAAAAAGACATGAAAAATGGCGCTGTATCGCTTTTATATTAACGCTAGATAAAAACAAACATAGTTGAAGAGGATCAATAAATAAAATTTGCGAGACAGCTGGTGATGGTGAGTGACAGGGGGACAACGTTTTTTTGATGTCCGCACCAAAACTGTCAGATGCGAATTATTTATACGACGCGTGTATCACTGATTTAAACTCTAACAAAACTGACCTCATGGGGCATAATTACGTTCTAACACGGGTATTCACTGATAAGCTATAATATATATATATATATATATATATATATAAAGAGAGAGAGAGAGAGAGAGAGAGAGAGAGAGAGGGAGAGTGTGTGTGTGTGTGTGTGTGTGTGTGTGTGTGTGTGTGTGTGTGTGTGTGTGTGTTGAATTATATCTGATAGCTGAGGTTTGAACGCGGAAACTTCTCGGTTCTCAAATCAAACAATTGGTGTTTAACTTTCTGGTATTCTAAGAAAAACAAAATAAAATTCTAAGGATTGCTGTATATGTGTACGCACTCTTGTCTCACTCTTTTCTTTCTCTCTCTCTCTCTCTCTCTCTCTCTCTCTCTCTCTCTCTCCACGGAAAGAGGGAGGTAGGGCGTGATTTGTGTAGTTCGACAGAAATTACTCTATAAGATGTTCCATTAAAATGACAGACAAGATACTTTGGTTGTCTTTTATTGTGTTTTATTGTTTATTCTACACGCACCATCGCGTAAAACTATTAGTCATTTGCAAGGATTTTGCAAAAAATATCAGCAACTACGAACATGGCCATAATATACTGAACTTATTGGAGAATTAAAATATATGAATAGCTTAGCAACCTGTGCCCAAATTACTATAGCAGAATCGAAATCCTTGAAAATAAACTAGCTGAAAGCGTTCGAACTTTGTTTCACTTTTATTTAATCTTCAGCAGAAAATGAAAATTTTTAATGATCCTTCTTGACAGGAAAGAAAGAAACTGTAAGAGAGTTTTAAAAATTATAAATATAAGTGAGGAAACCATTAGCATAGAACTTACGCTTAAACCGAGCAATTTTAACAGTAAAATGATAGCATCTAGCACTCAGTCTAGTAATATGCTAAAATTTATAAAGCTGGGGTACTAAAGAGGAGATATGAAAATATTTATAAAAAGATGTACAGAAAAGCTCCGTTACGGCAGTGGAAAAAGGATTGAAGTCGAAATGCCAGATCATGGCTGCTAACGTTGCAAATTCTTCTTTTGATTTCGTAAGGAGTCCCTAGAAACATTAAATCGATAATACTAAGAACTGAGGCTTTTCTTTAAGCATTGCATTTCGGAGGTTCATATTTTTTTCCGTATTCCACTCGTAGGACTAGTAGATATTGTCTTCGAAAAGGCATGTTTGCTCCTCAATATGAAATATTTTTAATTCGCAGAAACACAAATCTGAGAGCATACGTGCTTGAAAGGACTTCGGTTGTGAATATGAAACATTAAAAATCGGATGCTATTTGCCAATTCAAAGCGACAATGTCAAACAACGTTATTTTCTGTAAAATATTGCGAAGCCTGAAAATCTGTCCTGCACAAATCCAAGCACAGTCCGGCAAAAATGAAGTAACTTTCAAACAGAAAAGACTATCATGTTATGTATGAAAGTAAGATAAGTGGGGCGTGATTATGATCCAGAAGTCGTCTGCGATTATGAAAAAAAATCGAAATTCTTTCTCCACAATGTCATATATTTCTAAATCTCAGAAACTTACACGTCATTTACAACCGTAACAAAAAATCCTTGAAAATCATTAATAGATTAGCCGAAAGCGCTAGAAACGAGCAATTATTTCGATAGAGACACTCAGTCCAAAACAAGGAAAAAAATAAATAAATATACCTTGTCGGTCATTTTTAATGAAATTAAAGTAATTTTGGGGAGTAACAGCAGAATAATCGAAACTCCTGATCAGTGAAGACATAATGATAACTTCACGAAACTCTGAAGTTGGCATGACTGAAACAACACTGCTCATTTAAGTGAAAACGTCTCAACAGTAATTCTAATTACGTTCTATGTTGATATTGAGCACCTTATGACAAAAAACCTGTTCGCTAAAACTGCCCCCTATCAGTCAAACTACTAAAAAATCAGAAATTTTGGCATAACTCAATAATATATATATATATATATTTATATATATATGTGTGTGTATGCGTGTGTATGTATACGTGTTTCTGTATGTGTATGCGTATGCAATATATATGCATATAAAGATATATATATATATATAGAGAGAGAGAGAGAGTGTGTGTGTGTGTGTGTGTGTGTGTGTGTGTGTTATGCAATCGTATATTACCAATCAACACACAAACACAACACAACTAAAAAATACTTGATGATAATAAAAAATATATGAACATATAAATTCCAAAGAATCTCCTACAAATATTAGAAGCCTTAACCATAAAAAAGTAACATAGCAACAATAACATTTCATTATATTTAGCGACAAACATGTTGAATATATTTTCTCATTGGAAAATAAAGAAAAAGCAAGCTACATATGCAATAACGCTGACGTTGTGTGAATATAAAATGATCAAATACCACCAAAGATGCACAATGCATATAAACACAAACTTTTAGCCAACAAAAATATTTGATTATGGCTTATCAAAGCTGAAAACGACCAAAAGACATTGAACGATTTATATTTATGCTCAAACACTGCTCGAAAGCCAGAAAAATAGTCCAAACTGCCAAAGGAATATTGATATTCTTAAACAAAGAACTTACGCTTGTGTCAATATATATATATATATATATATATATATATATATAACATAGTGATGATCCACGTATACTGTCTTAATATGTATAGGAAAGAATATTAATAAAAAGTTTTTAATTTAAAAATGTACTTTTTTTGGACAGTATTTGTTTATTTTTATTATTGTATTTTATATTTCAGACCGCCCTCGGTTCTTCATCAGAAACGAGTGATTTTTAAATTTGAATTAGAAACGTATTTCACGATGGCGTCCGAATATTTTTTTGTGTTTACATCACGTGGTGTGTTTGTTCACAACATGCGGCACGTCCGTAGAGAAAGTCTGTTTGTTTTAGATAAAAATTTCTTGGAATATCTGAAAAAGAATTTATAGCTATTGAAATATATATATATATATATATATATATATATATATATATATATATATATATATATATATTGGGTTGTCCAAAAAGTTAGCGCCGATTTTTAATCCTTCATGTTCCAGCAGGAAATTTCATTGATATAAAATTAGATTTCCGATTAGAACACACTTCAAAATATCCCTTGAGTTGGCGACTGTAACTTTATTGATGAATAACGCTCACCTACCCACCACTACAGATGACGACAAAATCAAGACATTGGTTGAGAATAACCTGCATTATACAACGCGAGAATTAACAGAAACACTAAATTCATCAAAATACACATCCTATGAGTACTGTGAAACTAGGCTACTCAAATTGCTGGGATGCTTGGGTAGCACATGATCTGAGTGAAACAAATTTTTTTGATTGAATTTCTATCTGTGTTTTTCTCTATAAACGCAATGAAAATGCAAACTTTCAAGCAAATTGTAACGGGATATGAGAAATGGATAATTTGCAACAATGTTCAACGCAAAAGATCCTCGAATAAGCAGTATTTGCCAACTTTAGCGACCCCAAAAGCAGATTTTCATCCTACGAAAATCATGCTGTGCATCTGGTGGGATTGGAAAAGAATCTTTCACCATGGGATTTTGCCAAGAAATCTGTCAATTGATTCTGAAATATACTGCTTGCCACTAGACGAATCAAATGCAACAATTTAAGAAAAACGCATAGTATTGGCAATCAGGAAAGGTATTGTTTTCTATCATGATAATGCCAGACATCACGTTTGTTTGACGACCTGGCGAAATTTGTAGCAGCGTGGCTGATATGCTACACAACATTGCTCTTTCGGATTTTCATTTATTCATGTCTTTGCAAAATAATCTCAGTGGTAAAAATTTCAGTTCTTTGGATGACATGAAAATACCTTATGAGTTAGTTATGCCGAGAAACGACCGAAATTCTGGGAAGACAGAATTTTCAAGTTGAAAGAAAAATGAAGAAAGGTTGTGCAACAAAATTTAAGTGAATAAATATTTAATGGCATAATTTTATTTTGTGCTTTAATTTTCCTTAAAAATTGCCATGAACTTTCTGGACGACACAATATATATGACAAATATCAGTTGAAATTAAAATATATCTGTAAAAGGACAATATGGACAAAGACAGCAGAAAATCTTATCTTAACCGACTCGTTTCATCATTTGAAGAAGAATTTTATCAAGGTAAATACAAGGATTGTATTATGCAACAAGTATTTATAAACAAACGCAAAAATTCTCAGTTTTATAATTTGTTTAAATTAAAAAAGCACATTAGGTTAACTGAAAAGTCTACGTAAAATAAAATCCTTACATTTACCTTGATAAAGTCTATGAAACACGTGGGATAAGATAAGTTTTTCTAATCGTTATTCATATATATATATATATATATATAGGAATAGATGGATGAATTTTCGTTTAAATTACACAAAAATAAAAATAACACTGACATCTTATTTTAACAGATATATTGACCAAAATTACACAATTTTGACGTTAAAAATTTATTTTTATTAAGTTTGTATGCTCATTGTTTTAGCGAATCTTTAGAGGTAGCTAAAGTTAAAAATAATATTTAATAAAGTTTTTTATAATTTCAACAAAAGAAAATTAAAATAAAATGCAAAAGACATATTTGTCTCCTACTTGTATTCGTTTCTCGCTTACTTCCCTTCTCGACCCGTCTATCTTTCTCATTAGTCATTCAATTTCCGGTTCTTGTTTCCTTCGCTTATTCCTTTCTTTCTCTCGTTTATTTGCCTGCTTTTTATTCGTTATTCATTCATTTCTTCATCAGAAATTCACTTAGTCACACTTTAACAAATTCAATCTCTAAATAAAACAAAAAACCGTTTAATGGCGACGGCCAATATTAGTCGCGAGTAGTTTCTATCTTCAACCGAAATTGTAATAACAGACTTGATAACAGGCGAATGTTATCGGCCTTATTTCCCGCCTTTTTCCCCTCCTGTCTGAGCCCAAAACCATAACCCCGCACCAATCCCACCAAAAAGCGCTACCCACTTAGCCAGGCAGACGCTGAACGGGATCTGTTCGACAGTCAGACTTTATCTACCATGGCATACTCCAACTACAAATCATGTCAGCTTGGGCGCGCATCGCTTTTGATGTGACAAATGTTCTAGAAGATAACATCAAAAAGCAAATACCTTCATTGACCTCACAACACTGACGTTGGTGCTCTGTACTTGGCGGGAAAAACCAACTGAGGCATGACGGGAAATTCATCAAAACCAGATTACAATTGATCAGAACATAAGAAACAGAAAGCTTATATCTGTTACCACGTTTCGAACTTCGATCCTGTTTCCTTTTATTCCCTCTTCAGTTCTCACAATCTTTTTTCGTAGCAGATGAATTGCTTGCTTCATTATGAGCTACAATATGACGGCCTTGCTCGCAAGATAGGTATTTTGAGAATCAGGCCAGCTTTAACTGAGAGGCAGTGCTCGAGTATTCAGTAAGAATTGGGCTCCTTTATAATGGTCTGCGAGATGACCATATTGCTCTATCTACAATTGTTTGTGCATTTTCTCTTAATACAGTTATCTAGACAATTGATCATTTAGAAATAATTTCCCTAAAGAAAAGTCTTCTTTTTACTACCGTTCTTTCTTGTGTTCTTTTTACTTTCTTTCCTTGGATTTTTTTTTTCTTTTGCCCATTCTTTTCTAAATTTCTTATCTTCTAAACTCTCTGATTTTTTCCTCTTTCCTTTATTTCTCATTCGTCTTTCTTTTCTTTCAACGCTTTTTTCTCTCTTGTTTATTTTTTCTTCCTCGCTCAGTTTCATTCCTCTCTTATTCTCTTTTACTCTCTACCATTCCCTTTATCTTTCCTATTTTACACTTTTCATTTTCTTGACTTATTTAAGATTAGATTTTCGTTTTCATCTTTTGCCTGCTTCCTCTCTATAGCCACACCATTATCGCCCATCTTTCTTTACTTCTTTCTTTTATTCTTTTTATTCGCATCTTATTTTGTGTTTCTCTTCTTTTTTTACCCCTGTCATTCATAAGCCTAACCCTATCCTTCACTTACTATTTTATTATACTAAGTTTAGTATACATACGAACAAGGGCATAATAATGAAGTACTCAGTGAGGAACCAACTCACTGCTCCCGTAATCGTTTATAAGACAAACTTTTTTAACCACTCACTACTCTACGGTTAGACGCCCTCATTTTACGAAATTCGGTTTAGTCCAACACGTAACCGCAAGTATTGTAGTACCTTATGAGAATCGAACTCACTACAGTATTAATTTGGTAAGGCACCTTATCCTTTAGTTTCCATACCAAATAATAAATATAAGTAAACATTGTCCGTCTTGTACAGCTTGAGTTTTAGATATGGTCCTTTGTTTTGGGCGTTTTTTGTTTTTCGTTTTTTTCATCGTAAAGGACTACAAATAAACTTTAAGAAAACTGAATGCATGGTCATCAGCAGAAAGAGCAACCCAAAATGCCAAATACAGGTGGGAGATACCAGAATCAAGCAAGTACAAAAATTTAAATACCTAGGAAGTGTTCTAACAGGAGATGGAAAGTGCGAAATAGAGATCCGAAGGCGAATTGGCATGGCAAAGGACGCGTTTCAGAAGCTGAGTAAAGTACCAACACACAGGAAAATTTCATTAGAAACAAAGAAAAGAGTGCTGGATTACTATATGATGTCAGTTCTTCAATACGGCAGAGAATGCTGGACAATATCATCGAAAATGAGTACAAAACTTGAAGCAGCGGAAATGTGGTTCTACAGATGGATGCTGCGGATATCGTGGACTAAGCATGCAAGCAACGACGTGGAGTTGGAAAGAATGGCAACGAAAAAGAAATTAATAGTGAGCATCAGGAAGAGACAACTGAAGTTCCTGGGACATGCAATGAGGAAGGAGGGCTTGAAGAACCTGATAATAACAGGCCAGATAGAAGGAAAAAGAGACAGAGGAAGGCAGCGGATAACATATTTGCAGGGCCTGATCAGGTGGATGACGGAACGGGGGTTGCGAGGTGTAACAGGAGCAAACATACTAAGAGCTACCAGGGATAGAGAGGCGTGGAGAACCATGATCGCCTACGTCCTGACGGGACACGGCACATAGAAGAAGAAGAATTAGTCAGCGTTATTATTGTTTCTTTCTTTTCTATTTTAGTTCTTCTCTGTTCCTTATTTCGTTTCTTCTTTTTCGATCTTTCCCATTTTTCTTTCTTTAACCTCCCTGAATTCTTTATTTTTATCTAGTTCATATTTTTATCCTGTGAAGATACACTCCTTTAAATTAGTCTTACCACAATGTAAACAACCTACAACGTAGGATTAATAAAGTCTGACCCTGAATTATGAATATCTTTTTTTTCTTTTTCCCTCCCATGATTTTTGTATTCTATTCCATTTTTAGGTTTTGGTATTAACCTAACTAAATTATAGATTTAATAAATAAAAATATTTGCACATTTTTATAACGATCTTAACTTAAATAATGCTAATGCTAATTTAAGTCGAGAATAGTTCATAATATGCACCTGATGATTGCATAACACAGGATACTCTGAGTCGTGCCTAAAACGTAACATAATATGTATCTTTAGTAATATATATATATATATATATATATATATATATATATATATATATATATTCCAACAATAGTCAAATTTAATATACAGTAGCGGCCATAATATAAGGAACGGAAACAACAAAGACATAAACATGTGTATTACATAAAAAGTAATGCGTGATTAGCAATGAAATTTTTACCGAATAAAGATTAGGGGGTAATGCATAAATATTATACAAAATTACAAAATTTTACATAACAGTTTTTTTTTAATAAAGACTAAATGGAACAAAGGAAATAAGCTACTGCACAAAAGTTAAGGAATGATGTTAATAATTTGCATAAACTTTTAATTTACATTGTTAAAAATCTCGATGAAGCTTTTCAACAATAAGTAAAAGTTTCTTTATCATTAGGTCTTTATTTTTAAGCAATATGGCAAATTCTACATGCAAAACGCTCTCTTTTGAAGAAAAAACTCATTAGCACTAACTATCAAGAATAAAAATTAAATTTCAGAAATTTCTGATATTGTTCATGGGTCTACAAGTGTCGTTCATCGTGTAATTAGCAGGTATAAAAACCGATAAAACGTTAGATGCAAAACCCAAAACCGGCAGACATCCAAAACCATCGCAAAGAGAAAATCGAAGAATTGTAAGAATATCTACAAAAAACCGTTTTGAAACTGCTACATCAATTGCACGTAATTTAATGAAAAACAGATAATAAGATCTCAAGGAAAACGGTTGCTCACAGGTTAAAACTTGAAGGATTGCATGCCCGTATTCCAGCTTCGAAGCCTCTTATTTCAAAGCAAAACCAAAGGGCACGCCTGGAGTATGCGAGAAAACATGTTGTTTGGACCGACGCACAATGGGCTACAGTTCATTTCAGTGACGAGCCCAAGTTTACTATATTTGGTTCTGAGAGCAAAACATGCGTACGCCGTAGAGCAGGTGAAAGACTGTCTTCTCGATGTGTCAAGAAAACCGTTAAGTTTGGTGGCGGCAGTGTGATGGAGTGGAGAATGATTTCATCTGCAGGAGTTGGCCCTATCATCCGCGTACATGGCAATATCAATGCTGAGATTTACAAAAGACTTTTTCAGCAGCATGTGGTACCAAGTTTACACCATAATCTTTATGAATCTCCTATTTTCATGCAGGACAAAGCACTTTGCCAGAAGGCTCAGAAGGTTATGGCTTTATTTGAAGAAGAAGGAATCGCCCTAAGGAAGTGACCAGCCGAGAGCCTTGAGCTGAATCGAATAGAAAATATTTGAAAGATTGGAGAAAGGGCTCAGAAAAGAAACCCGAAAATCCAGGATCACCTCTAGGAGTTATTGAAAGACGAATGGGAGGAAATTACTGCTGATTTTAACAAGAAATTAATTAGATTATGTGGTTGACGATGCAGAGAAGTCATTGAAAATAAGGAGATGTTTACCAAATATTAAATTTTGTTGATATTTTGTTCATAATCAAGTATTAGCAAGATCCTTCCTTAACTTTTGTTCAGTAGCTTATTTCCTTTGTTCCATTTAATCTTTATAAAAGAAAAACAAACTATTATGTAAATTTTTGCAACTTTGTATAATATTTATGCATTACACCCTAATCTTTATTCGGTAAAAATTTAATTGCTAAGCATGCATTACTTTTTAAGTAATACACATATTTATGTTTGTTGTTTCCGTTCCTTATATTATGACCACTACTGTATATTATTAATATTAATATATCTATATTTAATATATTATATATATATATATGTATTATTATTATTATTAATATTAATATATTAATACATACATATCATTGTATATTAATACATATTAGTATATATTATTAATTTTAAAATATATTTTTATTAATAATATATATATATATATATATATATATATATATATATATATAATTAATGGTGATGTGATTATAGTCTCGAAATACCAATAATAATAAACAGGTCATACAAACACCTCCCGACCTTCCTTTATTTCATTCAACGCATTGTGACAGCCTTCAAGACATAACACATACAACTATTTTACGCAATGCTTCAAGCAAATTCCAAAACTTTACTATATATATATATATATATATATATACTACTAATAATAATAATAATAATAATAATAATAACCCAATTAATCTACCAACCTAACATCTTTCCCGTAAATAACAAAAAGAATTATCAAGCTTATTTTGGGATTTTGGCTGGAGAATTTAAACAACGTTACTACTCTCATAAACACTCTTTTTTCAACCTTATTCAAAAATTCCAGATTTCCATTTCCGGGAGATTTGGGGAAATAAAAGAAGAGGAACTCAAACCAATTGTGAGTTAGAAATTAATAGGTGCGGCTCACATCCCAATAACTTTTACGATAGATGCAATCTGTGTTCAGTTCAAAATTTTTAAATAATAAAATATCCTAAGCACAATTTTCATTTAAACTAAAAAAACAAATTCATAAACAAATGTCATCATAGATTCAAATTTCTAAATTTTAAATGCTAAATTTAGATATAAACCCCATAAGTATTAATCCCAATTTAAATTTTCGTTAACCAGTTGTTTCCTTTGTTTTGTTTTGTTTTTTATTATTATTAACAGGATAATCAATTATAATATAATATAGTTAAACTCTTTTAACACTTATTTTTTCTAGTCTAATCGTTTGATATTGGTCGGTCAAAATTTAAAACTTAATTAATCTAAATTTTATTTCCTCTAATATTATCGACTTATTTCCCTTTATTAGCTCCACACTACGGAATAATCAATATAAGATTCCTCGTTCTTTATATTCCCTTTTCACTCTAGTTCTAGGCTTTTATTAATTCCGGTTCTAAATTTTATATTTAATTTTTTTTTTTTATTATATATTTTTTTCTAAGTGAAAATTAACCGATTTGGTTTAGTAATAATGCTGCCATGATTTAATATAACCTAATTCTTTCCTATAATATTAATTATTCTAAATTACTTAGGTTAGAGGTTTTTCTCTTCTTATCTGCAATATTAGTTGAGATTATATATATATATATGCATAGAGTGGACACTGAGGTCAACATCTTGTGGTGACAATCTGATTCATGCTTGAACGCAAACTTTATACCAGGTGTGTTATATTTTGACACTCGACTGTTTATATATGGTGCATTATGGGTAGTAAGGTCAATTGTGTTATCGTAACGGTTACTGGATGAGCTCTAATGGTTGCATTTCAAATTCTTCTACATTCTATCAAGTAGGAATGATTGTGTATCTGAAAGCGTTCATTTGTACCTATTTGATAGTGTTGTTTTGTTAACATTTTACTAATTATTGATTATTTAATTTTTTTAGTTCTCGATTTTAAGTAACGTAGTAAAACTTCGTTTTCATATCTGCTTTTTAAAATAAGCTCTGATCATTTATTTAGTAATTTTTATTGGCCTTGGAAGATTTCATCCTCTAGACAGAGTTTACGGTGTTGTAGGCAGATTTTTCTTTCCTTACTTTCCATTATAGTTTTGGTATAATTTGGTTTTTGGTTTTAACTTCCCATACATACTTAGAAAGTATTGTGCTGTTCGCGTATTTACTGTTTGTAAAGGATGTTTTGCGTGCTTTGTTTCTCTTTCCAGGGTCTTTCATATGTAATCCTATGTAATCGGGATTGTAATTCAGCAAAGTTAAATCATCTTAATTTTTAACTGGTCTCTGCTAAGGCTGCCAGTGGCTATCCCTCTTAAACGTTATTATATATCAGCGGTTTGACCAAACATTCACTTATCCACTCTTTTCTCCGAGAGCTACTAAGGCATACCAGTAACAAGATCTTGGTCAAAATATGTGGTTTTAAATCAGAACAAAGGCAAGTATAGATGCATGCCTTTTCAAAATGGAGGTGTACCTCCATCTCTCATTTTAGACTGGCGACTGGGAACTCGTTCTCGAACATTAGACTTCAAACAGTCAAATCAAGGACATTCTTTCATGTCTGCAGCTAAGTCAAAAGGACTCATTTTTTGGTAATTACTCAATGAAAAATAATCAGAAGAATGCAAGCAAACCAAGTCATAACTCAAACTCATTTCTTTGATTCCCTCTTTTTAACCATTATACCACTTTATAGTTTAATCCTTTTAGAAAAAAAGAACGCGTAGATGTTTTAATGTAGACGCTTTTGCAATATGAAACAAAGTAAAAAAAAATTGTTCAGTTGCAACATTAAATGTATGTGATGGGGAAGCGTTAGACAAAAGATATGTAAATAGAAATTAGCTGTCCTTTTTCTCAAAGATCAGTTTGCGATAATGTGGGTCTGGAAGGAGCTGCTTCATCCCCGAATTTGCAGTGATTATGTGGAAATTCAAATGAAAACCGTCCAAACTTGGGAGCAGACGGAAAGGAAAATTGGAAGAACAACGGAAAATAGATTAATTATCAACAAAAACACATTGAATACAAAATCCGACGAGATTGAAACAAAGTATAAACAAAACAATAAAAAAATATATTAATTTTGAGGAGATGAAGAAGATAGTCGCAGATTTCGAAAGAAAAACAATTGAATAGACGATACAAAAGATGGGCTGGTCACTACTCCAGTAAGGGTGGCTGCGATGCCCGTTCTCCAATACCCGCCTTTTATCTCTCTCCTTCCATTCTGTATACACTTCACTCTCTCTGTCTCTCTCTGTCTCTCTCTGTCTCTCTCTCTCTCTCTCTCTCTCTCTCTCTCTCTCTCTCTCTAAAAAAAAATCATAGAAAACGCTAAGGGAAATTCGCGCCACTAAAGTTTGGATTTGATAAAAGGAATAAAGATGTGCGACGTGGGAATTTAATAATGTTTATGCTTTTTGTTTTTGTTTTGTTATTATTTTGATGTTTCTTTCTTTCATTTTGTTTCTTTATTTTTCTTCTTTTCTCTTCGAGACGAAGAGTCTGCTTATCTGTTACTGAAATCTTCTGGTGTCTGACTACTTGAAATTCGCTTGTCTAAATCCTCCTTCCCAACGCTGCACTCGGCATTTGTGTCACGGACTTGGGCAGCGAGTTATTGTGGGTCCGTGTCCGCTTGGATAGCCATATGGTCAGTTTAGATTCACAAAACAGCAGGAGGTAATCTTCAGTTTTTCTTTACTCTCCTTCTTCAGATACTTTTCCAGTCGTTCTACATGCTCACCAGCGATCTTAACTCGTGTGCCTTAAAGGCGAGCGAGCTTTTGGATGTTAGGCAATTACCTACGTTCACACACACACACGCACACACACACACACATATATATATATGGTCTCACTGGGTGTAAATAGAGAAAAAGAAAAGAAATCTAAACTGAAGACTCATATTGATCTATTAAAAATCGAGTCCCATTGCCATTCTGCATTATTATATGCCTCTTTCTCTCTCTCTCCCTTTCTCTCTCTCTCTCTCTCTCTCTCTCTCTGACCACACTCTTTCACATACACAAAAACAGTCTAAAATAACCTATATACTATTATGTTCTATTAGTTTAGTGAAACCGAACATAAAGTCCTTATAGTGGGTCATCCCGAACAGATCAAATTATTTATACTAACAATGGTTTACGAGATTACCTTACTAAACCTTGATTTACGGTAGATATTTTAGATAGGTCATGCACATATACAGATACACATGACATCTACTGTCTTTAACATACATGCGCCTCTCTCTCTCTCTCTCTCTCTCTCTCTCTCTCTCTCTCTCTCTCTCTCTGTGTGTGTGTGTGTGTGTGTGTGTGTGTGTGTGTCCAGAAAATAATGGCATTTTCGTAGAAATAGAAAGTCTACCAATCAGACGGTTAGTAGGGCACAAGTAAAATCACGCTCTTGCCAACACCAACACCAACACCACCAAGTTGGTAATGTTTTTTTCTTCCTGCTTTGGCTGTCGACTGTCCAAAGGCCCGACTCTCGACACTCTCAATTCTGGAAATCCAAATATTCTTTTGCATTCATCGTCTAAAACACTTAATGAAACAGACACTTAAATTCAGGTTACCTGATCCCGCTTTGCTTTCCTTTAACTACGTCTAACAGACTCTCGTGTAATTCGTGTAGGTCAATTCATATTGTCGAAAATGTTACAAAATTCTT
Source organism: Ascarosepion bandense (assembly GCA_037127315.1). Classification (NCBI taxonomy): domain Eukaryota; kingdom Metazoa; phylum Mollusca; class Cephalopoda; order Sepiida; family Sepiidae; genus Ascarosepion; species Ascarosepion bandense. The sequence continues at coordinate 4,082,106 of JBBBDQ010001302.1, forward strand.
GAAAACATAGTCGAAGGGACGTTTTCTTAATGGATGTTCATGAACTTTCAAATACTAATCTCCTCACCTAAGCCTAGAACCTAAAATAGAACCGTTCAAACAGAAACAGAATTTTTGTCAAATTGGTTAATATTTCGTGCAAGTTAGATAATCTGTAAAAAGTAAAGTACAAAATAGGAAGAACTTAAAAATTAACAGCTAAACTAGAAAAGGTTGTGCAACAATTTACTTGGAGCAAACTCTGGCTAGAAATATACGAAGAAAATCATTACTTTCTAGACAGCTTAGCATATTCTCTCTCTCTCTCTCTCTCTCTCTCTCTCTCTCTCTCTCTCTCTCTCTCTCTCTTTCACTTTCTCTCTGTCCACTGCTAATAACATTTCTGAAAATTAGAGGAATGTCAATAATTTGTTAGGTGCTTAACATTCTCGAATGTCTTTACGTCAATGTATTTAGAAAATAATTCTTAATTTTCAATAGCGCCAGTTACATTAAGAAAAATTGTTTACTTGCGAGAAGTACTTTGAGGTAAGATTTCAAAGGAATTAAGGTACCAAACCAAATAGGCTTTTAAACGGTCTGCAGTTCAAAAGATAAAAGCATAGAATTCGAGGTATTAAAAAAAAAGTTCGAAGTAGACGACCACTGTAACAGAATAAATTATTTTATATTATAAAAGATGACGTATAAAAGATTGACCAATAGTTTACTCTACTCAATCCAATACTGATAATCTAGCAATTCTGAATATAAGTAAAATGCTGTCAGCAAATCGTAGATGGTTTAATATTTTCCTTTTATGTTTACTTTCATCCATTTCCAGAACATTTCCCGAGAAATATTTCCAATGCCTTTTTTTTCCAATTTTTATTTTATCAATATCTTTATATAGTCAGATTATTGCAATACAATTATCGTATGTACTGTATCGATGATTTTTATGGACTTTTTAATACACTGCAGTGTTTGCTAGTTACAAACTAACGCTTATTCTATTGAGTCAAGTGCCTTTTTATAGCAAAGTTAAATATATTCGATTTCCATACGCTTTTGGTTTTTAACAGTTTAAATGTTGTGTGTCGATTGTCTATTAGTTGAATAGTCCCTCCTAAAATCCTCCTGTTCACTGTTTTTCGGCTTCGGTATTTGCTAATCTGTTTGCAAGTACTTTTGTGATACAGTAGTGATTAACAAGGTTTTTTCCCCTTTTCAAAAACTTTTTACTATTTCTGAACTCTAGTTTTGAGGTAGTTTTCTCTTACGGTTGCAATTGATAGGTAATTGCGCTAATCATTTGTGAAATTCGTTTGCATTTTTAAAGGTTTGTTACTATGTCATCTTTACCTGGTTCTTTTCCGCATTTCATATTCTGAAGTGCAAAATTTATTTCATCACAAACATCACTTGTAGTTGTCAGACGGGCTATTGGCAGTATTTTTTTTATATATATTTAGAAGCAAACAGGTTTTTTTCGTGGTATTTCTCGATTATTCTTAAAATGTTATCCCTATATTTGATAACTTACCCGTTTCCATGCAAGTAATTTATGCATATCTATGTGGGTTGCTGTTTTCTTTTCAAACTTATTGTATATATCTTAATTATTTTTAATGTTTATCTCTTGTATAATCTAATGTCTTTTATATAATCTGATTACTATTTAAGTTACACATTATGGTGCAATGGATATCGGCTCAGAATGAGAAATCAAAGAGCCGAGTTCGAATTCAAGTTCGAATTCACTTTCGCACAAATATCCGCAGGAAAGGTATTCATCCATCTTTTCTCTCTCCTGTGGGTTGAATAGCAAGGCAGATTAGGTTCTAAAGCCTTGGTTGGCAACCAGTCTACCGCAGAAAGTAATGGCAACCTATTGCTTTAAAATCTTCTGCCTAGTCAGTCATGTCTCAAAAGAGCGTGTATCCCATACGGCAATTAACGAACTGACTGACTCTATGGCACACTGGTGAATAGTTCTACATTGTCTACAATGTCACCGTTGCCGCTAAACACGACGCCATTAAACTTGTTATTCTGCTCTCCTTTATGATAAAGTAGATGTTTGCTTCCAACTAAAAGAGATTCTCTCCTTTCCTGTGAGTCAAGTTAATACCTAGCACATTCCAGATGATATTGTCCAGTTCCATTATCGTTATTCTATTTTATTTTTTTATCTACTAGCATTTGAAGGTTGTATATATTCATACTTTTCATTTTGTTTAATCACCACACTTTTGTCGCCTTAGACAGTGCCTGCTCGTTATCGATGTTACTGTAGAGGACGAATAGTCCTCTCTATTTTAGTTTTAGTGTCGACTCGGCGTAACTGGGGTCATTGAATAAAGCAGGAAATAAGAAAGACAAAAAGGCGAAAGTAACCAGAAAAACAATATATTAACAATGGTTACATAGGGTTGAAAGCATGCATAAAAGTAAGGAAAGAAAAGTTCCTTCCCTTTGTCTGGACAGAAACGTAAAATGTTCGGTAGACAGTTATTTTATGTAAAGTTCAGTTTGAATGAAAGTTAATGTGCATAGTGTTAATGTCTGTTTCCAATTGAAGTCTTTTTGTGTTGGTGTGTGCATGCTGGTGAGAAATAAAAAATTGCGCCACTAATCCCACCCGCAATTGTGTTTGTGTGAGTTAGGGAAACATGTCTGCTCTTGCCCGGGACAAAATCCTAACTAGCGTAACACGTGACGTTCCCCGCTTTTATCGGCATTCGTTTACGCGAGAACCAAGGTTATCACGTGAACGCTGAATGACCATGCGTGTGTGTGGGTGTGAATGTATCAAACCCTACAAATACCCCCTTAGATTGAAACAAATATTAAAAATATTTTTTTCAATATGTCCGTGAATATGTTGGTTTGATTATGTTGATGATGATGCTGGTAGTAGTAGTAGCCATGCCAAATTAACAGAAAAGGTTGATTGCTGAAAAAAAAGGTGGGTAGCACGGACGTGGCTCATAGGTGTGAGGAGAAGTTGCTGGAACGTATAACTGTTTAGACTGATGGTCCGCCATATTGGATCCGCGAAAATCACATGGTGAAATGGAAGAGTGAGAAAACTTTTACCAGTTGTTGACCAGTGTACATGTAGAGAAAAGTCGTTCTCACTTGTGTTGAAGTTTGTATGGCGTCGATAATTGCGAGTGAATTTGTGAAAGGTGAATTTTTTTGGTTGTCTCTCGTAGGCTGAAGAGAAAAAGAGTCTGAGTTGCGATGCGCGTGATTAGGGGTTTTGCGGCAGTATAGCCCTGTCAGAGTATCAGAATGTGGCATGCTCTGGAAAATTCTCGGTAGTTGATATGGCTGTTAAAAATCTTTTAATTTATTCCAATGCTCCACGTTGAGTTGCTTGTGTTTGTAAGAATTCCCGTGTTTGGCTGTGTGTGTGGTTTTATGTTGACGTTAGAAGAATTAACAGTTGGGAATAAACTTTGATTTGCAAAGTCGTTGATTGAAGCTTGTGTTGATACCGAGTGTCGACGCGTGTTTGAGAGAACTAAAAAGATATCTGGGTTTAATTTCGAATTTTCTTTGGAGGTCTCAGTTCTCCAGTATAAATAATTCGGCTTGTCGATCTCTTTAGAGTTCTGGTTGAGTGACACTGCGTTGAATACTGAAAGGCGTCTTTGAATAGACGTTGTGTTACTCTTTTTCTAGAAAACCTGGGAAAGAGAGATGACAGTTGTGCTGTCTAGTGTGCGATTGTAAAAATTCTGTGTGGTCGCCATCTTATGTAGAGTCCTGTGAAAAAAGTTGGGAGCTAACGACGTTGAATAGTAGTTCTTGTTGATAGACAAAGAAAAAATGCTGAGTCCAATTTCCAACGATGCTGGACTGAATTACGTCGAATCGACCCACGTCGGCGGTCACGATTTGTAGAGGACAAAGCGTCCATTACTAATTTATATTTACGTGTCGACTCGGCGTAACTGGGGTCATTGAATAAAGCAGGAAATAAGAAAAACAAAAAGGCGAAAGTAACCAGAAAAACAATATATTAACAAAGGTTACATAGGGTTGAAAGCATGCATAAAAGTAAGGAAAGAAAAGTTCCTTCCCTTTGTCTGGACAGAAACGTAAAATGTTCAGTAGACAGTTATTTTATGTAAAGTTCAGTTTGAATGAAAGTTAATGTGCATAGTGTTAATGTCTGTTTCCAATTGGAGTTTTTTGTGTTGTGTGCGCGTGCTGGTGGGAAATAAAAATTTGCGCCACTAATTGCTACCCGCAATTAGTGCGCGTGTGTTTGTGTGAGTTAGGGAAACATGTCTGCTCTTGCCCGGGACAAAATCCTAACTAGCGTAACGTGAATATGTTGCAAAAAAAAAAACATCACAAATAATTAAAAACATAAAAACAACCAAAAATACACTCATACAAATCAGACCCACGTGTGACTGCAGTGCAAAGAAAGGAACCTGCCTTAAACGAAAAAGTTTACACAACAATGTAATATATCAAGCCACTGTGAACTCAGCAGATAACGAGAAAAATATGCTTTGAAGTAACTCAGGAACCCTAGAAACAAAGAAACTACGCACACAAAACATCCTTGCAAATAGTAAATACGTGAACAGGAGAATGCTTTCTAAACATGTGTGGAAAATTAAAAACAAAAATCAAATCACACCAAAAATGAAAAATAAAGAAAATACCATCAGTCTACAACAATAAAACCAAAAATTGTAAACTCTGTCTGGAGGAGAAAATAGCTATAGCTACCTTCCCAGGCCAATAAAAATTACTAAATAGACTATCAAAATTCATCTCAAATTGCAGGCACGAAAAAAAATGTTACGACGTTATTTAAAAATCAAAAACTGTAAACTATAGAACAAGAAAATAAAAAGAAAATACAAAAAAATTAATAAATAAGTAAAATAAATGATTCCAAATCAATGAATAAGTAAATGAATTAAGTAAATAATAGACAGATTAACAAACTAGAAATGCAGACATAAACACAAGTAAACGTAATAACAATCAACAATAAATAACAATCAATCAAACATAAAGCTAAGAAACAAAATATTCACAAAACTGCATTCGGATCTACAATTATTTAATCTCAATATTCCTTAGAATAATAATTCGAAACATAACCGTTACCACATACCCAATAACAGTTAGAATAATACAATAGACCTACCTCTCATGCACCACTGGTCAATAAATATAAAGAGATATTCGACCAAAAACACAAGTCTGAAACAGACTGTCGCTGCTGGCAGTTGAACTAAAAATACACTTTTATAATTACATACGCTCTATCACTGATATCGAGTACTTGAACCCATAAATATTGCATACCTTAAAACTATATATATATATATATATATATATATATATGGGTTAAAGTATATATATATATATATATATATATATATATATATATATATATATATGAAAAGTGTATGTATATAATTATAAATATCAGTATAATATCAATATATATATATATATAAATTAGAGAAATTTTTCAAAATTCAAAGGTGTCGGATGTACATTTCGACATAGGATCTCTAATAGAGACTTTACATTACGTCAGCAACATTGTTTTTCCAAATGGAGAAGGCCCTGAGTTAGAGTGTGGAGGGGTTTTTGGTTAACAACGGTCACAAAGTGGAAAAGGACAGAGCTGGTAGTCGCGGGGTTACAGGGTGTTGAAATGGTATATTTAGGAAGGGGAGGAATAAGAGTGCATATTTTATAAAGATAGACAACTAAATGAGTTAAATTGGTTTTAAAAGTTAAGATTTTGGGCTGTTTGAAGAGGTGTATTTAGGCGAGAAGGAATGGGTTTCAATATAAGATTTTAACTTTTTTTTAAGTTTATTTGATTAAACCTTTTAGGTAGAAGCGAGTTAAATGCCAATTACATGCAATTTGTTATATATATCATATTGTTTACATATTATATATGCGTGGTACTTATTTAAAAGCGCTCAATATCAGTGATAGAGCAGACATATTCATATAGATAGGTGTGAGTTTGTAACCCTGGGTTTCACGCTCTTGCGATCGTCAAACAAACTGATTTTCTTTTAAATTGGTTATATGTAGGGTTGTGTATATTCGTGTATTATTGTGGAAGTAGGGGAAATCTGTCGTCATGACAGACGCAGACATATACATATATATACATTTGTACACCCATCAACGCGCGCAAGGACACACATACATACGCACGGGCGTTCGTTCACTGACGCTTGCATAAACATACACATGCGAATCGTGCGGGGTTCGGTATATATATGTATATGTGTGCCGTTGCACACATACATACGTATTCGGTTGTTGAACAGTTGTCGATTTCTCGTACGTACATATGTACTTTTGATGGGTTCTGTGTGAAACTATGATAGGTAAGAATTGCTATTATTTTATTTAAGGCTGTATTGTTATTTTTTGTTTTAAAGTCGGTTATTGGCTTGTTTTTTAATTTTTTGTGGCTGCGCATATTTAAATGGTAGAAATTCTAATTTGTAATGCTTGTTAGTGTTTATTTGTGGTGTATTAATTATTAATTTTACTCTGGCAGGGATGTGTGTGTGTGTGTTTGTTTTTGTTTTTTATCCGTTTGGTATAAATTGTGATAATAGGTATTTATTTTCATGTCTGCATTTGGAAATTAGTTCTGATGTCGTGTTTAGTAAGTTTTTTTGTGGGGTATGGGATATAATTGCTACTTTCTCATGTAGGCAAAGTAGGCATTTTTTGTAATGATGTTGTAGGCAGGTGATTTTTTCAGTATTTTCCAGCTTATTGTTGGTGAAATATTTCTGTCAAAAAAGAAAAGCTCTGGATTTTGTGTAGGTACCTCAACTAATTTTTCTACACCTAAATTTAAATTGAAATTTAAAAAATAAATAAGTTATCTTCAAGCTTTAAAATTAGCTTTAATTGAAAGTCAAGAGATTATATTTAGTAATTCCAGTAAACAAAATACACTGGCGTATTTTAAAGCGAAATTATATTGATTGGAATCTAAAAATTTTAAGATTTTTTTAAAAAATTTTAAAGTAGCGCCATTTTTTTTAATTGATCGACAAATTTTAAAACAGTAGCCACATTCCTGTTTTAAAAATCTGGCAAAAATCAAATATACGTTGCTGACACGTTATTGAAGTCAATTTTTAAATAAAAACTAACCTTCATCTGATTTCAAACAATTGTGCCTGCTTACTCTCAGTAAAATTCCCTGTAATTTGTTATCAGATTAAGTAGCCCGAGCCTGACAGCTGGCCACACGTGTTGAAAGATTTGATGACAAGGGGAAGTGGGGCCTGAAGGAGACAAAAACATATGAATGTAATTTATTATATAAGAGAAGATAATCCTTGAATCACGTGACCTTTTAATGCTAAATTTCACGTACGGGCCCCCGTACAAATAAAATACGGGCAATCAAAATGCAAACAATTAAAATGTTTTTAATTATTTTAAAAATTGCCGGGGTCAATTATTTGTATTAAGCTTTTAAATTTTCGATTAGTAATTGTAGTCTTCATGCATTAATTACATAACCTAGCTGGCCCGGTAGAGGAAGAAATTTAACAATAATTTTTAAACTTTTATATATAATTTTTATATATAATTAAAAAAATGAAAAAAAATGAACATTACTATTGTAAAAATTAATTAGTCATTGAATTTTTTATTCTTTTCAGACTATAATATGCTTAATTTATATTGTTCATAAAAGCAATCAGAAGATTATCCACATAAAAATTGGCATAGTTATTGCATTTTTCGCAATTCGGACCTACTTTTTAGAAAGACGGGGACTTTCGATGAAAAAAAACAGTGAATCAGCATTCCTCAATGACTCCTGAATTTTTTTATGTTAGTTTTAGAGTGGCCTGCGGTCAAATTGTTACACATTTCTGGAATCTAATTGATGAGGGGGGGGGGGGGGTAACATACTTAAAAAAATATATTTTTACCAATATTTTCTAAAACTTATGCAATCAAAATTGATTTCATTCAATTATAAATAAGTCCTGAAGTTTTCATCAAAATCCAACCATTATTTGATTTATGCAAGAATTTCCAAATTAATGTGTCTTTCACGGCCAAAAAAGTGCATTACGTAATAATTACGTTTGTTTACTTAATAAAATAGCGGCAATTTTGACATCGCGCTTACGTAATAAAAAAAGACTTTCTACAACAATTTCGAACGTGTTAGAAATAATTAAAAAAATTTTTTAAATATTTAAACAACGCTTTGTTCTATCCTTTTAATGGTAATATAAACATTTTGCCCATAGAACTTTGTTTTATTTAGTTTGGGACCTTTTCCCTTCTGACTATGCTGTTTTTTCAGCGATTTTGTGGAGGTACCTAATTTTGTGTTGTCCTTTGATCTTATTGAACATATGTACTAGTTGGCTGTCTAAAATCTGATATATAGGTGTAGGAGTTTTCGTTTGCCCTATGTTACCAACATCAAGGCATCATAAACGCGGCACGTAGAAGGCTCACAATCCGCTTCCTTACAAACGGCGTTAACTGTACAAGAGAAATATGTGAGCGTTTTCATCGGATTGTACTGAATTATTTACACGCAGTGAGACATTGTCTAAATCTAAGACAGAAATGGTATACTGCTAAAACTGTTACTACATGAAAAGCGGGGTGACAATTTTATTAGAATATCTATTACCAGCACCTAGCATATATATATATATATACGTAAAAAAATCACAAGATCGCCAAAACCTACCGCGGTTTCACACAACGGCTCGTCAGGGCAAAGGCAAACCAAGGACTAATCAAATATTAGTCCTTGGTTTGCCTTTGCCCTGACGAGCCGTTGTGTGAAACCGCGGTAGGTTTTGGCGATCTTGTGATTTTTTTACGTGTCTTTGCTCTACATTGCTTCCTATTTGTTATTTCGCTTTGGTTAGTTCTGTATCGAGCACTTTTTCTTTCTTTGTGGTTGGTTCCGTTTGGGTTTTTTTTTCTTTACTGCGGGGTATTGTATGTATTGTCTGTATTCCGCAGTTTTCTTTTTTTTCTCCCCTCTTGTCCAACGCCTTACAGCGACGGATAGTAACGGAATTAGATTCTGTCTGTTATTTGTTGTCCTTAAAGTTTATTTTCGTATAGTTTTAGGATTTATATACTTACAGAGTCGGTCTTGTTATTATTTTATATATATATATATATATATATATATATATATATATATACGGATAAAAAGAAGTTAAGAGGAAAAACTGGACTTAGCCAACGCTTTTCGTCCTCTGAGGGACTTTATCAAGGCAAATATAGAATTTATTATACTGCACGTGTTTATATAAACGAAGTCGAGGGTGTCATTGGTTTGTAAATTTGAGAACATTCATGAAGGGAAGTTAAAAGGTCATTCAAAGTATGAAGAGGACAAAATATGTCCTAATTTAAAGTTTGGAGAAAGGTAAAGTGAGCGAGTAATATTAAATTCTTTTTAATGAATATTGTTTGGATTGTGATTAGGTTGCTATGAGATGGACGCTTGTTTTGTACATCTTCAAAGGTTGACTTTTGACTTTTCAAAATATTTGATGTTAAGCTTGGAAAAGTAGTGAAACTTGCAGGAAAAGCAACATTGGGAAATAACCGGGTTGTAGATTGATATTTTTATAATATTCAATAGTAGCACTCTCGAGGATTTTCCTTCTGAGTAAATTATTTTATTCATTTTGTCTCTTCTACAAATACACTTCTTCTGTGAATATTTACACACATACACACACACTTATTTGCATGTAAATCAGCTTAAAAATAATGCAAGCATTATTAATAAAAATGAAAAAGCCAACACTCAATAATATCATCTATGAACACGGCCACAGTGTGCTGATCATATTTAGAAAATAAGACATTCCTATAATTCTAATATATATACACAAAACAATCTATATATTCAGGTAAATGCAAAATAAAATTAATCCTTGATAATGCTACAATCATACACGAAAGCGCTTGGATAAATAAAACGTTCGGACAATGTTTATATATAATATCTCTACTGAAAAGAAAAACATTATAAGATCACATGACAAATTATATAAAAAAAATAACCACAGTATCTTGTCCTTCAATTTTTAAGGAAACTTGCATAAAACTTGCTACTTAAATACACAATTAATATATATATTGTTGTGGATTCTGGGTGATGAACCGCACAAAATAATGAACAACAAAACAGATATAGGGATAGAAAAGTAGGTTATATTATAGTAAATCCAGGAATACTATTAGTAAGAAATAAATATATACAAGTCTTGAAGTCAAGTCGTTGGAAATAGTAAATCCGTGTATATTATTCTAGCTGAGTGGAGCTCAGAGCTAATCTGACTTCTGATGCGGTAGTCTTTGGTTAAGTTCGGTATCTCTCGGTATTAGTTCTGGTACTCTCCGATAACTGGCACGGATCTCTACGAATACTCTCTACTGCTAACTGCAACGATATTTAGTCACCTTTCCACTTAAATCGAAATGTGACTCAAGGTATTTTTAATGTGGGTCTTCCGGGCCATATAGCCCGGCCAAAAATATCTATCTTTCCCCAGTCGTGATTCTACACTTCGGCGGAACCACAACTGGGTTAGTGCTCTCTGCTCGAAAGCAAAGAGCGCTCTCCGCTCGAAGGCAGAGAGCTGACAGTGTCAATAGTAGCAGAGGAAACTGCCGACTGCCACTACTGTTCTCTCTATGGCAGTCGAGTCCATTATCATGTACAAAAGGGGAGATCCCACATGGATATATGCATGTAAACGCGCGCGCGCGCGCGTGTGTCGTCGTCGTCGTCTTTCTCTCATATCTAAGAATTTAACTTCTTTGATTGATCACTTCCTTTATGCTGACGGCGTTGATGACTAAATTCGCCGACAACATTCAGCTTCATGAACAGAAGTTTCCAGTTTCACCAAAACTTGCTGCCGTCATCTATTCTATATCGCCGTTTGGGTCTGCAAGATTTGGTTAGAGGTTAAACAAACTCAGAGTAGAAGAAAATGTTGATGAAGTAAATTTGTTTAAGGTGTGCCTCAACTTGCATGGAAATGACCCACATACTTGATTTAATTACCCCCCCTCTGTGGCCTATATGGAATGAAAAATATGGAATCCAATTTGAAACTACAACTGACTGCTAGAATTTCGAGTGACGTCTTCTGTAAGATGTCCGTCATTCGTAGCCCTCTTCATCCGTTTGGTCAATTGCTGACATATGTTGCAATTACCATCCGCTTTTTCCACCGTTAGGGTCTTTAAGGTATGTCGCGCTTAGTCAGCGTACCGTCTTCGACCTTGTCATAAAGAATGGCCCAACGAGGAGTTTAGAACTCTCGACGACATCGCTCTCACTTTCACTGAATCATGCTAGCCCCTCTGCCACAACAAGACCATCAGTGATATATATCTAAGTCCAAAAGGAGGCGGCTTGATGTTAAAAATTAAATAGTAAAACTAAAAAATTAATGATTCCCGATGAAGCAAATTCAATTCACTGAAATTATCATACGATCATATATTTTGAATTTATATATATATATATATATATATATATATATATATATATATATCGTTCATTCAATAATGAATTTGAATACTCTCGGTTACTGCCGTGTATTTACATTGTGTATATAACACGCTAAAATCCGCCTTCCATCGCCGAGCGCCCACAACTTAGAGGCAGAATCGCCAACTGATGTCAATTCGGTCGGGTTTCAATCCTGGCTAGAAACAATTGAATGTCTTACCGTACTGATGAACTGTGATACAGCGAAAAAAGATTGTCTGCGGTTGACTATATATATATATATATATATTCCATTGATCATCATTAAGAAACGATCTACAATAAATCTTCTTGATATTAGTTCTTTCATTCAAACGAAATACAACAGAAGTCATTAAAAAGTAAATGCGTGTTCGCTTTCATACATTTGCATGTGAGTTACATAAAAGAACTGCCCAAATTTTACTTTTGAAGTGTCGATCGGAGATGGATTTTTTGGTTGTTTGCACTCATCTCCTCTATTCCTTTAGTTACATTGCCCATCTTTTTTATCGCGACTCCAAAATATTTGCATGACTTATGCTTTAATATAGAAAAAGCAACGGATATAATTAAAAGGAGTCAAAAAGGGAAAATATCTGTGGTAATTAGTAATACAAAAAAAGAGAAAAATTATTAATAATGAAAGAAAATAACAGAATGAGTTAACCGGTTATCGCTCCTCATTCATCAGAACTGGATCTAGAAAAGTAAAACTTTTATGCACAACTGACTAAATAAATCACCTTCAGTCCTAACAACATTTTACAGAAGTAAAATTGTTTTGAGTTAATGAAAATAATTTCAAGGAATTTTAAATAATTAGAATACGGCCTGCACAAAACAGTGAATATTTCTTCTCGGAAGGATGGAATCTATTCGAAACGACATGAAACGCCTTCACTTCTAACTCTTTATTAAATACACAAAGGTGTCATCAATATAACTCACATAACAGTTGGGTCAGCTAGCAATTGAAAAAAGCTTTGTTCGTAAAACACCGCGAATATGTTGGCCATAACAGGCCCTACAGAGCTACCCATTGGTATCCCATCAATCTGCCTATGCATTTCATAGTAAAAACTAAATTCAACCGACACGCTAGTAAACTTCATAATCTCAACAAAATAGTTTCTGGAATACGGAATGGGGTGAAAGATGACCACGATGCAAAACATCTCCACAGATATCTATTGTTTCCTCAGGCAAATCCAACAAGTGAATAAATTACTGATATCGAAAGAACACAAACTTGTCATCAGTGTTAAAAGAACAAATTAGTATGTAATTGACAAATATAAATGAGTCTTTATACAGCATTTCGAATATTACTTACCTGACACACGCCGTTTTCAGGTAGAGTGCGACTCGATTATGTGTCTGTCTGCAATAATATAAGAGATACCCGACACAAGGAAACAGCTGCCCACGGCTGCACCATCCCATTGCACTATAAAGGTAGATCGGTGATCGCCACCGAGGCAAGCGCAACTGACGTTGCGAGGGCTGGGCAATTTTTGGGCCCTGGTCCGAGCTTACGAGCTCGGGTTCCCCACCTCAACCATGTGTAACATCACGTCTCAGTGGAGAGGTGAGGTAAATATTATACAGTATTTAGGATACATATCTAACATATTTATCATTTACATCCTGAAAGTATTTTATTTAGGTTAAGATAGCCAAATTCTGTTAGACTCGGAAAGATAAATCGGGGGTGCCGAGTTCAAATTCCAGTTGATATCCTTGCATTCACTTACGCACAAATACCCTTGGGAAAGGTATTAATCCATCTCTTCCCTCTAGTTATGGGTTAAATAATAGGACAGATTGGGTTCTATAACCTTGGTCGGCAACCAGTCTACCGCAGAAAGCAAAGGCAACCTGCGGGATAATCTTCTGCCCAGTCAGTCATGTCTCTTTCGAGACATGATCGCCCAAAGCGTGTGTTACGTATGGCACTTAACTGACTGAACGTCTTGTTGCACGGCTAATAATATGTTTGTCAATGGGACAGAAAAAGATGATGATGTCCATGGATGAAGATATACAAAGTAGGCTTAATATGTTGTTTTCATCAGAATGCGACCATGGTTCTTATCGACGAAAGAATAAACGCTCTCATTCATTTTATTTTTAAACATTTTCATTAATTTTTGCTTTTTTAATTGTGTATATTTCTCAGTATAATCTTCTTTGTCAATGCATCTAATTGAAAGAAATATGCTAATCATAGAAATTGAATTTCCTGATGAAAATTCGGCTAATTGCTTTTAAATATGTATATATTTCAAAGAATCTTATTAATTTTATTTTTAATCTGACGTTATTTTTTATTATTCTAGACGTCATTTTGTGGATACACGTGTTTGAGTAGACGCACTGTTTTTGTTTTGTTTTAAACAGTGGAAATTACACCTACCGGTTTACGCATTCGAGAGACGTCCGCACACACATAAGCACACACAGACACACGTATATGTATATATGAATGTGCGTATGTGCGTGTACGTATATATGTGTGTGTATGCGTGTGTTTAGACAAAGAGAGGGGGTAATAGGAAGGTTAGATAGAATATGAATAAATGAAAAGGCCAATGAAGATAGTATCTTAATGCTTTTCTTCTTTTGACACGCCATAGCAAATGTCATTTGGGTGTGTTTATTTTCCTTTTGACTTAATCGCCAGACTTGAAGGTATTTCATAGGCGCAGCCAAAGCTGGCACAAGGTCAAGCTCTATTCTACCATGCCCTACGATATGCCGTTTAGCAGTAATATTTCAGTGAGTTGTACAATTGACATTTCTATTGTTCAGTGCAACATCAATAACCTGCTTTTTATGGACGTTTAGCAGTAAGAGTGACGTGCAGCTGCGAAGCGAAGTTATTCTCCAGTTAGAAAGCCATCCCTATAAAAGTATGTGGAAGCATAAATATTTTTATACACGTATCTATTTATCTAATCTGCTGGAAAATATCGGTTAGCAAGCTCATCTTGTTTAACTATTACTATTGTAGTTCAATCCGCACTAGGTGTCCTACACATGTGATTTTTTTAACAGACTAAATCATCTTAATAAATATTAATTTGTCTTCTTCATCGTGGAGCAGTGGTTAATAAGCTATTCTCAAAGAACATTATTAATGAAGAGAGTTTAATTCTAACTGCGTCCTCGACATTTGCAGCGTTCTTCCAGACTATATCCATTTCTATGGGCAAGATTAGAACGTTTTCTTTCGAATAACTATAAGTCTTCTCACGTGCCTCGAATTATCTACCCAGTGTGGCACATTTTAGATCCGCTATAATTTGCTTCTAAGTGTGAGATATAAGTGCAATGTACATGTAGTAAAGTTCATATATGTCATATAAAGCTTTTTGATTAAGTTTATACTGAATTAAAGATTCTATAGTTTTCAAAAGTTTATGTTTTTACACGTTAGTCATGTGGGAATGCGAAAATAACTGTATTAGGTAATAAACAATCCACTCGTAGCTTGTTTACTGAGAAAAAAGACCTTAACAAGACTTAGCTCAAACCTAACGTAATCTGAGAATTTAATATCCAGTAGGACTAAAGGAAACTTTTGAGTAGAGATTTTTATGACTGGAGTAAAGCAACGTTAAACTATAAACATTTTATTATGTCTATCATGTTTATTTCTACTTTCCCATTCGTTGGACGTTTTGTACGGTATTACCGAGTCATATTTGTTACGTGTAACAAAAGAAACAAATGATTGACCAAAGCTCAGAGTTAAATCACATACAATTATTTTATTTACGAATAACACCAAAATGATATATTTACAAAATTTACAATTTTTTGCATTCAAAACAGAAACGTAGAGTTTACTACTGGCAGTTTACTCATTTAAGATAGCGAAGAAGTTTAAGTGCTATACTTTTAGGAAATCCTCAAATGTGTATATAAAGAATAATTATTAGTTTGATCAATGAAAGAGTCAAAAAGTTCTATTTACCCATATATTTCCATGATGTTTTCTCTTTCAGGTTTTAGTTGGTCGGCAACTTTTTATAGAGATTCTTTTGGCTGGATATAAATCCTTGAATCAAGGCCGGAGTTGATAATATCAGCAAATACAGTTAACAAGTAACTACTCTCTCCCCAAAACCTCTTTTTATATGGGCTAACATTTAATTTGCATATTCTAGAATCTTTTAGAATTCTCTCGATTTTACTGGAACATTCTGGCATCTTCCAAAACGTTCTATTCCTAATTTCTCTATTTTTACGACTAATTCATGAATTAAAACTTTTTGTAATAACAAGTAGGACTCAATAGAGTCCCTTATTACAACTTTTAGACATTATTAATATTATTTTTGTTTATAAATGCATCCTCGGAACATATTGAAGTTATTCGTAAAAGATTATGTGTTAAGCTTTCCGATTAGTTTCATCCATCTTCAAGACGTTAACCTTCTTTCTTTTGTTAGAAATACATTTTAACAATATCACATGATTTATGCATGGCTTCTCATCAAAAAAGAGAAGCGCTGAGTATAAATCGAATAAGGCTATTTATCATCCGATGCCAATTTCCGTTGCTTAAAGCGCGTATTATGGAAACACTATCACCGAGCATTCGGTGTAATTGTTAAGTATAGTGGAACACCTAGACTGAAATAAGAACCTTTCTTATTGTAAAACAGCTGGATTTGTAACGTTATATTCGCATTGCTATAATTTTCTTAACTGCTCAATTTCAGTTTTTAAGAATTACTAGGTACAGGTTCAGTCTTCACATAAAGAAGAATATTTCTCTGTTGCTTTCAGTTGAGGATTTGTTAAAAACATGCAAATAATAAGGTTAATGCCAATTCTTAAAAAATAAATTTGCCCATGTATAAAAAATAAAGATACTCAAAGTTCGTTAGAGTAATGCTATTACTAATTACATTTGCTTTTTACTCTTTCACTAATTCTATTAGGCGTAAAGTCAGACAGTTGTTATGAATAAACATCATGTTATGTTATGTTAACAAGTGCATCAATGATAAAAGTTGAATAAGCGTTATTTTGCTGAGTGACTGAGATGAGTGACGATGTAAATACCTACATAAAACACATAAAAATTACCTGCTGAACAATATCTTTGCTAGCAGGCTGAATACAATCGTCACAAAGTATCTCATTCTTGTGACCTCATATCAGACTCAGCTAAACTTTCTAAATATATTAGGAGTTTTTTTGTGATGATTACTGAGCTAGTCTCACAGATTACTGCTAGGGTAATGAGTTCCATCTTCACAGTGACAGATTCTTACGTTTTTCGTGCTCAGTTATGTTTAATAAATACTGTAAGCATCAGTATTAAGATTGGTTCAACTAGTCTTTAAGTAATGAGATATATAATACATGAGATATATAATACACTCCCACGTTCAAATAAACGCATCTTTTATTTTTGTCGTTTTACCTCCCTAATTTTATACTTTTTTTTCAAACGATTTTTATGTATTTTTATATTTCTCTTCGGTTATCTATTCCCACTTTTTTATTCATTTCTCTAGTTATGCTTATATTCCCAATATCCGTCTTGTTTTTATGTTTTTCTGCCTTTCACTACCTCTTTTTATGTCTTTTTATTTACTAGTTCATTTTGGCCTTTCTTCAGGTAGGTCTGTGTGTGCACCTTACATCCTGTGTTGGTTGTACCTGAGAAACTTATTTGTTATTTCAAAGAGTGGCAGAACGAATAACAGAAAAAGAAAGTATCTCATTAAAAGATTACCGAGAAACATTCTGCTCTGCTTAGCCGAGCGAAGAAGGATTTGATTGTACAGATAACACTACAAAGCTCCGTAAGCAAAAGGCGGGGATTTATTTAGAACAATTACAAACGACAATGTCAGCCATTTTGAAAATTTCTCATTTACTCCGTTCCACTTCGTTGTTTCTGTGAATGTCCACCATTTTTCTACTTTTTGTATATAATAAATCGTTTTGTTGTTGCTCCTCTACGCTTTTCTTTTGTTCAATGACTACTTTTTTATGCACACACACACACACACACACACACACACACACACACACACACACACACACACACACACACACACAGACACGTACTCACGCACATACGTATCTTATATATATAATATTTTTGTACGTAAAAAAATGCATCAAATCGTCTTTGGTGGTAGTTTATTTTAAGACGTTATAGTGAAAAAATCATATTTTCTTTTGAATTAAATAAAAAAGCCGAAATAGAAATAAAACCCTATTTGGGACTGAAATCGTATTTGTTAAACCAAAAATAGACTCTAAAATATATATCTATATTAAATTTTAATTGCTTTTTCATTTTGTATTTTAAGCTTTTCTTTTTCACAGCATTAGTGAATAAATAAAGATTACATCAAAAATATTGTTAGTTAGGGGAGAAAGCAGACTTTGCGTCACAAGTCTCTCCCGAATTAGCAACGATATATTTTTGTAATAATATTCCAGACTTTTGAATATTAAAGCCACGCAATCGCAGATTGTTCGTTGTGAGTGCTCACTGAATATGTATAAAAATACAATTATGGCGCAAGTTATCGACATTGGCCAGTTTACTTGGTCAAATGCTATGAAGTATCAATTAATGATTTTCGAAATATCACTCATAGAATTACTAACATTGGATATGCAATAATCATGCGGAACATTTCTTTTTTTTTTTTTTTTTAACGCAGACGAATCTGTTGTAACCAATTAACCAGACATGTTAATTTGTGTGAAGAAAGAAAGATGTGCCTTCTTATTTCAAATCTCAAATCATTAGAAGCAGAAATGATAACTATGTCTTGGTGTCTAAACATTGAAATATCAGTGAATGTAGAATTCAGTGAGGAACAGTTTTCATTAGAACACTGGTAAATAAGACACATTGGAAGAACTTTCATGCAAATCCTGAGTTATTCTTATTCAAAAGAACTGCAAATATTTGCGTTGCAAGTAACTGTTTTAAAATTTGACGAAATTAAGGCTGAAATGTAAAATCAGGTGTTTTGTTCAGATATTTCTGTTTTAGAAAAACCGACAAAAAACCTTTAATGTAGAATAAATTCATGGAATAATAATAATAATAATAATAATAATAATTATAATAATAATAATAATAATAATAATAATATGAAATTCTGTTTTAATATAATAATAATAATATGAAATTCTGTTTTAATATAAACAGGATTTTTTCTTTAAATATTAGGGAATTTTTTTTTTTTCTTATGAAATTCTGCTTTATTTTAATTTATCTGTTTGTTCTTTAAATTAACCTAAATAAAATCATCCGTATTATATTTCCTTTAGCTGTCGATATTTCGTAAAAATTTTTTTTTAACTATTATAATTTTCTTAAAAACAAAACAAAACAAGAAAATAAATTAAATCCGATGAAAAACAATTTATATGGTATTATTTTATAGAAAGTCTACGTATTTATTGATAAATTTATTTTTATTCATTTATTGATTTAATTTACTTATTTAATTTATCTTATTATGATAATCCTATTTTTGACCAACGACTTTGTTGAAAAAATGAAAGATAAAGTGGACGAACAAATTATTACTTTTTTTTTTTTTTTTTCAACAAACGTCTCTCTATTTGAATTTTTCCTTTTCTCAATATGAAATTTTGTTTTAATATAAACATAATTTTTTTTTTTCTTAAGATATTATAAATTTTTTTTTTTTTTTTTAAACAAACTACTCTAGTAATATTGATGTTTTGTTTCGTTGAGCCGTCTTTCTCCTTGAATTCCAATCGCGTCTATGTCAGATGTTGCTTGGCAGCCCATTTAGGAGAAGGAAAACTCCGAACAACAACCCGCAACTCAAGGTGTTAATCGTGCCGAGGAGTGAATGGCTACTGCGTTATGAGGTCACAAACGATTCCCTACAGGCTTCGGGACCCTGTTTGTAAAAGACCGTTACCCAACGTGCCGGGCAACTTTGGGTGGACTTTTGGACCCGTGCGTCACTCGTGGGAAAAACATGAAAAATACAAATAGAAATAAAAAGTCCAGTATGGCTCTTCCAGTGGATAAACAGGGAGCCCGTCCTTCAGGAGGGAACCTACCTGAGGTCGAAAAATCTGCCATAGGAACAAACTCCTACACAAAGAATGTATCTTCAGGTCCCCACAACCAGGATAATCCTAATAATGGTCCTGAAAATTCACCAGCTAGATCTACAACCGTATATTTAAAGAAAGAAAAAATAAAATAGTCTCGTGAGGAGTACAAAGTCGTTATGACTGCATTTCATGAAGCGTTACTCAAACCTCAAAAAAACATGACTCGCCAAACATATGACATTTGGCGTGAAAAAGTTGGTCAAGCAAATAGAAAGTATAATGACGAAAATAAATTGGCCAATGTACATAGGTACATTATTCGTAATAACCGACTAACAGAGGCCGAAATTCATGAAATTAAAAGAATTGTAACAAGAAGAGTCGAATCAACAAAATATGAAAAGGAACCGGAACCAGAAATAAAAAGTAATAACATCAAACAAATCACAGGTCATAATGCAGAAACCGTGAAACACGCAAATCACTGCGAAGATAATGATGTAAGTTTAAAAGTGCTGGAAAGGTGTGATCTGAGTCTGAGTCAGTTAAAAGACAAAAATAAAACGAGTTCAGAACACATCGAAGATAATTATTTGACGGAAAATAAGAACAATATACAGGAAGCCAAGATAGAAATAAAAAACCATCTAAGTCAAATACAAAGTATTACAATGGAGGAACGTGAACAGCTCCCAAAATTCCAACCAACAAAACAAAACCTCCGAACTATTAAACTGTACAATGCAGCACTGAAATCAATACTGGATGAAGACCCTCATACAAATCTTAACGAAATAATATATGCATCAGCAACAGCAGCAACAAAAAAATTAAATATCAAAATAAAAACAAGGCAGTCTCGTAGACGTGAAGTTCCACCTTGGAAAAGAAAAATAGAAAAAGAAATAGAACAACTTAGAAGTGAATTATCAATATTGGATGAACTGAGTAGACGAATAAATGTAAGAACTAGGAAAAGCAGAAGAGCCGTAAAAAAATATAACATCAAGAATGAAAATGACGTCTTATCAAATAAAGAAAAAATAAAGCAAAAAATCCAACTGAAGGCTCAAAGAATAAGACGCTATGAAAAAAAGAGCAAGATTTTACAGAGAAAACAAGATTTTTCAGACTGATACAAAGAGATTTTACAGGGAAATAGGTAAAAAAAGAATTGAAGTGACAGTACCCCCCAGAATGGAAGAAGTCACACAGTTCTGGGAAAAGATATGGGCTTGCCCTAAAGAACTTAGCAAGGAAGTACATTGGATTACGCAAGAGACAGAACGAATGAAAAATAAACCCGAACAGACATGGTCTGGAATTACAGAAGATGATGTTAAATATGCACTAAAAAAAACACACAATTGGAAATTCCCAGGCATAGATAAAATTCCTAACTTTTGGATATATTATTTAAGCGCATCACATAAAAAACTAGCCAAAGAACTTCAAGAAATGGTTGACGACACCACTAAAATTCCTGCATGGTTGACAAAAGGAATTACATTTCTTCTACCCAAGAATGGTGACACAAAAAATCCGAGAAACTACAGACCAATTACATGTCTTCCGACAACATATAAACTATTAACATCTATTTTAACAAAGCATACATATTTATTCTTAGAAAGAAATGACATGTTACCGCTTGAACAAAAAGGGTGCAAACGTGGCTGTTATGGTTGTAAAGACCAATTGCTGATTAACAAAATGATCCTGGAAAACTGCTACAGTACAAAGAAAAATCTTAGTACAGCCTGGATAGACTATCGAAAGGCATTCGATAGTGTGTCACATGACTGGATTTTAAAGACTTTAAATATATACAAGATATCGCCCGTCATCATCAATTTCATCAAACAGTGCATGTCTATATGGAAAACAACCCTTTACCTCAATCATATAAATGGAACCTATAAGTCTGATGAAATAAACATCAAAAGAGGTATATTTCAAGGTGATTCTTTATCTCCCTTACTATTCTGCATATCATTAATAGCACTAACCAGTCAACTTAACAAGACAGAATGTGGTTATAAAATAGGACAAAAGAAAATAAGCCATCTATTTTACATGGATGACTTGAAGTTATATGCTAAGAATGATAATGAACTGGAAGGTCTTCTGCAAACTGTAAAATGCTTCAGCGAAGACATTGGAATGAAATTTAATTTGAATAAATGTGCTAAAGCTACAGTTTTACGTGGATCAATACAAGAAACATCCTCAATTAGCTTAGACCCTGCTGTAACAATAAAAGAATTGAAACCAGAAGAAGCTTATAAATACCTAGGTGTAAATGAGAGCGAAAACATTCACCATAAAAAAATGAAAGAAATAGTGCGTAAAGAGTACTATAGAAGGCTACGAATGATATTAAAAACTGAATTAAATTCACAGAACAGAGTTATGGCCATTAATAGCCTTGCAATCCCAGTTGTCCAATATAGCTTTAACATCTTAAACTGGACTCTAAACGACATCAGGCGAATGGATGCTAAAACAAGAAAGCTTCTTTCTAAGTATAAGATGCATCTTCCAAAGGCTGATGTAGATCGTCTATACATACCCCGTAAAGAAGGTGGAAGAGGTCTTATTCAGCTGGAATTGTCATACAAGACAACAACTATTGGCTTACTAACATACATAGAAACAACAAAGGATTGGATGTTACAATTAGTAAGGCAACATGAAGAAAGAAAGAAAAAATATTCAATAATAAAAGAAGGCAGTAAATACAAACAAGATTTACAGTTAGTAGATTCTGTAGAAAAGCAAAACAGAAGCCAAGAACCAACTATTGCGGCAAAAAATATGAAAATGAAAGCCAAAGATAAAGCTCTTGAAAAGAGGCAAGACAAACCTCTGCATGGCCAATATCCAGTACGTGCCAATAAATCCAATGTTGACAAAGTTAATACTCATCGATGGTTACGTGCATCTGGATTAAAGTCTGAAACTGAAGGCTTTATTCTTGCAGCACAAGACCAAAGTCTTTTCACGAGAAACTTTCAGGCAAATATTATGCATAATAATATGGATCCAAAATGCAGGTTTTGTGATAAACACCAAGAAACAATAGACCACCTAATCTCAGGCTGTTCTGTGCTTGCCCCAAACGAATATAAAAATCGCCACGATAGATTTGGGCAATATTTTCATTGGGCAATGTGCAAACATTATGGAAAAGCTGTAAACAAACACTGGTATGAACATCATCCAGCACCGGTTACAGAAATAGAAGATGTAACCATTCTATGGGATTACACCATCTACACAGACAGAAAAATTGAAGCAAACAGGCCAGACATTATTGTTAAAAACCAGAAGGAGAAAACTTGTCTATTAATTGATATGGCTTGTCCAGCGGATTGTAACATAGCAATCAAGGAATTTGAAAAACTGTCAAAATATAAAGACCTGGAAATTGAAATAGGAAAAATGTGGAAATTGAAAACAAGAGTTGTGCCAGTGATAGTAGGTGCACTTGGAATGATAAAATATGGAACAAAACAACAAATTGAAAGAATCCCTGGAAACCCCAGCTTAAGAGATATACAAAAAATTGTCTTATTAAGTACAGCCCACACACTAAGGAAAACTTTATCTATGTAATGCTGGAGATAATAGGGAAGATAGAAAAACATGAAATGGAGCCATAACAACACGCCACGACCTGCCTTAGGTCTCCCCGCAGACTTGGTTGGTAGTGAGACCAAAGCAGAAATCGAAATATGATGAAAAATGACATAATAATAATAATAATAATAAACACCAAGAAACAATAGACCACCTAATCTCAGGCTGTTCTGTGCTTGTTCCAAATGAATATAAAAATCGCCACGATAGAGTTGGGCAATATTTACATTGGGCAATGTGCAAACATTATGGAAAATCTGTAAACAAACACTGGTATGAACATCACCCAGCACAGGTTACAGAAATAGAAGATGTAACCATTCTATGGGATTACACCATCTACACAGACAGAAAAATTGAAGCAAACAGGCCAGACATTATTGTTAAAAACCAGAAGGAGAAAACTTGTCTATTAATTGATATGGCTTGTCCAGCGGATTGTAACATAGCAATCAAGGAATTTGAAAAACTGTCAAAATATAAAGAGCTGGAAATTGAAATAGAAAAATGTGGAAATTGAAAACAAGAGTTGTGCCAGTGATAGTAGGTGCACTTGGAATGATAAAATATGGAACAAAACAACAAATTGAAAGAATCCCTGGAAACCCCAGCTTAAGAGATATACAAAAAATTGTCTTATTAAGTACAGTCCACACACTAAGGAAAACTTTATCTATGTAACGCTAGGGATGATAGGGAAGATAGAAAAACATGAAATGGAGTCATAACAACACGCCATGACCTGCCTTAGGTCTCCCCGCAGACTTGGTTGGTAGTGAGACCAAAGCAGAAATCGAAATATGATGAAAAATGACATAATAATAATCATAATAATAATAATAGATTGTACAACAATTGAAGAAGTCAAAAATCTAATTTCTTCTACTGAAGAAGGGTAAAATTATTGGAGTAATATTTGGAGCAACCCAATGGAATATCACAAAATAAAAAAGTACCCGACTTTTGATACTATCATCTGTCATTAATTCATAAAACCCTTCGATATACTTTATCAATGCTTATTAATAACTCAAATGAAACCCCAGAATTGATCACTGAAGATCGTAGATATCTCCTCCGAAAAACAGATGAAACAGATGATCAAAATAATTGTAGGCCAGTAAAATGTCCGTCCACCACACATAAATGGCATATGTTGCTCCTTACAAACTGTACTTAACTCTTTTCTTGATTAAAACAATATCATTCCTATGGAACAGAAGAGATGTTAAAGAGGTCCATATGGTTTCAAAAATCAACTCCTAATAAAAAAAATGATCCTGGAAAATTGCAGGATCATTTTATTTATTAGTAGCCTTTCATAGTTTGCTACACTCTTGGATTCTTAAGGCTTTAGAAATGTACAAAGTCTCTTCGGTGATAGTAAATTTCCTTAAATATAGCATAAAATAGTGGAAAATCATATTATACGTAAATCACACCAACGGTACTGCTACTTCCACTTGTTGGAATAACGGACAGGGAATCTTTCAAAAAGACTCCCTGTCGCCACTTTTATTCTGTCTGTCTTTAATAACCCCTTTTGCATGAACAAATAATAATAATAATAACTATGGATACAAAGTAAAAAAAGGTATTTAATCACCTATCCTACAGAGATGATATCAAACTCTTTACCAAAGACGCCAATGAGTTGAAGAGAATCCTCAATACTGTAAAATTTTTCAGTGATGATATCGGTATGAATTTTGGATTAAATTAACTGTGCAAAAGAAACATTCAAAAAAGGGGGAATTAAAAAAACACACTCAATAGATCTGAATTTTGTAACAAAGATTAGGGAAGTAGAACAAATGGAAACCTATAAATACATAGGAGTTAGCGAAGGAGATGGAATACAGAAAACCCAAATTAAGGAGAAAGTAAGAAAAGAATATTACAGACGTGTGCGTCTGGTGTTAAATACGGACTTGAATTCACAAAACAATATCAGCCATAAAACCTTTGGTTGTTCCTGTGATGCATCATCTTTAATTAGACCTTCGCTGATATTAAGCGAATGAATGTTAAAATGAGGAAGCTTCTCTCTTGATACTGAATGCATCATTTCAAGGCTGATGTTGATCGTCTGTATGTGTCCAGATCCGAAGGAGACAGAGGATTAATTCAACTAGAACTGTCTCACAAAACCACAACAATCGGTCTTAAAATATACCTGGAAATTAAAGAAAACTGGTTATTTTCAGTAATACAGGAAGCCCACAAATTCGAACAGAACGTGTTTTCTCATTGACATGGCAGTTTTTGCAGATTTTAATGCATTTTTGAAGATATTTAAATAAATATCAAAATACATGAACTTTAAAAATCTCAAAAATGTGGCACATGTGGATATCAATAATTCCAGTTGAATTCCTTGGATTGGTTGAAAAAGTTCTGTCATACTCATTGAAGAAATTCCTGGTCGCCCATGTCTGAACAAAATACAAATATATATATATATATATATATATATATATATATATATATATACTTGCAAGTAAAGCTCACACGTTACAAAAGTTTTATCTCTGTAAAATATGTGCGATCCTAATTTTGTGGGTTTTTTTTAATAAAAATGAAGATTAATGAACAGACTGTACAATAGTTGAAGAAGTAATAACAGTATTATTTAGCCTGAATTATTATTATTTAATGTCATTTATCTATTTCTTTGATATGTCAGTGTTGATATTATCGCTCGTGTTGTTGACATTATGCAAATAAGTCATTTGATTTGCAAACATTTCTTTGTAGTTGTAGTCATAAATGTTTTATTGTTTTAATTTGGTATCAATTTGGTGATTAGTTTCCCTGATATGCAATCTTTTCTTTTTGTTAGTCGGCTTTTTCCCAACTAGAATTAGATTAGAAGAAAAGGCTTTTCTTTCTTTCAGAAACTTCTACTTTCGTTCTCATTTTCATTCAATCTTTTTCATTCTTAGCTTTCGTTCTCTCTTTATTTTTTTTCCTTGTTTCTTTATTTTTCTTTCTTTCTATTTTTCATTCCTGCTTCTTTTGTTTGCTTTTTTGCTGATAAAATTTATGTATAAGTTTGCACTTGAGTCAGTGTCAATGCATATAATAGTAGGTTAATGCTGCTGGGTGCTCATAATAACAGGGAGCCTGATGAGGATCGACCTATTTTTTGTAAGAACATATAAGATAAACTTTTTGTCACTCTATCTTCGATAGCCACAGTTCATTTAGTTGATCTCAAATCTTTGAGTGCTACTAGTAAGAATCGAACGCAGTAAATGAACGAAAGTAACTTTCAACTTGTTATCTATGACAGCCGCTTTTATAAAAACTTATTAAACTTAGTTGATTTTCTAAGCTTAGATGTGGCACAAGGCCGAAAGTATGGGGTACCCAGTGAGGATTGAAATCATTACTCAGTTGTAATAGGTTCTAGCAAGAAAAGTTTGCTAACCATTACACCACGCCGAGGTGGCTTAGTTTAGTCTTTTATAAGATCACAACAGTTTGTCCTAACCAAAAGAAGATCAAACTCACTACACGAATGTCAGACAAGCTTACGATTCTATTTAAGTACGTATTCAAAATAATTCCGTCTTGCACCGAACCTGGCTCAGATTGAACTCACCCGTGTATAGCAAACGCCCCAAATGTGTGTATGCATTATCCGAATGGATGGAAGACTAGTATGGTCAGAGTTAGTAAGCGAATATGAATATATGTGTGAACGTTTGTATCTAAAAGTATGAGGAACACGCACATGCCTGAACCTGTGTCACAAATATTCAATATCAGTAATGCAAGCGTTCTCGTTGGCGATGCAAATCTATGTAAAAGACGGAGACGGACAGAAAGAGAGGGGGGTAAAATGTCTCAAGTGCAAAAGTTGAGAAATGTGTAGCGAAAATATTTCTAGTTGTTACAAGAACTGTTGAAACTGATTCTCTTGAGTAATTTCAATGCTAACGATATTAAAGAAAGCTATAAAATATTTTAATCTTTAGAACTGCTTTCACCTGGAGGAAACCATCTATATAGAATGACAAATCGATGGAATCAAAAATAAATCAAAATAGACGTGTTGTAATGAATTAGAGATACAAACCGAATAATAAAGACAATATCTCATATGTAACATTATATTTTATTTTGCTTTAATACTTTCTTAATTACCCTTGACCAGTGTGCATGCGCCAGCTCATGGCTTCCCCCCGAAAGAGGACCTTACATTTCCCCCTGAGATATCTGAGCGCCTCTTACAGTTCTCATATCATGCACCATTGCTAACGCAGATGCAGCTAGACTGTCAGGTGAATCTGCATTTGGATTCCAAGAGTTGACCTCAAGACTAATCTATTCTAGCATGATCCAAGGTCAGATCTATACTATAGTGTCTACCAAAAGAGAAAGACTGTATCGCATTTAACAACGGCTTAAAATAATTACAACTAGTCATATTAACCCCATGGGAGATAAGTCATGTAGATATTAAGGTAATAAAACATTGACAATGGAAAAGATAATCAGAAAATTTATTAAATAATGCCCAGAAAGAATACAAGAATAAGTATGATTGGGCGTGAAAAGGAACCTACTGAAAACTGTGCAAACAACTGAATTTTGACTAAGCAGCTCAATAATGCTCCACAGATCAGCGTGTATCCTAGAGAATGAAATGTAAAACATTCTGGAATTCAAACACAATCCAAGAAAGAAAATTGGATCTAATATTCACAAACAAGAACGTGTCAATTGATAAATTTCGCTATTTCAGTAAAATAAAGTGAAAAGTGTCATTACGTCAGATTGCTACTAATACCATATAACCCAGTATTACCTGTCGCGAGTCAACTTGTTCCATTACCAGAATTGTCTATTGACAAGGGAAAGTAGATACCCAACACAATTAAAAACAAAACCTGTCAAGCGGTGGGTGTACCTTCTTGTAATGTCAACAGCCACTTAGTATAATGAATTATATATATATATGCAGTGTGGTGATTGTACGGCATCAGCGGGCGAGGAGGCTTTCTAGGCTGAAGAGAACATCCAAGTGGAAGGTTTCCATGATGGAATCAACGTCCACGCGTTAAAAGTTGGAGGATATTTACTATCGTCAGGTTGGAGGATATTTACTATCGTTTGACCTAGAGGTAGGGGCTTGCCACTTTTGTCTAAGATACGCTACACATGAATGAATTCTTTTGTAGCTTTCAATCCAAATACGTGGTTATGTGTTTAGTTGCACTGTGAATGGGACCACACCCGACTATGTGACCGATAATGACGAAAAGTGTCTTGGACTTGTCAAAGAGATGAGGAAGTTGGGGATCAGAAAGGTGACCATTGTACTAATCTTCACCAAAACTCTAGAACAATTCCAAAAAGCTTTCTAGAAATCAGAGTAAGAAGGACCGAAACCATTCAGACAACAATGCTACTGCTATACAAGACATGCTATCACTTAATTTATAGCGTAATCCACGTGTAGTTACTAAAGATGTTTGCATAAAGAATGAAAAATAATCCTAGGGAGAACTGAGACGTTTTATACCACTGGAACTGTTAAATATATCAGCAATACAAAGAGTCGTAAAGCTTTGAGAAGACTTGCTCTCACTTTGCCTCCCGTGATTCCACCACATTTAAGATGTGAACTGGAATTTAAAAATAGAAAAAAATTAAGAGAATAATGATTCAAGTAGTGAATACTGTGCTTGATAATTGCTTCGAAAATATTATCAGCAAATTTTATAACCTCTAACGAAAACCCTTTAAAACGGCATTAATCTACGAATTGTTTAAACGAGTATTCCCATCCTATTGTCATATTTTGTTTGTTAAAGGCCATGATATTTCTTAGGATTTGCAGAAGAGTGGTTTCCTGTTGCCTTCTTCACGGTGATTTATTGAGACACCACCTTTCGTTAGTTTTTATTTTTATCCTAACAAGCGGCTTCACTCGCAAGAATTTGCAGTAGGGTAGGTGGTTTATTCGCTGCCCCCCTTCGACAGTAGTATACATACTTACCCATGGATATTATATTATGAACACAAGGAAACTTATACTTAACATCAAGAAGAGACAGTTGAGGTTTCTGAGGCGCATGAGGAAGGGGAGCTTGGAGACTTTGATACTCACAAGATAGATTGAAGGCAAGAAAGACAGAGGAAAACAACGCATGACATACTTAGTGAGCTTGTGTAAATTGATAGCGGAACAGGTTTTAGGAGAAATAGCATAATGACAATATTCAGAGCTGCAAGGGACATGAAGTCATTGGAGAGCCTCATGGAACATGACATATAAAGAGAGAGATTTTAACATTATATTTCGAGCAATATATTCGTTAGCATTTCTTCAAGTGGTAATCCATTCTTTCTGTCGCTATCTTTCTGCGTGTAGGGGGATAGTTTCAGATTAGCATGGAAATTTATGGAAAATTAAACAATGACGAGACTAGTAGTCCGAATAAATTATCGAATAATTACAATGAATTATTTCAAAATTTCAAAACAAATTCATAAAATCAGTAGGAAGTAAAAATGGCTTCTAAAGATTTAGAATAAGTCGACCGAATAACGCATCGGTCGAAACATAGTGATAAAACAAGAACAGGCATATAGGTTCGAATAATTTCAAAATTGACGAGACGTGAGTGAAATTTTAATAAAAAACTACAAATAATAATTTAATAGATTTTTAATAGCAAACTGCGTAATTAACAATTCGTGAAAAACATTACAGACAGTAGAGATCATAATACTAGGAGGCTAAAGAAAATCCCCGTTACACTAATGCGGACCAATACAAATTTTCCAACAATCGCTCATTTCAAGCCACTATAGATGTGTGTTGTGGTGCAGTGGATATCGACTCGGAACGAGAAATCGGGGAGCCGAGTTCGAATTTCAGTTGAATTCGTTGCATTCACTTACGCGTAAATACCCATGGCAAAGGTATTAATCCGTCTTTTTCCTCCAGCTATTGGTCAAATAACACGACAGATTTGGGTTCTATAGTCTTGGTTGATAGAACCAAGGCTTACCGCAGAAAGTAATGGTAACCTACTGCGGGAAAATGTTCTGCCTAGTTAGTCATGTCTCTTTCGAGTCACGATCACCAAAGCGTGTATCACGTATCTCACTTAACTGACTGGCTGATGGTTATTGAAACAGATACTGAAGCTCTGAGAGTTAATGATAAGTCAAGCAATTGTTCGATTGTTTATCGTCACCTTTATTGCCTGAGTCGCTTCTTGTTTTCATGCATTACCCGAAAATTTGAAATAAATCCTTATTATTATTTCTTAAATTACACGAACGAGTATCACTCTTTTTGTTGTTTCTATAACTGCACTTTCTTCTCGTCACTTAAATAACAATAAATATGCACTTCAGTTATAATAAATGGTAGGTCTGCCACAACTATCAACACCACTATTTTGAAAAAAGGTTTACCATTTATTGGTAGATCTGCCGATTATTATTATCATTATCATTATTACTAATAATAATAATAATAATAATAATAATCGGTAGATCTACCAATATCACCTAGACAACTATGATAGCACGAGCTCTGTTTATTTTTAATAATAATAATATTTTACTCACTCACTGGCCTTGACCATAAATGGTACAATTATATTCAGCTTTTAGTTTGAATTCAGATCACAAAATAAACTATAAAAAAAAACTTTTATTGCCGGAACCATGCTTTTAACGATCCAACTGTTCACATGTTGTGTTAATTTGCTTGTCCTTGTGTCAGACTAATCTGATAATATTATTTCTTTACTCTTTATGTAAACGATTTTACGACGTTCAATTCTTTTCCTTTCTCCTCCTTCTCCTCTTGATTCTCCTCCTTTTCTGACCTTCTACATCATTCTCATTGAGTAACCGGGCCTGACAATGCAATCAAAGTCTCCTTAGGCAAAAACCAGAGCCTTTTCATAATAAGTGTTACTCACAGGGTCAACCATTTTCTCTCTCTTACTACCATCACCTTCCTTCTCCCCCACACTGTTAAACCCCCGTTTTGTTTATTTCTATTCATTCTTACTACCTCCATATCTCTCTCTCTCTCTCTCTCTCTCTCTCTCTCTCTCTCTCTCTCTCTCACACACACACACACACACACACACACACACACATCTGGACAGAACAAAATAGAATAAAATCGCTGCCACTCAGAATGTTCTTTTCCCTTTGTGATCTGTGTTCAATCCTGGTCGTGTTCGGGTTAGAAATTACCGCCATACCGAAATAGTAATCAGAAGGATCAACCAAACCATCTGCTTTGTTATATTCAGTTCTTCTGTAATTATTATTTATTTATTGATCTCTGTCTTTCTCTCTCTTCTCTCATTCTTTCTGTCACTTTCTCTTTATGCTCGATAATACTTTAACAACAGTGAAACGGTTTCAGCTAAAAGTAGTTAAGTTGCAGGATAGAAGGATATTTACGAAGAATTGACTTAATTCGGCATAAAAGCAAATGTTGTTGAAAATGGCGGCAGGGAGATTATGTAGCAGCAATCTTTCAAGTGAGGCGAATCTATCTGCCTTGAAAATCAGCGTTCAAAATCCTGACATTCACTTTGCTTCAAAACATTTTTAGCGGAAATGGCCTCGACGTATTAATTGTCTGTCTTATGCTGTTATTTTTTCTTTTGTTTTATTATATATATATATATATATATGATGTCTGATGGAAGCTGAAAATGGCATGCGGTAACACGAAACACTTCTTGCTAAAAGTTGCATGATTCTCATATATTCTTTTTAAGAAATTCATGTTTTCGATTGAGACAAAAGGCTTTACGCTTCAGGCTGATATTCAAATTACGCTTTCCTCTGATCATATAAACTGAACTCTGAGAAATTTAGATTCACACAATTCTAATGGAAATTTCGTTGATAGATCAAAAAGAATAATGTTTATGTTTATTTTTAATGCGATATAGTGATCACCTCTCGGTTTAGATTGATCTATTTCTTTCGATATATCGATGACATATTCACACTAACGGAAAAGCATAAACAAAACAAAATCATTAAAATCTTCGAGAATAACAATGTTCGATTCCTTTTACCTGTGAATTAATCATTAAAAATAGAACCTCTTTCCTCGGTGTTTTTAATAGACGCCAAATCATAATTTTACTACTTCACAAGCAAAAATTTCTGTTTTCTCACTTACAAAAGTGAATGTTTTCTCAGTTACAAAAGTGAATGTTTTTCCAGTTACAACAGTAAATGTTTTCTCAGTTAAAATTGAATGTTTTCTTAGTTACAATAGTGAATGTTTTCTCAGTTACAAAAGTAAATGTTTTTTCAGTTAAAAAAGTGAATGTTTCAGTTTTTTCAGTTAAAAAAGTGAATGTTTTCTCAGTTACAATAGTGAATGTTTTCTCAGATAAAAAAGTGAATGTTTTCTCAGTTAAAAAAGTGAATGCTTTCTCAGATAAAAAAAAGTGAATGTTTTCTCAGTTAAGAAAGTGAATGTTTTCTCAGTTACAATAGTGAAAGTTTTCTCAGTTAAAAAAGTGAATGTTTTTTCAGTAAAAAAAATAGAATGTTTTCTCAGTTACAATATTTTGTATTCCATTTTTTAGGAGGAAGTTCCACTCAGACTGCTTTCCCTAGGAAGTAAAATGTTAACCTAAACGAAACTAGTGTCAATCGTTATCAATCCCAATTATCTCAAAAATCTTCATATAGCTCGTATATTCATATCACACACCACATTCAGTAACCCTCTATCATAAAGTGCTCTTGAGCTTTGTATTAGGTGAAATTAAGAATGAAAACAGTACACACAGGCAGCACTCAAGTCTTGTTAATGACTTTGACAGTCAACAGAAACAAACATAAACTTCGGACAGTATCTATAATTTTGATCCATACGTACATGTTATTTGAATATACAATAAAACGATTATACAAACAGGCTTCGTCAACTGAATTCAGCAAAATTCTTTGGATGAATTTTTGCTGCCCAAATATAGTACGTGCACACACAAAGACGCTCGACACACACACATACACAATCACACACACACAAAGAAAGAAAGAAAGAAAGAAAGAAAGAAAGAAAGAAAGAAAGAAAGCAGAGAGACAAGCGTGTAAGTGGTAATTTTTTTCGGTTCAATAAATTTCTCAAAATCTGACTGAAATTTTATTTTAGCTGAGCGTCTTGGCCGGATTTAGACGCTATATATATATATATAATTCTCTGAAATTGCAAAAGCATTTTTACCTAATTAGCCGTCCCATATGTGGGCTGTGTGATGAATAATATTTTTTAGTATTTCTCTCCCCATCTTAAAATCGCCACATTTTTATGCGTGTCCTGGGGGCTAGATTTCATTTAGGCTTGAACTCTTGAAATGTAAGTCATTTACATTTCATTTAGGCTCGAATTCTTTAAATGTAAGTCATTTTCATGTATCTTTACTTTTCTTTATGTCTGTATTTATTTTGCTCTGCTATGCTTAATTGAACGATTTTCACCTTGGTTTTTCTTTTCTTGTTAGAAATTTCTGTTGCGGGTAGTTTGGACTTTAACTAAGTTAGAACTTCATTTTCATTTATTTTTAATTGGAGTTCACACTACTTCCACCCCTATTGAACATGTGTAGAGGCTTATCACTTGCTCCCTGTTCAGGAAGTGGTTTCCGGCTCTCCTCAGACATCAGTATTGGTGCTTCCGCGATTTTCCTACGATGTACGTGGCCTTTGACAACGTCCCTTCATTGTGAGGGTACCGAGTTGGCAGTTTCTGTTTGCTGCTTCCGACTGGTAGTTAGGAGCCCTAACTCTTGTGTAGCGTCAGGAGCGGCTGCTCTGATCAGCGGTTGCATAATATCTGGGTTATTGCAGTGCCATGTCACGCATGAATAGGTGTTCCTGCAGGCCCTTTTGGTTGGTAACCCCGAGGCCACACTTTGCTGCAGCCTGTGCCAGTTTCCTTCCAATGCATGTCGAAGATTACAGCATACGATAGACTGAACATGTTAATAACAGAGCTGTGATAACCTTTGTGCTACGGTAAGTATAGTTATCTCAGTTTAACCCACAGAAAATAGTGAGGTACTAGTGAAAATCGAATTCAATACCAGTGGCAAATCGTGACGAGTTTTTAGCCGTCACAATGTGGCAAGTTTAACATAGTAACTATAAAAGTTTGACTGAAGATACAGATATTGTATTATGCCAATTTTCCAAAGAGAAAGAATTTGAAAATCAGCATTCAAAATCTAAGATTATATCAGAATTCGAACACCGAAATTTGGAGTCATTGAGAAATGCACAACCACCTCAACTACCATGTAACGTACATGGTAGTTCATGTTTATAAGACTTAAATGATGTAAGTTTTATTAACATAAACGTTTTTTTTGTTGAAATCTCAAGCCAACAAACAAGTATCTTCCTTAGAATAAATGAGACCGTTTTGTATTGCAAGCAATCAACATTGTTGCATGCCTATATATGAATATGCTTATAAACTTTAAAGTAGGAACACATGTCTGTTGGCAGGAAATTATGTTATCCTCTGTTGCTCTTTTCTTATCGTTCGACCCTTCCATTTCTGCGGCCAAATGTGAAGGTTGGGTGATTTTTATTATTAGCTTTTTATATAAGCTTGAACCAATCATTTGTGCTTTACTTTGAACAAGAAAAAGAGTAGGTGCCGACGGGCAAACAGCTGAGGTTGGCACAGGAAGGAAGATTGCCATCAGCAATCATCATCGTCGGTTCTGAAAACTTCAAAAGTGTTGACTGAATTGATAAAAACTTAGACAGGTGCTGTGCGAATTTTGTGAATTAATTAATCTCCACGCAACGACACTCCCATTATAAATAAAAGTGCCAAAAACTTAACGACAGTATCACACAGACAGGATCGTTTCAATGCCTCGGTTGTAGAAATGGATTTAAACGGCTAACGTGTGCGTGACAAAACAGTTGAAGAGATAGTGTAGCTAAAGTCGTATAGCTGCGGTAAGTATGAAAAACAGAGGAATTAATTCCGTTTGATCACGGAATGTTTTTATTAAAGCCAAAAGCAAGAAACACTCAATCTCCGAGGTAACAACTGCTGTAAGTTAAATACCGTAGGACGCCAAAATGTGATTCAAGAAGAGAATTTCCAGCGGCTAACAAGATTGTTAACCAATGAACAAATTGGGAAATTGCATCAAATCACATCATAATTCAACACAATTGTAAATCGAGTCTATCTTGACAGGTCTTTCACAGATGTTGTTCTGTGTCATTCCAGCAAGATATTGCTACATGTGCAGGTGACACGACTGAAATTTGAATTCCAGATAGTTAAAACCGAGTCAGTAAGAATGGAACATTTACTAAATTACATGTAGCATCCTTTTTTTTGTTTGTTTGTTTTTTAGGTAAAAATAGTAACTATACGTTACTACGTATTGTCTCTAATTATACCACACTTCATTTAGTATATTGTATTGCAATACTTACCTTCACACACATTCCTTGAACATCCCTTACATCATCAACTAATTTTTACTTTTTATGTCAGCTAATACCTAAACATCAAACTCATATATTAGTCCTACAATTACCCGTTCATTCGGTAGATTAACTCACCATTTGACTAATAAAAGGGTCATTTATGCTCAGATTAATAAACATACACTTCGAGGTACTGATATTTTCATTAATATACACCAAATACTAGTAAACATATTAATACTTTCATCTACTACAGATAAAGCAGTGTTTGCTCTAACATTCTCTCCACTCTCGACAAATCTAGCGTTTTTCTGCATGATTTTCCCGCTAGAACAGAGTCTCTGTCGAGTGTAAATAACTCCTTCCATGTTTTCTACAATCATTTCTAACCTAGATCTCCACAAGACTGGAGGATTCAACTGTATCGCTGCAATTGTCCTAAAGAAATGTGCTCCTGAACCGACAACTCTTCTCTCTTAACTCTCTTAATAAATGCTTCGTTACTTCTTGTTTTCCAGCTTTTGTTGGAAATTCTCGTCTATAGATTCTATTTTTTAAGAACTCTGAGGAATCTTCTGACCTCCCAAAATTACTTTACACGGACTCATTTCGGATAAACAAAGTAGATTTCATTTCTTCAGTTCTACCGCTGTTCTGCTAATGGCTATCCCTGATATTATCTACTGTGGCTCTAGTTATCTCAAAGGCATTTTATTTTCCGACCTTCCTATATCATCCACTTCCAACTATGTTTTTATGCTGATGACAAAACTGTTTACTCATGACTTCGTAGCAAGTTCGATAAAGTAAAGAAGGCAAATGCTCAGCAATCTGTGATTAACTGGGACAAAGATTTGCTTATAGATTTTAATGTCTATAAAACAACGTTTAATTACCATAGATAACATTTTTTGTTTTATCTGCTATCGGTATGGCTGATGCTAAAATTCAGGAGAGCAACACCTTGCGCCTTTTTATGCTCGTGTTTTCCAAGAGATTGGATTAATTGCTAGGTTTACTGCTAAGTTAGAATCTATCATGCACATTTATAAATCTACCATTCGCCTGGGAATTGAATATTGCTGCCATATCAGATCTGGTGCTTCCACTACATATTTTTTGTTATGTGAAAGTTCCACATGAAGAGACATAGAAGTGAAATTATTCACTAAGTTTTATATATTAAATGGATTTGCTCTCCCAGCTCTCCAAAAAGAATATTTTATTTTATAATTTATTATTTTCATGATGAAGGCTTAAAATTCTTTTAAAATATATTTGTGCCCGCACACACACACACACACACACACACACACACACACACATATATATATATATATATATATATATATATATATTAATGCAGGTTTCATTGAATAGTATAGACAAGTTTTGTCTATTAATTTTGTGTAGGATCCGTTCATACCGTCTGATATACTTGATGGTGATGTCGTTGAAAGACAACAAAAAATCACAGTATTTGTTGAATTTTTTATCAGGTCTAAGCTTTCGGCTCACATAAGCCATTATCAAAGAGTAAATATTAACACACAGTAAACATAGAACATTTAAGCTATTAACAATAAAGATAATTGAATTGAAAATATAAGTCCATCCCTACCATGGCGGATGGCCGAAGACAGTGACAAAATAGTGGTGTTATGGTCTCTGGTCTGATTACAGACATTTGAGTACGTTGTTGGAAATATCGAAATTGATTGTATTAAACAATTTAAACCTGGTTTGAATACAATCAATTTCGATATTTCCAACAACGTACTCAAATGTCTGTAATCAGACCAGGGACCATAACACCACTATTTTGTCACTGTCTTCGGCCATCCGCCACGGTAGGGATGGACTTATATTTTCAATTCAATTATCTTTATTGTTAATAGCTTAAATGTTCTATGTTTACTGTGCGTTAATATTTACTCTTTGATAATGGCTTATGTGAGCCGAAAGCTTAGACCTGATAAAAAATTCAACAAATACTGTGATTTTTTGTTGTCTTTCAACGACATCTCCATCAAGTATATCAGACGGTATGAACGGATCCTACACAAAATTAATAGACAAAACTTGTCTATACTATTCAATGAAACCTGCATTAATGAAAAAATGCTGCCAAAATACACACAATATATATATATATATGTGTGTGTGTGTGTGTGTGTGTGCGTGCGTGTGTGTGTGTGTGTGTGTGTGTGTGTTGAAACTTGGTTGTTTATAACCAAGTTTCGTTAATCTTCGTTAATTTCCGTAACATGTTTATATTTGTTGACATTACGATACATTTCAGAGCAGATATGGTTATTGCGATAGATTGAAAACTGTGTTATATAGGCTTGATTAAAACCTCGTTTAGACTGAAAGTCATTCGTGGTCGAGAGGTCTAAGACGTGCCAAATCACCTGGTAGCTTCTCCTATGTGGATAGGGGTCACAGGTTAAAATCCTGCCGATTGACACGCTATTTCGTAATAAAAATTTATCTTAAATAATCAGACCAGTAGATATAAATATATAATATTGTTTAATTAAAAACAGAATATCTACTTAAATACGAGTATCGATAAAAAATTAAATAATGTTCCATTTCATAAATCACAAACGTATTATTTGTTATATTCGAATGAAAATCATTTCACAACAATGATCTTACATTGCTTGATGACGAGAAAAAAAATCCCGAAACATAGAAATTTCCGTGTCGCAATGTAAAGTATATTAATTTTAAATAAAAAAAAACAAATTTAATGATATTATGCTCTACAATATTTGTTCTATTGAGCATTTTTATAATAACTGTAAATGCTGCAGAACTCGGAATCGCAAAACTGTTGGTTCACTTCACCTGGATTTATATATATATATATATATATATATATATATATATATAGAGAGAGAGAGAGAGAGAGAGAGAGAGAGAGAGACAGAAAGAGAGAGATAAATAGACATTGTTGAAAACCCAAAAAGATCTTTTACAATTTTTTTGCGAATCATGACACTTTCTTGGTTACATGACAGAGTTTAAATGTAAATTCATTATGTTTGAGTGCTTTCACAAAATTTTATTAAAAAAATGTCATGAGTTAAAAAGGCTGAATCTATAACTATGTATTTGTTTTTGGTTTTATTTTGGGGCTGGGATTTTCGTTTTCTTTTTCCAAATGAGTTAATACTGTCTGCATTTGTTTTTAAGTATCACATCATTCCTCAGCTTTTCATATGTTTTCATTTTTTTTTTTAGTCGTAAAATGTATTTAATATGTTTTTCCTTATTTTTAATAATTTGGGATTGATTATTTTTGCTTTATCAGTAAGTATTCTCGGAAGTGTTAGGGTTATGGTTAGGGATTGTGTTTTTGTTGTTGCATTGTTTAGTAAAATATTATTAAATACAGTTATTATCGGATAAATTTCTACTTAACAAACGAGATAATGGAGTAATTGTGTAACCCATGAATACGATATCTGTTTTTTTTTTGTTTTTTTTTTGTTTTTTTTTTATAGATACATTCTCCGAACATGCAAGCAGTTTCTTAGACAACAAATTTTATGAAAGCTACATTGTTGGTGATACTCATGTTGCGTTTTTTAGCTTTTGTAATAAATAAATAACCTTTTTTGATGTTGTTTTTATTTTTGACAGAAGGTAATAGAAATCAATATATAAAGTTTCTTATAATTCTTTCTTCTAATGTGTGGTTATTTTATAAAAAGTTAAAGATATTTTTATACTGTTTTCATTATTTGTATAATTGTTATTCTTTAGTTCAGTAGGTTTATCTGTTAACTGGTTAGGAAAATTATTGTTATAATATTGTTATAAATTGGGTATAGTAAAATATATATATATATATATATAGTGTTTGTGTGTGAGTCTGTATGTGTATATGGGCAGAAATTCCTTTTGTATACATGTTTCGGTAAAGACGACTGACAAGGTACAATTTTTTTATTTAAATTTAAGCTTTTTATTTAATTTTTCTTTTGTTCGTATAAAGTGTGTAAAAACCGTTCAGCATACCTGAAAGCTTTTTTTAGCCATTAAAATTCTAATATTAAGAGGCGAATAAAAAATCTAGAAAAGATTTGTCTTTCCATTCTAAGCAATTTTTGAAATGATATAAGAATATAAACGCATCAATAACTCTTTCAACAAACTGAGAACTGAGATGAAACAGTATATATCAAGATTAATTAATCAAGGATCATAGTGCATTCATATTTCTACGTTAATTCAAAATATACTTAGAATATTTACAAGAATTGGTTGACTACAATTATGTTTTATTTGCTTTTCATATTCTTTTTCTGATAAAATCGTTTGATGAAAATATAGATACAAATAAAAATATAATATATATATATATATATATATATAACCATTTTCGAAATGGTTACAAAACTAAATCTGGTTTCCAGAGTCCATATAATTAGGAATTATTACTTTTCACTGAAGATATGAGTTCTTTTTACATTAATCGCTATCAAATTACATCAAGTTGCTCTGAATCTTTTAGTGTAAGTTAATAAATCATTGTCCATTAGTGTGGAGTTATTATCATTTACGTTGAAAATTGTGGTGCAATAAAATAATTAGTTTAAGATAGCATTTGTTAATATATTTAAACGGAAGTGACGTCATGTCAGATATTTTTCTTGTCATTAGCTTTTGCCGGATTTTTGTTGATGGGCAAAGTGATTTTTCTTGTCATTATGTTGTTAGCCATCCATTTTCCAATTACAGGCCGTTACAAATAAATAATGGACAATGTTGATAAAATATCAGTCACTTATTCTTTACGCATGCGCAGAGTTCCTCCAGTTCAAAGGTTAAAAGTAGCGATCACCAAGAGAGATTACAAATCCGATAAGTGTCATGAAATATAAGTTGAGTGAGTAGATAAGAAAATAGAAGGCAAAGAGCAATAGAAGAAAAAGAAGAAGAAAAAGATGATGATGATGATGATGATGATGATGATGATGATGATGATGATGAAACAAGATCAAGAACAAGATGACTGGTGAAGCAAAGATATCCAACATAAAATATTGTCAACATAGCACCAAATGTTGACGTAAAACGAGAAATACAAAAAGAAGAAGTACATATAAGTTGAAATGAAAAAACAGGCAAGATCAGAATTAAGGATAAATTAAGTATTTATCACTAAAGGATATCAGATCATTTTACATTTCGGGATTTGTCTAATGAGTTAAACTTACAATTTCATTGTTTTCATTAGAAGAAACCAACGTTGATATACAATGCGATTTTCGTGAGATATTTTTACTTTTATTTATTTATAAAGCAAAAATTATTCCTCATTACTTTTACTACAAAAAGAAGTTATTGTCAAGAGAGACAAATCTGAACTGTTTCTGGAATTGGTTGACATTAATAGAATATTAGAGTAACAGATAGAAAAAGAGTTAATAGTTATGTAATAATCGATTTGAATAAACATGTGTACTCATGCATTCATATATATACTAAAACAAACAAAAAAGATAAGAACAAACACAAAATTAAATGAACAAAATAATTAGTCCAAACCAACAAATAAGTACATAAATAAAGCAAATAATAAACAAATTAACAAACCACAAACACACACATAAGCACAAGCAAACGTAATAATAAAAACCAACAATAAAATAATCAATAATAACTTTTAAAAAGCTATAAAACAGAAATATAAATAGCAAAAAACTGCATTCACATTCACAATTATTGCCACTCAAAAGACCCAAGAATAATTTGAAGCTTAATCGTTGCCTCCCACCAAAATAATCATTATGACAATACAACAGACTACGTACAATACGTCACTGACATGTATAGATAAATAGGCGAGTAAAAACACAATGCATATGGACTGACGATTGCCTTTAAGATACAATGCCTTTAAAAATCAAACTGAATGTCGTCTCTGGGTGTTTAGTTCAATGTCCACTTTAATACTCAGACAACGATCAAAGGCATGTAGGACGTCCGTTGCTCAGGTATAAAAACAAGATTAAGAGTAACTTTTCAGCTGTGAATGTGTTATATATTATCTGACCTGGTGTGTAATTTCGCGCATATGTGTATTTTTAGTCAAATGGATCTTTTTGCATTGAGGGAATCTAATTATGCTTTGTGTTTTGATGGCCGGCGTGGCCGAGGTCGGATGATGTGAACCACGAAATGTTGTGTAAACATTGTGCTTAAAAGATGACGTAGTCTTAATGAAACTGGCTTATATTAGAAACAGATTAGTAGTAGTAAGAGAAGTTGGGCAGCGGCTGCGATTGGAAAACAGACACAGGCACAGGGAAAATGACGGACAAATCTGCAGCCTCTGGCTGGCTCAATGCGTCTATGCTGACACTGCCCCCAGAACCACCTCCTAATCTATGCCACGTCACCAAGAAGTGAATAAAAAAATGTTGCATACCTTTATCTATATATACGTGTTACGGTCGTCATTTTTTAAATGGGAATATCGTCATTTTATCAGCGTGAAAAAGACAAAGTTTTGTCTGTGAGAATAATATCGTCAAGTTTTGGTTGTAGTTTCAATTTCCCTCGTATACAACATTTCTCAAATGGGTTCGCAGTGACTTGCTTGATCGACCCTTGTTTCCATGGTACAAGAAAGAAAAAGTAACACTAAACGGTCGCGATAAAGATATCAAGTCAAGGTAGGTGACATTTGTTTGCCTATGCTCGTATTTTTGTTACAAATACAGTTGCTAGTTCAGAAAAAAATAGAATAATGAAACAACATACTTTTGCTGTTGTGTGCTGAGTCTGACCGTAGAGATGGAGTGCGGTTCTTTCGGGCACATTAAGGATGGTGGTGAGTTCGTACGATAGAATTAAAGTTAGTAAAAGAAGTACAGCTGTCAGAAGAATTGAAGTTGGGATGAGATAAGTCGTTCTAAACCGTGACATTTTGCACTCTTCCAGTCGTTAAGTTTGGTTTGGGCCCCAACCAATTATAGATAGGTGAAATCCATCATTTGAATGACCTCCTATCGCCGCTTTGTCAGAAAGAACGTAAGGAAAACCACGGTATTTAAGTTCTGTGAGAGTTAATTAGGGTATTATAAGGACCACAGAGAAAGAAAGTTAGAAATGTGTGGAAATATTTGTTGTGCATTAATATAATGGAGAAGAGAATGACGCTCGGAAAAGGGATTAGATTAGATTCTTTATGGCATTGTGTGTAGTAGTTGCAGTCCGTTTGGAAAACGTTTAGATGTTGT
The DNA here is from genome assembly GCA_037127315.1 of Ascarosepion bandense. Classification (NCBI taxonomy): domain Eukaryota; kingdom Metazoa; phylum Mollusca; class Cephalopoda; order Sepiida; family Sepiidae; genus Ascarosepion; species Ascarosepion bandense. Next base: position 4,125,147 of record JBBBDQ010001302.1, read on the forward strand.
ATTTTGAGTAAGACGGGTTTATTTTTAGATTAAGTTAATTGGGACCTTAGAAGTATAAGGGTTGCGACTAATCTTCCGATCGAAACATGCTAGCTTCATCAGATACAGTCACACCTTAATTAAATAGTTTGTTTTTTTCTCTCGTTTGGTTGCTGTTGTTGTTCCTCTGGCAGACTTAAAAAGATATGCACTGCAACTAATGGAAGATTTCTGTGTTCGATCATAAGATGATTGAAATTTAGGAAATTCCATGTGTAATGAAAACTCGTGCAAGAGCGCACATATGTATGAGACATCATTTACCCGATGTCAATTTGAAATTGAAGATGCACTTAACATCTACAGTGTATGGTTGTGCATCGGATGTCTGTAGGTGTGGTGCAATTCGAAGGGAGAAGAAAAAGACAGAAAAACTAACTTTTGTAACATTGGGGAATTTTATGATCTGTGTATCTTCAAAAAGAAAAAAAAGCGAACTTTTGAACATTATTCTTTCTTGTTGTGTTTGTTCTTTGAAAAGGAAAGAAAAATAACTCTTCAGACATTGTGTAAATATAAAGGAAAGAAGAAAAAATAACAGAAAAAATATAATAATAACAGAAAAAATTTGACTTTGACTTTTCTCTTATAAGGCATTGTGCGTTATTTGGGTGGGATAAGATTTTTCTTCTAGTGTATAAAAAAGGAGTTTGTCGATGCCAAGTTCATAACAAACTTACTAAAAAAAGAAAAAAAAGTAAATCAGTCCTCTGATTGGCCAGTGTGTAGGTTGTGATTGGCGCTTGAAATAATGAATAAATAAAAAAAAAGAACAAAAAGAACAAAAAGAAATGGAATTGAGGTCCAACTGGAAAGGCGAAGAAGTCGTTGTGGCAGAGGAATGCTATAAGTTAGTTGTAAAATGATGAATCTAAAACGTGCGAATAATTTGGAAGTTTACAAAAATACATGAAAAGATAAATTCTCTTGTGGTTATAAACGATGTAATCACGTCTCAGAATGGTGATTTTTTAAGTGTAGCATGCATGTGGCGTAAGACGGGAATTATGGAGAACCTGGCGATCGTAATTTTCTTGCGCTAGCCATTACTCCACGTCGGGGTGAAAACGCGTCTCAGTATGTGCAGACGGACAACCTACTAAGTGAAAGTTTTTAAAAAAAAGGTGGGAAGGAAAAAGAAGGAAAGAAAAATATTTTTTATGCAGATCGCGTTCTGGCCTGATTCATTGCTGTGCCTACATCAAGAGAGCAAAATAGACACATGCGCACAATGTAAAGAGAAAAGGATGACAATGACATTTTTTATGTATTACTTTTGTATGTGTTGTTCTCTATCAATTGTTGTTTTTCTTTTATGTTATATTATGTAAGTGTGTTGTACAATTGACGTGGTTCAGTGGTAGAAGGAGATGATCGATGAAGTAAATGCACTTATTTTGGTCATAGATAAAATCTTGAAGAATAGTATTGAAGAAATGTTATATAATATCTGATCTTGTGCGTAATTTTGCGCAGAAGTGTATTTTTCTGAAACAGCAAAAATATACAAATTGGTTAACTAAAGAAAATAGACTTGTTTTGATAATATTGTTTTGAAAAGAAAGCATCTCAGGTCAGAGGATGTCTCGTTGAGACATACATGAAACCTGCTGTATTCCTTCGGGATATAGATGAATTCGTCCCCTCCAAATCTGAAGTCATAACAATGGACGAGCAGAAGTATTTTCAAGTTATATTTAAGACTTTTCCTTTTGTTCCTCCTGATACTTTGCTTTGCGTTAAATATAATAGATATGTATTTATCAACGTGTAGCCACTTGTTTGTATATACATATTATTTGTAAACATATTATTTGTGAATGTCATAATATCTCTTTGTTCATTCATATCATTTCATTTCTCGGTTGCGCCTTACCGTGAGATGGTGGCTCGTCTTAATATCATTTACCAACTCAAATGAGAATGGAATAAGATATATTCTTTCACTAAAGAAAATTAAGATATATCCTTTCGGGTTTATTTAAGAGACAGATTAGTAGTAGTAAGAGAAGTCGGGTAGCGGTTGAGAAAACGGCAGATGAGTTCGCGGCCTTTAGCTTGCTAAATGCGTGGGCGCTGACCCCACTACTCATCCCGAACCACGTCACCAAGAAGCAAATAAAGAAAATTTTGTATACCTTTATTTATATATACGTGTTACGGTCGTCATTTTATTAAGTGAGTATATCGTCATTTTATCAGCTTGAAAAAGACAAACGATTTTATCAGTGAGAAGAATATCGTCAAGTTTTGGTCGCAGTTTCAATTTTCATCGTTTAGGAATAGAGTATACAGAAATATTCTTCATACTAACTTCAAGCGAATTGCCCTGGGTAGAAATAACTGGAGATATTTGTACCAGATTGAGCGGATAAGCGAAAAAGACAACAGTGAAAAACGTCAGCAAATATATTCCTGCTGTTATGTCCCGAGATCCTCGCTGTTGCACAATATGTGGACTTATATGCCGGTTACTAGTGGCACTAGAGTGTTAGCATACGGCACAAACATAAAAACTGAATCAGGTTGTCGGATTCTCATATGTTGAAATCAATGGGAGAGTTTTATCACGTGTGTGTCTGTCTGTCTATGTCTGTGTGAATTGTGCGTCTATTTTTGTATGTACATACGTAATATTTTCTAACTCACAATTTCTCATTATTATTATGGTAACGTAGATATAATTATTCAATGCTGAATAGAATGTTGTTTTTTAGATTAATATTCAGTGTGTTGTGAACACCAAATTTTTACTAATACAATTCACTTATTCTGATACTCACTGAATTTCTACTGTAAAATCATTAGTAATTTATTTAAATTATTGACATCATAGTCCTATTCTGTCAGTGGCACATGCATTAATTCCTGACCATGAACAATCTCTTTCTTCCTGATTTTTATGCACAATGTACAGAATGTGCCCTGAAATTTTGTTTAAAAAATTTTAGGCTAAAAGTCGGATACTTTGGTGTTTAATCATCAATCTTTCTATTTGACGTTCAAAATATCTGGCTAGTATACAAAAATGTAGCAGTGGATAGGTAGAGTAGCGATATAATGAGTGGGCAACAATAAATAACAGTTGAATTCTTGTCTACCGATACCGAATTCATATGCTAATCGCATTAGTACACAAACTAGATTTATGTTTCAGTTTTCTCTACTCAGAAATTGTTAAAATCTTTTGGATAAATGAATATCATGTAATTTTATGCATTTTATTCTCCAAAACATCTGATTTGTTCACATTTCATTGATTGATTTTTATTGATAAACGCTTGTTATTTACTGAGTTCACATGAGAATTCAGAATGTCCAGAAGGCGGCGATGTTGCTCGGTCTGAGTGGATATTGAGAAAGGTGCTACTAACTTCTCTTATTTCTTTTTGTAAATTTTGATCATGAAAGAAATGACAAATTAGTAGAAAATATATATTATGATAAGAGTAACCCAAATCTATTAAGAAGTACATATTTAAACTGACTGATGAAGGTTAAAGGAAACAAAAAAAGAAAAAGGTTTTCACGGAACTATCATAAGCGCTGAGGGATGAAAAAGAAAAAGAGAAAAGCGTTGCAAACAGATCCAGGAAATTAAAAGTAGAGAAAGAAGAAAATAAATGAGTATTTTTCCAGCCCGGTGTCGATAATGCATCGAAGAGGATTTCACTTCTCAAGAATCACAGAAAGCCAACTTCTGGTGTTTGCTTATCAACAGCACACGGCTTATAATAACGATAAATCAAATTATACCTCAGTAATATAGGTCTCAAATGACAGATTTGAGCGTCATGATTAGCAGATGCTCTCTCGATAGCCAACAGGAGGAACTCGGTCGATCTCCTGTGAATATTCGCTAATCTAACGATAAGTACTTCTTTTGTTTCTTTCAAGGAGGTGCCTATTCTAATGCCTTCATTGGCCAGCAAAAGAGGTCAGATCAGATAGGAAAAACTAATCAGGGCCTTTTTAAGAGCAGCTTCATACGAAGAGGTTGCAAGAATGAATAGTCGAACTATATGACAGAACACCAAACTTCTCTGTAGAAAACTAATGGCTTTCTAACAAATTTAAAAAAATAGTGAAGAGAAAAGAAAATGAAAAACGTAGAAAAGAAAACTTTCAACAATAACACCCTCCACAAAAAAATGTAACAACAGAAAATCTGATATTGTAAAAACTATGAGCCTATCGACCTCACAACTCCAACAAACCTTGTACAAGAAGAAATGGAATTTATTCAATAAAGAAAAACATAATGAAAGAGATCTAGACTGGAGAAAATATTCTGAACCATTAAAGGGAATGTACCTGCAATATATTCCAAATAACCACCTTATTTATGAGACAAACAAGCTATTGGCAAAATTTGTGTCCAAGAAAAAGGTTCAAACAGAAACAGAGATGCAAAGTAGGAGATGAAATTGGAAGAACAAATACAAATCGAGGAGAAACAAAATCACTGAAAAAAATAAAATATATGAGATAAAATATATAAACACAATTTACTGCAAAGGGAAATAGAAACCAAATTAAAGGAAATAAATCAAATGAACTTAGTTAAGGAAGTTAGACTTAAAAGATGCCGTGATAAAATCCATGAATAGAAACAGAACAGTACATTCCAGAACAATGATAAAAGATTTTATCAACAAATGGGGAAAGAACAGAGAAAACAAAAGAGTCAGCGCAGCGAAAACAAATGAATTTAAGAATAAACTGTGAGAATAAAGAAAAGAGTTTCGAGAATTCGAGCGACTCGTCAAACTGATTTTCCCTTAATCTCTTTTTATTTAATGATGTCTGCTTCCAAAATACGTACATACTTTCCGCTGAGCGTCCTGATCGTTTTCTGGTTTAAGTCCTGCTGTTCTCTGTTGTGCACTTCTTAGTTACGAGCAATTCGTATTTCTTTATGTCAAATTTAATTTTCGTTTCCTTTTCTTTCTGTAATTCTCTCGCCCCAAGAAAGGCAGTACTGCCACTGGTGCGCAGGGGGTTACATAATAGAAGAGTGGAAAGAGAGAACAGGTTACAGTAGATGTCGGAGGATGGGTAAGAGAAGGATGGTAACATTGGTGTGTAGAAAGCTGCGTGAGAGGAAAGTGCAAAGGGAGAAAACGGATGGAAGTCAAGGAGATAAAAGATTACAATTGACGTTGTAATTAAACTCTTGGAGATTGTGGCTATCAGGGAAGCAAGAATATGGAATGGAGTTCTACAGGCGGAAAGTGCAAGAAAAGAAGCTGACAGAGTAGAGGTTGTGGTTACACTTGGTTGCTTTCACAGTATAAAGGGTGGCTTGTTGCTAGTCTAATTGTAACCCTATTTCCACATAAAAAAAATGTAATTCTTAGTTTAATAGGACAGAGCGAAAGAAATTATTATTAGTGGTATTGTTGATTTTGCAGTTTATTGTAATTCGCGATATGAGCTCTGCTTAGAAATATTTAATACTTATATGCATGTAAACTCCGAAAAATGGAGAGACTAGCTGAAAATTGGGAGAAAGGGAAATATATATTTTTTCCATTGATATTCAGAAGCGAATTTTTTGGCCAGTAGAGTGAAAATTATAGTCAAAACAAGGCTGTCAGAACTTTTGATGGCGTTAGGGTAAGGTCGGAAAAGTATTCCCAACTGGGAGCCACGACTAATAAGACTGGTTGACTTATATAGAGCTCCGAGTTGAAGATGTAAATAAACGTAGAAAGGCTTGCCGCCGATCGACTTATAAGAGTTAAATTCGAATAATGCACCTCCGATAGAGTCCTGGCTAAAGATGTATAGAAACAGAATGAGCTGAGAAAGAGTTAAACTAGCTAAAAGGAGTTTTTTTTTATTATTGCCGAGCGAAGGAGACAAGACGAATCTACTATCATCACAAGAACGCCGCACTTCGGCCGTTTCCGTAAAGCTTCGGTATAGAGCCAACTTAAGTTTCAGAGCTGCGAAGCGACAGAGACCAAACGACCCCACTGCTACCGTCGCTACCGTTCGCTCAACTTCGGCTATTTCCGTAATGCTTCGATAAAGAGCCCTGAAAGAACTTTATTGTTTTTAATGCAATTGGGAAAATTGAATGCTCTGATTATTTAGACGAATCTTTCGCTCCGTTGTAAACTTAGAATTCAACGATTGTACATTCTGATTTTATCATTAATTATGTTTATATATATATAAAGACTTTTTCCGTAACTCATCCAGGCGTCTTCAAACTTATTCATTTATCCATTCTTTTTTTTTTTTTTTTTTGTGCCGTGTTTATTTTTTTCAACACAAGTGTACACGTGTGCCCGGTCTGGTTTGAGGTGGTAAAGAAACGGCTACCGGGTTTCAACGTGTCTTTCCTGAGATCAAAGAACACAGCGTGGGCAGGAAAGTTCACCGTTGTAATAGACGTCTTGAAGACCAGCTACTGTGACGAGGCCATCATCACGATTAGCGACCCGAGAGCGTCGTCATAAGTGGTGCCGTTTCGACAGCATCAACTCTGACTTAATATTCCGGTCATCATCATCACAACAGGCTCCGGACCAGGGGCAGCGAGCCAGCCGAGTGGCAGTGTTACATAATAGCTCGAGTAAATTTGTGCAGAGGGAGCACCAAGGAGCTAAGCTCCTCGGTGCAAAAAAGTATTTGTAGAAGAGACAGAAAGAAGATACATCTCGTCGGTGAGAGAGAGACTGGAGTGGAGCCGCCAAGTTGGAATCGACTAGATTGCAGTTTCTTCTTTGAATTTTGTCGAAAACTCCAAGATGAACAGCAGGGACGCCCGACCAGATATGTCAGCAGTATTCAATGCACAGGCGGATGGTAGATTTGTATATGTGCATGATGGATTCAAAGGAGAAAATATTCCTGGCCTGACACAAGGACCCGAACTTCGTAGCAGTAGATTTAGCTATTAATTCAATGTAGCCGTTCCACTTCAGGTTAGCTGAGAGAGTGTGGCCGATGAGGCGCAGTGTATTGCTTTCAGCAAGGCTAGCGTGAAGATGGAGGGTAGGAAAGATTATCTATGGTGGTTAAAGGATAGCAGCTTCGTTTTGGGAGCATTAAAATTTATTGGCCATTTCTTACCCCAGTCCATGACTGACTGGAGGTCCTTATCGAGAGTAATAGCAAGGTTTGTTTTATGAGCATCAGCAGATTTCTTAACGAGTCGGGAGTAAATGGTGGTGTCTTCTGCGTAGATGCCTAGTCGGGATCTGATTACATCAGGGAGATCGTTAATGAAAATCAGAAAAAACATAGGACCTAGGATAGAGCCTTGAAGGACACCCGCGTTCGTATGATTGGATCTGGAAGCATGCCCATTCAATACGACCTCCATTACGCGATTCGATAGAAACGATTTAATGTCGAATAAGCTTCCAGATATACCATAGACTTGTAGCTTGTGCAGAGGGCCAGCTTGCCATATACTGTCATATGTTTTGGATATATCCATAGCAACAGCTCCAGTGTCGCCGATCTTATCAAGAGTCTGGTATATGTACTCAGTGATGATCGTTAACATATCAGCGGTCGACCTGGCAAAGCGAAAGCCATACAATCTGTCAGAGAATAGGTAGTAGTCTTTGAGATTTTGAACTACTTTAGCATCGATGTTGGCCTCGAACACTTTGCCAAAAATAGGTAGTTCCTGTCTGAAAATTTTAGCCGTCTGTCTGAGATTGTCCATTTTCATTTTGTTTTATCAAAAAATTCATATACAAGAGATGCTTCAATGTTTACGGGAATTTCTCAATTTTTGTTGTTGATGGCATTTCTTTATTATATAGTTCAGTGGAATCAACGTTATAACAAATAGAGAAAATGAATCTTCTTAGAAGATATTTTTATTTTGATTTATACATGATACTATGGCGGATAGTTCTAATTATTCATTTTCTTTATTCTGAAGTTCACTATTTGTCTTTAGACTGGCGGTACACTCTTCATAAATTCTATTATTCATGAATGAGGGATCATAAGATATCAGACTCTGCAGCAAAAAGCTAATTAAATAAGTAAATACCTGAGCAGGTTCCACTGCGAGGGAAGTATTGAGCACAAAACAAACGCAATGGCAATAAATTAAGTAGTGAGCCTGTAGTTTACAGAAAATATATTAAAGGAAAAGAAAAAATAGGACCAGGGAATATTGAACTTTGTATCGACTCCCCAATCAAAGAATTCGCAAGACAGTACACAAGACAGAGCAAACAAGGACTAGTGATATGAGCCAAAAACTGTAATAAAATGAACGGAAGGATGAACACAGGAGACATGGCATAGAGGAATTAAAAAGAAATAGAAAAACATATAAACATTTCAGAAGACAAGCCAAAAAATAAAACGATAGATCAAATCTATATGAATATGGTTGAGAAGAGGAGACTTTAAAGGAGAAACTAAGTAGCCCTTAATAGCTACTCAAATCAATGATATAAACATCAATAATCCACAGCCCGAAAAGAGTGGAAAACAACATATGTAGTCTGTTAGGAACTAAAGATGAGTCAATGTAGTAACTTAGCCGAGACCGAATATAAAAATAACTATGATTGGTTTAGAAAGGTGATTTATTGGGAACTGTGCAAGCGACTGCATTTTGGCCATACAAAACGATGATATATCCACAAACAAATTTGGTAATCGTCAACAATCGTTGAGAGTTCGAACTAAAGAGAAAGCAAATAATAATAATAATTATAATAATAATTGACATAAAGGCCAAATAGATAAATCAGAACAGCAAATTTAGACCGTGTAAAAATAAAGACAAGACAATGAATAATTAATCAGCAATTGCCTCAAATTAACCCAAGTAATGGATACAAGAATATGCATGGATGATCGGGAAAGATGGTCCACTAAGAAAACTGCGAAAATAAGTGCTTGTATATTCAAGGAAGAAGAAAACTAAGAAGCATCAAACACAAAAGAACATGACACAATAATATAAAATCCCTAATAGATAAAACAGATAAAATAGGAAAAAGCAGAAGGAAGCGGAATTTGGGAGCAAAGTTGGAATCATCCAAATAAGTCATTATTGAAAGCATTTAGAATACTTAGAAAAATGTTGAAGTAAAGATGAGCCTTGTAAATTGATCTCATGTAAAAGCAAGCAGTTACAATTTCTGTTATTACCCAATGAATGAACGAATAATAATAATAATAAGAAGAAGAAGAAGAAGAAGAAGAAAGAAAGAAAAAATATTCAATAATAAAAGAAGGCAGTAAATACAAACAAGAATTACAGTTAGTAGATTCTGTAGAAAAGCAAAACAGTAGCCAAGAACCAACTATTGCGGCAAAAAATATGAAAATGAAAGCCAAAGATAAAGCTCTTGAAAAGATGAAACAGCGCTGGCAAGACAAACCTCTGCATGGCCAATATCCAGTACGTGCCAATAAATCCAATGTTGACAAAGTTAATACTCATCGATGGTTACGTGCATCTGGATTAAAGTCTGAAACTGAAGGATTTATACTTGCAGCACAAGACCAAAGTCTTTTCACGAGAAACTTTCAGGCAAATATTATGCATAATAATATGGATCCAAAATGCAGGTTTTGTGATAAACACCAAGAAACAATAGACCACCTAATCTCAGGCTGTTCTGTGCTTGCCCCAAACGAATATAAAAATCGCCACGATAGAGTTGGGCAATATTTACATTGGGCAATGTGCAAACATTATGGAAAAGCTGTAAACAAACACTGGTATGAACATCATCCAGCACCGGTTACAGAAATAGAAGATGTCACCATTCTATGGGATTACACCATCTACACAGACAGAAAAATTGAAGCAAACAGGCCAGACATTATTGTTAAAAACCAGAAGGAGAAAACTTGTCTATTAATTGATATGGCTTGTCCAGCGGATTGTAACATAGCAATCAAGGAATTTGAAAAACTGTCAAAATATAAAGACCTGGAAATTGAAATAGAAAAAATGTGGAAATTGAAAACAAGAGTTGTGCCAGTGATAGTAGGTGCACTTGGAATGATAAAAAATGGAACAAAACAACACATTGAAAGAATCCCTGGAAACCCCAGCTTAAGAGATATACAAAAAATTGTATTATTAAGTACAGCCCACACACTAAGGAAAACGTTATCTATGTAATGCTGGGGATGATAGGGAGGATAGAAAAACATGAAATGGAGTCATAACAACACGCCACTACCTGCCTTAGGTCTCCCCGCAGACTTGGTTGGTAGTGAGACCAATGCAGAAATCTAAATATGATGAAAACTGACATAATAATAATAATAAAAGGAAGAAGTTACACAGTTCTGGGAAAAGATATGGGCTTGCCCTAAAGAACATAACAAAGAAGTAAATTGGATTGCACAAGAGATAGAACGAATCAAAAATAAACCAGAACAGACATGGGATGGAATTACAGAAGAGGATGTTAAATTTGCACTAAAAAAAGCACACAATTGGAAATTCCCAGGTATAGATAAAATTCCTAACTTTTGGCTATATTATTTAAATACAGCACATAAAAACTAGCCAAAGAACTTCAAGAAATGGTTGACGATCCCACTAAAATTCCTGCATGGATGACCAAAGGAATTACATTTCTTCTACCCAAGAATGGTGACACAAACAACCCGAAAAACTACAGACCAATTACATGCCTTCCGACAACATATAAACTATTAACATCTATTTTAACAAAACAGACATATTTATTCTTAGAAAGAAATGACATGATACCGCTTGAACAAAAAGGGTGCAAACGTGGCTGTTATGGTTGTAAAGACCAATTGCTAATTAACAAAATGATGCTGGAAAACTGCTACTAGACAAAGAAAAATCTTAGTACTGCCTGGATAGACTACCGAAAGGCATTCGATAGTGTGCCACATGAATGGATTTTAAAGACTTTAAATATATACAAGATATCGCCCGTCATCATCAATTTCATCAAACAGTGTATGTCTATATGGAAAACAACCCTTTACCTCAATCATATAAATGGAACCTATAAGTCTGATGAAATAAACATCAAAAGAGGTATATTTCAAGGTGATTCTTTATCTCCCTTACTATTCTGCATATCATTAATAGCACTAACCAGTCAACTTAATAAGACAGAATGTGGTTATAAAATAGGCCAAAAGAAAATAAGCCATCTATTTTACATGGATGACTTAAAGTTATATGCTAAGAATGATAATAAGCTGGAAGGTTTTCTGCAAATTGCAAAAAGCTTCAGTGAAGACATTGGAATGAAATTCAATTTGAATAAATGTGCTAAAGCTACAGTTTTACGTGGATCAATACAAGAAACATCCTTAATTAGCTTAGACCCTGCTGTAACAATAAAAGAATTGAAACCAGAAGAAGCTTATAAATACCTAGGTGTAAATGAGAGTGAAAACATTCACCATAAAAAAATGAAAGAAATAGTGCGTAACGAGTACTATAGAAGGCTATGAATGATATTAAAAACTGAATTGAATTCTCAGAACAGAATTATGACCATTAATAGCCTTGCAAACCCAGTTGTCCAATATAGTTTCAACATCTTAAACTGGACTCTAAACGACATCAGGCGAATGGATTCTAAAACAAGAAAGCTTCTTTCTAAGCATAAGATGCATCATCCAAAGGCTGATGTAGACCGTCTATACATACCTCATAAAGAAGGTGGAAGATGTCTTATTCAGCTGGAATTGTCATACAAGACAACAACTATTGGCTTACTAACATACATAGAAACAACAAAGGATTGGATGATACAATTAGTAAGGCAACATGAAGAAAGAAAGAAAAAATATTCAATAATAAAAGAAGGTAGTAAATACAAACAAGATTAACAGTTTGTAAAGCAAAACAGAAGCCAAGAACCAACTATTGCGGCAAAAAATATGAAAATGAAAGCCAAAGATAAAGCTCTTGAACAGATGAAACAACACTGGCAAGACAAACCTCTGCATGGCCAATATCCAGAACGTGCCAATAAATCCAATGTTGATAAAGTTAATACTCATCGATGGTTACGTGCATCTGGATTAAAGTCTGAAACTGAAGGCTTTATTCTTGCAGCACAAGACCAAAGTCTTTTCACTAGAAACTTTCAGGCAAATATTATGCATAATAATATAGATCCAAAATGCAGGTTTTGTGATAAACACCAAGAAACAATAGACCACCTAATCTCAGGCTGTTCTGTGCTTGCCCCAAATGAATATAAAAATCGACACGATAGAGTTGGGCAATATTTACATTGAACAATGTGCAAACACTATGGAAAATCTGTAAACAAACACTGGTATGAACATCACCCAGCACCGGTTACAGAAATAGAAGATGTCACCATTCTATGGGATTACACCATCTACACAGACAGAAAAATTGAAGCAAACAGGCCAGACATTATTGTTAAAAACCAGAAAGAGAAAACTTATCTATTAATTGATATGGCTTGTCCAGCGGATTGTAACATAGCAACCAAGGAATTTGAAAAACTGTCAAAATATAAAGACCTAGAAATTGAAATAGAAAAAATGTGGAAATTGAAAACAAGAGTTGTGCCAGTGATAGTAGGTGCACTTGGAATGATAAAAAATTTAACAAAACAACACATTGAAAGAATCCCTGGAAACCCCAGCTTAAGAGATATACAAAAAATTGTCTTATTAAGTACAGCCCACACACTAAGGAAAACCTTATCTATGTAACGCTAGGGATGATAGGGAAGATAGAAAAAACATGAAATGGGGCCACAACAACACGCCACGACCTGCCTTAGGTCTCCCCGCAGACTTGATTGGTAGTGAGACCAAAGTAGAAATCGAAATATGATGAAAAATGACATAATAATAATGTTGGTAACAGTGTTTATAGTGAAATTGTAAGGATTGTTGTAAAATAGTTTCTATTGGCAAAAGAAAACAAATGTAGAACAAGAAATCACCTTGTGTGTGTGTGTGTGTGTGTGTGTGTGTGTGTGTGTGTGTGTGTGTGTGTGTGTGTTTCCCCACTCCCGTCTAGGACATGGGTTGTCTGAAAATAATGCAATTCTTTCATTTATTGTAATTCATAAAAAAAAACAAAAAAAAACAGTTTTTGAAAAACTCCGTCATAGGTTGGGGATCCAAATTGGCGTTCTCATGAAAAAAATAAAATAAAATAACTGTTTTCTTTTTTGTTTTTTTGTTGCTGTTGTTTTTTTGTTTTGTTTTTTTAGGTTTTTTTGGTATTGTTTTGTTCATTTTCTTAAGCGGCAATTCGATGTTGTGTTAACTAAAAATATTTTCTTCTGTCTTATTTGATTGTTTCTCTATCGATCCCTTTTTCTTTACTTATTGACTTTGAGTTTACTTTTCGATTTAGGGCTGTGGTTTATTTTGGAGGAGCGATTATGTTTGTTGGAACGGGGTGATCATGGAAAATTACCCGACAAAGATTCAGGCTGGATCGCGCACTGAAAGCCATTTTTTAAGGAACTTATTTTACTTGCCTGTATTTGTTGGTTTATTTCTTTTATATTTTGGGGGAGTCGTTTTCTATGTCACACTCTCTGTGTATTCTTAGCCTATTGTCCACGCATGGACTCACAGCCGGACGCAACCAATATCCGTTCGGCCAGCAAGGTTATTTGTCAGTCTTTCAAGTGACACTCATAAAAGTGGTGGTTTTATTGTCTTCCGATATTTTCACTATGAATGCTTTTTTGTTTGTTATTTTGTTCCTTTGTTGTTGTTTTTTTGTTGTTTTTTTTTGTTTGTTTTTTTGTTTGTTTTTGTTTTGTTTTTTTGTTTTTTGTTTTTGTTTTTTGTTTTTTTTTTTTGCTTGGGAGTGGGAAGATGAGTTGTTGTTACGAGTTAAGGAGAAATGGGTTGTGTACGTGGTGTTAACTTCAATCAATTGAATCAATCAAATTGATCATTTCCAGCGCAGGAAAAATAATACAAACGGAATTCTGGGAATGACAGAAAATATTTTTTATATTGAAATGACAAAATGTGGGTAGATATTGACTCTAATCTTATCTATGTGCCACTGTGCATGTGCGTGTGTGTGTGTGTATGCACTTATTTGTATATTTTGTAACAGGTAAACCTCCTAGCAAATATATATGCAGCAATAGTACTAAATACTTTTTTTCAAATTCACTTAATCTGGCAGGAACTAAATAACGCGTAAGAAATCGAAGTTGATTCTGTTCAACTTCTTCGGGAGCTTCTCATAAAACTACATTCAATGACGAATAAATTCGATTCTCTCTTATATTAATCCTGTTAATAGAGCTTTGGCCCAGGATAAGACTAAGAAAATCTTTTGTCGATTTCTTCTGATATGTTAGGTTTGTACATGATTTCCCAGTGCCATCATTTTAACAAATTACACAATTAATACATAGTAGAAAATTGTGTTTTTTTGTTTTTGTTTTGTTTTTTTGTTGATTTTCTGTTTTTGTTTTAGTTCGTTTTTTAATTAAATTAAAGTTAAGCAAACATGTATATGTGTGTTTGTGTGAATGGATTCCGAAACATGGGGCGGAATCGTGAGCAAAGCGAGAAAAACTGCTAATGGTCACAAAGGATAAGAAAAGTTGAAGAGCCATGATCGGTAATGTCTTGAAGGGACGCGACACATAAAAGAAAATATGACAGACTATCGCGCATCCCCATACATATTACTTAACTCACGCATACACTTAATCTCCTTACATATTGCACACATTTGAATTTGAGGAAAGTGGCGGGGTGTTCTTGTTAATCTCACAGTAACCGATTTTATTATTAATTTGCCCAAGTTTCTTCATCTAATTTTGTTGGGAGTTTGATTCTCATCGGAAATAATTTTTATTCCAATTTTGCTCAGCTTTATTGAATGGCCGAAGAGAGAATCGGCTGAAGACGTTTTCAAAAAAAAAAACAGAAAAAGACGAAATTATAACATAAATCGACCGATTTAATAATAAATTGTACCCAAGAGCAACAATATCTTAAAATCTCAAAAATCCAAACGAAACACCTTTATTTACCCATAGGCTTATGATACTTCTTCCCTTCTAGACAGACATTCACAAACAAACATACACACGTACGCACGCACAAGGCATATAGACCCAAATACACACACACACACGTACATATTGACATCAACCAAAAATGATGCACATGTCTTCTCTGAACATGTGACCATGAAGAAATTCATTTTCTATCCTCTTATCCTCCACAAATATAAGAAAACATTGAAATGTTGTTAAACACGTATTTCCTTACCACACGTCTTTGAACACGCATAGACAAAGAAATTATTTTTATTAAACACTCTGTTCCTTCCCTATACATAAACTAATACATACAAAGAAAAATACCATTTATTAAACTGACACATGTTCATTTTTCTCCTTTACACACACACGTTGACACCCGATCAAGAGTGAAACGCAATTTTTATTTCGCCATGAAGACAAATGTTCGTCCTTACGTTGCGATGAGCTTCAAAGCGAAACTCCAGATTGCGATCAAATTCATGTTTGGACGCAAGAATTCCTTTCATCGCTCGTACCGGCGTCCATCCACACACCCGCATTGATTCCCAACTTTGCAATGAGATCAAATCGTTAATTTTATTATTCCGCCTGTCTGTCTATTTAATCTCTCTCTCTCTCTCTCTCTCTCTCTCTCTCTCTCTCTCTCTCTCTCTCTCTTATTCATTCTGTCTATATCTCATGTTATTTGTCTCTCTCGTTCTGCATCTCTGTCTGTCTCTCTCTGTTCTCTGTCTGTCACACTCTCTTCCAGCTAAGATCATATCATCCATTGATGACCAAAAGTCTTTTGCAGAGTTATAAAAAATGTTTTCATATTTTTCTACATCATCTACGAACGGAAACCGTGAAAATACTTAAATTATTGCCAAATTTAATATCTACATATTTGTACAATCGTTTTGGTAATTGACGTGGAGAATTGTTTGTGGAATGCATATTTACGTACTTATGATAATTAAACGCTTTTAATACGATAATTGATTTTAATTTCAAAGTTAAGATAATGCTAAATATAAACTATAAATGCTACCACAGCTTCAGATTTCTCTATATATGCTTTGGGTAAGTATAACACCTTTGCCTGCTAATTTGGTTTTTATTTCACCACATTCAAATTATTATTTATGATCGACGTTTTACATTTTCCAAACATTATTTCACTTTTATGAACAATTTCTTATATAATTAAATCGGTGAGAAGAACTTCAGCATTTGTTACACCCTAAATTAAAGAATTTATCAATATTCTAGATTCCAAAGAAAATCGCTTTAGTAGGATTTAAACTTATCGTTTCTATTTGATAGCCAGTCATTACCACAAAAAGCCATATCGACTTATTCAAAGTCTTCAACGCCGGTGTTTTTCTCTGGTGTGCGAAAACCAAGAATAGAATAATTGGGATTCCCGGGAGAATAAATAGCGCCGTCGAGAAGCAGGTATTAATCACACCAGTCTGGGGTGTGGGATACAATAGGACAAGATGCAAATTTCATAAAGAAGAACGTTTTGTAAATGCTATAGTGACTTACCCATATGATACGTGAACTCTTTTAAACTATATAGAAGCAGTAGTTCTGCTTTGCAGAGAGTGAGGGTGGAATCTATTCCAGTAGCGGTTAGAATTCGTTGAATTCGAAGCCGATGTTGGAATTTGATTCCGATTTAGCCCAGAAATTAATACAGAGTGCCTGCAACGAAACCCCTTGCTCCAATTTCCACTGCTCTAACAATTACATTATACCTCTCTTTTATTAGCTCTGAATTTAGATTTCCATATTTATTAGTTTTATAATCGTGGCTTTATTTCATCCAGCTTTCATGTGATACTGTTAATTCAACCAGGATGATTTTATAGTTCACCCTTGATAGAATAACAATATCTGGTCGCAGACCTTTATTTGATATTATTTTGGGGTAATCATTACGCCAACCAGGAAGGTCTTCAGATACCTCCCAAACGACACCAGAAGTAAGATTTTTTCCAGGTATAGCTTGACATTTGCTTAGAACCGACATATCTTTTTTTCCCTCTGCAACAAATTTCTGGGTAGAATTAGATGATTCAGACTTCATATATTTCTTTATAATTTTGATCAGCTCATCCAAAACACTATTGTGCCTCCATGTATATCCTCCATTGATAAGGGCTGTTTTACAAGAAATAAGAACATGTTCTAATATTTGTGCATTTTCCTTACACAGTATAAATATGATCGATCCCTTTCTACCATTTAACAAGATTGTTCTTAGATGGTAGCAGGTCATATGTGGAACGTAATAAAAAGCTCAACCTGAATGGAGTCATCTGCCAAATGTCCTTCCAAGTTATAGATTTCTGCAGAGCCTCCTTCCAGTGTGTCCATTGACCTTGTTGGGATTGTTGTACTCCTTTTACGAGTCTTTTGTTATCTTCTTCGTTCTTTACATTTTGAATGTCTCGGTGCTCTTTACTAGAAGTTTTCGAACACGATTGACTTTCATTTAGTCCTAACCCTTGTTTCCCTGCTTGAGCGTATTCGATGACTTCATTGAAAGCTAGATTGTCTTTAGCACTTGCTATCGTTTCACTGACCTTCTACTTTCTCTGTGTTTTTAATGTAGGATTTAATGCTTTTATTGCTTTGTTCTTGAAGTTATCCAACATCATTTGAAGTCTGATTTTTCCCTGATACAATTTAGGCTAAACACCAACATCAGTTTACGATTAATGTGTAGACTGGAATTGTGGGTAACTGTCAAGTATGTACATATGCTCCCCCAGCAAGTCATACATGAGCTGTCTACAGGGATACTATTTCGAAAACTTCCAGAAACTTGCTAAAGGATGTACATGCGAAGACACACATGTGGTTTGTGCATGATGAGGCGATAGTACATTTTAGTCACATTTTTCTCGATGCACTGTCTGACATCTACGATGAAAGATGGATAGGTAGGTAGGTGAGGAACGCTACCTCACTTACCTGCACGTTCCTCCAAACTGATCCCTTTAGATTTTTTCTGTAAGGTCACCTAAATCAATTGGTTTATGCAGAAGATATATATATATATATATATATATATATATATATATATATATATATATGAAATGATTTGTTTGAACATTATTTTTGATAGTGGTCGAGAGATCTAAGATGCGCCAGATCAATTGGTGGCTTCCCCTATATTTTCGTAACAAAAATTTATCGTAAATAATCAAGCCGGTAGAAATAAATATATAATACTGTTTGATTATAAACAGAATATCTACTTAAATACGAGTATCGATCAAAATAATATTCAAACAAATCATTTCAAACTGTCGTTTGTTTAAAGACCATTTTGTTAATTTCCATAATATATATATATATGTGTGTGTGTGTGTGTGTGTGTGTGTGTGTGTGTGTGTGTGTGAATGTACACCAGATTAGACTGGTTTCTCCTTCATGGGGGATGCAGTTTCGAATCCTGTTAGAGGGTATGTTTTCTATATTAAGTTTTCACGAGTGCACAGGCGGTATACGAAATAAACTGTTAAAAAACGGGAAACGGGGCGTCTACTCCTATTCTGGTATCCACTAACAATAACGTTTGAAGTAATAAATATGCTGGTTTTAAGCTTTCGGCTCACATGAGCCATCTTCAGAGAGGTTACAGGGACGTTAACTTAAAGACATAATAACAGTCACCAAATAGAAGACGCAGTTCGTAAATTTGTAATTGACCAAAATGTCATAAATGCAATGTAATGTGCTGTGACCAGATTGAAATATGATTTGTATTAAGTGTGTGTTGTTTTGATTTAATGTAGATGGCATCTAATATCTGAAGGTGTATGTGTGAGTATGATTGTGTTATCGACTAAAACCTTTCGAATATTACCTACGTGGTTATGTTTTTCTACGAAATGTTTAATTGAACTATGATCAGAAAGGTGGCAGGTAAGTCTTAGAATCAGCATAATAAAGAAATATCCAAATGTTAGACAATTTTTGTTATTTTCACCTGAAATGAAAGCCAAAATACGAGGTTAGAACAACATTTATTGTCTGTTATATTTAACAGTATAAGTTTTGAATATATATATATATATATATATATATATATATATATATATATATATATTGTTGTGGATTCCGGGTGAGAAACCACACAAAATAATAAATAACAAAAACAAATATGGAGATATAAAATGTAAGTTATATTGAACAAGATATACAAACTGGAACACGGGTTAGTCAATTCAGGAATACTATTAGTAGAAATAAATATATACAGTCTTGAAGTAAAATAATATGTCCAGTTAATTGGTCTATATACAAACAACTCCAATTTACTCTACACCCACTTACTGACCCACTAATCAACTCTTTACGCTTCTACAACTGCCGTTCTCTTTATAGGCAGGATTATATGTACACATCAGGCGAGTCAATTATTCCAATAAAAAGAAGAGATCCCACAACACACTCCTTCCCTAGCTTCCTTTTTAGGAGGAGTTAGTATTTTTTTCACTTGTGGTCTATGATTAATGGCTCCGTAAACTACTAGCTTGGTTTTTGTTTCTGCATACCGCTGCCTTGTGTCCTATCTTTCCACATGCTCGGCAATTTTTGTATTTGAAAGCAACTCCTGCCGTTCGCTGTATAGACAGGATTATATGTACACATCAGGCGAGTCCATTATTCCAATAAAACGGGGAGATCCCACAACACACACACACACACACACACACACACACACACACACATATATATATATATATATATATATATATATATATATATATATTGTCATGATTGTAGTAATCAGGAAATCATCTTCTTAGGTATTTGTTCCACAAAGTAACAGTTCTTGAGAAGAAGCTGTTAAGTGGGACTTCTTCCTTGTCAATAGAATCCGAAGAAAATGAAGATGTGGATATGCACGTGACGTGAAGGTCAGCACTGATGAAACTAACAAATGTAGCTAGCTCAACAACACATTTGCAATGAAAATTTCAATAGAGTATCAATAGACTTACTACTTTTTGTCTCTGGAAAAGGAGTTGTAGTGTTGAAAATAATTAATCACTCACAAGACCGTGTAAACGCTTTTGAAATTAAGACAGGCACGTGAGCACAGCTCAAGCCTAGATATGGCAGCAGCACAACTCTGTTTTTGGTCTGATCTGCCTCTTGTAAAGATAGATATTAGTAGTACTTAAAATATACTTACTAAATTGGTTTCGAAAGTATTGAATTTTACAAACCAGTGCTTCTCTCATTGGGCCATCTACAAGTTTAAAATAGGGACTAGCTATCAGGCCCTGGTATATATAAAGTATATTAAAGTAGCAAGTTTTCAGCCAAACAAGTTTTGTTAAATTCAACCGACAAGGTCATTCTGCTCATTTTTTATTGTATTTTTCTAATTATCGAATAAGATGTTGTATATCGAGGTCGAAATCGCGGATTAACTGCTCGAACTTCGTGCCTGTTCTGTTTTATTCAAGTGCCTCTATCTCAAACATTATCAAAAACTGGGTGTTGTTAGCGGTAATGATAGATAAGATTCCATTGGCTACAACCAGGCACTTTTACAAAGCTGAATGCGCGCACTCGAGGGCGTGTGTGTGTTTTGTATGTGGAAGAGAGAGAGTGATGAATATGTGAATCCGACGGAACAAGAAATAAATAAGACAATTTGAAGAAATTGTTACCTTGACACGTTTCACCAATAATTAGTGTCATTAGGAAAAAATTATGATATCACAAAAACAAAAATTGACATTACTGACATAAAACGTGATTCAAGTTAAACATTTAAACTTTTGATTTTTACTTTAACTCTACCTTTACAGAAAGTAGATTTTAACTAACCTCAACTTATCTTTTATAGATTAAATATCTAGATTTGTTCTCAGACTGAGTAAATTAGTACGTATGGTGGTATATTTTAAAATGAATTGGATTCTCTGACTTTCAAAAAGAGTTTTAAAAAACTGCTGAAAGAGCCAATAGAAAGAATTGATTTTTCTTTTAAATATTATTACTGAATGTGTAAATCATTGGTTTGAACCCCAAAACACTAAATATGTTCGCTATATAAACGCCGCTGTTTAAACGTCTACTGTTAGTCGATGAAATAAAAAAAAAACTATTTCAAAGATTTTATTCACATCACAAAAATAAGAAAAATTCTAGAATAATTATAGGGAGTATCTAAAAGCCTATAATATTTGTAGACTGGAATATTTACATAAAGAAAATGCATTCAAAATCCTCCATTATCCTAGTTATTTTATATGGAATGCTAAAATGAAAGTGTACAAAATTCACAAAGCCAAGAAGAAACCAAGAAGAAGGTATAAATGATGATACAAGAAACAGGTATATTATATTACATACAAACTCCATAATTCATGCACTTGAAAGAAATTTAATTAATCTTTGTATACATTTTATTAAAATCACTTCAAAAACAAAACTTTAATCAATGCAAAACAAGGAAGTAATTTTATAACATAATCATGAGTTTACTAAACAGAATATAAACAATGTTCCCAAAAACTCATTAGCGAAACAATCCCAGATTTAAAAAATCTAACAAATGAACATTAAGTGAACTTAAAATTAAGCCAACACACTCAATGCACTTGAGTGACACAAAAACCTTCATTGTATTCATTTTGACCTGAAAAATGCTGTTTTAATAAAAATAAAAAATAAGAAAGTGAATATAATTTACAAACATAGAAAGAGCCATGATCTACAATTCCCTGGCGATTAATATATGTCCGGCCAATTTCAACATATCCACTTAACTTACTAAATTAGTCCTAAAGAAATGGGGGATATTTCAATGACAAAAAATAACTGCGTTAAAATTAGTTAAATTATAATTTTTATAACCATACAACTAAGATAATAATCAAGAATTTGGATACGTAACCTGAATCACACTCCAGGCACGCGCGCGCACACACACACACACACACACACACACACACAGATAGATAGATAGATAGATAGATAGATAGATAGATAGATAGATAGATAGATAGATAGCTTCATTCAGATCATCTTTGTCTGAAACAAGGAAAAACAAAGAATCACCTATGCCAATGGAATTTAGATATTAGCCTACATACAGAGAGCGATGGATAAATTATGGTCTAAATTACGAAAAAATGAAAATAATAACACTGATATCTCATTTTAACAGTTGCATACGAATATTTTGAAATAATAAAGAGTAAATTTATTCGATAAAATAACATTGGTTTCAACTGCGGCCTCCAGCCTACTTCGGGATCTTCTGCAACACTTCTGAACGGCCTCTAGGAAATGCTGCCATAATCATTGCCTTTATTTATCTTTGGTGCTACAAGGAGTTTTGTTGGCCTATAATAATAATAATCAGGGGGGTTGCAGTCTGGGGGGGGTGTTGTCGCAGTAATTGTCTGACAGTCGTAACTGGGTCATCATGTTTGTGTAAAATAGTACAGAGTCCTGTACTTCCAGCAATCACCCTTTTAACTCAGGGTAGTACTACTTCCTCAAGGCACTTGATGAGGGCCTCCAGGTTGAGGCCGTGTGGGAAGATGAATGCGGGCATAAAGCCGTCATCACTAGTGATCACTCCAAACACCATGACGTTGACTGTATATATAACCCAACTCTTCGAATCCTTCACATTGCCCTCAGATTGACACCCAAACACTCTAAAATGAGATATTGGACTAAAGTGATGGTTAATTTGATGTAATTACATAAACGCACGAAGAAGATGAGACGTTGAAATTTTCCTAACATTGTTTTAGCATATAAAAAATGTAAATATTATTTTCTCATATAGGTGTGTGTGTGTGTGTGTGTGTGTGTGTGTGTGTGTGTGTGTGTGTGTGCGATATGTTTTGTCATATATGACACTTCAGTCCCACTAGTGACCTAGTCCACATATTATGCAACATCGAAAATCTCAGGACATGGCAACTAGAATATTTGATAACGCTTTTCACCGTTGTCTTTTATCTCTTAGCCGATCAATACGACCAATTTCAAAATTTCTGATTCCACTTCGGCACAAATAGCTATGCTTTATAGACTACGCTAAGGCGTTCAACAAAGTACGACACAAGGACTTGATAGAGATGCTCGACAACCTCGACATTTTCGGAAAAGACGTTAGGATAATCAATACTGGCAGCAAACAGCTTGTGTACGGATAGGAGGTGAACTCAGCAGGTATGCAAAAATAAAAAGGGTCGTAAGACAAGGATGTGTTTTCTCATTGGAACTTTTCAACATGTACAGCAAAGCAGTTATAAGAGAAATAAAAGCCTTGCCAGGATTCGTCATTGGCGGTCACAATCTCAACAATATCAGATACGCAGATGATACGGTGCTGATAGCAAACACGGAAAGGAAAATGCAGGACCTTCTACAGAAGGTAGCAAAAGGAAGTGAGAAGAAAGGACTGAGCATAAACTATTTTGACAGAGGATGGTAAGGGCGACATGGAGATCCAACGACGTATTGGCATGGTCAAAGACGCATTTCAAAAGCTAATCAGCGTACTGAAAGACAAGAAAATCTCATTAGAAACAAAGAAAAGAGTACTGGATTGCTATGTGATATCTGTCCTTCTGTATGAAAGTGAATACTGGATCTAATAAAAAATGAAGGAGAGGCTTGAAGCAGCAGAAATGTGGTTTTACAGAAGGATGCTGGGGATACTATAGACTAAAAAGCAATTAAAGCGAAACAGTAGACTGAAAGTAAAATGTAAGTCAAATTTTGATTTTCTGGTATCGATATCAAATAAGCTTTTTTCGTCGTAAACTGAATTTTGAAGGCTAAATAAGTCCTCTGAGTAAATGGTATCATGGCTGAAACTAACAATTACAATTATACCTACTTAGAGTCAAACCCGAAGCAAAAACAAAAAATAAAATGGCTGAAAAAACTACAGACATACAGGCAGATAAACAGACACACACACAAACATCTTGGCTTTTATATATATATATATATATATATATATATATATATATATATATATATATATATATATTATCGATTTTCTGTACTATTGTAAGAACTGCAACCTTGAAACTTCTAAATATCGTTTCTTATGTCTTTGTCTATGAGTGTATCAAATTTGATTAAAATCGGACCACTCCTCCTATAACCCGATTTTTTCGATTATCGATTTTCGATATTTATCGGGGTACCCCCTCACAAAACTTAACTAAGAACACACGAAGACGCTTATAGTACAACTGTGTAAATTTTCAAGAAAATCGGTTCAGCCGTTTAGGAGTCTATAGGTAACGGACACACACACACACACACACACACACACACACAGAGACAAAGTTCCATTTATAAATAAGTTTACTGTACTGCTTCGAATTCGCTCTGGAGGTTCCAATACGAATATTTCAGGGTGTTTGGGTGTCAACCTGAGGACCGTACAGTGTTGGATGAGTCTAATAGTGATTACGAAAGTGTTTAGAGTGGTCACTAGTGATGGCGACGCTTTGACTCTATTCATCTCCACACAGGCCCTCAGACTCAACATGAGGGCTTACATTAAGTGCCTTGAGTAGGTAGTGGTGACCTGGATGAAGAGGGTGGCTGCTAAAGGACAATGTCTGACATCAACACAATAAGGAGAACGAAGTCAGGGCTGTCAGACAATTTCTGCAACCTCATCATCCCTTACATCTGGCAACCTCACCCCGGAAACTGCAACTCTCTTGATTATTATGTGTGGAGCGCAGTTGAGCGAGAGGCCGACAAAACTCCTTGTAACACAAATGATCAACTGAAAGCAAGGATTATGGCAGCATTCACCAACTTGAACAAGGAGACCGTTCAGAAGAGACGCAGGAAATTTCGAAATCGTCTAGAGCCCTTGGTTAAAGCTAATGTCGATTTTATTGAATGAATTTACTCTTTGGTATTTCAAGATATTTTAGTGCAATTTTATTAAATATATCTGTTAAAATGAGACAATTAGTGTTATTTTCATTTTTGCGTCATTTCGACGACATTTTATCCATTTATATATATATACATATTCACATCCTGAGGAAAACTTCGTTGATTGAAGCTACGATTTGTATTTCATATATTTTGAATATCAACTAGCACTATACTTACAATTTTCTGAATTATGTATTGAGCACTTTTTTTAATATAACCGTTCTCTGGACAAAGAAAATTTGGTCCGTAAAATTATATTATTTTTATATTTTATTATATATATATATATATATATATGTGTGTGTGTGTGTGTGTGTGTGTGTGTGTGTGTGTGTGTGTGTGTGTGTGTGTGTGTGGAGAGAGAGAGAGAGAGAAACCAAGGTTAGTTTAATAGAGTGGTAGGAATACTGTGTTGCACTAATCTGCCCAATGGTGACAGCCTGCCTTCTACCAACCAGTTAACAACGTCATACGTAAGAAAGGTCGTTCTATTAAATTATGTTATTATATATAGTTATTACTTTTTTTTCATGATTTTTTATTGTCACTGAGAATTTTTAATTTGCCTCGGTTCGTCTTACTTATGAATTCAACATTTTTTCTGCAAAATGACATCGATAATGCAATATTACTAATTTTGCTTTCGACCTAACGTTTAAATAATGTTTATGGTGAATCGGTACAGAGTTGGAAGTGAATATCAGAAAAGTGACACATACCGCGATAATCCATGTCATGTCATTCAGAAAAGTCAACACAACCTCTATATTGCACCAATTCGACTTTTATAAATAGTACATTTATATATTTTTAATACCCTTTTTGAGGAAATACATATGAAAGTACTTTTTATCAAAACGTATGTAAATGCCGTAAATTAAATTTAGTTTTAAGCAAGTTTAAGGAAATCATAACTTACGTCCTTATGCCAGGCTAAGCATAAGGACGGTTTTATTTTGGCACATAAATTATTCGCTACTGAGTTCGATCCTAAGTGCTCAACGATTGACGGCTTTGTTCCAGACTAAACTAAGTTTCATGGATATCATCAGGACGGTACCTGCCGTATAGCCAAATTTGGCAAACAAGTTTCACTTTAATGAGTGCTCTACAGTCATAACCATGTACCAGACAGACTTTTTA
This sequence comes from Ascarosepion bandense, assembly GCA_037127315.1. NCBI lineage: Eukaryota > Metazoa > Mollusca > Cephalopoda > Sepiida > Sepiidae > Ascarosepion > Ascarosepion bandense. Next base: position 4,151,309 of record JBBBDQ010001302.1, read on the forward strand.
AATATATATATATATGTATGTGTGTGTGTGTGCGTGCGTGTGTGTGTGTGTGTGTGTGTGTGTGTGTGTGTGTGTGTGTGTGTGTGTATTGACAGCGTATCATCATTCAAGCATGTTAAAAATAATATAGATATATGTCATTAAATAATATAAATATATGTCTCTTTCGTTTTTACAATAGCCCGTTCTAGTTTTGTAATGATCTTCTTGATGTTAAATTAAAATTCGTAACCCAAGAACTTTTGATTTCCTCCGAAATCATCCTCAGTGGGTGAATTGCCATGATATGCCTAATATAATTGTAATAATTGTGATCGCGATTTTTTGCAAATCCACGTTTTTTTAAACGCACTCTTTTATAATTATTTTAAAATTAATCGTTGTTGTTACGATGCTTTGTAAATAAACGTTCCCAATGCAAGATGGTCATTTGCAAAATACCTATATGATAAAGAATTTACAGCTTTAAACTATGTTATATTTATGACTAAAGGTACTCAGTATCAGAGAGAGAACATATATAAATACAAATATGAATGTGAACATTGAGGTCAAAACCGGACGCCAATATAGACTAGACCTTACTGCTCATAATATCCAAATTACCAGTACATATAAACATTCGAGCCGAAACACAACACACGTGACCGGAAGATTGTGTTGAAGCATAAAACAGACTGTCGCCACTTGATGTTGACCACTGTATCTACCTGTTTATATATATATATATATATATATATATATATATATATATATATAGGAATGCCTTTTTATAAAAGCATATTAAAACAAACTGTGAGATGTCGATTAATTTCTATAAAAGAAAAGTGAAAGAGCTATAAAAGACATTTTGCTCGTAGATGGTATTAATTTACTTAAACAAACAGAAATAAAATTTTTAAAATGGTAGTAACATAAAATGTTGTAAAACATAATAATATCTGGATGGCTGAACCAAAGAAAAAAAATGTTTCACGTCCTGCACTGATTGACCCTCCAGCTGAATAAAAAAAAAAAGTAATTGGTTTAGTAATTTCATTCTTGATTAATGTCATGTCTTTCAATTGACAAGTGTCAAGAATTATTTCTACCGAAAACACACACTCTTGCTCTCTCGCTCTCTCTCTCTCTCTCTATATATATATATATATATATATATGTTTCTCTCCTTCCTTTCTTTCTCTCTTCTATCCATTTATCTGTTTAACTTCTCTCCCTTTTCCTTCTCCCACTTTTTTCTCACTATCTTCTTTTCTCTGTCATTCCTTTTGTTCTACACACCCAGATTCTCTCTCTCTCTCTCTCTCTCTCTCTCTCTCTCTCTCTCTCTCTCTCTCTCTCTCTCTTTTATCGTTTACTTAATACAATCAATAAAATCAGTTATTTGCCCGCCTTTGGGTGGACAATAACATAATATCGTTTCAATCGGGTTATTAAAAATGTCCAAAAAGAGGGTTCTGCTTGAAGACTTAACCACCATAATTGCATCCGTGTATGAAATAATTGTCCGAATTCATCAAATGTTTCCACGGGCTAAAATATTAAATTAGGCGTTCATTGTGTTTATTCAAAGCTAAAATAATCAATGTTAGCCACATCTTGCAACAAAATGTCCATCAAAAGCATGCTAATTCAACAATTAAGAAGCATTAAACACACACACACACACACACACACACACACACACACACACACACACACATATATATATATATATATATATATATATATATATATATATATATATATATATATATATATTCTGATCGGCCAAAACATTTGCCTAATGCGTTTATCCTTCATATATCTGCAAAGCAACTCTTAACCGATCAGACTTGAATTATACAAACCTCTGAAAGATCGTCTTTCCATCATAGGTAATTTTGTAATATATTAACTTGAATGGCAGAGGTAACTGACAGGTACATCTGGCCGTGGGGGAGGTCAACAAAGAACAAAGGTGGTTGACAGATATACCCAGCCGTGAATTATGTCAGCAAGTGAAACAAAACAAAAAAACACAAACGATAACCGGCTTGAAGGGCAATGGCCGGCAAGGATATGATTAACAGATACATCCGGCCATAGATAAATGTCCGCCATGGTAAGGGTAGGTGACAAATATATCCGGCTGTAGATGATTTTAACAAGTGCAACAACAGCAAAAAAAACACAAATGACAACCGGCTTGAAAGGCGATGGCCAAAAATGATATGATTGACAGATACAACTAGCCATAGATAAAATTCAACCGGGGACAAGGGTGGTTGACAGACATATCCGGCCGTAGATGACGTCAGCAAAGTGACGGCCCGAAAAAGTGAAAATGTGCGTGAGTTTTGGGGTTATATAAAGTCTAGAATTTTTGGTTGACGAAACAGTAAACTCTCGCTGGTTACCGACTTCCGACGCCCCCCCCCCCCCCGTGTGCGTGACTCTCTCCGGTTGCCCTCCTGCTACAGACAAGCGTAACCAACGAAGAATAAAAACATAAAATTATATTTTTAGATATGTGTTCCCTGTTGCCTGTCTATATCTAGTGCAATATACTACAATTGTTGCCATAAAGAAATGTACTTGGCCTTCAGTCATGTTCAGATAGTTGGTACGCGACAAAGTATCTTCGACATGAACCTCACGACCCAGTGTTTTCAAGCAGAATAATATCCAAAAGAAACAATGAATCCATATTCTGCCGTTGAACTTATTTAAGAAAACAGTGAGATTCAAACTAAAAGACAATCTTCCATCGACATGAGATTCATTTTTATGCTTGTGCTTCATTTAAAGAAACCTGTATTTTATGACTCTGTTGACCTTCTGTTGATTCGAACTCGAAAAGAAAGTTATCAATCACTCTTCCATCCGATAAATCTTGGCTGTTCTATGCCTTGTTGGCGGTCAATGATTTCCGCTCTTGGATCAAAACGGATCGGTACCCACCGCAACTAAATATGAACAACTACAATCCGTAACATTTAGATTCTGTTTTATTTACCGTAGCATTTTTTTCTTTTTGCTCATAAACGCAGCTTTCAGCATCTCAGAATAAAGTAATCGTGTCTGACTTATGTATCTTTGGTCCTGACATGTGCAATTGTTACGTGAGAAAAGCTAACATTCTTGCCACATCTCGCCGGTCATGTTTCTATTCAGTGTGTCTGTGTCTGTGTACTCAAATGGATCAACAAATCTGTAGCATGACGTAGAGTTATTAGCTGAATTTTTATCTAAAATGTTTGCTGTATATTGTGCGATCATTATGATTAATATTCACCATTTAGTAAGGTTAACTGACATAGCAGGAAATCATGTTACAATAATAAATATCTGGTGTGGAAAATAAATGCTTTTTTCATCATCAATCGACGGGTTTTTCGAATACTTACGCATCCATAAAGATATATATTCCAACATGAAGACCAATGACTCAAATGTATAATAGAAGTATATCCATAAACATTGTTACTGTGAATTTTGCGAGTTACAGACGGTTCAAAGGATTTATCGCGGCTACCCATTGAGGTCGCACAGGTGAGATTGCACCCGATGTCCTTTTCTGCCCACCATGATACTTGACACAGTATCCACCCAAATTTATTCGACCAAATCCCCTGCCGCCGCAATACTTATTTTTTTCATTGCTCTCAATTCACGTTTCCTCCTGCTAAAATGGTGACGTTTGTGCAAATAGATTTATATCATACTTTCAGATTTCTTTCCGTTTTTTCTTGGATAAAATTTAAATTAAAAAGACCATATGATCTGTATGAATGAAAATGTTTTATTTTCGAGGAAATATTTACAAAGAAAATGGCGCACATCAAACTATCCTGAAGCGGGAATACCTCTCCAGCTTTTAGTTTAGATATTTGAAGAGAACTGGTCAGGTGCTCAGTTGCGCAGTAACCCTACAATCACACCAATTCATAGAAGAATTGATCATGAAACTATGGTCGATTTGTCAGGTGACTTCTTTATGTTATTGATCTGGAGCAGGTGATCCCCCGCGTGCAGCACCTTTAGAAAGTGTCTGAAAACCATGCCACGGGTTGACTTTAGGAGCCCTCGATGATTGTGTTAACAGGAAGTCCCCAACCGAGGGTTTGCGCGTCCTGGCCTTGTTCAGACTATTTTTCACGCTAGATAACGCGCTCTCTCCCCAAAACTCTAACTAAGGTCCGCTCAGCATAGTGGGATCTGTGGATGTTGAACAAGCACAAATGTGACTTAGCAGGCGGCTGAAACGGGAATTAACTAGGCGCTCTAGTACACAGGTATCCTTGAATACAAGTGGCCACCCACATAATACAGTATATTCGAAACCAGTGAAACCTCCGATCGCTGATGTTCGGGAATCAGACTAAACAATCTGAAATCTGAGGCTTCGTACTCTACAACTTGATCTTGGCTTTAAAATATTGCCATCGATTTTAAATGTATTTTTCAGGTCGTTCGAATATACTCTCAACAAACAATATAATTATTATTCCTTTTGTTTATTCATATAAGCTACATTATAATTCCCGGTCAAGAGATGTTATTGTGTTACTGAGAAAAATAAGAACCAAATGATGAAAGAGAAATAGTCTCTGCCTTGTAAAATATGATGATTAATTTCTTATACATACTGTGTTAGATTAAATAATGTATGTTTTGGTCGCAATTTTTCACTTGAGAGCATTTTATTAAAGGATACTGATATAATTTTTATTAATTCTTACTTGCTTTTGCACATAATAATGTATGTTTGGCTTGAGTATCTGTGAAAATTGTCCGTGCATACTTGATCGAGCCATTTCAAACTTCACTCATTATTTTCAAGTACAGAAATTATAGTTTTACAATTCCAATTTTTTTTTCCCTGACGTTCGATGTTTAGAAAGTTAAGTCGTGTCTTGCCTGAGATGACAATGTTATTTTTGGGTCGCTTTACCATATGTACATTATCTGGTGTATTATGTAAACTGACCGGATAAGTTTATTATCTACTAAATATTTTTAGCCTAGGAACTGGCGTTTTAAACATATACCAGTTATTCGGTTGAAATATATTGTAATGTACAATTTGGCGCTGAAAATTTCTTGGCTAGACCCACTTCACAAAATCTGAATTTTATTTTGTGACGGGGCTGTAAAGAGTGTTCTTTTATATTTAAAAGTGCCAAATGGCAGGTTCCTTGAACGGTTTTGTGAATTTATTTCAGATTTTTGTCAACAGGAATTGGAAGATTTTCCAGTATTGAACTCAGAGGTTTTTGTTATTGAAAAAAAAAGCTCCAAAGGAAATTCACGAGGCTTTGATGCAAGCAGCTGATAACCAGTGCATATAATACTATAATGGGAAGAAGTGGTATGTCCAACTTCCATCGTGGAGATTTTAAGACCAAAGATGCAACATGGTCTTAGAGGCCTTCAACATTCTTAACACTTGAAATTACTGATCATATGCAAGACCTAATTTTAGCCGATCAACAAATCTCGGCCAAAAGAATTTCTGAGATTGAAGACGATTTTCAGGTAATGCGTTTGGCTTATAAATCATGAATATCATGTGATAGAGAAGCCGTCAGGAATATAATTGCCCAAAAGTTTGAATATCGGCATAAACCAATATCGCGTGAATACCGCTAAGTTGATTTTGTACCATTTTTTGGAAAAATCATTTCCAAACAACGTCACTGTTGATGTTACACTACTGTGATTCGGACGCCAAAATACAGTCTATGCAGCGGTAGAACTTGGGTTGTTACAGCCGCAGAAATTCACGATTCGGAAGGCATCACAAAAGCTTTCGGTTAGATAAAAAAGATATTTTGATGATTATCTTTAAAGAACAAAACAGTGAATTCTAAACACTGCTCTAATTCGAATTGCCGATTAAATGAAGCTCTGAACGAAGAGAATCTGTGGAAAGTTCTTTCCTTTTTATAGAACAATGTAACTTTTTACAGGTCTGGCAACACGATAAATGTTTTAAATAATATGAGTTGCGGTGCATAAACCATCCACTTTACACAGCAGCTATTGCTCTATTTGAAAATTTCCCATTCCCAAGCCTGAAAAGAAATTTGAAATAGGGGAAATTTTTGAATGACAAAGTTAATAACAGCAGCAGAACAGTATTTCAATGACCAAACGGGATTTTTGAATGGATTAGAGAAACTTAAGAAATGATGTGCTGAAGAAAGCCCGGGGTGCTAATAAATGGAATAACATACACGCTTCATGATTCTAGATTATTCCTTTCTTGGTTGGGCTGAGAACTCCTCAACAGCCACCCGTAGATAATTTGGTTTTTAGATTTATGATTTTAAGTGTTTGTAATCTATTCCGTAATGTATAATATCTCTGTGTTATTTCAAACTTCTGTCTAATATTGGTCGAAATATCACTATTTAGGTACTGTATTTATTAATATGAATTTTTGTAATAATACTGTATTATAAATAGCATGTTAGTCAATGTTAAAGTGCTGTAGTTTTTTCATCAGTATGCGTAATAAATGAATTTTAAGAGTTTAATAAGAAAATATCTAACATACACGTACCGGCAATTTTTACACACAGTGCAACCAAACATCCATTATCTTGAGCAAAAACCAGAGAATACCCTTTAAAAGTTATTTTTAAGTTTTATAATTTTATGAAGGGTGTAACATAAATTAAAATGTTAAAAAATCTTTTACGTATACTGACTGTCAGACAAAATCCAGGTTTCTAATTTATTATATTAGGTGCCTACCTTAAAGCAATTTTCACAGACCTTAGCTAGTGTTCGGAGTTCGATCATCACTAAATCTTTTGTACTAAACTAAGATTAGTTTATTAGATAAGAACAGACTGAGGAAATAGTGTGGGGGGGGGGGGGGGGGGGAGAAAGAGAAAAATACGAAGATATAAACATGTACTTATTTTGGCAAGTATAGTGTTAAATAGATGGAAATTGGAAGTAGAATGATTTTGTTGAGATCATTTTTTAGCCTTTACCTAAAATTAAACATCCGGCGAGGAGAACGCAACTATTTCAGTTGACAGAAACAACATTTATACGATCCACATATATACAGAGAAACATACTTCCTGAAAAAGTGAAAACGGCGTTATATTATAAGCGAGTCCCACGCCGAAAATAATCGATACGTATCGAGCTGAAGATTCGAGCTGAGAAGCAAACTAAAATTTACCAATGTAATTCAGTAACATTAATATCTATGGCTTCTCACCCTTTTAATTCTCCCAGTGGATAAAGTTATTTACTATTTACGACACTTGCATGAATTTTCAGTAAAAGTGGGATGCACAAGAAAAGCTCAATAGCAGCCGATTTTGTACATTGCAGCGAAATTTTCAGTGAGATGAGTTATTTTGTCTTGAATGAATAGAAAGAAATAAAGAAGAGGACGTAGAAAAAAAGAAAAAATAATGAAAGAAAAAAGTAAATAAGCGATTACAGCGACTAAAAAGAAAGAGATAGAAACTGTTTAGCTTAGAAAAAAAGAAAGAGCTCAAGGAAGGTGAAGAATTTAAAAAAATAATAATTTATTTTAATTGACTAAATAGATACTGAAAGTAGCTAGTCAATTTCCAAGCACATTTCGCCATGTCTCCGGCTTTGACGAAAAGCTTATCTTTAATTCTATTAGCAAACGCATTAGTCTCTTTCATATTTTATTTAAATGTGTGCTGTTTTTTGAAGTTATTAAAGAGGTTATATTCAAAATTAAAAAAACAAGTGTCTGTAGTTTGTTCCATCCTTTGATCGTAGTATGTTTGTCTCTTGTCTACACAATCAACTTGAAACCACGTGGGATACTCAGTCATTAATCGTTTCTCCTTGATGACTAAAGAACAGCAGTAAACATAACGGAACATCTTCGAATGATCAAGAATGAAGAATCGAAATATCATGGCCAACGATCGACAGACAAAAATCATGATCATGAGATCGATGGTTACAACAACGTAAATATATAATTAGTACCGGACTTTTTATTTTAGTTTATAACATTTTTACTAGATTTTATATTAGCATTAATGGATTAAATTCCGGGCTCATGAGCATGGTAAGTAAACGAATAAATGATGAAGCTGCGCTTTCATTTGGTATTTCCACGCTATGACGAATAATGAATGTTATTGTAAGGTATTGATGAAGCAGTAATGAGTTTTCGATCCAGAAAATATGCCTGATCTCCGGGTCATTATCAGGTGTAGGCTTTGTTAGAGTTTTCTTTTTTCTTTCCCCTTTTATAATACTCGCAGTTTATCCCGGTTACACTCGGGTATTTTAAGGAATAATAAGAAAAAAAACATACGATGAATTTATATAGCAAATACTTACACAACGTCCGCCCTCGTCACTTTTATAGGTATAGACTAGTAGTTTAGCCCGGTTTCACTCATGTATTTTAAGGAATAATAAGAATAAAAAACATGTGATGAATTTACATAGCAAATATTTACACAACGTCCACCCTCGTCACTTTTATAGGTATAGGTAACAATGTAGAATATCTTTATTGGATTAGGGTGGGAGGGGAGGGGCAACGTATATAGATATAGATAATATAAAGTGGGGTGATCGATCCTATATCATAATCAATACATAAACTGATCCCTGACTTTGTGGGGGTGATAATATATATTTTTCTACCCCTAATTTTGGCTTTCTGAAAAATTTCAAGGTGTCATTAAAGTTCTAAAATTTTGACCTACATCTGAGCGCAACTCCCGTCGAGCTAGACTGCAAAAGTCGAATCTATCAAACAAATACTTATACAACGTCCACCCACGTCACTTTTATAGATATAGATATGTGAATTTATATTATCAGTTATAGTTATAACTCTGTTTATTTACATATTTATGTCTATATATATATATATATATATATATATTGGTGCGTGTACGAGTGGTTAGGATGTTTGCTTTCCGACCTGGGTCCGATTCTCACCATGCTCGATTTATCAGAAACGTGATTCGTTATCCTATCAGTCTGGAGAAGCAATCCCAGCGTGCGGAATCTTTGGATATTGCCTGAATATCATACCACAGTTTAACACAGACCTTGTAAATTAATTTGTTTAGACAAAACCGTTTGGAAACCGTCGGTGGTTGTGCTAAATCATCGTAGCCGATTGTTTGAGTGTACTGGTCTTGTTCACATAACTGTTGATCATGCCAGGCTATGCACTCTCTATCAGAAACTGTAAGGTCTGTTAAGCATACTTGCAGTATAATCCACAGGTGGATTATGTAGGTGTTGAATAAACTCATGTGTGCCTGAGCCGCTCTAGCAGAGAACGAGTAGTGTGTGTGTTGGTCTGCGTGTATAATTTCTTTCTTTTAATTGTTGAACAACATTGGAATTTTAAAATTTTATCATGTGACAAGTGATATTAAATGCTTCTTTTGCACACAGTTAAGAAAAACTTATAAATGAAGTTTTCATTGTACATCGTTTGAGAGAAATCAAACCAATTCACTAATAGAAAATGTGTTCGGATTTATGAACATAACACATCCAGGTTGAAAAATATTTTTGTATATGTTACAATGAAATCGGGCACAAGACAAGTGCTGAAATGAGGTATGGACTGGGCCTTCATTTTATATATTTACTGTAACTCTTCTGTTTCATAACTCGATTACTTTAGTCACGATAGCTCATTCAAAAATCTCGTTCTTTCTTTCCCTTAACCAAAATATTTCCATTTCTCTAGGAAAACTGGTCCAAATTATATGTATTATCATTTCGAAATGATGCGAGATATAAATGATATATTGACGTTTAAGATGGAAAACAGAAATGGAAGAAGATAATTCTTCATGTGTACAATAACACCAAATATCATAGATTAATTTTACTCTTCTAATAAGTAAACTTGCCACAATTTTCTCTTTGTAAAGCCAAAGTTCTTTTACCGGAAATTTTGCAAAATTCAAAGAGACGTGTCGAAAAAGAAAGAAAAAAAGAGCGGAGTAATAATCTATCAAGTCCGACATGAACAAGCTGTAAATATGCTTGTAACTGGGTGGATCAATTAGACTTGTCCGTCCAGGGTTGGGGTAGGGCTAGAGTAAGCCGAATGTGATGTAAGTTGAGAGAGAAACGGAAGTTAAATATTCACAGGTGATTGAACATTTTGAAAGTTTTGAAATGTAACGTCATTTCAGCAATGAGTTCCAGATGGAAAAAATCTTCAAGAAGCATCTCGAGCCTATTAAAAAAAATTTAGCAAGGAAGACTGGGTGAATATTGCCGAAATGAAAGGAAGACAACGGAATCTACTGTCAGCTGATATTAACAAATAATTCGTTAAAAACTCGCGTTGTTTTTGCTTACTTGTTCATTCTTGTACACACGTACGTGTGCGTGAGTGTGCGAACTTATCTGCGGCTTTTTCAGCGTTTCAGTTAACCGCGCTTTGACCCAGACATAAACGATTGATACACTTTACTTAATAAAGTACCGGAATAAATGATATTGGTTATTTGTTTATGTCAAAGATAATTCATAAATTATTTTCTTTAAGTAAAAAAAATGAAAATTAGTACAATAGGTATTTATTGACCGAGCAGCCAGTAATACTTTCGGTTTACATTTATAAAATCTTTTCTTTAATCACTTTTTCAAGAAAATAGGTTTTTCGAGTCTACTGTTATTGCACTTTCCAGTATTGAAGGGGGCTTCTTTCCTAACCTTTTGTTTGAAGTAGTGTTGAACGTCAACATTTTGATCATACCATTAAATGAATAGTCCTCGCTAAGAGGTACAGACTTCATTCAATCGAAGCCATTTTTAACCATTATTCTGAGAAAGTGGTTGTATGCAGCTGACAGCTGAGATATTTCTGAATGAGTCTGGCATCATTAAAGTTTCGATTTCACGCGGTACTATTTAAGAACATGACTCGAGTTTTTAGGTTAATATTTTGGTTTTGTAATATTTTGATTTTGCGGCCGAAACACAGTCGCCTATTCTACGTTTAACTTACTTATATCCTATACTAAATTTATAAAAATAACTTCCTATGATGATTTGCTAAGTTCTACCGTAAGATCAAATCTGCTGCCCGTCACATAACTTGTATTGCTATATGTTGCTATCATTATTCTATTTTTTAATTGGTTATTATTGTCAATCCCTTATTTCTGATAGATATGAATGTTGAATAAATATAACATATATAGATTTAGCTATTCTACGTTTCCGGCGTCTGCTGGAAGTTGTGTGTGTGTGTGTGTGTGTGTGTGTGTGTGTGTGTGTGTGTGTGTGTGTGTGTGTGTGTAGTGTCTGTATTCATAGAAAAGTAGTGGATTCCCCAAAAAACAAAAATGGCTTACATTCTAATTGTATAATATTCAGTCTGTATGAGTTCAATCACAAGATAGGAAATTATGCTGAAAAATTATATTGATTTACTTACATATATATAATATGTAATCCGTGATATAATGGTTATGATTTATTAAATAAATTCAATTACTCTCATGATAAAGCTATACTTATCACCAAACTCTATATATTTCTATAAGTCTATCGTTCGTCCGTTCATCGAATATTGCTGCCACATCTGGTTCAGTGCTTCTACTATGTATATCAAGATTCTTGACAAAATCCAAAGATGAATCTGCCATGTTAACGGTCCTGATATGGCATGCTTCAATCACTTTCCCATCGCCGTAATGTAGCTTTCCTATGCCTTTTCTATAATAGATAGACTAAACTATAGCCCAGTTCACACTCCACCCTCATCTATTGAACAGTTGAAGAGGTCCATCCCTTGTTTCCTGTTTAGGATGCAGTTTCCGGTTTTCTCTTTTCTAATCTTCTCACTTTGTTTTTTTTTTTTTTTGTTTTTTTCTTCAATTGGAGTAGATAGACTAAACTATCGCCCGGTTCACACTCCACCCACATCTATTGAACAGGTGAAGAGGCTCATCCCTTGTTTCCTGTTTAGGATGCGGTTTCCGGGTTTCTCTTTTCTAATCTTCTTGCTTTTATGTAGCCCCTGCACATCAGTGCTTGGGATGATATGATTAAAAAAAATATATCTTAATTAGAATTGTTCTGATGAGCTTTTATCTTTAGTACCCCAACTTCACGAATTTAAGCGGAGTACTAGGTTGGTAACTAGGTCTGATCATTTCACCGCTACATGTATTACTACATGTAACCGTAAGTTCTATGTTAGTAGTTTCTTCTTGCGCTCTTCTCTTCTGTGGAACTCTCTTCCGGTTTCTTGCTTTCCAGTCAACTACGGCCCTCAAACATTCAAATGCAATGTCAATGATCATCATCTGTCTTCTTAAACCCTGTATTTTATTGTCCTTTCTTCACAGTATAATTTGTTCAGTTTATTCACTCTTAGTAAACCTTTGCTTGGAGTGAAATGATTAAAAAAGGAAGAAGAAAGCAAATTCAGGATATGTGGGTGGGGAGAGAAATGAAGAATTATCCAAGACTGTATTATAATCTTAAGGGTGTTTGAAGCAGCTCGATAATCAACTATTTTATCGTTACTCTGCCAATTTCCGGTTAGTTTAAGTCATTTTTCTAATGGTAGAGGAAAATTGATGATAACCTCGAAATTAAGGAATTTTTACTCTGAAAGGAAAGGTCTGTCAGTAATAATTAAATTATTACTGACTAAATAGAGCTATATATATATAACGCAGAATATTTGGTATTTAAGTCAGGTAAATTTCGATAGAGACGAACTCAAAAGAACTCAATGTTAAATTTATTTATTTAATTTAACAGAGTAATATATATATATACCCACATCTATTGAACAGGTGAAGAGGCTCATCCCTTCTATCCTGTTTAGGATGCGGTTTCCGGTTTTCTCTTTTCCAATCTTTTCACTCTTTTCCTTATTTTTTATTTTTTTTTCAATTGGAGTAGATAGACTAAACTATCGCCCTGTTCACACTCTACCCACATCTATTGAACAGGTGAAGAGGCTCATCCCTTCTATCCTGTTTAGGATGCGGTTTCCGGTTTTCTCTTTTCCAATCTTTTCACTCTTTTCCTTATTTTTTATTTTTTTTTCAATTGGAGTAGATAGACTAAACTATCGCCCGGTTCACACTCTACCCACATCTATTGAACAGGTGAAGAGGCTCATCCCTTCTATCCTGTTTAGGATGCGGTTTCCGGTTTTCTCTTTTCCAATCTTTTCACTCTTTTCCTTATTTTTTTTTTTTTCAATTGGAGTAGATAGACGAAACTATCGCCCGGTTCACACTCTACCCACATCTATTGAACAGGTGAAGAGGCTCATCCCTTGTTTCCTGTTTAGGATGCGGTTTCCGGTTTTCTCTTTTCCAATCTTTTCACTCTTTTCCTTATTTTTTAATTTTTTTTCAATTGGAGTAGATAGACTAAACTATCGCCCGGTTCACACTCTACCCACATCTATTGAACAGGTGAAGAGGCTCATCCCTTCTATCCTATTTAGGATGCGGTTTCCGGTTTTCTCTTTTCCAATCTTTTCACTCTTTTCCTTATTTTTTATTTTTTTTTCAATTGGAGTAGATAGACTAAACTATCGCCCGGTTCACACTCCACCCACATCTATTGAACAGGTGAAGAGGCTCATCCCTTGTTTCCTGTTTAGGATGCGGTTTCCGGTTTTCTCTTTTCCAATCTTTTCACTCTTTTCCTTTATTATTCTTTTTTTTCAATTGGAGTAGATAGACTAAACTATCGCCCGGTTCACACTCCACCCACATCTATTGAACAGGTGAAGAGGCTCATCCCTTGTTTCCTGTTTAGGATGTGGTTTCCGGCTTTCTCTTTTCCATTCTTTTTACCCTTACGTAACCCCCTGCGCATCAGTGGCGTTACCGCCTTGCTCGGGGTGATATGATTAAAAAAAAAAATAAAAAAAAAAAATATATATATATATATATTTCTCATCTACACGTTTCAGCCTGTAATTGACTTTATCACGGCAAAGAGATTAAATGAAGTATTTAAGATTAACAGAAATTATTAAACACTTAAAAAACGTCATAGTTCATATTTGAAGAGAATTTCATGTGCAGTATAGTGTCGTGTTATGAGATGTTAAAATGATGGAAATTATTATTTTCTTTGGATTTTTTTCGTATGTTTGTTGCATACGTTGGCTTGGAAAAGTATTGTTTTTATTAGGAAAGATGAGATTGGGGAAAAAACCGGAGCGCAGATTAATATTTTGATAATATTTGATGGCGACACTCTCGAAGATTTTCCTTCTGAGTAAATTATTTTCTATTTTGATGAGTATGGTATTTTTTATGTTGAAATTGTAGTCGAATTTATTTCTGTGTATGACCAGTGCATTTGTTAAATTATTATTTATGCGATCTCTTCTGTGTTCATAGATGCTTTTTTTTAAATTTCTGCATGTTTCTGCAATGTTTTGACTACTTGTTTTATATTTACCAACTTGTGAGTTATTATTGTTTTTTGGATTTTGGTTTGTTTGTTTTTTGTTTTTTTTTTCAGATCTGTAATTATAATTACACTATATTACAATTATATTATAATATTATATAATATTATAATTATATATTATAATATAACTATATTATATAACCAGATCTTTAATACTGCTGCCACATCTGGTCTGGTGTCCCTGCTATTTACCTCGGGGTTCTTGACAAAATCCAACTGAGAATCTGTAATGTGATCGATCCCGACTTGGCAACTCAGATGCAGTTACTTTCTCACTGGCTTAATGTGGCTTCCCTATGTCTCTTCTACAAATACTTCCACGGCTTCTGCTCCGATGAACTTAGATCACTGGTGTCCCTATGCATGAATTTGCTAAACTAGCAACTAGATCCCACCCTTTTACGGCGAAACCAATAAAATGTAACCGCAACTTCTACTCTATCAGCTCAATAGTCATCTCCTATCTCTCTGACTCGCATCCTTTCTCTCATGCTCTTTTCTCCGCCCACTTCACTGTCATCACACCAGTATTCTCATCCTTCTCTTACTCACTTCCTGAAACCCCCTATAATCTGTTCCTCTTTCTCATCACTTTCCTCCTATGTAACCCCCTGCACACCAGTGGCAGTAAAACTGCTTTGCTTGGGCTGAAATGATAAAAGAAAAATCTAAAAGACAAGACAACAACTCTGAAGTAGGCATATATAGAATAAGTCTCCGCTGAACAAGACTGACAAGGTATTTTTGTTTTGTTTTTTCTAATGTCTTTCATGTGTGCGTTGGTGCCTTCTTTTCTGGACTTAATGAATGTAAGAATTGTTCAAATATTTGTTGATGGCGAGCGCTTTCAGCAAAAAGTTTCTTCCATTTTCAAGGATTATTTTTGTTATATTTATATAATAAATGGTAAGTGATATTGTAGTGATATTGTTGAAAATAAACATATTCTTAATTTTCAAGTACGCCCAGTATATTGTGCTCGTGTTAATAATTAATGTTATTAAATTTTGGTTTCTTGTCTTTGTTTCATAACTCTCTCTCTCTCTCTCTCTCTCTCTCTCTCTCTGTGTGTGTGTGTGGACGTGGTGAGCCTCTCACTGCGCTGGTAGTACTATGGAAAGTTTTTGGACGAACTGCATCACCTTGTTTCACTAGGTCTAACCTTCACGTATATGACTTAGTATGTTACTTACAAGGGAGCAAACCACTCACACTCCCTCCGTATTCCATCGGCAAAAAGTAAATTCTTCTCAAACAGCTTCTTCCAGCGAATCACAGCACTACTGAACAGAATCCAAAGAGAGTATTCCCCGATCACTACAATCTTGACTTGTTCAAGTCCCGTGTCAACCATTATCTTCCCCTCCTTCCGTATAAACCACTACTTAACGCAAAACCTTACCTAGCATGACCACCGGGCCTTATACAGGGTGAACAATACTGAAAAGAAAAAAAAACAAAAAATTACTCATGGATTTGTTTTCGTCGGTAACGCAGTTTTCTACGAAGCATCTAAATGACTCAACAATAATAGTGTGATATAGTTTTGATTTGAAGCTTTTATTTGACGGAAAACTGAAAAACAAGCAAGACGTGCGAGAGAAGAAACTATTAGGATAGAACTTACTTTTATACCGAATTATATCAATAGTGGATTGATAAGACGTGGCCTCCAGTTTACTTCTTCTTCTATGTGTCGTGTCCTTGATGACATGACCCTCCATAATTTCCTATCCTCTGTAGCTCTTAGTAAGTTTTGGTGCTTTGCTATCTTTCCTAAACTCTGTTTTGCGAACTATTTATACAAGCCCGTTCGATAGGTTACGCGCTGTTTTCTTTTGTTCCTCTTGCCTTCAATATGTCTTGTGTGTATAAAAATTTTCTAAGCTCTCTTTCCTAATTATGTACCTGAAAATTTTTAACTGTTTCTTTCTAATGTTAAATATAACTTCTTTTTGTTCCATTTTTATATAAAACTTCGTCGTGGCTCACATGTCCATGTTATTATCAGTATCCTTCTGTAGAACTACATTTCTGCTGCTTCTAATTTCTTCTTCATCTCTGAGAATATTCTCCAGCATTCACTGTTATATAGGAGGATCGATATTACGTAACAACTCGGTACTCTACTTTGTTTCTAATGAAAATTTATTGTTTCTTAAGCTTGCTTAACTTTTAGAAGGCATCCTTCGCTATACAACACATTTTCAAATTTCAGTGTCACACTTTCCATCCTGTGTTAAAACGCTTCTCAGATACTTTAATTTTTCTGATTTTGGTATCGCTAATTTGTAATTTGTATGTTGGGCCGTTCCTATTACTGACAATTATACATTCTGACTTCTTGCAATGTTTACTCGTTTCTTTTTTATTTCTATCAGTACCTTCGGTAGGAGTTCTTGTAGTTTTCTTTCTATGTCTGCTATCAACACTATGTCAGCTGCATATTATATGGCCGCGAATAATAAATTCTACTGGGACTTATAATGCTCTTACTGTAGAGTTGAATAATTCCGGCGAGAAGACACATCCTTGTCTTACACCTCTTTCTATTTTTGTATATTTACTGAATTCAATTTCTATCAGTATGTAGAAGGTTCGGTTCTGAATTCTTCTAATATCCATCCTAAATATATCACTTTAGCTAGTGTTTTGCGGTGTATTTTAACAAACGCTTTTGGTTTTAAATTTTGAAGCCAAGTTACCAACGAGGAAAGTTCATCAGAACAATCACCATCAAAATATTTATCTAAAAAGCACTTGAAAGAAACAATTCTATTTGCCTGTCTGTAATGGAGTTTGGAAACTCATTGTTAACTAGCTTTTGTCTTATGTTACCAAATTCTTTGAGGAATGGCTTCGCACAAGAATGATGATGCCACGTGCGCTCTCGTTAGGAAGTTGCTTTTTATTACCGCTAAATTGTTTTTAAGTAGGGGCAATTCCGGGTAATTATAACGTTGGATTTATGACCATGAAACCCGGGTTTGAATCTTACCATGGTCGATTGGTAAAAGGAGTGACTTTATAGGGTTATCACCTTAGTGAATCCAACGCGTGGTACCTTTAGAAAGTAATTGGCAACTATATCATGTGTTGACTCAAGCCTTGTCAGTGAAACTGGGTAGATGGAACTGTTGGATGCCGATAGTGACCGAAGTTGTGGACGGACTAAAATAATGACCATCCCAGATTATACACTCCCTCCTAAAAGCTATAACTAAGGATTGTTCAGTAGGCGTCTATAATAGGGTTTGTTGATTTGCAAACAAGTAGTAGTATATCGAAGTGCAATTATAAATGATACATAATTGCAAGATAATAAAAAAGAGCTATTGTTCATTGTCAGTTTTGTTGAACAAAATATGCATTAAAGATTAAAGAGTGATTGCTGCCCAAATATACTACTCTCTCTCTCTCTCTCTCTCTCTCTATATATATATATATATATATATATATATATATATATGTATGTATGTATGTATATATAGTTTAGTCAGGCATACTGCTCGTAATCACTCACTGAATAACCAGAAGTGTCATTCCAATATGAAATAATGAATGATAATAAACAAAATTACTGCAATTTATAATTGCAAACGCAATGCTAATGATTTTACTATGTTTCTGTGTGTTAATAGTCTAAATACAATGATTCTGCTTGCAAAAACAATGATTTTAACCTTAAAGATGTTATCTATTTTATGCACTGATGCAGTAAAGATTCGACCAGCTGACATTTTGGAGATTTCTTTTCTTCTATTAGTTCATCTCTATTCCAATAAGTTAATTCCCTACAAATCTTTCTCTGCTGAAAAATCCTGTTTTGGTCTCTTTTGTTCAATCTATTATCAGAAATGTCTTCCCTGGATATAATGTTCTGTGTTTTGTCCTTTAAAATCGAAAAATCATGTCAGCCTCAATCAGGAAAGTGAGGAAACAAAGTAACCAGAACAACCGAGGATGTTTTGTTTTTCTATTTTTCTGCAATTACTTTTCCTTTTTTTTTTTTTTTTATCATTTTTTGGTCAGTGGGAAGGAGAAACAGTGGGTAATGACGTTTTATTTGCTGTAAAATGGTCGTTAATTAGACTATCATTATTATCAATGATGGAACCACCGTGTCCGGCATCGAACTTTGACACCATTTTAATTTGGCAACAAATCTGGTCACAAAACATGCGCTCTTGCTCACACGCATAGATAGATAGATAGATAGATAGATAGATAGATAGATAGATAGATAGATAGAAGACAATTGTATATTTTTATATAACACTATTAATTTGCAAATACAGAAATATATATGCATTAAAAACGTAATATGTTTAGGATTTTTTCAAAAATCACAAACATTCCCATTCTCTCAAATCTATTTATACTCTGTACATATAAACACTAGCAGGGATATCCGTCTTTGCCTATGGAAAATAGCTTCAAATATAGTAATACAGAAAAATATTTTTTAATATTGTACTTTTTGTATAGCATAACAAATGAATAAAATATTTATACAATTTGCATATGAAAGTCGAGTTTGAACTCCAGTTGAATTCATTGCATTCACTTATGCGCAAATACTCTTGGGAAAGATATTAATCTGTCTTTTCACCCCTGTTAAATGACAGGACAGATTGGGTTTTATAACTTTATCCGGCAACCAGTCTACCACAGAAAGCAATGGCAACCTACTGCCGGAAAATCTTCTGCTCAGTCAGTCATATCTCTTTCCAGACATGATCGCCCAAGCGTGTTTCACGTATGGCACTTAACTGACTGACATGAAAAATTAGCTTTTAGTGAAAAATATTTTGATATCCAAAATAAAACATATGACGAAGTCCCTTATGTTGACAGGGTTTTTTAGCATACACGTTTTCTCTGAGAATGAAAAGAATATTTACATAGAGATGGCTATAAGAAAAGCATGAAGTCATGTTAAGTCTATAGATCCTGAGAAATTGTTTAGCTACATTGTTCATGGTCGTAGCAATACTGAGTTTTACTAGGAATTGAAGTCGCTTGCATTCAAAAAACAGATCTATTAGAATTGTGGAGATTATTGGAATTAACATAATCTACTGTTTGTCTATACAAATTAGGATAGTCACCTCACTGACATGTAAGAGAAACTGCTTGGTAACGAGGTGAGTTCCTTTGCAAATTTCCAAGAAGCATGGTGGGCATCTGAAATTTTAGTTTATACATGTGTCGAAGAACCCGAAATTCAATAGAACTGAAGAATTCATTTGTTTCCTGTATAACTTCTGAAGTGTACGAAACTGTCTCAATTGATTTTTACAACTGAACATCTGTAGGAACATGTTGCAACAGCTTTTGAGATTATTTTTTCTCTTTTTAAAAAATATTTCAGTGGCAGAGCCAATGGTAGTTTCTGTAGATTAAAGACAATTTTTTACATTTAAAATAACTAAAAATATAATCTTAATCCGAAAATTGTTTTTCAGAATTGCACAGATTTTAACAACGAAAAAACGAGGTATTTTTTATCTAAGTTATTTTGTTTGAGTGAAAAAAGTTATTTTAATTGTTAAAAGGACCGCTAATGACTTCGAAGGTCAGAATCAATTATGCTCCAGTTTTTTCTGCCCAAGTTATTTGAACGTAAGAATTTACCCCAACAATGTAAACATTCGGCTTCAGTAAATATAATAATACCCGACAACTAATTTTTTGTTAACCTCAGAGGATGGACTTTTCTTTAGCCTCCATACCATTTTACACTTCATAACAAAAACTTTGGTTCCAGTCATCTGTAGCGACTCTTGCACATCAAACTTAATTTAAATCATTCGGGATGATTTTCAGAGAAAATCATGAGAACGAATTAATTTGTTTAATTAAATCCTCCTTTAGAAATATTCAGGGTCACCAAATGAAACATAAAAAGACTTATTTCGAAATGTTTCAAACAGTTTACTTTTACTGAAGGAGTAATTTGTTCTCATAAAGAAATTTTATAATGTGGAATAACTTAATGTGAAAAACTTTAAACAAACAGAATTCAGTCATTCTTAAGCTCTACAGGGAACAGTTGCCTTCACTCACTTGCTTTTCCATCAAGAAATCATGATTTAAAGCGAAAAATAATTATGGAGAATTTGCAATAAGATCGAGGAATCCATGTTTAAATGAAGTAAGTGTTTACTGTTAATAAAAATGTATACATTTTTTTAATGTACTAATTCATTGCCCGTTCCTTGTAAATGCATTGCTGGTTTTACTACAGAAAAGTCTTTCATATGTTTTTATAACAGAAATAAATTGAAAATTAAATAAAGAAATGTTGTATTTTCCCATAGTTCCCATCACGCCAAATAATTATAGTTATTACAGCTGACCGATTTTTGTTAAATAAATTATAGATTATGTAAGATAACTAATACATTAACCATATAGCAATCAGCCATTGAAAATCATTTGCACGAATTACTTTCTGTTGAGGTAAAAGAAAATATAGGTCAGATATGTCTTCAAAGCTACAAGTTCGACGATGGTCGCTTTATATATATATATATATATATATATATATATATACACACCTGTACACACACATACATGAATAGGTGCCCTCTCATATATACGAGTGCGCACGCATACACATATAATATATATATTAGAAACATTTTTCTAGTTTGGGGGGCGAACGTTTGTTCCTGATATTATTATCATTGGGATGACGGGTCTGTTTGATTATATATATAGCATCTACGCATCGTTCATTTAGTAATGAATTAGAAAACTCTCAGTTACTGGCGTATGTTTACATGGTATATCACACGCTAAAGGTTCGCTTTCTTCTACCCAGTGCACATAGTTATAAGGTATGAATCACTTTCAATCCTAGCTAAGATAAATCGGATGTCTAACCGTACTGATGAGCTGTGATACAGCGAAGCAGATATGTCTGCGGATGACTTCATACATTGTAATTTTTTTATTACAATGGTTTATAAAGGCATTATATCACTACACAAAAATTTTCATGTTTCAGAACAGTATTCTTCTTTGTCAGGTGATATATTAAAAATGGTAAAAATGAATAATTTTAGAAAATATAAAATGAATTCATGGATATTAAGAAAAACAAGGAGGAGGTTGACGAAAGTTAAACAATATAATTGTGGGTGTGTCAATATTATTCAATCAAATGTGAGAATTAGGTTGAACTATGGAGTTGGAAATTTGGGTAGCATGAAGAACAATGTAGCTTAATGTCAAAACATGACACTTTTTATTTTGTCTAGGTAAGATACATACTAACAACATACATTATTCAAATGAGTAGACAATAATGTTTAACAGCAAGTTAGATTTTAGTTTTTTTTAAGATTTGATTTTGTATTACCTCATCTGTTAAAGGGGCTGGATTGTTAAGGTTCAAATTAGTATTAAGTAATTATGGTATACTAAAGTGTATTGGACTAAAAAAAAAAAAGAAACCAAATAAGTATCGTGTGGGCCATTGATTTTAATAAAATAATTTGTAAGTAATATTACAGCATAAGTTATGATTGAATATTATAATTAATTAAATTTTAAAGACAAATATTTGCGGTGTTTACATAATACTGTCAGTCTATTTCTATGGTTTAGTAGTACTTTATTTTTACAAAACCTTATAATGTGCACCTTCTCATTCAATCACAGAGGGCATATGTCATAGAACACATATGTCACACACACACACACACACACACACACACACACACACAAGGACCTTGAATAAGTTATCGGTGTTTTCCAACTGATAGCGTTCCCAGAATTGCGTGCGTGTAGTTTCAGATGATAAGCATGCTTGAAATTCAGTGTATGTCATTTCGCCAAAGTATAAACAACTTTCTTTTTCATGGCGTTAAAAATGTCGGATTTAGTGCCAAAGAAAGTGGAGAATTTTACAGCACCACTTTATTTAAAAGAAATCTGCAGTTGAAACACACATGATTAAGCTCTGTCGGAAACAAAATGCAGATACTGATTTAAAACGTTTAAAATATAATGATTTTGATGTTGGAGGCATTGCTTCATGAAGATTCATATCAGGCTCAAACTGAATTTGCAGAATCATTAGGAATTGATTATACAACAGTTTCGAAACGTTTGGTAACATTAGGACTTTGGGTGCCGTACGAGTTGAAGTCACGTGTGAACAGATGCTTCAACGGCAGAAAAGGAAAGGTTTTTTACTCGCATCGTGACCGGCGATAAAAAGTGGATACACTACAGTAACCCTAAGCTTAGAAAATCACGGGATAAGCCCAGCCATGCATCAACATCGGCAGCAAAGTAAACATCCATGATTCGAAGCTTCCGCTCTGCACTTGGTGGAATCAGCTGGGTGTAGTTTATTATGAGCTGCTCAAACTGACCGAAACCATCACGAAGGATCGCAGTCGACTACTATTGATGCGTTTGAGATGAACATTGAAAGAAAAATGGCTGATATACGAGCAGAGACACGGCAAAGTGATTTTGCAACATGACAACGCTAAGTAACATGTTGCAAAACTAGTGAAAAGCTACTTGGAAACGCTTAAATGGGAAGCCCTACCCCACCCGCCGTATTCACCAGACATTGTCTCGTCCGATTATCATCTGTTCTGATCGATGGCACATAGCCTGGCTGAGCATCCTTTTCATTCTTATGACGATGCCAAAAAATGGGTCGATTATTGGTTAGCATCAAAAGCCGTCATTTCTCCGATGTGAAACTCAAATGCTGCCAGAAAGATGAGACAAAGTAGTGGCTAACGATGGACAGTATTTTCAGTCACATGTTTCTTACTATTTTTTGTTGTTGTTGTTGTTGTTGTTGTTGTTGTTTTGTTTTTGTTTTTGTAAATAAAACATTACTTTTCATGAAAAATCAGCGATAGATAGATAGATAGATAGATAGATAGATAGATAGATAGTGTATATGTGTGCCCGTTATTCGTACATATGTATGTATGTATGTATGTATGTATGTATGTATGTATGTATGTATGTATGTAAGCATATATTCATATTGTCATACATATTAACTTGGTTTAGTCTAGCCAAAATATCGCATTGAAGTAGATAGATTGTTTTTTTGCTTTTTTTTTTAGTTTTGTTTTGTTCTTTGTTTTTCAATTCTCTTTAGTGTCATAAACGATTTATCGGCAAGCCGGAACAAGCTATTTTTCGTTCTCTTTTCAAACCCAAATCAGCATCAGTTTAGCTAAAAGGAAAACTATTACGGCCGTCAGTTATTCTTATTGATACAGTAACTAAAACCATATGCTCTTTTTCCAGCCAATAAAACCATCCATTGCTTAAGTAATCACTAAATTTAGCTTAGACTACTACAAGACTAAATAAGGAAAAATGAAAGAAAGTAAACTGCGTTGTGCTAGTCATTCAAGTTGGATGTTTTGTGTACCTGCCTTGAAAAACAGCAATGGAGATTCTAATTTTATATGGAATCATAAATGAGAAATATACAACTATATCAACTGATCATGTGATGTATTTTTTTCACGGCACAATCAGTCGCAAAACTCTGGATTTTGTTTTTATGGGTAAGTAGTAAGTACTATTGCTCACCTGAGTCATTTTAGGGCCAACAATGACAGTAACATTATGCTCGGTACTTGTAAAATCCGGTTGACTCACATGGTATGATCACTTAAGCCCTGTTTACACTCACGAATTAATCAGCTTCTAACTGAGCAGCAGTTATTCCGACATTTGGAAAAACATTTAATAGCGAAGCGGACATTCATGTTTGAGTATACCCAAGAGAAAATAATTATCTATCAGTCCAGGACAAATAATGGACAAACTGTGTTTATGATGCCAGTTGAATGAGGACCTATATTTTTAAAAGCGTCCGAATGTCCAAAACTGGACTCTATGAATCATTACAAACGATGGTAATTAACTTGGTAATTAACTTGGATAATTATTCGCGCAATAAAATCAATGCAGTAACTGAGGATGGGTTCGGCGGAGAAAAGCAAACTCTGGTCCCTTGAGAATTCTCTTTTCCCAGTGGAGGAATCATGGTGGCCAGCGGTTGGTGAAGGCGTTATCGTAAATGTCTTCACTCTAACAAGATGGATAGTTACACTGGTTTTTATTCCCATCGATGGAGCAAAGGCAAAAATTAATTCCTTCCGTCTTCCGTAACATAAGGACAATATTGTTTGCTATGTATCCATTATTTTCTAATTTTGATATCATCATATTTTCCATCTTCAAATATAAATTAAATTTACTTCTGGTAGTCATGCATGTATAGAAGAAATTCTATAATTATCAGCCAATGTAAATTTCGCGGGAGATCCTTTGCGGTTGTGCAATTGTTAGCGTGCTCGTTTGCAGCTTATTAAAAGTGAGCTCATCTTTCGGTAAATGCTCTTGAACCGATGCCTTGTGCCACATCTAAGCTCTACCCTGTTTGCTGCCAGAGCTGAGTTGCAGTTGAATAAAGTTTCTACCGCGTTTGTTTTCATTACAATTTATTCAACTACGGACAAGTATCTGGAAAAAATGCAGTGATTGGCGTCATTTCCAATGTGTGTGGACCAGTAAAAGTCACTAAAGATCTCCTGAAACTGTATAAAGAACTGTGTTACCCGGGTATCACCAGAATGCTACATGTAAGACGTAGTCGAAACTTACCTTTCTCCATCGAGAAAGTCAGGAAGATTAAGAACAACTGTCAAACGTGCTTGGCGATCAAACCCCGGTTTTACCAACCCAAACCAGGAACTCAAAACTTCTAACTCGTTTTTTTCATTAAACATACAATGTCAAGATGTCTCAAGATTTAAAGAAAAGAATACATGAACATAAAAGTGACTTAAAATTAAACCACACACTATTTGCATGCCACCAGCATCTTTGTCGTCACTTTTAACCTGAAAAACGCCGTTTTAATAAGAAGTGGATGTTTGTATTTATTCAAAGATGTATTGATAAATTATATTTGTTTAGGGGTACTTTGACGTGGTGTAATGGTTAGCAAGCTTGTCTTGCTAGCATCTATTACAAGTGAGTTTGATTCTCCCTGATTGCCTAATACTTTCGGCCTTGTTCCACATCTAAGCGGTGCTTAGAAAATCGACTAATAAATTAGTCCCGTTCGATTAATATACGACCAGGTTATTTCTAATCATACCTTTTTCGTACTAAAATTACGTTGGGTCTTAAACTATAAAAATGAATAAAAACTGCTGAAATTATTTAAAATCTAATTTCTTTTAATGATAATTAAATTAAAAATTAAGTGCTCAGATAAAAATGTGAATCTAGTTCCGTATCGCTAATCTAGATTTTGTTCTTGTGAAATAAATTATTTTTCTAATGACACTGGATCAAGGTTAAAAAAAAAAACTATCAAAATTGTTATATATTTCCTATTTCGTAAGATTTTCTTTCAATTTTACTCACACACACACACACACACACACACGTTAGTAAAAATGATACAGTGATATATTTGATTTATACTTACATAGCACGGGAGTTACTGAGGCGTGGTTAACGCCTGCTGTGCTGTAAATGCAACTATGATTCACCTCATTTTATATGAAAGAACTTGCTCAGCCCCGGATATTCCAACCCTACAACAGTACCTTCCTCATTGCACTAAAGAGGTTGGGTCGGTGTAATACCGATGCCAGCATGACAGTGGGGTCTAAGCAAAAATTATTTGTTTCCTTGGCTCATATGCATAAGTATACATAAGTATGTGTATGGCGCTCCCCTCATTAAAACAACATTGTGTCACATCCAGGCTTGATGGGGAGGCCGGGTAAATATTTATTTGAATTATTATGAGATGTTCTTTCAAGTAGACATAACAAACGACAGCTGTTGTTTTCGAAGAATTTTATTTTCTTATCTAAATATTTAAAGTTGTTTATTTACTTTTTTATTTTTTCTTCTCTCAAACAAATATTTTCAAATTCAACATAATCACAAAAATGAGTAATCTCGTTTTGATTACCTCGTCACTGGGATATATCTTTATTGCCAAGAGGATGTGGTTCCCGGCTTTCTTTCCCCCACCAAATCTTCTTTCACCTTTTTTTTTCTCTTTTCTCAATTGGAGTAGATAGACAAAACTATCGCCCGGTTCACACTCCACCCACGTCTTTTGAACAGGTGAAGAGGCTCATCCCTTGTTTCCTGTTTAGGATGTGGTTCCCGGCTTTCTTTTCTTTTTTTTCCAATCTTCTTTCACTTTTCATTTTTCTTTTTTCTCTTTCTTTTTTTTTTTTTTTTTTCTCAATTGGAGTAGATAGACTGAATTATCGCCCGGTTCACACTCCACCCATATCTATTGAACAGGTGAAGAGGCTCATCCCTTGTTCCCTGTTTAGGATGTGGTTTCCGGCTTTCTCTTTTCCAATCATTTTACTCTTAAGTAGCCCCATGCGCATCAGTGGCGTCACCGCCTTGCTTGGGGTGATAAGATTTTTTTAAAAGTACCAGAGGTCGATGTTCGAGCCCAGATAAAATAAAAAGTAGAATGCTGAAGGTGGAAGAGTGACGTAATAGAAGCTTTCTATCTACCATTCACCTCTCTTTAGTCTTCTGTCTTATTATGCTAGACTTAGTAATAAATAGTCATGTTTTAAGTAGCGCTACTTTGAAAGACGAAACTGGAATAATCCCAGTCTTATTTCAAGCTTTGCATAACAATCAACATCAAAGAAATGACAACCGTATTCACAACGCCGTAGACACTTCGACGTGGTTTAACGGTTAGCAAGCTTGTCTCGAGCTATCAATTACGATGGAAAGCAATGGCAAGTTACTGCAGGATAATCTTCTGCTCAGTCAGTCATGTCTCTTTCGAGACATAATCGCCAAAGCGTGTATTACGTATGGCACTTAACTGACTGACTGAATATAATAGTTGGAAACATTATTAAAACTTCTACTGAGCATAAAGTGGGGGATCAGTTTTCCTATTGCTATGAAGTAACAAACTGATCCCTCACTAATTATACTTAATATACAAATGTAAGATAATCTATATCTTCTCCCTCCAGCTATGAGTGAAATGGCAGGACAGATTGGGTTCAATAGCCTTGACTGGCAACCAGTCTACCTTAGAAAGTAATGGCATAATCTTCGCCCAAGCGTGTATTACGTATGGCACTTAACTGACTGACTGAATTCACCTAAATTCCGCCCTGGAAAACTTACTACTCATCCCGCCTCCTCTCGATCTGCCATTGTATATTCAATTACTTTCATCAGTTAATAGTAGGCCTCTGTCGGTCAGGGTTGACCATGGATAGCATCTTACTTGTTTTGCATCTGCGTCTGAGACTGTAGAAGCTGATGAGTGAGTGACAGTCTTTGTTGCAGAGGCTGTATTTATATTCTGTTTCTGGTCTGTCAGAACTGTCACCTTGCTTTCTGCGAACCCACCTCTCCATGGCGGCTTGTGTCAACTGCTCCTCCCCTGATTTAAGTTGTTTGGCCAGGGTTCCTCTCTACTTAGACCAGTTGACTGCCACGCTCTCCCATGACTCCGTGTTGATGCCCACAGCCTCCGTCTCTCATGCGGTGGACATGGCCTACCCAGCGGAGTCTTCGCTGTTTAAGGAGTGTGAACATGGTGTGCAAACAGGCACGAGACAGGACCTCAGTGTTGATCACTTTGTCTTGTCATGAGATTCCCAATATGCGGCGAATACTTCCCACGTGGAAAGTGTTCAGACGCCTCTCTTATCTGGCGTATGTGGTCCATGTTTCGCTGCCGTATAGCAGTGTGCTGATGACAGGCATTGTATACTGCTATCTTTGTCTTCACTGTCAGTTTGGTGTTCGTCCAAACACGTGTTGTGAGGTGTGTAAGGGTTGTGGCTGCCTTCCCAATTCTCTTGTCGTATTCTATGTCCAAGGCGAGGTTGTCAGTGATGGTAGATACAGAGTAGGTAAACTGATGGACCGCATCCAGCTCATGGTCATTGATGGTGATGACTGGTGGTGCTGCGGTACCTTGACCCAGGACACTTATTTGTTTTTAAGCTAATAGTCAGCCCAAAATCTCTGCAGGCCTGAGAGAAATGATCCATCAGTGACTGAAGCTCACGCTGGGTGTGGGGTGCTAATGCCGTATCATCAGCAAAACAACATACATCTGATAAGAACTTTTCGTACTTTGGTCCTGGCTCTAAGACGGGCGAAACTGAAAAACCTACCATCTGATCTCGTATGCTGGTAAATCCCTTGCCATGATGTGCCGAATACGTGCTTCAGAAGCAGCGCGAAGAAGATTCCGAAGAGAGTGGGAGCGAGGACACAATCCTGTTTGACACCGCTTCAGATGTTGAAGGGCTCTGTTGAACTGCACAGTCCCCCGCATGTCGTTATGAAAGGATTTAATCAAGCTCTGCAGCTTGGGTGGGCAGTCACTCTTGGACAGGATTCTGAAGAGGCCCTCCCTGCTAACGAGGTCGAATCTTTTGAGCATTCCTAGAACTATATTCGTCTGCCGCAATGTCAAAAGTCGAGGAACATCGAGGTACTGCGGCTTATGTGAAAGGTTTGAAATTCGTCAGTATTACTGGCTACTTATCTTTACACTTTTTTTTCATACAGTTCCCTTTTAGTTACGCAAAACATTCTGAACGTCTGACCTAAAATTATATATATATATAGTTTGTGCCAATTGAACTGACAGTCGAAGTGAGAATTTCATAAAATGCTATTTTAAGATTTAGGTACGCTCAAAAATATCCACTGAATAAATTCGACTAGTATGATTTCCATGTATTTCGACTTACGAAGCGCCACTTTCGGACAGCAAGAGAAACCAGTTTTTAAAAACTGTGCGTATGGCTCAAGTCGATTTTAAGATTGAGCAAGTGAGGTTCTCTGAGAGAAAAAAAAAAAAAAAAAAAAACGCTTGGAATGAAATGTCTCTTTCATCCATCACATCTGTCAGAAGAGTAAACGTAATAGCCTTAATAACACAATTATTATCATTGAGGTACCATGCTAAATCATTTATTGCATCTGTAAATAAGAAATGATTTGGTGATACCCAACTCCTCTCCAAATGCGACAGAATGTATTGAGTTACATTGTACCAGTGTTATGGAAAACTCCATAAACTGACTGCAATCTTCTGTCACTCTGACATGTCTGTGGGGAATTTATTAATGTATCCTGCAATGGGTGGGAGCGCGGGAGGTGATGACAACATGACTTGTCCGGGGTTATTAGTCGATTTATATAATTTTGGTATGAGATCCCCCTAACCGAAAGACACTTGTGGAATGCCCGTGCGTATAGGATTTGCCGCGAAATGATTCTCTGGCGTCAACATTTAAATGTTGCTGACATCAAATTTTATTTTACAATTTTGGCATTAATTGGAGGAAGCAATCCTTCGTTTATGGAGACAGAAATTAGATACAATAAACGAGTGTATCGTCGCTTCCGAAATGCTATCACTGTCTAGAGCCAGGCAAATAGAAGATGTTCAGGAGAGGAGAGAGAAGGGAGAATAAAATCATTTAATTTAGATGAATTACTGTTCTTAGCCCAGCGCAGATTACTACGAGAGATAAATTAGTCCATGCGCCCAGCTTCGTTTTTCTGTTTATTATGCTTATCTCGGCCAATGAAAATCTCCGGACAAAATCGTAATCAGAGATAATACCATCGTCGATATTACGACATTGCGTTCTGAGGTGTCGAATGGAGTAGATGATGAGACAACGTTGAAAATGGAAGGGTAGGATACACATAGACTTCACTTCTTTCCCACCACTTACGTAAATCACACTAGATCCTTGTGTGCTGTCACCCCGCCTTCAAACAGCACTTCAATCTTGAGACTTTCGGTGTTTTTTGCATTTCTATATAGTCGGGGAACGACACAAATTTTGATTGAATCAAAGAATTTTTAAAACACCTTCTGTCGATCTCAATTTTCTGTACAAATTTTTAAAAATATTCATTTGTATTCACTTTTTAACGGCTAAAGGAGTGAGTGGTTGAACTTGTGATAAAACGTAACAAAGAGAAATATGAAGAAAAACTTGTCAAAATGTGCCTTATATAGGGCACAAAAGTCGAGTCTGATGGATTTTCTGAGAAGCTAAAGTGGTTCAGCCATGTCACGAGCTCTGACATAAAAACCATAATGCAGAATACTGTCGAATGAAGGTGCATGCAACAGTTACAACGGTAGAGCTGGTCAAACATTAAGAGTTGATATAACCATGTAAGAACTCGATTCAGTCAATCAGTTAAGTGTCAAATGTAATATACGCATAGGCGATCATGTCTCGAAAAAGACATGATTGACTGGGCAGAAGACTTTCTTGCAGTAAGTTGCCATTACTTTATGCGGCAGGCTGGTTGCCAACCAATACTTGAGAACTCAATCTGTTCAGCTATTTCATACAAAGGTCGAGGGAAACGAGACAGTTTAATTCCCAATGGTATTTGCGCGCAAGTAAATGCAACGAATTCAACTCGAAATCGGCTTTCCTAGCCGATGTCCATTGCACCACGACGCACATCCTCGATACAAGCTTAGAAGAACCTCAACTTCTTTGCATTCAACACCCTAATTCCGGACAACGACAATAATAAAGAGCCCGAACGGAACTCAATCCATTGCACCACGATGCACATCCTCGATACAAGCTTAGAAGAGAATCAGCTTCTTTGCATTCTCTCCCCCAACTTCGGACCACGACAATATTCAATAGCCTAAACTGAACTGAATCAATTGCACCACGACGCATATCCTTTATACAAACCTGGAAGAACCTCTGTTTCTGTGCATTCCCCACCCTAACTCCGGACAACGACAATAATCAAGAGCACAAACGGAACTGAATCCATTGCACCACGACGCACATCCTCGATACATGCTTAGAAAAATCTCAACTTCTTTGCATTCAACACCCTAATTCCTGACAACGACAACATTCAAGAGCCCGAACGGAACTGAATCCATTGCACCACGACGCGCATCCTCCATACAAGCTTAGAAGAACCTCAGCTCCTTTGCATTCCTTACCCTAACTCCGGACAACGACGATAATCAAGAGCCCGAACAGAACAGAATCTATTGCACCACGACGCACATCCTCGATACAAGCTTAGAAAAACCTCAGCTTCTTTGCATTCAACACCCTAACTCCGGACAACGATGATAATCAAGAGCCCAAACAGAACAGAATCTATTGCACCACGACGCAGATCCTTGATACAAGCTTAGAAGAACCTCAACTTCTTTGCATTCAACACCCTAATTCCGGAAAATGACAATATTCAAAAGCTAGAACGGAACAGAATCCATTGCACCATGATGCACATCCTCGATACAAGCTTAGAAGAGAATCAGCTTCTTTGCATTCTCTCCCCCAACTTCGAACCACGACAATATTCAATAGCCTAAACTGAACTGAATCAATTGCACCACGACGCATATCCTTTATACAAACCTGGAAGAACCTCAGCTTCTTTGCATTTATCCACCCCAACTCCAGTCGACGACAATAATCAAGAGCCTGAACTGAACTGAATCCATTGCAACATGACGCACATCCTCGATACAAGCCTGGAAGTAACTCAGCTTTTTTGCATTCCCCACGCTAACTCCGGACGATGACCATAATCAAGATCCTGAACGGAACTGAATCCATTGCAACACGACGCATGTCCTCGATACAAGCCTGTAAGGGAAAAAAGCTTCTTTTCATCCTCCAAACCAAAATTGAACGACGTCAATAATCAAGAGCCTGAACTGAACTAAATGCATTGCACTGCAACGCACATCCTCGATATAAGCCTGGAATGACCTCCGTTTCTTTGCATTCCTCACCCCAAGCCCGGACGACGAAAATAATCAAGATCCTAAACTGAACTGAGGCATATTTGTATTTGTTTTATTTTTCAAACATGAAATATTTTTATCTAGCAACTTTTGTAAACCACCCAGTTATTAGATTGTGGATATCCCGTTTTGTGTTCATATTGATTATATCAATGGAATGTACTTTTAAAAAATGTAAAAGTAAATTAAGGTCTGCTTTTTCCATGTTTATAAAATATAAATGTTAGATGCGTAAGTCATTCCTTTAAATAATGAAAGTCATTTTCAAAAGCGTTTGAAAATAACTCATAGTAGTATATAAATTTTTTTTCGCACGATCAGTAATCAGAAAATGTGAGAAATCGGTTAAAAAAGAAGAAAAAAATGCATGCAAGTCAACCATTTCCTTTGCAATTTGCCGCGACGTTTTTGTCAACATTCAAGATTAGTTCTTGTTTTATCATATTGCTTTCAGAAACTCCGTGGTAGAATTTATATAAGGGAATGTCTATCATAAAACAAAAAACAAAGAGTAAAGTTAAAAAAGAAGACTTACGCTTTGAAATAATGGTCAACAAGCTAGATTCGCAGATTCTTACTACTGTAGTGAATTTGATCCTCATTGGTTGGCCCACACTTCAGAGATTGTTTACAGACTAAGATAAGCTTAGTAAAGAACTATAGATAGAATAGATCGATGCCTTTTCATCGTTTTTCTTTTAAAAATTTGGCATTGTCGTAAATAACGTTAAACATGGCTTCTACGCAATTCTGCCATCGCTAACTCTTGTCAGAAGCTCCTCTCATTTTCCCCAATTGACCACATACCAGACTAAGCTTAGTTCAGTAGATACAACACATCGCCAATGTTACAGTAGCTAATGACCTAGCATCTTATTTTATCAGGATAAGATTACAAGTGCACAACACCTTTTTTTTTATCCAGACATGATTACGAGTGCCCAGCACCTTATTTTGTTAGGGCAGGATTACGAGTGCCCAGCACTTTCTTTTATCAGGACGGAATTACGAGTGCCCATCACCTTATTTTATCCGGATAGGATTACGAATGCCCCACATCATATTTTATGCAGACGAAATTACGAGTGCATAGGAACTTATTTTATCCGGACAGGTTTACGAATGCCCAGCACCCGATTTTATCAAGATTGAATTATGAGTGCCCTGCACCTTTGTTTATTAAGGTAGGATTACGACTGCCCAACACCTTATTTTATCCGGACGGAATTATGAATGCCCAGCACCTTATTTTAGCAGGACGGGATTACGAGTGCACTACACATGTTTAAACTTGCTGAGAGAAGTTGAAGATTTTTTTATTCTCAACAACTGCTCAGCCAGTCCTAGATTTAAACTTCAGTGTACGAAAAAGAAAAAGTGCATATATCATACTTACCATCAAATTAAATCCTTTATTTAATTTTAAACCTATATTGCTTTCAGTGAAGTATTTTTTAATTATAAAAACAAAAAGTCCCTTCAGAACATTGGCGATCATCACTCTTCATCAAGGCAGGTGTAAGGACTTCATTCCCCACACCCCAAATCTATGATACGAGGTCTCCCACTCTAATACATTTCAATTTTCATAAGGTCGTATTCATATAAAAGACAAATTGTATTGTAACCTAATCATATGCAATATCGGCAAACAATTCAACTACAGAAATTGAAAGTAAATACAATTTATCTAAATACAAATTAGAGACATGTCATAATGGATCATTCCATCTAAAATAAATCAACAATGAGATTTTTCTTATTAAAAAGTTGAATAATTTAACACGTTCAACATTATGAATAAAAAAATAGTGAATTTTATATTGTTCCTTCAAGACTTGGCATGAGCAAAATAAATTCGTGGATTTCGTTGTTGAAGATAAAAACCCCAGAATTACATAAAAGTCTGCAAACATTTTTCAACCTTTCAATAATTATTCTAATAATCAGTTGGGATTAGTTTAATTTTATAAATTTAGGCAGAAAAAAGCAAATATTGATAAGATAGAGAAAGTTGCAAAGTACGGACCAGGACCCCCAATCAGGGTAGTACACACTGGCCAAGCTCTCAGATTATTTGCGATTTGCTATGCATTCTTAGGTAATATAGTGAAGCGGTTTCCAGTTATCTTCTTCAGTTTAACAACTTAAGCAGTAAACTGGACTCTCCAGCATTAAGCCATAGCTTGGGGGAGGGAGAGAAAAGTCAGATTCATATTGTCCCCGAGGGCATTTGCTAACAAAAACACAGCAAACCAGAAAGTTGAAGTTAAATCCTCAAGTCCACTTTCCGCAACATTATTTACCCATGAAGAATAAGTATAGCAAATATTTCATGATTTTAAAACAGAGTGTCAACAATATTCACTATAAAATTACATACCTTCACCTACAAATAAAATGAAACTTTTGTACTTCCTATATGAAACAGTATTTAGTAATGATACTGAATCACATTGCTTCCCATGAAAATGGTAAAACAATCAATAAAAAAATGCAAAAGTTGGATTATGAAATTTTGTTTTATTGTATTAGCATTATTGTGTGTATGTGATTATATATATATATTATCCTACGTCTATGGCATAACTCGGTGTTTCATGTGTTATGTAATCATCAGGTGCATATTTTAAACTGACAGTTTAATAGATTTGAACTTAAGTTAACTAGATGTTCATGGGAATTAAATCTTATAAAGTTAAGTTACTGCTTTTTCAACAAGATTAAAAAGTTTAATATTCTATGGTTACATGTAGATAAAAATTTTAAATTAAAATGTAAACTAAAAAATATTAAAAATAATAAAATGCAGATAGAAGAAATCAAAGGGGCATAAATCATAAAAATTTTTAAATTTTAGATAAAAATAAAATAAAATAAAAATGAAAATAAAAATTTAGTATTAAAAGTAAAATCTAGAATTAAAATTAAACAATGTAGGGAGCAAAAATTAAAAGGCTTTAATTCATAATTGTTAAAAGTAATATTGCAGGGGGAGGGGAGAGAAAGAAAGAAAGAAAGAAAGAAAGAAAGAAAGAAAGTGGAAGTAATGAAGAAAGAAGGTAATAATGGAGGGGCAAACATGAAGGAATGTATATCACTCTAAGAATTTAAGTTTTTTTTTTTATGACAGCATATGGTCATTAAATCACTTTTTTTATTAGGTAAATTTGCATTCTCGATATAGTTTAAGATGATAAGTTTTTATAAAAAGCATAGATTACATTTATCTTCTTTTTCATTGTAATGTTTGGATTGAGCTACAGTATTCCAGGTAAGAATTGGGTTCTTGTTTTTTAATTTCCAATAATGTATGGATAAAGCAATACTTTTGCTATATTTACTGTTGTTTAAAGACATGTGGATGCTGAATAAAATGTAGAATAAAACTATTTCTTAATTACAAATTTGAACTTTTTGATCTGTACGCGTCATAAATCAAGATGGTGTTGACAGCTTCTTGATTAGAGATAAAAATCTATGGCAGTCATAAGGGACAAAAATGTACTCATTGCCTTTCGAGTAAGGGAGAAAACTCTTACCTTTTAATTTGCTTATAGAAATTGCCATAAAAAACATCAAATGCACAAAACAAAACAAAAAGTTTCAATTATTTTAAAAATATGGGTGCAAAACGATTTTTATTAAACTTTTGAATAGGCAATATAATCATCAATTCTTAACTAAAAAATCTAACTGCAAACAGTTCTTTAAAATATTTTTAAACTTTATGAATTATTATAAAAAAATGAAAACAATTCTTAAAATTTTATTAGTAATGAAAAATTTGTTCTTCTGACTATAATGCCCTTTATTATTATTATTATTATTGTGTCATTTTTCATCATATTTAGATTTCTGCATTGGTCTCACTACCAACCAAGTCTGCGGGGAGACCTAAGGCAGGTAGTGGCGTGTTGTTATGACTCCATTTCATGTTTTTCTATCCTTCCCTATCATCCCCAGCATTACATAGATAACGTTTTCCTTAGTGTGTGGGCTGTACTTAATAATACAATTTTTTGTATATCTCTTAAGCTGGGGTTTCCAGGGATTCTTTCAATGTGTTGTTTTGTTCCATTTTTTATCATTCCAAGTGCACCTACTATCACTGGCACAACTCTTGTTTTCAATTTCCACATTTTTTCTATTTCAATTTCCAGGTCTTTATATTTTGACAGTTTTTCAAATTCCTTGATTGCTATGTTACAATCCGCTAGACAAGCCATATCAATTAATAGACAAGTTTTCTCCTTCTGGTTTTTAACAATAATGTCTGGCCTGTTTGCTTCAATTTTTCTGTCTGTGTAGATGGTGTAATCCCATAGAATGGTTACATCTTCTATTTCTGTAACCGGTGCTGGATGATGTTCATACCAGTGTTTGTTTACAGCTTTTCCATAATGTTTGCACATTGCCCAATGTAAATATTGCCCAACTCTATCGTGGCGATTTTTATATTCGTTTGGGGCAAGCACAGAACAGCCTGAGATTAGGTGGTCTATTGTTTCTTGGTGTTTATCACAAAACCTGCATTTTGGATCCATATTATTATGCATAATATTTGCCTGAAAGTTTCTCGTGAAAAGACTTTGGTCTTGTGCTGCAAGTATAAATCCTTCAGTTTCAGACTTTAATCCAGATGCACGTAACCATCGATGAGTATTAACTTTGTCAACATTGGATTTATTGGCACGTACTGGATATTGGCCATGCAGAGGTTTGTCTTGCCAGCGCTGTTTCATCTTTTCAAGAGCTTTATCTTTGGCTTTCATTTTCATATTTTTTGCCGCAATAGTTGGTTCTTGGCTACTGTTTTGCTTTTCTACAGAATCTACTAACTGTAATTCTTGTTTGTATTTACTGCCTTCTTTTATTATTGAATATTTTTTCTTTCTTTCTTCATGTTGCCTTACTAATTGTATCATCCAATCCTTTGTTGTTTCTATGTATGTTAGTAAGCCAATAGTTGTTGTCTTGTATGACAATTCCAGCTGAATAAGACCCCTTCCACCTTCTTTACGGGGTATGTATAGACGGTCTACATCAGCCTTTGGGTGATGCATCCTATGCTTAGAAAGAAGCTTTCTTGTTTTAGCATCCATTCGCCTGATGTCGTTTAGAGTCCAGTTTAAGATGTTTATTATTATTATTGTTATTGTTATTATTATGATCATTATTATTATTATTATGTCATTTTTCATCATATTTAGATTTCTGCATTGGTCTCACTACCAACCAAGTCTGCGGGGAGACCTAAGGCAGGTAGTGGCGTGTTGTTATGACTCCATTTCATGTTTTTCTATCCTCCCTATCATCCCCAGCATTACATAGATAACGTTTTCCTTAGTGTGTGGGCTGTACTTAATAATACAATTTTTTGTATATCTCTTAAGCTGGGGTTTCCAGGGATTCTTTCAATGTGTTGTTTTGTTCCATTTTTTATCATTCCAAGTGCACCTACTATCACTGGCACAACTCTTGTTTTCAATTTCCACATTTTTTCTATTTCAATTTCCAGGTCTTTATATTTTGACAGTTTTTCAAATTCCTTGATTGCTATGTTACAATCCGCTGGACAAGCCATATCAATTAATAGACAAGTTTTCTCCTTCTGGTTTTTAACAATAATGTCTGGCCTGTTTGCTTCAATTTTTCTGTCTGTGTAGATGGTGTAATCCCATAGAATGGTTACATCTTCTATTTCTGTAACCGGTGCTGGATGATGTTCATACCAGTGTTTGTTTACAGCTTTTCCATAATGTTTGCACATTGCCCAATGTAAATATTGCCCAACTCTATCGTGGCGATTTTTATATTCGTTTGGGGCAAGCACAGAACAGCCTGAGATTAGGTGGTCTATTGTTTCTTGGTGTTTATCACAAAACCTGCATTTTGGATCCATATTATTATGCATAATATTTGCCTGAAAGTTTCTCGTGAAAAGACTTTGGTCTTGTGCTGCAAGTATAAATCCTTCAGTTTCAGACTTTAATCCAGATGCACGTAACCATCGATGAGTATTAATTTTGTCAACATTGGATTTATTGGCACGTACTGGATATTGGCCATGCAGAGGTTTGTCTTGCCAGCGCTGTTTCATCTTTTCAAGAGCTTTATCTTTGGCTTTCATTTTCATATTTTTTGCCGCAATAGTTGGTTCTTGGCTACTGTTTTGCTTTTCTACAGAATCTACTAACTGTAATTCTTGTTTGTATTTACTGCCTTCTTTTATTATTGAATATTTTTTCTTTCTTTCTTCATGTTGCCTTACTAATTGTATCATCCAATCCTTTGTTGTTTCTATGTATGTTAGTAAGCCAATAGTTGTTGTCTTGTATGACAATTCCAGCTGAATAAGACCCCTTCCACCTTCTTTACGGGGTATGTATAGACGGTCTACATCAGCCTTTGGGTGATGCATCCTATGCTTAGAAAGAAGCTTTCTTGTTTTAGCATCCATTCGCCTGATGTCGTTTAGAGTCCAGTTTAAGATGTTGAAGCTATATTGGACAACTGGGATTGCAAGGCTATTAATGGCCATAACTCTATTCTGTGAATTTAATTCAGTTTTTAATATCATTCGTAGCCTTCTATAGTACTCTTTACGCACTATTTCTTTCATTTTTTTATGGTGAATGTTTACGCTCTCATTTACACCTAGGTATTTATAAGCTTCTTCTGGTTTCAATTCTTTTATTGTTACAGCAGGGTCTAGGCTAATTGAGGATGTTTCTTGTATTGATCCACGTAAAACTGTAGCTTTAGCACATTTATTCAAATTAAATTTCATTCCAATGTCTTCGCTGAAGCATTTTACAGTTTGCAGAAGACCTTCCAGCTCATTATCATTCTTAGCATATAACTTTAAGTCATCCATGTAAAATAGATGGCTTATTTTCTTTTGGCCTATTTTATAACCACATTCTGTCTTATTAAGTTGACTGGTTAGTGCTATTAATGATATGCAGAATAGTAAGGGAGATAAAGAATCACCTTGAAATATACCTCTTTTGATGTTTATTTCATCAGACTTATCGGTTCCATTTATATGATTGAGGTAAAGGGTTGTTTTCCATATAGACATGCACTGTTTGATGAAATTGATGATGACGGGCGATATCTTGTATATATTTAAAGTCTTTAAAATCCATTCATGTGGCACACTATCGAATGCCTTTCGGTAGTCTATCCAGGCAGTACTAAGATTTTTCTTTGTCTTGTAG
The DNA here is from genome assembly GCA_037127315.1 of Ascarosepion bandense. Taxonomy (NCBI): domain Eukaryota; kingdom Metazoa; phylum Mollusca; class Cephalopoda; order Sepiida; family Sepiidae; genus Ascarosepion; species Ascarosepion bandense. The sequence continues at coordinate 4,190,855 of JBBBDQ010001302.1, forward strand.
CAGTTTTCCAGGATCATTTTGTTAATTAGCAATTGGTCTTTACAGCCATAACAGCCACGTTTGCACCCTTTTTGTTCAAGCGGTATCATGTCATTTCTTTCTAAGAATAAATATGTTTGTTTTGTTAAAATAGATGTTAGTAGTTTATATGTTGTCGGAAGACATGTAATTGGTCTGTAGTTTTTCGGGTTGTTTGTGTCACCATTCTTGGGTAGAAGAAATGTAATTCCTTTTGTCATCCATGCAGGAATTTTAGTGGGATCGTCAACCATTTCTTGGAGTTCTTTGGCTAATTTTTTATGTGCTGCATTTAAATAATATAGCCAAAAGTTAGGAATTTTATCTATACCTGGAGTTTTCCAATTGTGTGCTTTTTTTAGTGCAAATTTAATATCATCTTCTGTAATTCCAGACCATGTCTGTTCGGGTTTATTCTTCATTCGTTCTATCTCCTGCGTAATCCAATGTACTTCCTTGCTAGGTTCTTTAGGGCAAGCCCATATCTTTTCCCAGAACTGTGTGACTTCTTCCATTCTGGGGGGTACTGTCACTTCAATTCTTTTTTTACCTATTTCCCTGTAAAATCTCTTTGTATCAGTCTGAAAGATCTTGTTTTGTCTGTAAAATTTTGCTCTTTTTTCATAGCGTCTTATTCTTTGAGCCTTCAGTTGGATTTTTTGCTTTATTTTTTCTTTATTTGATAAGACGTCATTTTCATTCCTGATGTTATATTTTTTTCGGCTCTTCTTCTTTTCCTAGTTCTTACATTTATTCCTCTACTCAGTTCATCCAGTACTGACAGTTCACTTCTTAGTTGTTCGATTTCTTTTTCGATTTTTCTTTTCCAGGGTGGATCTTCACGTCTGCGTGACTGCCTTGTTTTTATTTTGATGTTTAATTTTTTTGTTGCTGCTGTTGCTGATGCATATATTACTTCGTTAAGATTTGTATTCGGGTCTTCATCCAGTATTGATTTCAGTGCTGCATTGTACAATTTAATAGTTCGGAGGTTTTGTTTTGTTGGTTGGAATTTTGGGAGCTGTTCACGTTCCTCCATTGTAATACTTTGTATTTGACTTAGCTGGTTTTTTATTTCTATCTTGGCTTCCTGTATATTGTTATTTTCGGTCAAATAATTATCTTCGATGTGTTCTGAACTAATTTTATTTTTGTCTTTTAACTGACTCAGACTCAGATCGCACCTTTCCAGCACTTTTAGACTTACATCATTATCTTCGCAGTGATTTGCGTGTTTCACGGTTTCTACATTATGACCTGTGATTTGTTTGATGTTATTACTTTTTATTTCTGGTTCCGGTTCCTTTTCATATTTTGTTGATTCGACTCTTCTTGTTACAATTCTTTTAATTTCGTGAATCTCAGCCTCTGACAGTCGGTTATTACGAATAATGTACCTACGTACATTGGCCAATTTATTTTCGTCAATATACTTTCTATTTGTTTGACCAACTTTTTCACGCCAAATGTCATATGTTTGGCGAGTCATGTTTTTTTGAGGTTTGAGTAACGCTTCATGAAATGCAGTCATAACGACTTTGTACTCCTCACGAGACCATTTTATTTTTTCTTTCTTTAAATATATGGTTGTAGATCTAGCTGGTGAATTTTCAGGACCATCATTAGGATTATCCTGGTTGTGGGGACCTGAAGATACATTCTTTGTGTAGGAGTTTGTTCCTATGGCAGATTTTTCGACCTCAGGTAAGTTCCCTCCTGAAGGACGGGCTCCCTGTTTATCCACTGGAAGAGCCATACTGGACTTTTTATTTCTATTTGTGTTTTTCATGTTTTTCCCACGAGCGACGCACGGGTCCAAAAGTCCACCCAAAGTTGCCCGGCACGTTGGGTATTGTTGTTATTATTATTATTATTATTATTATGATCATTATTATTATTATGATCATTATGATGATCATTATTATTATTATTATGTCATTTTTCATCATATTTAGATTTCTGCATTGGTCTCACTACCAACCAAGTCTGCGGGGAGACCTAAGGCAGGTAGTGGCGTGTTGTTATGACTCCATTTCATGTTTTTCTATCCTCCCTATCATCCCCAGCATTACATAGATAACGTTTTCCTTAGTGTGTGGGCTGTACTTAATAATACAATTTTTTGTATATCTCTTAAGCTGGGGTTTCCAGGGATTCTTTCAATGTGTTGTTTTGTTCCATTTTTTATCATTCCAAGTGCACCTACTATCACTGGCACAACTCTTGTTTTCAATTTCCACATTTTTTCTATTTCAATTTCCAGGTCTTTATATTTTGACAGTTTTTCAAATTCCTTGATTGCTATGTTACAATCCGCTGGACAAGCCATATCAATTAATAGACAAGTTTTCTCCTTCTGGTTTTTAACAATAATGTCTGGCCTGTTTGCTTCAATTTTTCTGTCTGTGTAGATGGTGTAATCCCATAGAATGGTTACATCTTCTATTTCTGTAACCGGTGCTGGATGATGTTCATACCAGTGTTTGTTTACAGCTTTTCCATAATGTTTGCACATTGCCCAATGTAAATATTGCCCAACTCTATCGTGGCGATTTTTATATTCGTTTGGGGCAAGCACAGAACAGCCTGAGATTAGGTGGTCTATTGTTTCTTGGTGTTTATCACAAAACCTGCATTTTGGATCCATATTATTATGCATAATATTTGCCTGAAAGTTTCTCGTGAAAAGACTTTGGTCTTGTGCTGCAAGTATAAATCCTTCAGTTTCAGACTTTAATCCAGATGCACGTAACCATCGATGAGTATTAACTTTGTCAACATTGGATTTATTGGCACGTACTGGATATTGGCCATGCAGAGGTTTGTCTTGCCAGCGCTGTTTCATCTGTTCAAGAGCTTTATCTTTGGCTTTCATTTTCATATTTTTTGCCGCAATAGTTGGTTCTTGGCTACTGTTTTGCTTTTCTACAGAATCTACTAACTGTAATTCTTGTTTGTATTTACTGCCTTCTTTTATTATTGAATATTTTTTCTTTCTTTCTTCATGTTGCCTTACTAATTGTATCATCCAATCCTTTGTTGTTTCTATGTATGTTAGTAAGCCAATAGTTGTTGTCTTGTATGACAATTCCAGCTGAATAAGACCCCTTCCACCTTCTTTACGGGGTATGTATAGACGGTCTACATCAGCCTTTGGGTGATGCATCCTATGCTTAGAAAGAAGCTTTCTTGTTTTAGCATCCATTCGCCTGATGTCGTTTAGAGTCCAGTTTAAGATGTTTATTATTATTATTGTTATTATTATGATCATTATTATTATTATTATTATCATTATTATCATTATTATTATGATCATTATTATTATTATCATTATTATCATTATCATTATTATCATTATTATCATTATTATTATTATTAACCCCAGCAATTAAAAGCTTATCAAATTAAATTATAACAAAGTTTTATTGCATTTTTTATTTTACTCTTCGGAGCAGATTTTTGGATACTGTTTGCAAATTCAAAAAAAAAAAAAATAGATGACCTCTATTTCCCTAGGAGTCCTGCATTTAACTAATAATGAAATAGTTTAAACTCAATTACAATTTATTAAATGAATTTAGGTGGAGGTGGGGTAACAGAGGCAAAAAAAAAATATTTTTACCAAAATCTTTAAAAATTAATTTAAAAAATTATTTCATTCATTTGTGAATAAGTACTGAAAGTTTCATTAAAATTCAACAATTATTTGATTTTTGCGAGAAATTCCAAATTAATGTTTGTCACCGAAAAAAGCGGGTGATGCAATCATTACGTTTTCTATTGTAAACAGTCTTAACATTTGCTTAACCGATAACTCAAATCAAAACAAAATTTTCTGACAAAATTTTGAAAATGTTAAAAGGGATTCAAAAGTTTTTTAAAATAATTAAAAATTACTTTGATCTTTCCTCTTAATAATATAAACATCTTGATGGAAAAAGTTTGTTTTAAGTTTAGGACCTTTTTTATTCATACTATGCTGTTTTATTAACGATTTAGTGGAGGTACCTAAATCAACTGATAACCCAATGCTTTTTAGAATGCATAACTAGAAGTCTAAAATAAGGGAGGATCTGGTTAAGAATTGTAAACATTTTTATCCGGGTTTGTACGATCTTAAATATATTTTCTGAGATGTTTACATAGGACATTACTTTGGACCTTTCATTTAGTAACTTTTTTCATTCTAGAACTATGACTAACTTCTTTTCTTGGCACAATCTGCAGACGTCACCAGCATTGTAAGGTCCGTTTTTTTTTTTAATATGCTCTAATTTATATAAGGGTTTTTACCATTTTTTTTCTTTTAATTTCCACAAATGGTTGGCTAGTTGCATACAATTTTTAAGGCTTTCTAGCTTGAATGTAGATTTATGATTATACCAATGTTTTTTTTAAATTTCCTTCAGTACATTCCACATATATTTTTCTCTGCCCATTTTTATCTTGTACTTCTGCTTTGGAAATAACTCCTGTTTTACAAATTTACAGCTTTTTAAAAATTTCCAACTTCAGAGACAATACATTTTCCTTGAACTTCCGTGAAGGAATAGATGCCAGTGCACTGCATTTTGAAGTTATGGCCAGAATATCACTGAGAGTTTAACATAAGTAAACAAGCTTGGATATACATTAAACAACCCGAAACATTTAGACGATTACCTAATTCCTTTTCCTTTCTCATACACATACAATGTTAACAAGTAGGATCTGTTATTTATCGTGAATCTATCATGAAATCTACCTATAAAAGTAGCTGAAATCACCAACATTTCTCATTTCCAGCTAACAAGGTTGACATGTACATAGTAAACTAACACAACCTCAATCAATGATTTGTTCTATTTATTTAACTTTGTTCTGTAAAAATAAAAAGCCAATTCATTATGATCCATGTGATCAATAAGTGGTTCCTCATAACTGATATTCCTTAAATCAAGTTTTTACAGTAACAGAAACATGTAAACCTCAGGTAAGAATAACAGGTGTCGTATAAAAAAAAATAAGTGAAAACTATTTTCACAATGTAACAGCTGACATTTTCCGCAAAATTCACCTGAGATTCAATGTCTTTATCACATTACTCTACTAAATGTTTTCAGTTTACATTTTAGTGAAAAAGTGTTTTATTGTAACCATGAGAGCCAAAATCATATTTATTTGGTTTTATCTAGGGTACTTTTAAATGAAAGAAAAACAGCAGTCTATAAATGTAAAATGACTTAATGTTGCACAACATGCATGAAATTTTTAAATTTCCATTCATATGTGATGAGAATATTAACATGGCTTCTAGTCTGTTGCAGAAATAAAAAAAGGTACACTGTGACACTAACCACCAATCACAGTGACTCAGAGAGAATGAATTTTTTGAAAATGACCAAGTGTACAGGAGGAATAACAAGTGACTATGTGGACCTGATGGTAGCCACAGTGATGTGAGTGGTCATGAGTTACAAGAGGCATGTCATGCCAGCCATTTCCATCCACTTCCCATGGATCATCAAAGTCAATGTCAGCAACTTACATTGTGGTGCTAGGTTGCGTGTATCCCATCAAGACTCTGCCTACAAGATTGATGAATGACTGGCTGAGAATTTTTCATGATCATGTGACACTCAACATGTAGACTGATTTTCCTGATTAGAATCTCCCGGAATAAAATGTGCTAATGGCATCAAGAGGAAGCCAACAGCCCTACACTATCAAACTCTTAATGAAAACCGTTATCAATGATGTGGTGGCCAAGATCCATCTGAATTCGGCATGCAGTTACTTCCAAAGCTAAAAGCGTGATGGAAGAAACTGTTAACATAGAACTTATAGTCACATCTAGTCATTTTGACTGTCAAATGATAAGACCTTGCTGCCAATCTATGTTTAAATTCATAAAGTATAGGTACCAAAGAGTAGAGTTCATCACAACAATTACCACAAAAACATTTATAGACAAGTCACAGAAAATCTATGTTAAGGAAGTGAGAAAGTAACTGAAGCCAAAATACCAGGTCAGGACCAATAACATTGTAGATTCTTCTTTGTAGTTTCTCAATAATCTTTAAATATAGCAGGAGCTCCAAACCAGATATGGTATGCCACTACCCAGCTGGTTGCTGTTGGTTTCGATCCAGTCAGCTGGTTGTAGATTGACTGTCACGGTTTTCTCCCTTGTCCCACGTTGTGTTGATTAATCACAAGGTAGTCACATGAGTTTTCCACTAGCTGTCTCTCTGCCGAGCTAAACGAAACTGGGAAGTGTGCACACAATTGAGTAATAAAAGAAAGAAATGTAACATCAAAGGAAATAAGTAAACCGACGGATGAAAAGTGTTGTAAAATAACGTCTTTATATACAGATTATATACAATAGTCTCTTGAATAATTTCCCATCCCTGCTTCTATCAACTGGTAGCAGAACGGATGTTTCTTAGGTAAATCAAATTATTCTCCGAAGCAATAACGAGGAATCTGGCTGGCCGCAGTTCGCTGCTCTGAACAGAAGTCTAAGTTCGTTATAAGTCTAGACAACTTGTTGCTTGTTTTCCGGAATGTTACAGAAATTGCCAAAGTGCTGGGTTATTCTCTTTCAGTTAGCAATTTCAGACTTGTCTGAAAATTCTTTTCTTGTCTGTCTCTTAACTCTGGTTGGTTGATTAGTGACTGACTTCTCTACAGTCGGCATCCAACGGCATAGCAATCATCTCTGTCTCTTTACTTCTTCAACTGGGATCTGTCTTTGGTCATTATGTCTCTGGACCGGGAAATCGAACTCTCTGCCACTCAAGCTGCAACAACTCCAACTGTAACTGAAAACAGCATTCAGTTGTCGATCTCTGCAACTTGACTCCAACTCGAACTTCAACTCAAAATCTTTGTCTGGAAATTCTCTTCTGTCTTTAACTCAGGTTGGCTGGCATCAGGCCTCTTCTGTCGATCTCTGCCACTCCGACTGATTTCTCTGTTGCTATCTTCAACTCAAAACTTTGACTGCAAAAAAACTCTTGTCTGTCTTTATCTCTGGTTGGCCGGCAGGCTTTGCGGTTAGCGCCTATCTTCGTCATGACATTTTTAGGCCAGTAACTGAAATTGAAACTGAACTGCCTCAAACCACAGCTGGGTCCCAACTTCAATTCAACTCTACACCACCTATATTTGGTCCCTCGGGACCCTGTATTTATGCCCATGCCATGGTGTGGGGCCGACAGTTGCTGGGTGTCTAATCCCCTGTCTTGGCAACCAATAAAATCCTGAGGTTAGCTGCTACTCGTTGCCTCTGGTTTACCCAATAGGATTAATCTTCTTTCCATGATGTTAATTGTTAGTCGTCTCTCTCTTTCAGGGCTTGTTTACAGGACCAATGGAATTTCTCTCGATCTTATGACATCATCTTCCCATACCCCTTTTCTGGGCTGGATTTAACCGAATTTTCTCTCTCAAAATTTTTCTTTCTCATGAAACAATTTTTTTCTTAAAACAATAGGTATTAACCTTTTTGAACTGGCTTCGTCCAAAACAAGTTGACAAGGGTCCATTGACATTGTTGCCCAGATAACAATTTCTTCACACCTGTTTTTAATATCCATTCTCTGAGTCACCTATATTTTCAAGCAACAAGAATGCTTGTTATCAGTCTTACCCTGATGTCAGTGAAAATACCTTTTCTCTAAAGTACTTCAACTCGGAATCAAAACATTTGTTATCTCAATTCTTTTCACAATTCGGGGACCAGTGTTATCTTAATTCTTTTCACAATTCATGCTAGCGAGACAATCGGACACAAAATGAAATCTCCTTGTCCTTTACCCAGAAAAAGAACAACAATTAAATTTCTCTTTCCATTATGTTTAGAATGATCATCGCTAGCCTTCTCTTGGGTGGCCAAATTCGACTATGACATTAAACAAATCCATTTCTCTTTTTTCTTTTTCTTCTTTCCGGGTTTACAATAATAGAGAAATACCAGGTGTTATTTTTCGTCCCTGCTTTCTTTTTAAAGATAAAGATTTTCCAGCTACAGTTAATAATTAGTTAATAAAATTAATCACCTCCGTTTTCCTTTGCTCATATTTGGAGGATAATGAAAATTTCTTAGTATGTTCTCTTATGATCTATAATAGCAATTAGATTTTCCGGTTATGGTTATTAATTAATTAATAAAATTAATTATTTCCGATCCGCTACAAAATATTTTTATAATGGCAGCAATATTCAATGCATGGAAAAATGGTAAACTGAACAATAAATAAGAGATTCTGGCAAGAGAAATTTTCTAGCACAACTCCATGAACCAACTTTCTTAACAGCAGATCTAGCATTTGATTCAATATAATCTTTCTACTTCATGTCAAGGGAAAACATTAACCTTGGAAAGGCAAAATGACTTACTTTTGTGAAGGTTTTCATCATGATGGAAGGCAAAAAGATTCCCTCAGCTAACAGAAAATGTAGTTTAGTATTGAAGATTTTAGTCTTGTGTTATCGTTTTACCAGAACACTGATTAATTACAATTAGAATTCTTAATAAGGAGCACAGATTGGAAATAAATAGTAAGCCTGAAAATTGATAAAAAAAAAAAAAAAGCACCTGAAATTAGCATAAAAAAGTTGACAATATTTCATCTCATTCAAAAGATAATTCTATCACAATAAATGGTTTGAAAAAAAAAAAAAAAATTCTCAGCCCAACCAAGAATCCCTTCACCTCCCCACCCACATCCCAAAATCTAGCATGGTCCAATCTTGAATCTAGGGTTTTGGACTTTACAACTGATAGTCATTTCAATAAATTCCAAAATATTTTGTTAACTATAACCCTATTGTAGTCATTCATTTAAAAATATAAATGCAAGTAAAATCAGATTGGCACAGAGTACAGATTTTTTTTTGAGTTTGAATTTGATGGAAATTTTAACTTTCAACATATATACACACAGTTTTTTTTCCTTTTTCTTTTAAATTGCATGATTAATTTGGATGCATAGTCAAAATATGACTTTTGAACTGATCATCATAATCCAGTGTTTTCTTTGCCACTTGCCTATACTTTGAACTTTTCGTTTTTTAAATGCAGAGAATATTCATTTTCTTAAAATTACAATTAGCATTGCATCATAGCCAGTTAATTCATCATCCTTCTCCAACTAAATTTTTCATTTGTTAATCCAACTCTTCAAGATACTGTCTTCCTAAATGATATCTTTAGCATTTTCTTGTATACTCACAACTCCTTCCGTATGTAAAGCAACTAAAGTCACAGAAAATGACTGAATGATTCAGAAAAATTGTGGATAAAATGCTTTACAATTTTAAATACAAACTTTTTAGTGAATTTACATGGAATAAGACAGCATGAATTTTAACATTTTACAACCTTATTTCATGAATTATTCAGATTAGTATCTTTATCTTTGTTATTTTAATCACCTTTTAACTTAAATGAGTAGCATGATACTCTATCTTTCAGTTTTGGTAATACTTTTCACTGGACAAAGCAAAAACTTTTGGGAATGAGATGAGAGATGCTTCATTCAGTTCTTTTGAAGATAACCAGTTACAACTGAGAAAAAGTAGACAGAGTAATAAGTGAAATAAAATAACAAAGTTGAGGATTTTAGTCAAAATAATGAATCAAAAAATGATGCATCAGACAAAAGGACTTATCTTTACTGGGTTTTTTCTTTTTTAATACTTTCATGATAAACATTTACATCAGTTAATCTGTCATAATAGTACAATAATTTTTCAAGAGAAAATTTATCAGCTTAAACATTTCTAAAACTGTTTTTGTGAACATTTTGAACCCTTAAAATGAAGTGTATTTTAAACAAACATTTAATGCTTTCTCTTATAAACTTTATTAGAATATTAATTCTTTACAAGTTGGACCTATAAAAATTTTGCAAGTTTTGACAACTAAAATTTCCCATTATCTCATGCTTTGCTCTTCTTGCAGCTTTTTTCACTATCTCCTCATTTTTCCTTTATTCTTTCCAATTTTCATTAGCCACTCAGTTTTTTCTCTTAATGTTATGCAAAGATAAATGAGTTTCATATGCAAAAGAAAATACAGAAATATTTTCTTACATCCTCTTTCCTCTTTTTAAAAAATCTTAATGCATAACAATTTTTACACCTTTCCATCCTTTTGTCAGCATTTCCCTCTTTATATATATGTAATGCAGATGACTATATATATATATGTGTGTGTGTGTGTGCACATACATACAGGGTGCGATGTGTAAATTGTCGCCATTTTTAATTTCACACATGCACATTGTTTTTGATTTTCTCAACTGCACAGTATAGTAGGGTCAGTTGAACACCATCTGTGAATAAAAGAACACCATGTCTCAAATTCATTCTGCCAAAAATTTGGAAACAGCATACTGTACTACTTGGCATTTGCACCAGATGCTCCAATATGAACATTTCAGAGTGTTTAGGTGTCAATCCAAGGAGAGTGCAGAGGATTCAGGAAAAGTTGGATGAATCTAATGATGGTTACGAAGATGTTTGGAGTGATCACTAGTGATGACAACATTATGCCTCTATTCATCTTTCCACAGAGATGTACATCAAGTGCTGTCGTGGGTCAAGAGGGAGACTGCTGGAAAATCCAATGTCTGTCAACCTGACTCTGCACCATGTCACCCAAGTAAAAGAACCCAGTTATGACTGTCAAATAACTTCTGCAACCACATCACCCCTTACATCTAGCCACCTAATTCCCAAGACTGCAACCCCCTTGATTATTATGTGTGGAGCACAGTTAAGTGGAAAACCAACAAAACCCCTTGTAATACCAAAAATGAACTGGAGGTAAGGATTATGGCAGCATTTACAAACTTAAATAAAGACAATGCCCAGAAGAGTTACAAGAGATTCTGAAGTCGTCTGGAGGCCATGGTTGAAGTCAATGATGATTTTACTGAATAAATTTTCTCTAGTTATTTCAAGAAATTTTTGTGTCATTTTGATAAATATGTCTGTTAAAATGAGATGTTAGTGGTATTTTCATTTTTGCATAATTTAGATGACAAATTATCCATCAAACTGTGTGTGTGTGTAAGGCTGAGAGTGTTACATACTTTCTGCCAACATCAAAGTCAATACTTAAACTCAGATAAAATACCAAGATTTGGATTATATATCTTGAAAAGAGATGGAACTTTAATTAAATTTGGTGCAGCACAATCTTCCTCCTTTGTATATAACAACTTAATAAACATCTTAAAGAGAGAAAAAGGTACATACAACTAGAAATATATATTTGTATGCACTTTGGTAGTGATGCTTACAAAGTTATGGTGAGTAAGTTTCATTCACAGTGTGCCTCTGGCTTAAAAGCCAGTTTGTTTTTTTTTCTCAACTCATGAATTAATGTATGAGGGAATTCATAGATTGATCAGTCTGTTCATCCAGCAAATTATCCAGTATTTCCCATGTTTTACTGGACATCTCACACATCTCTTGAAATCACTCCACTATAGAAGAGCTTCAGTTTCTATCAATTTCTTCTTCCTTTGAAGAAGCCTTATTGTGATCTTTAAGTTCAAACTTTTTAACATATCATTGCAGGGATTAGGCACACTTGTTTAGCTTTTTCAATTTTTTACAGATTCTACAGTCCAACAACTTTCATTAATATTTCATGGATCTGTGGAAAAAACATTAATTATTGTTTTATATATATCTCCAACACTTAGCAAGATACAATATATATATATATATATATATATAAATAAAAAATTAAACACTGAAACATTGATATTGTTTAAAATCAATAAAAAATAATTTTAAAGTTTTTACTAGCAGCCTTATACACTTGAGAATAGCTGCAGAAAGGAACAGCCAAAACCAGAAATTTGAAATAAAACCATGAAAGATACCAGTGTGCATAAAACCATGGAATCTTGTCTTTCTGATATTTTGCTTAGAATTTCATCAGTTCAACTTTTTAGGTCATTAATATTTAAAGAATTGAAGAATGAAACTGGGAAAGAATGGATTAACCCAAAGAGAACTTTATTCAGAAGTAATATTTGGGATTTTTCTCTTTGTATTTTTTAAATATAAGAAAAAACTTCCAAGTGTAAGTAGTTGAGTTGGACTTGAAAAATAGATAACTTTTTTTTCTACAAACAGGGAGAGCTGGGGTAGAGGATGAGGAGATAAGAGAAATAGTATGGGAAAGAAAGAAAAATACAAATATTATGACATATTTAAATAAAATTATTAAAGATCTAAACTATATTTTTTCCTCCCTTTCCACAAAATATTGGAATATAAAATGTAACATCAGCCACACAAAAGGTCAGTCTTCGCTTGGATCTACTTGGTTGAGAAGATAAACTATTTTATATTATAAACATTCATCAATGAGGAAAGAATAAGTTCTTGTGGTTTGTTTTTGGTTTGTTTGTTTTTTTATTAAAAACAAAAGCCAAAACAAGTAATGTTTGTTAATGTCTATTTGAAGACAAATGACACTAGCCAAAACTTTGAGATCTGGAAAAAAATGTTGGCCACAAAGTTGATCATTAAATGACAAATGTCAAAAAAAAAAAAAAAAAAAAAAAAAAAAATAGCTTTGAGATTAATAAACCAAAATGTGGAAAAAGAATTAATGCTTGGAATGTCCTTAATCCTACTATACAATTTCCACAACAGAATTTCAGAGGTCAAGGTTCAACAACCAAAAACTGTCTGTCTGTGCAGCTTTTTTGTTACAACTAAACAAAAAAATTTCATTTTTATAAATAAGAAAAAAATTATAATTACGAATTGAGCATAGAAATTTAATTCGATAACCAAAATGCAGAGTTTTTTTTCATTTCTTTTTTCTTTAAATTATTTTTAAAGAGTAGAGATATTTTGTGGCTCCCTTCTTTCTCAAGTGATCAAAACCAGCCACCCTTTCAGTTTGAAATCACACAGATTATCTGGTTAAGTAGAAAGGGGAAATGAGAGTAAAGGAAGGAAGGAAAGAAGGTCACATGTCTACCAGAGCAGATTTTGATTGATCAGTCCAGTTCTTCTGTAGTAACCTCAAGTCCACTACTACCCATGGCCGAGTCAAGATCAGAATCATCACCACTGAACAAACTTTGAAGTATATTCCCTGAAACAACAATAAAGCAGATAGTTAAATGCAAAATTAAAAGATAAGTATTAAAAAGAAAAAAGTATTTTCCGACATGAATCTTAGAAAGGCCCAAATAATATTTTTACAAATTTTTACGTACGTTTGTTGATATTACCAAAAATACATAAAAATATTGCAATGAACCATGTGGTTCATTGCAATATTTAACTACATGGAAATAAGTGACCAGTCATTTGAAGGAATTGATAAGAAATTTCTATGCACGACTAAATTTTCAGTCATGAATTTAAAAAAACTAGAAATTCTCTCCTCTCCCAATTTTTCAGAAATCATTAACAGAAAGTGTTCAGTATATAAACACGTGAACAATTCACTTCGTCGATTTTTACAAACAATTGTACCAAGTGTGTGGTTTGATAAAGAAATGTAAGAACAAGGGAGACAATTACGTTTATCCTAAGTTACCAGTTATAATACGGATTGCTTCCCATGAATACCAATCCAACATTTTGAGGACTGAATTTGCTTCAACGAAAACAATGAGATTAAAATTGGAAGGACATGAATAGCTACTTTTGTCCTACATAAGTACAAGTTCTTTTGAATAGTCCACTATTTTATGCTTACAGCTAAACATCATTTAAAAATTCTGCATTTCTGTTTTGGGGATTCTTTGAAATTTTGTATTACTCATAGAAATTATATATATATATATAAATTATATATATATATATTCCAGTACCTTCCATTTCACCTGAAGAGGCATTGGTGACCCAATGCTGAAACGAACGTGCCTTCATAGCGATTATATATAGAGAAATTATGTACATGTTCTAAAGTATAATTTATAATAAATATTCACAGCTCTATATAGTATATTATATATCGAGCACTGTTTTAAATTAATGTTTTGGATGTTGAAAGAATTCTTTGTTCTGCACCCACTCGGATATATATATATATATATATATATATATATAATCCTACATCTATGGCATAACTCAGAGTTTCATGCATTATACAATCATCAGGTGCATATTTCAAACTAACAGTTTAATAGATTCGAATTTAAGTTCACTCAATGTTCATGGGCATTAAATCTTATAAAGTTACTACTTTTTTAATAAGATTCAAAATTTAAATTTTCTACAGGTGGATAAAAATTTAAATTAACAATTAAAATATGAAATAATAAAATGCAAGGAGAAATCAAAGGTGCGTAAATCAAGTAATATTGCAGGGGGAAAGAAATAAAAAGAAATAGGCAAACATAAAGAGAGATCTACATCAGTCTGGGTCTAAGAATTTAAGTATTTTTTTCTATGTCAGCATATGGTCATTAAATCACTTTTTTATTAAGCAAATTTGAATTCTTGATATGGTTTAAGATGACAAGTTTTTCATAGATTACTTTTATCTCCTTTTCCAAAAAACAGATAAACTCAGAAAGGATTTAATAAAATTTTTCAAAGACCATGATCTTAACATTACCACCTTAACTAATGCTAAAGTCGTAAATTTCTTAAATGTTATGTTCGTCCTGAGCAATGGCACGACCGACACTACACGTTATTATAACGAAGGTCACGTGGCAATGGCCTATACAAACCAAACACTAAGGACTCACACAACCACATATACATCAACAGAGAATCAAATCACCCCCAGAGAATCACCAACAACCTACACAAATCTATCCAATTTTGTACCAACTAACAATAAGGAAATTTCTGACAATTATAAAATTAAATACAATAAAGCGTCAAAAAAAGTTAATTCAACACTAGTTTAGAATATGTCGTTAAAAAAAAAAGGTAGGCAGAAATAAGCAGAAATCACATAAACATAATATTTGGTTTAACCCACCCTTTAGTTGTAATGTCCAAACTAATTGGTAAACTTTTCCTTAACTTAATGCAAACATTTCTACAATTCACCACACTAAAAAAATCTTCAACAAAACAATGTCATAGTTATAGTTGCGTTAAAAACAGATAAATATATTTCACAACATAATACTATATCAAATAAATATTTGGCCCATATAAACAACACCTGTCATCCAACTAATAGCAACAATGACCCTTCTAAAAAATAATTGCAACTATGGAAAAAAAAAACCCAGACCACTGAATGACCAACGTATGTCCAAAGGTATTATAGAACTCAAATTCGTTTGGATGATAATGATGTTAAATTTTACTTTGGAAGCATTTCCAACAGGTGGAAGATAAGATTTAACAACAGTAAATACAACAATAGTACTGCTTTATCCATGTATTATTGGAAATTAAAAGACAGTAAGAACTCAATTCTTACCTGGAATATTGTAGCTAAATTCAAACATTACAATGGAAAAGGAGATAAATGTAATGTATGGCTTTTAGAAAAACTTGTCATCTTAAGCCATATCAAGAATCCAAATTTTCTTAATAAAAAGTGATTTAATGACCACATGCTGTCATAGAAAAAAATACTTAAATTCTTACACACAGATTAATATAATTCCTTCTTTACATTTGCCTATTGCTTTCTTTCCCCCCCGCAATATTACTTTTTGCAATTATGAATTAAACCCCTTTTATTTTTGCTCCTTACATTTTTCATTCTTAATTCTAAATTTTACCTTTAAATTTTCTTTTTATTTTATCTTATTTTTACTTAAAATTTAATTTTCCCTACATTTTTATGTACATGTAATATTTGAATATTTAAATTTTTAAGACTCTGATTTACACCCCTTTGATTTCTCCCTGCATTTTATTATTTTATTTTTAAATTTTAATTTTTATCTACATGTAACCGTAGAATATTTAAATTTTTAATCTTCTTATTAAAAAAGCAGTAACTTACTTTATAAGATTTAATTTCAATGAACATCGAGTGAACTTAAGTTCAAATCTTTTAAACCATCAGTTTAAAATATGCACCTGATGTTGCATAACACATGAAACTCCGAGTTGTGCCATAGACATAGGATATATATATATATATATATATATATATATATATAAAAAATACAGCTCTGTTCATACATTGAGCACTGTTTTATTAACACCTAAATAATACTATATATATATATATATATGTACACCCTCCTCATACATATATTAATTTACATCACTATATATATATATAGATATAATTTTGTTATTACAATGGTTTATAAAAGTATTATATCACTACAGAAATTTTTTTATATTTCAGAACAATACTGTTCTTCTTCGGGCAATATTTTAAAACAAATGGTAAAAATGATTAATTTAGAAAATGTAAGATGAATAGAAAACTAAGGAGTGGTAGTTGGAGGAAGTTAAACAATATACTTGTTGGTGTGTAAATAGTGTTCAATAAAAATGAGAATTAGATTGAACTATGAAGTTGAAAATTTGGGTCACGAAAGGGGATAGAGTATCCTAATGTCAAGATATGACACATTTTAATTTTTTCTGGATACGATACATACTGGGACAATACATTATTTAAATGGGTAAACAAGTTTTAACAGCAGGTTGGCAATATATATATATATATAGAGAGAGAGAGAGAGAGATACAGTGACACGCATATGTATTGGATTAATGTTATTTTCTGTTATAACTCTAGTTTATGTTTGCCATTTTGCCTGATATTTGGTAAGTAATATCTCGTAAAGTTGTTTTAGTTGTATGTGGAAGGAAAATTAAGAACTCATGGTTCAATCCATTTTTTTATCAAAGTTTAAAATTACCCTATGCAAAAGTATTGGATACATCAATTTAATATTTTGTTGCGTAGCCTGTTTTGTTTCACTGCTTCCAGTTGCTTTCTATAGTTGGCCACAAGTTTTCCACACTGATCCACCGTTACTTTACCCCATTCTTCCTTGCATAATTCCTCTAATTGCTTGATATTTTGTGGATTCCGCTTATGAACTTTAACCTTCAAAGTATTCCACAAATTCTCAATTGGAGACTGACTTGGCCAATTGAGAGTACTAATACCATTATTTTCAAACCATTCCTTTGTAAGTTTTGCGGTATGTTTAGGATTATTATCGTGTTGAAGCACGAAATTCTGACCATGTCCTAAAGAAGTTGCAGATTACTGAAAGTTCTTCTCTAGAATCTCCCTGTACATGCTACCATTCATTCTACCATGGATAACTTGTAACTCAGTAGTACCCTTGGATGAAAAGCATCCCTCTATCATAATTGAACCACCCCCAAAACTTAACTATGCAGATGGTATTGTGCTTGTTGAAGGCAGTGCGATTTTCAAAATGGTAGTGAAATAATGTATACAAGTATCAAGCGATGGATAATTTTATTTTTTTAAATAAAATATATGTATGAGAGAATCATATGAATTTGTGTTTTTTTTATTTCCTAGTATTAAATATTATATTTTTTTTTAATTTATTAGTCACATTTATACATGTTCTCTGGCCAAATCCAAACCTGTAAAATGTACTTACCTGGTTGCAAAAGTTGTGCTGTGTCCTCTTCCTTTAATCAAGTCATGTTAATGAAGTTTTGAAACATGTCTGTTGATCTTGTTAGTCATTATTATATCTTTCCTCAAGTCAAACTGCCAAATTGTCCAAATTAAGTTGTAATTTTTAATATTAACAATTATTTCTCAGAAGAAAAAAAAACCTTGCAATTTTGCTTGACTAGTTTTTCTTTTTCCCTAATTCTAAATCCTTCAAGTCAAAGAAGTTTCCCATGAAATCAATCATATTTCTATAACACTGAATCTCAAAAGAGTAAACCTTTTGCGTTGTAAATGCATGGGAAACACAAGTCTTAAATAATATACTTTAGTTATAAATAAATGTGAAGCAATGGAAGATTTTAAAAACTTCAATATTTTAATATGTAATTGCTAAGCAGTTTCTGCATATTAAGTTATTAAGTAAAAAAAATAAAAAAATGGTCTGAACCAAGTAAAAATACAGTAAGGGTTTGCTATGGAGCAATGTTTAACATATTAATCTTAAAGATCATTACTACTGTAATTAATTTGATCTTCACTAGGTGCCACACACTTTTTCCAGATTAAGCTAAACAGAAAATAGCTAGTATAATATTCTACAACAAGGTAAGAAAGAGAAAGTAACTGAATTGGACAAGCAAAGATGTGCAGTTACAAATTATCAACTTACCAAACATTCCATGGGGTGAGTGCTTAGGTGGTGGTAGTCCAAAGAAAAGTTGACCTATTCTATCAAGATACTATTAGGAAAATAAAAAGAAAAAGCATTAAAAGACAATCAAAACAAAAAGACAAATCTGAAAAAAAAAAACATACATTTTCAGTTCTATAAAAGATTGATTAAAACTAAGGGGCAGGGTACTTGACAGCAATTTTCCATTTTTCATATAGAACAACACAACATTGCAATCATGTTATCTGTAAGAGATCCAAGTCACAAAGAGAAATCAGAGATTCCTCACTGCAATTCCCCAAGAAATAAAATATAGGCCTACTTCAGAGCTATTGCAGGTTAATTTCCAAACCAGTGCAATAAAAACAAATATCACAATCAAATGGGTCATGATTTTTTTCTGATTTCACAGTACATATACATATTATACTGTAGTCTATTAAGTAGGCAATATCATTAAATTTTAAAAAATGCACATATTTTAATTTTATTGCTATTAAAATATAACAAAGAAACTTGCAGTTAGCAAAATGGTGACAGTCAACTTGCTCAGAAGGTTGTCAAAAAATCATTAATTTGTAAATGAAGTAAAATAAAATAAATTATACTCGTAAAAGCAAGGCACATATTTTATGTCATATCATAATCTAACTTTTTTAAATCCAAAAATAAAACAAAAATTATGCTTGAAATTACAATTCTATAAAATGACTTGAAATTCTCTCTGTTTAATACAGCAATCTTGTAAATATAAATACGTATCAAAATTACGAGGACAATTTCAACAAAATAGCGAAATGAATCACGTTTACAATTCAAGGAGGATAACTCGTGAGTGAAGTGTTGACAAGATACAATTAAATGCATATATACGATCAAAATTCAACAAAAATGGCAAAAATCAGTTTGAACAATGATCAATTAAAATTCAGATTCTTTTTCTTTCTTAAGAAAAATAAAATAAAATAAAAACAAGCCCAAAACAATAATCAAAGCAAATAGTTGCTATATATTTCCATAACTGTAACCTATCTTTTATCCATCATTTCAACATTTTGATATTTGATTATAAGAAACCATTCAAAAAAGAAAAATATAAAAAATGCATTGTATGTTTGTGTTTATGAATGAGAAAAATGACTAAAAATTAAAGTTTACCTTTATACAAAGACTTTGCAAACAAGTTATAATTGCTATTCAAGTCTTGTAAAGAAGAAATAAAAAAAAAATCTATTTTGCTATTGCTGACCTCAGTTAGAAGATTAAGTCTCCCAACAATCTTTTTAAAAATTTCAAAATTAAGGAAATCAATTTACCTCTTTGTATGTAGGGTCTCTGTTTATTGAGGTTTCATACTTTTCACATAATACAGTGAAAACACTAACTTTACCACTGAAAATTTAAAACAGAAAAATATTAAATGAAGAAACATTAATCCTAAGGCATGTTTTCAGAAAAAAAATATTTAAAGAAAGTCATGAGTCACACAATCACTTCAACAATTAACATATCAAATTGTGAACACAGAAAGAATGAACATACAAGAAAAAAAAGCTTTAAAAAAAAATTTAAAAAATCAATGCCAACTAGCAATATTTCAACCAGTAATTTTCTATTTCTAACACAAAGGGAAACAAATAAAAATGTCCTTATTATATTTAAAAATACTATTAATGAGTTGCTGATGTCATATTTTCATTGTTATGAGTTTTCTCACTGTAATGTGAATCAGTTATTGAAATACGTTATTTATAAAATAAAATTTCCCAAGGTGTCAGACTAGGCTAGTGGATTAAAGTATTGGTTTGTGAATTTGGTGATATAGTAATTGAGTTCAAGCCTTGAACTGGACAGTGTGTACTTGGACTCAGTTGAAACAAGGCAAGCAATAACTGAGTAGTAATAAATAAGAATTAGAGAAAATAACCCTGGACATGAGCAGTAAAACACGAACACCCTACACCAATATATTAAATAATGGGTTCAGTTCAAAACTCCCTGTAATTTTACCTGAACCAACAAGCACCTGATGAAAGCCAGAGGAAAACACCAGCCAAAACATTGTGATAACAACAAAGATGAAGACAATAGGGTTTTGTTTTTCTTGTGATATCAAAACTGAGATTCACACTACATAGATATCAATCAATTTTTCAGCTGCAAGACTGACAGTCCAAAAACAGTTCTATGCACAATTTTTTTTAATAAATTTCAAAATGAAAATTTTATTTTATTTCTAAAAAAAAAAAAAATGGTTTTAAACTGATAGATATAGCTTGAACAAGCTTTTTGTTAACCTGTGAACAAAAGATTGGGAATGAATCATTGATTCTATTCATAGACATACCGATATCATGAACAGTAAATAAACTTATTCATTCTTAGTATTTATAATGCGATAAATAAAATCTATATTGCCATCTTCAGCATCTCTTCCAGGAATCCCTCTTTGCTGATGCACATGCCATCATAGCTCATGGAGAATCCTAACTACAGCTGATGTTTAATCAATTTTCCATGGCTTCAAAACCCCTGAACCTACTAGCAGCATAAATGGTATCCAGCTTGCAAATGTCAAGACCCTGAAATATCTGAGTAGTACAATTTACCAGGTTAGTTCTCTGGACAAAGAAATTGATACTTGACTCAGCAAAGTAAAGCAGGCACTGAGGATGCACCATAACAGAGTTGCTATACTAGCACAACATATGCCTGTCAACAAAACTAAATATGTCCCACACAATGATCCTTTCGCCCATTCTTTGAATCATGTTGTAGGATTGCATCACCAACCTTGAAATTTTTGGCTATTATTGAATCAATGTTCATTAAACAAAACAAGTGTGGTGGACTGGCTATGTTATCTGCATAAAGCAACATCTCATTCCAAGATGCCTGTTGTATAGAGAGCTTCTAACTGGCAGAAGACATCAAGGCCAACAAAAGAAACGGTACAAAGACACAATCAAAGCCAACCTCTGCTGTGGTAAGAACAGACCAAAAGAAGATACAAAAATGTGTAGCTAAACAATCACATTGGTGTGTCATTGTCCACCAAACCTCTACAAACTTTAAAGCCTGGCATATAAAAAAAAAAAAAAAAAAAAAATCACTATTCAAAAAGGACAATGCCACCATGCATCTTTGACATTGTTCACAACCACCAACTTCCAGTGTGTGTGCCCCTCCCCCATTGATCTAAATTCTCTACATGTTCAGATTTGGTTTGCAGAGCCACTCTGAATCAACTGATGAATTGCTAAAAAAAAAAAAAAAAGTCTTCTGGTCCAAAGGACAACTATATGATTGCCACATGCAAACAGGAAAATATCTAATTAAACCTTTGTCGCTTTGTTGGTTTTCTGTTATGTTAAAGAAACCGAGTTAGAGTACTGCGAAGTGACAATCACAAAATGGCATCTGTATTTGTGTGCTTACTAAAAGTAAGAAATTATTGTTGATAAAAAAATATTACAACCTACTACTAATGATGATGATGTTGTTTGCTTTGTTGATATAATTTGTTTTAAAATTATTAAAAAGCTGAAAACTTGAGTTAGAGAAAATGAACAGAAAACTACATTTCATTCAATGTATTTATTTGCAACAAATATATATGCAGCCTGAAACAAACTTATCACTGTGCTAACTTCAGTGTCCACTTTTATAATTATATACACTCTAGTCCTGATATTGAGTATTTTTACTCATAAATCAAGGAGACCTTAAAACTATATTTTCATCACATATATATATATATATATATATATATATATATAATCCATACAAGAATATAAAAATGTTAATTTTTCTTTTACTGAGTAGTATGCTAATTTAGGAATGGGTGTGTGCATAGAGTTGAGGTTATTAGTGGAGAAAGTGGGCTTGGCATTCCAAAAGTTTAAATGCCATCCAAGAATGTTACATTTTTTTTCACACAAATATCCTTGGAAATGTATGAATCTCTTTTCACAGTTAGGGCTTAATAGCAGAGCAAACTGGGCCAACTCTGAATTCCAAATTGGTTGAGTGTAGTGTTAGCAACCTGCTCCATAAAAACCGACTTACAGAAACCCCAGCAACACCTAGCATGGTAAAGTTGTGACTCTTGAGTCTACAGGAAAGTCTATAGAACATGTTCATAAGCTAGTTTAAATTTTTTTCTTTTAAGTCTGTGGAATTGACAATACTTACGTTTCCAGTGCCAACAGAAGAAACCATATGAAATTGAGTAAAGGTTTAAAAAATGGAGGATCTTCTTTGAGGTCTGGATGTTCTTTGGTGTACTTCATGAAGACAACATTGGCAGTGTCTTTATTTTGGAGGCACAAGAACCTGAAATGAAATGGAAAACAGAAATGATACCATTCAATCTCTTATAAAACTAAGATTTGTATGTTAGTAGCACAGATCAACAAGCTAGTCAAGCATAAAATTCAAAGACTAAGCCTCAAATTCAAACAATTATATTTTTCAACATTACTTATGTAGATAGAATTTCAACCTCAAATAAATGGTTTGAGTTCTAACAACAGAGCACAGCCGAAAAAGAAATTTGCATCATCAATAAAGATGTAAAATTTGTATAAGAAATCAGTTTGTTTGCTACATTGTAAATTTAAATAGCCACTGCATGTCAAAAAGGCATTAACAATGAAATTAAAAAGCAATAGAAATTATTTTCGAAAATTGAAAAAATTTACAAATATTTATTTCTATTTATTGCAAAACTATATGTAACATGACAGTAAATACACTACACACTAAAAGTTAAAATCCAGTAATATTTTCTTTTTCTAAATTACAAAACATGTGGTTGGTTGCAAATGCTAACTAATTTAATGAAAGACATTTTCATTTTGTGATCATATGAAATATGGTGTTAAATCCCTAATGGAGACTGTTGTTCAAGAAGTGTTGGTCATGATTAGAGGATAAAAAAAAACTAAGATGAATTAGTAAAGGATAAGCTTTAAATAAAAAAAAATTAAAAGTATTTAATTACAATAAATGAAATTACTGCCTGGAATTATCTGAGTTTGAACTCCTAACTTAACAGGATTTTAACTAGTTTAAGTGATTAGGATCAAGTAAAATAAAGAGTCACTGCTTATCTCAACTTAGAAGAAAAATGACAGTTGAATTGAAACAGATAGTTCTGATAGGAGCAACCTTGGCCTATATATACAATAAAATAATTTTATTTTTCATTACAACTCTTCAATTCTGACTTGTCTAGAAGGTCAAGAATTCACTTGACTACTTTTAAAGAGTGAAATCATCAAAACCCTTTTCCTTGACAGTTATGATGTGCACATGCAAAACAATTTTGTAACTTGATAAGTAAAAAAAATTAAAATCAAAATTCAATAAAATTGAACAATCCACTTTCCTCTGATATAAAAACACAATGTGTTGTCAGAATTTACTGATCCTGAAATCTCAAATTCAGGGTTTGTTTATAGTAATACTGTTTCAGTACACTTAAATTCTTACAGAAAAAGAGTGACCAAAATTCTTAAACAAAGGAAGACATAGTGTATTAAAAGATTTCTGAGAACCTGAACAATTTGACCAAAAGGCTTATGTTCTTACAGAAAAAGAGTAACCAAACTTTTTTAAACAAAGGTTTATAAAAAGATTTTCTCAAATAAGGTGATTAGAAGTTAAAAAATTAGACACATTTTCAAATTTGGATGAGTGCTATCTATATAAGCAAAGACCCACAGGGCCTAAACACAAAAGAGAGTCATCAAAGATTTGCTCCAAGTTACGTTGTGGATCACTGTTGCCTCTAAAGAACACACCTGCATTTCCATGGTTGAAGCAAACACAGAGACACATGCAGGACAGAAGAATTAAGCAAGAGGTAGTGGTGCATAAACAATTACTACTATTATTTCTCAGACCACCATCCAGCAAGGAAAACTTAGTCCTTCATTAGAAAATAAAGACATTGTATTCACCAGTTTTAATATTCAATAAACCTGTTGTTAGATTTACCAACATTTTAATGAAGGAGTTCTAGTTCCAGTCATGGTTCCAGATGTTTTCCTAAATGCAGACAAAAATTACCATGGCTGCAGTTGAGAAATGCTCATTTTTTATCTGTAATACACAACATACATTTTGGTCAACCACTAGACATCACTGTCAAACCCAATATCCTAAGATTTTGAGAAATCCATATCAACCCTAACCAAGGAGGAATGCCAGATGACCCATATGGTTGGTGTTACTAAACAAGCTTAGCAGAGTAGTAACTAAAGGAGGTTGAGAGTTACAAAACAATTGAATATAAAAAAGATAAAAATGAAAGTTCAGAAAAACTGATAAAGCCACAAAAAGTTATTAAAAAGTCATTCTTAGCCATATAATAAAATAAAGATAAATCATACGTAAATATTTCAAACAGCTGCAAGTCAATATGATAATAAAATAAAAACAATAGAATTAACACATACTAAAGTTACTCAATCATTATTGAGAACAAATACGTAATAAAACTTAGTGAGACTAAAAAGAAAATCTAAGAAAACTGATTTAAAGAAATTTGTTTATTAATACTAATTATATTTATTATAAAGATTAGTAATAATTATAATCATAGTTGCCATGACTGATGTAATGGCAATGCAAAAAATAAAAATGAAAGAAAACAATTGTAAATGAAATGATTTACAAGGAATAGAAATCTTTATTGAAACAGAAAGAAAATTTTTTACCAGATTTTAAAATATACTATAAATGCTAGTATGTTAATTGACCCCCAATCATCTGAGCTGATCAATCAAGTTTAAGCTAAGACGCTATCCACAAAATAAAGTAGCAACAATTTCTGACAAGTACAGCACCTAAAATAGATTAATGTGATTTCCATTGGGCAAGCTAGTTTTATTAAAAAAAATAATTTTATATGCTAAGAGGATAAACATTAATTTTATATGAAAAGAAAAAAAATCTTGTATATTATATATATATATATATATATATATATATATACCCAATATTGACAGGATCTCAAATTAAACAAGGTTTACATTGTTATTAGATATTTTTGTTTAGTTTTAGTCATTTTGAGTATTTTTTGCAATTAAAGTCATAGTATAATTTACTAGAAAGACTTTTTAAAATTTCTGACCTTAAATTCTAAAATTATTCTAGATGCAAATATGTGAAATTAAAAATTTAGACAAAATTTCAGCTCCACATAAAATCAATTATATGAAAAGAAAATGAAAAAAATCTTGTACATATATTCAGTATATAATAGGACTGTATACATGTAAATTTGCTTACTGCAACACAGCCTGGGCAATAAATAAATCCACTTCTGTAGAAAATCCTTGTGAGACATGATACTCTATAAGAAGTGCAGCGGTACTGGCACCATCAGTTGAGTGAAGGAAATGATACCTGGCTTGTGCATAGTTCTTTTCTGGAGAAAAAGAAAAATATAACAAAATAATAAAAATGTTAAATAAGTGTAAGTTCTTTATCCCTCCTTCAATCAATTTGAGGTATTAACATCTTTTGCTGATAAAGTTGAATGCTTTGCCTTTAAATTCTCCTCAAACTCTACTTTTGGCTCATTTAGAGTATCCTTGCTTAACTTCCGACTTAGAACCAAGTCTCTGTTAAGTGACATGAACATAACCCCTTCTATGGTTTCTGCTATCATCTCTAACCTGGATCCCCACAAAGTATGTGGACCCGATGGTATCTGTGTAATAGTCATTAAGAAGTGTGCTCCCAAACTGGCTCCTGTTCTCTCTGAACTGTATAATATAAGTATCTCACCATCTCTTACTTTCCTGTTTGCTTAAAGTTCTTATCTGCTGCTCCAGTTTTTAAGAACACTGATAAACCATCCAACCCTTCCAACTATCAGTCTATTAGCCTTCTATTTCTTTTTTAAAATCTCCCAAGAGGCCCTATCAATGCTGAATTGATTAAGCATCTCATATCGCAGGGCCTTTTCTCAGACAAGCAACATGGTTTTCATTTCTCCAAGTCAACTCTTATGTACTGACAATATATGGGCTGTAGCTTTGGACATCTTGAAAGCTTTTGAGAAGGTTTGGCATACTGGTCTTCTCCATAAGCTGAAGTTACAGTATCCCCAGACAAATTTTTGAACTGATTCAATCTTCCTTATCGAATTATGAAATGAAAGTAATCCTAAACAACCACTCTTCCAGTTCTTTTCATACTAATGCAGATCCTACATTTTTTAATTTTCATTAAGTACCTTCCCGATGACCTCAGCACCCAACTTGGTATCTATGTTGATGGCTCAACTATTTACTCTTCTCTCAATAGTAAGTCAAATGAGTTTGCTAAGGTCAAGATGGAGCCGATATCAAAAACAACCTTCAATCTGTTGCTTAACTGTGGCAAAGGATAGCTTGTAAACTTTAACACCTCCAAAATGAAACTGCTCTCTCTTTATCATTGGAGAGAGACATGGCTGATGCTAACCTCCAGGAGAATGACTCATTACACCTTCTCAGGCTAATGATCTCTGCTGACATGAAGTGGAAAGACTTTATTGAATCCATTGCTAGATCAGCTGCTAAGAAAGTTGATTCACTGTATTGTCCTAGACAATTTCTCTCTCCAGAATCTGTCTTACATATCTATGTCTACCATTCACATCCATGCTTAGAATATTGCTGACATATATAGTCTAGTGTTCTTGTTATTCATCTGGAGCTCCTTGATAGAAGAATCAGCAATATCATTGGCCTTGTTCTGGTATCTCAGCCACTCTCTTTCCCACCACTGTAAGTTTGTCTTCCTGTGTTTTTCATAGAAAGACTTTCATGGTAATTGTTTAGATGGGCTCTTCACTATGGTACCTAGACTCTTTGAATTTAAGTACAGTACTAGACTGGTGACAAGGTCTTATCAATTTACAGTTGAATTGGCTAGATATAACCATAAGTGTTTGCTTGTGGAATTCCCTTTCAGCACCATCATTTCCAGCCAACTTTAATCTGGAAAAATTTAAATGAAATGTCAATTGCTATTTACTGTCCCCCTCATGATTCCTCTTTTGTCCTCACTCATTTTTGTTTCTAACTCTTCCACACCCAGAAACCCATTGTGTATCAGTGGCTTTACTGTCTTGTAAACACACACACATACATACATACATACACATATTTATATATATAAGGGTGGAGTGAAAAAAAAAATGAAAATTCTGAAATCATAGTCCTAATAGTAATAATAAGTTGTCTTTACTTAGAAGTACTAAATCCAAAATATTATCAAATTTGATTAATATCCTGGGCTTTAAAATTGGCATTTTAAATATGCAATTTTCAAAATTTTCTATTTTTTTTTAATTTAGTAGGATGTGATCTAAAAGTAATATAACAATATAAAGGCAGTTTTATATATATATATATATATATATATATATATATATATATATGTGTGTGTGTGTGTGTGTGTGTGTGCTGAACAGTTATAGATCAGATTTAAATTAGACCATTAAACAGTTATATTAGAAAATGCTCAATACATGTTTGAAGGAAAAATGAAGATTTAACATGTAGAGCATTTAAATATTTAGGTAGGGGAGATCAGCTGGTTACGCTACCACGAATTCAACTTTTTCGGTTTCGTCAGTGTTGGCTTAACAGTTAACACTTTATAAGTTTACAACCAGAAGTTCAAAGTAAAGGAGTGATTTGTCATTGAGAATCCTTTCATGCAGGTTTGTACAAGCCTAAAAAATATTTTCTAATGTGTCTACAACTGAACATTATTTCAGACCTTACATTTAGAAACTTTTCTCATTTTGAAAATAATGCTAAAACCAACTTTTCTTCTTAGCACAATCTGCAGATATCACCACCATTGTGGGGTTTAGCTTTTCTGCTATTCTTTTCTTTTAGTTTCCATACATAGCTGGCTAGTTTGGTTCAACTTTTAAGTTTTTCTAGTTTGAATGTGAACTTGTGATATTTTGTGTTTAAAAACTGTCTTCAGTACATCCTACAAGTCTTCTATATTAACAGGAGAGAACATCAAATTTACAGGTTAGACAATTAAATTCATCTGTTTTTAACTACTTAACATTATTCAGATTTAACATCAAAATCCAAAGAAGGACCTGCAATGTAATCAGCTCTGATTTGGCATCTTGACTTTCTCACCAACGTGACATGGCTTCCCGAGATTTTTTCCCTCCTGGTGCCCTGTCCACATCAATTTAAGTGTGCTACTAAACTGGCATCTAGATCTTACTCTTTTACCATCAAAATTGTTAAATGCAACTGCCAGTTCTACTCGAACATTTTCCTTTCATGCACTTCTCTTTCATTTACTTGCTTCCCTGATAGCTACAATCTCCAAAAATTTAAATGCAATGTCAATTGCCATCTTCTATCTTCTTGAATCTCATTCATCTTTTATCTTTTCTTCAACACCCTCTGTGTACCCAGTCTTTTCTCTCACTGTAACCACCTGCACACTAATGGCACCCCGCCTTTCTTAAGGTGAAATAATTAAGAAAAAAAATAAAAACCTCACTCTTGCTGCCATGTTCTACCTTTACAAGAGTTAGATCAGACCAAGAATGAATATTGCTACCACATCTGATATTGTTCAGCCTTAAAAAAGTTCAAAAGCATGGCCTTGTGAGTGATTATTTTCAACCCTGCAACTTTTTTCTCACTGACAAAACATTGCTGGCCTCTTATTACTCTATCCCAATTATCATGGTAAATGTTCAAACAAGCAATACTCCTTGGTATCACCAGTTCAGACCTTAACAGCTAGAATGGGTCATGCAATATTCAAGGCATCAAATCATCATTATCATCATTCCCTTTGTATTCTTTTAGTAAAGAGTAAGTTCCTCTCAGATAGCTTCTTCCTCAGAATTGTTACTTTATGGAACAGGCTCCCGAAAGGATATTTTCCTATCACTTTAATCTTAACCTCTTCAAGTCTAGAGGGTTAGTTGATATCTATCTTACATACCCACCTCATAATATGCACTTCTAATTTCCTCTTTCCCCCCTCTCCCTTATGCCCTTACAAAAAATCCCACTCAGTAACCTATCTTGAGTGGCTTATGAGCCTTCTGTTAGGTGAACTTAATAAAAAAAGAAAAAAAAAAAAACTGATATGTAGTAAACAAGATTTTTCTTTTGTTAAATATTTATATCATATCTACATGTAGATAAAACAAAAAGAAGCCAATAAAGATTTTTTTAGGTTACCTGTCCAAAATATGAGCCCAAACTTTTTATGTAAAACAGGATGTCCCGACTTGTATATAGGGTCAACTTTGATTGACCAATTGATACATTCCAAAAGATATGTCTGCCGTTCAGGATTATCTGCTTCCATACATTCAAAGAGATTGGCTATTTTGCCTAGAAGAAAATAAGAAAAATATTCAAGCAAATAGTAACATATCAATAAAACAAGTGAGTATGTCAAAATTGCAACATGCTCTTATTTTTAAACAAAATAATTTTTCCAAATAAATCAAAAATTATTTGTACAACTTATGTGTGGTCTTCCCTCAGGACATAGACAATCATAACTGGTTTTTGTAGCTCTTAATAAATTTTGTTTTTCTGTTATTTCTGCTAAACCTTGTACTAAGTATATTATGCATTGTTTACCCCAGTTTCTATTACCTTCAATTCTGTCTTGTGAATATCAGATTTTCCAAGCCTTCTTTCCTCATTGTACCTACAAATTTCAACTGATTCTTCCTGATGTTAAGTAAGTTTCGTTTTTGTTTCCATTTTCTCTAAAACTTCATCATGGCCTCACATATTCAGTCCATGGTATTCTCAGTATCCTTCTGTAGAATCACATTTCTGTTGTTTCAAATCTGTTCTTCATTAAGATTGTTTAGCATTCACTAACATATAGGAGAACAGATATCATGTAACAGTTCAGTACTCTTGTTTCTTAATACTCTGCTTAGCTTTTAGAATGCTTAAATTATTTATACAACACAAATGTGAAAAATTAACATTAACGTCACTTGCAAAAAATGATTTTTGTTTTACAAATTTCCCACGTGAAAAACATTACTTCTTTTCAAAAAAAGATTAAGAAGATAAAAAAAAATCTATTCTAAAAACATTTGCTAGTAATTAACAATGTTCTTGTTTTACTATTTCTTGATTTATATTGCTTCTTTAATGTAAAAACTGCAGTAAAAATAAATGAAAAGCTGGTGAAAATTAATACTGACATGCTTCATCTAAGATATTTGAAAACTAACATCTAATACTATTAGCATAAGTAAACAATATATAGTGGTAATGTGATTGGAAGAAAGAATTTAGCTCTCTGGCTATATTTAAATGACTTCAACTCATGAAGCCTTTGTGGACTAATTAATCAGATAGTGTCACAAAACTAGATACTTGAGATAAAGGATGAAAGTTTCAATCTCATAGGAAGCTTGTTCTTATTTTCAATCTATACTAAACTATTGTTATCTATACTATGATCATAAAAAAAAAAAAGAAAAACCATGAAAGAAATTCTAACCAAAATTAATAATAGTGTCAATGGCACACTTAAAAAATTGAAAAATTATTGGTTTCTTGTTTTCTAATCAAACATTAGCCACTTGTAAATTTTTTTTATGGTTAATTGTATACATTCTGTTTGAAGACTGTCCATGAGTGGGGAGATAAAAAAGCCAATTCTTTCTTGTATTACATTGATTACCTGGTCATTAATCTTAAATTGATTACCTAGAATAGTTCAATAAGCAATTATTTTTTTTAATTATCAAAAATGGCAGGAGATACTGACAAGACCTATGATTTAAGAGCATCAAAAAGAAAATTGTTAACAAGAAAGAAAATGAGAATATAAAAAAAATGTCTATATATACAAAATGCAATTTTAACCTTGCCTAATTTTTTTCAGCATCCCTATGACTAAATGTAAGAAACAAGAGAAAATTCTAAAGTTTAAAACTTACTGACAGGTTCATCAGAAACTGGAGAACCTGAAGCTTGTAATGTGTTTATATAAAGTGAGGCTAAGTCTGTTCCACTGCTTTGCTGCAAATATACAAAAGAAATCAATCAATCAATTATAAAATGGAAGTCTGATGCAATATAAAAATAGAAATTGAAAGACAAAAGCACAGAACTAGCTTTTGTTCAAGTTTGAAATGATTCTTCATGCAAGGACATTTAATCAACAAAAATTTTAGGTAGGAAACAAGAAATAATTATGACAATGGACTTTACAATCATTTTAAAACTGAAATCAATTTCAAAGTTTTTAAAAGTACATAAATATATTGTCTTCTTTCTCAGTAAGATTTGTGCTAACAATTTGCTAACTACTTGATCTTTACAACAGAGCTATAGCTGCAGATACATGCAGGCATGCAAAAAAAAAAAAAACTTATAAAATTTTCAAGTAAAACTAAATCAAATTGAAATATTCCAGATCAAAGTATTATAAAACAAAATATGCAGGTTTTGATCAAGTAAAAAGCTTACAGATTACAACAAGACAAATGTTTTTTTACTTAAACTCTCTGGACATTTACGGTCATGAATATAAAGGCAAGGTGACTAGATAATAAAAATAAAACAGATAAAATAGCACCAGTCAATATTAATTGTAAATAAGTAAATTTTACACTTCCAAACATTATCAATTTAGGCTTTAAATATTTAAATAGTTAAGCAACAGATCATATTGCAGTAGCTATAGACTATAGATCCTTCTGTTCATTTCTAGAATTTGATTGTTTGAAAAGTAATGTTTTAACAAACATCATTTTCAAGAACCATCAATATTAACAATGAAAAAGCTCAGTATAAGATTATTTTATCTTTTGTTGAAAGAATCTGAACATGTTGAATTGATCTTTATTTTTGCTTTGTTGCATAAAAATACTTCAGCAATTTGATTAAATAGAAATATTAAGGGGGAATGCAGTAAAATATTCCAACCTTATGACTTAACATTGTCAAAAAATAAAATAAAAAGACATTTTTTACTCTTAAGATCTGTCAAATAAAAAAGCCTATCATATTTCGCCTATTGCTCACCAAAACCTCAGAGTAGCTCCCAAAATTTCAATTGGAAGAATTTTAGCCAGAAAAGAATTGAATAGAAGCTTCTGTTATATATGTAATAAGCATAAAAGTGAAAAATGGATGACAAAACAATTCAAAATAAGGAACTGAAGAAACTTTGAACTCTCAGAATAACTAGTTTAAATGTTAACATCCTTTTTTTTTTTTTGCTCAGAATCCCAGATTCTTTCAAGAAAACAAATTTTATACTAGGCTTTTGATATTACTAATATTGAAGACTGCATTGTTGACAAGTTTCACATTTATTACATTTGAATGAACTTTTATTCCCTATCCAAAAATGCAACATTACTTCCTAAACAATCAAGTACTATGCCAGCAACTGTTTCCCTAGAAGACCTTTTTGCAGTCATCTGATATATGGTTAAAGGTCTTTCTTAGTAATAAGAAAAGGGACAGATAAAATTTGGAGTAAATTTAATTATCCCCAAACTCATCATCCTTCTACAATCAAGATAAAAATGACAAGGCAACAACATAACTAATGACTGAGGAACAATCAACTAAATGACTTACATTAAAAACGCCTTCACCCTCAATAAATATAGATATGAAAAAAATCTAATGGATAAAATTTCTGAACATTGTTAGGCAATATGACAAACCTATCAAGTTAGATATTGTAAAATAATCTTCAGATAAGATTAAAAACTGAAAATTCATAAAAATAAATTTACATTTATTATATAAAAATCAGTGAAAGTGGGAAGTGCCAAGCATAAAAGTATTCTAAACTTGAAGAATTCTCAAATTCCCATATACTAGAATTGATCAAATAAAAACTGACTAAAAATTAAACTTTATAAACTCAGTAGCATCTATTAAAATGAAGTAGGGAACAATCATTTGATCAAGAGGAGAAAACAGACTAAAACTAAGATCTCTAATTTTTTTTTTTTGTTCTTAAACATTAAAAGAAGTTCAAAATAAATTGTTTTAAGTTTTTTAGGAAAAGATTGATTTATTCTTTTTGTCACTGTGCATTGCCCAGTGAAATTGGACAGCAATCATCAGGTATACCAACACACAGACAAAAGAAAAACATGACATTAAATGAAGAAAAATAATAATTAAAATACATTGAAAATTATCAATGTGAGGCAGCATTCCTTTAATGCAGGGCTCAAGGATAAAAGCTATCCCCCTAGGGCTTTGTTCTAGAAATATAGGAACTATATGCAGTACACACACTCAGTATAATGTTATCAGCAGCTCCCTTTATAAAATATTTTTTCTGTGCTATCTTGAATAACATGATGGTATTTCTAGTTCAGGAGTCCTCTGCAATGCACATGTCCTAAAACTTAATTTTATTCATAATTTCCACATAAACCCTGCTGATAACCAAAGGGAGAGTTGGTGTGACATTAAGGCAGATCAATTTTGGAACCATGGTATTGCACTCAATTTCAAAGTTGGGGTTTGACATGGCAAATAATGACACAAAATATTTTTTTTAAATAGTTCCTATTTTTTGAGGAAATGAGTTTAAAGATTAAGTTTAGGTTCAAAATTGAAACATTGAAATTTAATTCCAGTGATCACAAAAAGATTTAAAGCTGTCAAAAAAATTCCATACCATTATGGAAATTAAATGTGTACAGTTAACTTAAATGTCATTTAAAATGTCTTCCAACTGCAACATTTGCCTTATTCTAAAAAAAAAAAAAAAGAAACAACAATATTCATTTTATAAACACAAAATGAAGATTAAATACAATGTTTATGCATTTAAGTTGTGGCCAGCTATAATTTTTTTTTTTCTTAGAGGGAATTCAGATTTTTCAATAGAAAAAGAATAATTCTCGACCATAAAACCACATAAGAAATTTCTTCATTTTAATCAACAGTAGTAAAATAAATATATTTTGTTCATGAATCTTGTTACAGAACTTTCTTTTGGTGGATATTATCTAAGTTCTCATTGTTATAAACATTTACCATTATCATTACATTCAATATTGAAATCTTGACCACAGTTTGTCACGATAAAATTGAGTTCTTTTCTATTTTTATATAACAAACATGATTATTTGAAAAAGAAAAGCAAACATTTTCTTTAATCTACATAATTTTGTATATTCAAAGAGACTGGCATTTATTCAAAACATGTTTACTTCCATGCAAGAAACGATATTTTCATTGAGGTAAGTATTATTGTTTCTATAGTTCCTAGATATGCTGTGGAACTTATTAAAAGTGATATATCTTACAACTTTGGGGCATGGCTTGATAATGCCTTTTTATTTGACCTACAAGATATGGTCTTTCTTTGTCCAATCTTTAACTTGAAGTCAAAAATAAGCAGGGAAAAGGAAACTAATCAATCATCCATCAGAAGCATGAAAATATAATCTGCATTGTTGTTGATTGCAGAGTTTATAATGATACTTTGCAATACAAAGAGATTACAGAGGAAAACAGTAAATAAAAAAAATGAAGAAAACCAAAGGACCAGAACACCACTTGAATTTCCATTTAGAACTGGTTTTAAGTATACTGATGGAACTACACAAAGCCCTACTAATTTTACTGATCCTCTAGGAAAACTATGTGGAAATGATTACCAAAATTTCCCCACCAGTAGAATTTAACACTACCAATGGCCACTGGATAATTTATATCTTACTGCAGAAGTAATAGAAGATTAAAATATTGACCAGAGATGGATCTTAGAATATGCAGTAGGAATTTCTCAAGGTAACATGAACCTTAGATTTGCTACCTGGAAAAATTGGGTCTCTAAATCAAGCAGATTAATGTGTGTATGTATCAGGTGTCTATCCACCAGAACATGATAAATTGTGTAGTATTATAAAATTATTAATTGAAATATGTGCAGTTGGCTTAAAATTAATAGGGATAAATTCCACAACCAACAACTGATCCAGAGAATAAAGCAAAAGCCAACCAAAATACAGAATGTTGCATTAAAAACTTTACAGCAAAATTTTTTTTTGTTTCAGAAGCAGCAAGCCATCAAAAGATAAAAAAATAAATTAGTCATCAACTCTGAAGTAACACATTGGTCAAATTTGATTAACTTCTCAAAAAATCGAGTTAGTGAACCTACACTTTTCAAATAATGAACTGCAAGAGATTCTAATGAATGAAACAACATTGAAGGCGTCAAATTTATTTGCACATTCACAAGGTATGGAAAATAACTACTGAAGCTTCATAAATTGCATATGGGCAAAAAGTAAAGTACAAACACATCAATAAATCATTGTGCTATCAAGTAAGACATTACTGTACTTCAAAGGAAAATTATAATAAACCAATTTAGCTATATTATGATGTAATATGTTATACAGTGCAGGCATTTTAATGAGATTTTCAATAAACAATGCAAATTTAAACCATTTTGTCTCATTTGTGTCCAGCAGTATTATCTTACATACACTTATCTATTTGGGGGAGATTTTTGTTTTTTTTTTCTAATTACAACCTAACAAATAGCGTAAGATCTTATTCATTGATTAACCTTTTTTGTAATTTTTACTATTATAAGCTTTTCATTTATTGAATTCAGTAAAAAGTTGTATATTTTGCTTGTAGTGATTTATTATTAGAATTTTTGTTTGAATATATTTTCTATTCAATGTATCTAATATAAAAAATATCAACTTTATTTGAATTTATTCTAGAAATAGTAAAATTTTGAAGTCAGTAAGCAAAAACCTGCAAAAATGATATATTGCTGTTCATTTTTTCAGGCAATCTTTAAAAGTAAATGCTCAAAAATTAGTAAAAGCTATGAATCCAACTTTTGGCATCAGTACTTATCACATCAAACTCCAGCTTTACACAAAGTGCAATGTTGATTTTCCAAAAAACATGAAAAATCAACCTGCCTTACTGTGACATTTCTCTAAAAGTCCACCAACAACAACACTTTTGTCTATAAAGTTTTTAAAATGCAAGATTATTCTTATGAGCTCCATGCAGTCAATTTTTTTTATTTCACTACTGTAGTCTGCTGAAATGAGTCCAACCACAATAGTGCCATCCATAAACTTAATTATAATGTTGGTGAGATGGATGGGGATGCAATCACAAGTGTTGATGGTGTATAGAAGAGGGATCAATACACGTCCCTGTGGGGCACTGGTGCTGAGCATGAGAGTGAGTGGGAAAGAGAAGTATGGGCCTATTTTGATAGAAAGATTGGTTGAAGAACAAAAGAGAAGTGAACAATTTAGTATAACCACACACCAAAAGTAAAAATCTCAAAAAGAAGAAAATATATAAAATTTGAGAAACAAGATCTTTTTAATTATAAATCTAAAGTTTTTGTCAGAATTTTTTAGATGAAAAATTATCATTATTATGTTTTACTATTTGAACCAGCATGTTCATCTTGGTTGTCATACTCACAATGTTTTTGCCATTGTGCCTTCTGGCTTTCTTCAGGTGTCTGTCTGTTTTGGATTCAGTAACCTTGGAATTTCAAACCAAACCTTTATTCAATTTACAGGG
The DNA here is from genome assembly GCA_037127315.1 of Ascarosepion bandense. Classification (NCBI taxonomy): domain Eukaryota; kingdom Metazoa; phylum Mollusca; class Cephalopoda; order Sepiida; family Sepiidae; genus Ascarosepion; species Ascarosepion bandense. The sequence continues at coordinate 4,227,726 of JBBBDQ010001302.1, forward strand.
GTAATGGTAATATTAGCCATTTTCTTATTAGGCAACATTTGGCATTCATTGAGCAAGTAGCTAGTGTTTCTATCATTTGAAATTCATAAAATCTTTCTATTAAAATTATTTTTCAGGAAAATAGGTTTCTCGGTTTCAGTAAATATTACTGCACTTTCCAGTATTGAGTGCAGCTCACTTTCTAACCTTTTGTTTGAAGAAGTGCAGAATATCAACATCTTGATTATGTTGTTATTCTCTCAGGTTACATACGTATACTGCTGCGGAAAATTTTGAAGTGATGTGGTTTCTGTTATCTGGTGCAGTTCTTAGTTTGTAATTCTGTAGCCTAAGTCCACAATGTTTGAAAAGGCTGGTCTTCGCTAAGACCCACATGCTTCACTCATTCAGTTATTTCTAACCACTGATCTGAGAAAGCAGTTGTATACAGCTGACTGCTTAGATATTTCTGAATGAGTTTGGTGCCATGCATGACATTCTGGAGTGTCCATCCACAATGTTCGAAAAGGATGGTCTTTGCTAAGACCAACATGTTTCACTCACTTGGAGCCATTTCTAATCATTGATCTGAAAAAACAGTTATATACAGCTGACTGCTTATATATTTCTGAACGAATTTGGTGCCATTTATATGAAAGTCTCAATCTTACAAGACAAAGAACATAGCTCAAGTTTTTAGGTTAATATTTTGGATTCATAGTGTTGTATGAAACTACCTCTTGTGCAGTCTATTCTATGCTCAATTTCCTTATCTTCTATCCTAAATTTGTCATAAATGATAAATATGCCAAGGTATTTTAAGTGCTTAGTATTTAATAATTACTCATTCTGAATGTTTCTGATGGATTCAGGGTACATAACATCACTGCTTTCATTGCAATCCTAATTTTAGAAATGGTTTATCTTGAGTCCTATTCTTGGAACTCTTGGAAGAGGATGTTGATTTTTTGGTTCAAACTCATTCTTATCCCAATTATGAATACCTATGTCAACAGCATTGCCCACCTCTTCACATCTGTGTTTGTAAATGCTCATTGAATTGTCTAGGAAGAGATTAAATTGACTGGGCCTTTCATTCTTACTTATTCGTACTCCTAATGAGGTTTGAAATGTTTTAGTATTATGGTCCTTGCCAGACATGTACAATTTTGTGGATCTAAATATTTAGTGAAATCAGAGCTTGAAGGGTAGTTTCTTATGAATAAGCAGAAAAGTCTCTATTGATGCATGGTCGTATGTGACTGAAAGATTGTTCTCCTTCTGCTTTCCATACTGAGGGGAGATTTCATCACAGTTAATACTCACTAGTTTTATTCACTTTTTTATTGCTGTCTATTTCTTCCACTGAATCAGTTTATTTAAATATTTCAGCAATACCAGATGCAGGGATTGAACTCAAAACAGCTAAGGAACCAAATATGTTTTAATCAAGACTTCAATCCACTAGACTATACACCTCTTGCTTGATAAAGTTACTGAGTATGAAGTAAAACACATGAAGAAAGCCAGTGTGTAAAACAGATGAAATTCTCTGAGTTTAACAACAAAGATGGATATGCTGGTTTGAATAAGCAAAGCATATAATTATAAATAAATTGAAAACAAATTTTATTTACATTTTATGCATTTGTAATATTTTTTAAATATTGACAAAGGTCTTGACATTAGTATGTCACAATAGATGGTAAAGAAATCCACTAAAATTAGAATTCTTCTTTTGGAAGAAAATGGGCACTACCATGTAACTCATTCTGTCTTGAATGACTCACTATGACACACCTAAAGAATCAATGAACCCAACAACAAATATTTACATTAAAATTGAAAAACACATTCTAAATTTTTTCTTAATAAATTCAGAGAAAATCTGGAGCAACTAAAACACTGAAAAATAAATAATAAAAGAAAACTTTATATAAAGTAACTGTGTTTTTGTAAATCAAAATCCTCTCAAGGATTTCAATTGCAAAGAAGCAAAACATCTGCTTTAACTAGAATAAATTCTACTAGATTTTAAAAACCTATTAGTACATTTGGCTTATGTTTCTTAAAACTGAAAAATGTTCATAGGTGAATATTGTTTGGATTCACAGGACTGATTATTGCTTTATGTCATTCCAATCAGAGCGTTGTTTCTTCCGGGCATAATTACAAGAGAATTTCATAAAGTCAATATCGTACTAAAATAAAGTTTTTTTTTTCATTTATGCTTCAATGAATGACATTTTCTGCTGACCAAATCAGAGCATTTTCCAATAAATCTCTCATTCTTGGTAATAAAAATCTATCTCAAAAGAATAAAACATTTAAAGGAAAATTTTAAATCAAATAGCTTCTGATACAAAGTAGAATTTCAAGTTCAGATCAATTTAGGTTCCATTATGGAGTGACTGGACAGAATGACAATATCTTTCCTACCAGTTCCTCAAGTTTCAATTTTATCACAAACCAAGAAACATTTTCATCGTTTCAAGAAAAGTAACAAGTCACTACATGATTAAGTAGATTAAGTCTGAGCTGAACTGTTCCAGTGATATCACCTATCAATAGACATCTTTTTAGTGTCAGCTTAAAGAGTGTTTCATTATGAAAACACTTGATTAGACAAGAAAGCTAAACTGATAATAAAAATGGAAAAGTCTCAGGTTTGAAAACTATGACAAAACCATGTCCAAGCAGCCTAAATATCTTGTTAATGTACTTTCTTATGAAATAGATTCCAAATTTTCAGCGAGTTGTAAATGTTTAACTATTCAGATTCTAAACATCTTGAAATAATTAAATTTTGCAATAAGACTATAGCACATAATGGAAATAGATTTAAAAAAAAAAAGAATTGTATTAGTGGCAGTGTGGTAATGAGAGATTGATGGAGGTAAAGGCCTGTTACACCAACCTGATTGTGTTTTAACAATGTCAGGGAACCAGAGTATAGAAGTTCAAGTGCATCTTCATATTTCTTTTGGGCATTGTACCTAAAGAGAAAATGATAAACAAATCAGAAACTCTGAAGTAGAAATGCCAACAAACAGGAATTTTCACAAAAAAAAATCATGAACAACAGTAAATGACAATTTGGCAAAAAAAATGTTGAGCAAATTCATGATCATCAAATTTAAACATTTTCTTAACAAATTGTTTCTACTGCTTATAAAAGATTACTTTACCAATATTTTATTAACTAAGTTAAATTTTAGCTAAATGAAATAAAGACAACATGGAATAGTTTCTGGAAATTACTTTTAAAATTTTCTTTTTGCTAAATTGCTCTTTTTCATCCCTTGATGGTAGACAATTTATAAAAAATTTGTTCTAAAATGAATTGACATTGAGGAAATGATAGCATTTGCTCAATCTTGAAAAATAAATAACTACAAATGAATGAAAACAATATTCAATGCATCTGTAATAAGGTTAAGTAATATTTGGCTCATTTTGCATATTAATTTTTCATGTATAATTTTTTTTAAATATTTTATGTAAATATACACTTTATGCCTTTGCATCTGTAAAAGGTATAATTCTACTTTTATAATAGAAATTATCAGGATATATATTTTATTTTTTTTAGATATACCTTGTAATTAATTCAAATTAGCTATTTTCTACACTATAACTTTGAAAAATCGAATCATACAGCATGCAATATAGTCAAATTTTAATATGGCCTACAAGTCAAAAACAGGTTTAATAAACATTTAAAAGATATTCAGTTTAAAAGCAAGAACATCTTTCTTTCAACAACTTCTTCGATATTAAATTTCTTGCAATTGTAATTAAAAACAGTAGTATTATTACTAGTAATAATACTCTTATTACTTTATCGTTTATTTCATGTATGCGGTTTATTACAATCTTTCTGAAAAAAAAAATCGTCTTCTTTGTAATCAAATACTAACCTGAATCTCCAGTCTCATCAATAGCCTACACAATATGAAATTAAATAACATGAGCAGAGTTTTCCCCACTAAATTTGGTAACTCATCACCAGCGATTAATCTCTACCTGGCCTTACAATACATTGACTCTTTGATTCTCTATCATTTCTACAAAGAGAAAGAAAGTAACTACTCATCATCCAACAGAAAATCTGTAAACAAGTAAAATTATTTGCTGTTGGAGGACAACAAAAAAAATTCAAAAAATGCAAGTTTTTATCACTGTTGACATTTTTTTTTAATTACTTCAAAAAAATAAATTATTCCCACAGGTATATTTCACATGTGAAAGAGATTGGAAAACAGACAAGCACTTTTCACTTGACGTAACTTCATTCTTTAATTTGGTGCTGCAGAAATTTTATTTAATGTTAAATGTAAAGGTTTTCTAGGAAATAGTATTTTTTTTTTAATTTTATAATCAAATACAGAATTACATACCTCATATTGCTTTAAATTATGTGACCAATAATTTAATAACTAGTTGTAAAACTTTACTTAGTTCCATCTTCTAAGTGACTATATTCCTCTTGTAAAAATATTTTTTTGTTTAAACAAGTCATATCCAGACTGAAAAAAAACACAAAAACAACGTAGAAAATATACCTAAGAATTTTTTTTAATTCGATTTAAAATTTAGGAAGTAGCTGTTTGCATTCGGATAACAATAACATGATTCATTTTTTGTTTTGTTATTTTTTCTGATGCAAGATTTTTCAGATCCAAAAAGAGATAGGGTTAACATTTTTTGTTTTAATTATGTATTTTAGTTTTACAAATTATTCTGGCTAATAGAATCTTAAGTTCAATGTTTGTTTTTTTTTAAAAAAAACGTATACTCAGAATATGAGGCTAGGGAAAAACAATATAAGGGAGATAATTAGGTTTTAGGTACGTGAAAAATATTTCGAACGCTAAAATGGAAGATACGTCATTTTTCACGATGGGGGGGACGATTGATATTAAATTAAAAAAAAAAATCACCTTTTTTTTTTTTTTTTTTTTAATGAGACCTTATTTATATGAACAAGACTTAATCATCGAAATTTCCATAATTTTTAGTTAAATCTGGTAATAATTACCACTCTTTAAAAACAGTGGTGGAGGTAATCCTTACCTTATTTCACGAACTCCCACGCATACACAAATTTTTTTTTTTAAATTAAGTCTGCACATTCAATAACTGTCATTTACTTCATGAATAAGAAATCGAAATATAACTTCAGTCAAGATAAAAATCCCAAACAAAACTTCTTCACTCACATATACTGTTTTGTATGAGGAACGAAGAATAATGTTTTCCAAATTTATTACTTGAATTTCTAAACACATCTCAGACATGTATACGAGTCACGTGGCACCAAACTATTTGTCCGACAAAAACAAGTGCTGACTGATTGTTGTTTTTTTTTATTCAACTAATAATTAAATTACTAAACCAAAAATTACAACAGAGTGAACCATAAGTGTTTACAATTTTTAAAGAGATGTTAATAACCAAATGATCTGTTTTTTTCGAGTGACAATCTAACCAAATTTGGTAAAAGTAAAGAGAACTATCTTTTCTAATGTTTTTAAAATAAAGTTTTCTTCCCCACACCAAAAGAATGTACGAATATATAAGACTCAGAAGAGTACCAAATCTCCCTTCTGCTTTTTCAAGGAATCAACTTCAAGTGGTCATAATTTCTTCTAAACAGGCAGCTATTTTGGTGGGGAGAGTTCGATTGTTTTCTGCTTCAATTTTACAAGTCCTCACCACAACAAAGATCTTTGCTTTGTCTCCAATTCCAATATTTTCTTTTTCTGCAAGAACTCATTACAGACTGCTGCTGCTTAAATTTTTTTTAATAAATAATCTAACTAAAATTCTACTCAATTTTTTAGTCTTTATGGTTCAGATTTTCACATATTGTAAAACAATTTTTTTTTAAAGTGATGAGTAGGTTGTTTTCTTCTTTTTTTTTTTTACGCGACTCTTAGATTTCCAATAAGAAATAAAATAAAAACAATGAAATACACCAAGAGTTGTTCAAATATCAACAAAATCTACTAATAAAAATTGGCCACGTTTTGAATGTAAGGCTTACGACTTTAGGGGAGAAACGAGAATTAAAAAGGGAAAAAAATCAAGATGATTTCAAAAATATTTTGAAATACTTTTTAAAAATTAATAAAATAAAAGTTACTATATTTTCCTTACCCCTCAGAAAGCTGTTGATAAATAAATAAAATTTGAACATGACATTAAATAATTAAATTATGGGATTGTGCATCCGTAGAATTTTAGGATCTTTCAGTTTCAATCATGTATGTAGTTCTCAATTATGATGTAATTGTAGTCCAGTACAAACAAAATCGACATTGTCGTATTTATTTTATATAGAAGCATATAGTCATTAAAGTGTGTTGTGTATGAATGAACATTTAATATTTCTTTTATGTTACGATACCATCAATGTCTTCATTGAAGTATTGACTCTCTAGCACACTCAAAAAAAAGTTTTAAAAACTTAAAAAAAGGTGTTTCAATGTTAGTGAAACTGTCCCAAAAATGTTTTTAACATTTGGAAATTTTTCACTTGTCCATGTATATATATATATAAGTTAGTTTCATTTATTCAAACTTTAGTTAAAAAAAAATAAGTACGTGTCAATTTCACTGTTTGATAAAAAACTAAAAAGGTAATATTTTCATGATTTCAGTTCACTTTTTATTTAGGAAATATTTTCAATCTTTACTTTTCAATGGATATTAAAATAGAATCATCAGTAATTATTTTTCTCCTTTTCATTCACTAATTGAAAAATAATCTGGTTTTGAATTCAGAAATTTATCCAACCTTTTTTTTTTTTAATAAATCTACTACAATTTCGCGAAGATCCTCACACTCTCTCTCTAGTAATCACGCGGTAAATATGAAGTTATTTATTTACATTATAAACATTAGTTTTCAATTACTTTTTTTTAATATACACAAGCATAAGATATTTTTTTTAAATAAAATAAAAAAATGACTAGTGGCACTAGAGTTACTTGATCGATGTGCAATGCAAAAATAAGTTTAGTAGGCTAAAAATGAAAGAAAATCCAACTTTTTTTCACACATTTAGTATCACAAATAATTCATTCTAAAATTAAAAATAATAATTTAATCATTGAAAGAATCTCTAAATGGCCGTAAAAATAACTTTAATCAGCGCTATTGACGTTTCCTTGTTAAACCGCCATTTTTACTGCATGCTTCTTTCGATTAAAAATAAAGAATAACCAAGTGTCAACTGTGATAAGTTTTATAGTTGATTTTTGGTAATTTATAATTATTTTATTAGTAAGTAAGTATTCAAAGTTTGAATTTCAAACTAAAATTAAAAAATCTGAGATATGGTTACTAGTGGTTTTTCAGTTCACTGTTTACAAAAATGACAAGTCCACGAGTTTTACTTTTTTTTTTTATTTAAAATCTACTTTTTCCGCATTTTCAAATATTTCAAACTATTTTCAACGTTTTTATATTATTATTAATGTGTTTGAAGCATTTGTCATAACAGAAAGATCAGTGAACACTAACAGGCCAGAAATCTTTACTCGCTCTAAAAAAACACGCACACAAACAATATTCACTAAAAAAATACTATGAGTATAAGGAAAAGGCTTTAATTTTATAATTTTGTTGTCTATTATATGTGTTTGTGTTAAATTATTCTTTGAGGGGTTGAATTTTGCAAAGCAATGTGCTTAGCTTAAGAATAATAAGATCATTTCCATTTTTTTTATTTCAATCAATCTACCTACCTGAAGTACAATGTCCTGTACATTTGATGTGCTTCATAAAAATTATTTTCATCTACACAGGCCTGACATTTGGCCAAAACACGGCTCACACCCGGTCGCATTACGATTTTTCTTTTTTACTGTTAGTTTTATTTTTTCTGTTCTTCTTCTCTTAGATTTAAAAAAAAAATTCAATCGAAATTTCTTCTTACTTTCTCATATTTTACTTGAGACTACCACTATCACAGATTATTAAAAAAAAAAATCAGAATCTCCACTCATTGATGTAACAAATACAAAAAAAAATCCAATATTCTTAAATATATATATTTATATATATATAAATAATAATTTAATATTGTTTCTCCGAAACCTTTTTTCTGGTGAAATAAAAAAACGGAGCAACGTTGAATTTAGTTCTGTATGTTTAAAAATCCTTTTGCATCGCGTCCGAAGATCTAATATCCTTGCTTAAATGGGACGAGCCGACTTTTTTATCCAGAAGGACTGGCGCGGTTGATAAGATATCCACTTTTGCCTAATTTTCAAAATTTCCAACCAACAATCGACATAACATAAATGAAACCATTACTTCAAAATTGTTCCTGTCCGACATGAGATTCTCTAGCAATGCGCATGCGCTGCTATAGCAAGCACTTCCGCTACATTTTGGAAAGATTTCTTATTTCACTTTTTTTTCTTAAAAAGAAAAAAACAAATTTTGAAAAGAAAATTAATTTATCAAAATTTTAAATACTTTTATTTATAAACTATTTTCTGCAATTTCAAAATATTAAAGATGATATATATAAATGCATTAAAATAATTTTATTTCCTTTATAAAATTAAGGAAACAAAGAATTATAATTAAAAAATAGAAATTATTTTAAGAAATATTTTTATAAACATTAAAAATCCTCATCAAAAATATAAATTCTTAAAAATAATCATCCTATTTTTTCTATTCTCTAAAAATTTGTTTGTAACAAACCTTCTGTCCATTATAAGCAGAAACATTATAAGGATAAACACATGAGGTGTTCACTAATGACTTTTTTGACAAGTTGTGGCGAATACGAAAAAAATAAAAACTCACTTTTCTTCATTGTTTTCAAATTCACAAGCCTGTGAGAAAATTTATTTTCAGCAATAGAAAAAGGGATTGGCTCTGGGCTGAAGAAAAGACCAAGGCAAAATTTAATAAACCTATGGAAAAAATTTACTTTGACCAATGAAAAGGAAGCAGCTTAAAAACTGAGAAAAACTAATGAGCTGATGTCAAATCAGTTTTGGATATAAATAGGCAGAGAAAGTTGAATCAAAGGGGAGAGAGAGAAAGGCAGAGTTCCATGCATCCAACACTGGTGTCAAATTACATACTGATATGTTATAATGAAAGCAGGGAAATTTCAAAGAACTCTATTCAACTTCTAAGCTAAGTACCTTAAAATATATCTTTTTATTTATGTTGAATACAACTGCATAACTTTTATGTGAGAAATGAACTCACTCAATTTGTTTTAGCATTTTGGAATATTACTTCATATCCGATGATTTAATATGAACATTTTCTCTTCTTGACAATTCATTGAAACTACAAACCTTTAATGTTTGATTACTTATCCTGAAACAAGCTACTGAAACTTCAAATGTGTAAATTTGTAAATAAATTCCTTATCTTGCTTAGTTAAAAAAAAAACAAAAAAAACAATGTTTCCTCATCATTATCCCTACATACTTCAAAATCTTGATTTCAAGCTTGTCTATGGCAATCTTGCTCAATGTAAAAAAAAAAAAAAATGAATGTTCTGGAAAAAATGGACTGCGAAAAAAATTCATTTTGTAGGTTATTTCACACCAATCAGAAATCAACATTTTCATCAAAAAAGGAAGATGATTTCAAAACACTAAATGACCAGCCAAAACTTCTGGGCGACATATGAAAACTAAAAACTGACAATCTGTTCTGAAACTACCCTTAAGTCAATCAAGTCATCCTCAAGATTTATTTTTCTGTTAATGTTCACCCAATATAAGGCTGAAGAATTACTTATATTAGAAGATTACTGAATGAGGTATGTGATATGAATTTAATAGGAGTTAGAAAGAATTGAACATTATAAGGATAAGAAGGACAGATAGCAATTGACTTCTAGGGGTTAAGGTTGTAATGTTGAGGGAAACATCCACATGAGAATTTCTTCCACATAGTAACAGTTTTCAGAAAAAGTTGTCTCCTTAGAAATAGAATACAGTAGAAGTGTGGGTGATTTGATTCCATGGACATAATATGGTGTGTTCTAGCTGTAAAGGTCTGAATTAGTGTAACTAAAGAGTGGAGCTCATATGAACATTTGTCATGGGAATAAAAATAGAGTAGCAATAGTCTTGCAATGTTGCATCTGTGAATTTGAGGCTGTAGAGTTAAAAAAAAAAGGTCATCACCTACAATATTGTATTAAACATTTTGTGTCTAATCTGATTCTTGTAAAGATAAAGCTTAATAGAACAAGTCAGGTACTTTCTGGAGTGATACATGGAACTAATCATTTTTCCAACAGTTTTACTGATATTTTGTATATATGAGTTCTACTTTAGGTCTGAACTGAATTTGAGTTCCAACAGATATTCAAAGAATGAAGCTTCATTGAGAGCACAACTGTTACGAGTTTGATTTTCAAGGTATTCATACATCACTACCACCATATTTATTCATTCAGCACTCCTCCTTCTATAACAGATGCTTTTTTGCAATGACTGACCTGTTGATCCATCAAGTTAGAACATTAACAACAATGTGTGAACTTCCAAAGGCTTTTTTTGCTTTGTCCATTAGTCTCTACTTTCACATGAACATTTTTATCTACCTAGCTTCATTTTCAATAGGCATTAAAAAATATTTTGAGCAAATCCTTATAAGTAAGAAAAGATGGGGATTTACAAAGTATTGTTTTGTCTAGCACAGAACCACATAATGAAGCACCAAATTCAGGTCAAATTCAAACAATTGTCTGTAAATCTATATTGACTTTTTTACTCTAAAAGTCAATATAGGTTGTGAGAGCAACAAAATTCTTTCTGTCCTTCCTTCATAGTCTTCACTTTCCACCTACACTATCTTGCTTCAAGGTCATACTTTTTCTGTTGCTTTTCTCAGGTGATACTGCATTTATATCACCATGGTGCATTTCTGATTGGCTGGTTGGACCAATCAACACAAGCAACTAATCATATAGTTAGGATATTCTCACGCAAACCTATCTTTGCCACATCTGGTTTCATGAGAGGCAAGCCATATTTTTACTCTGCCATCTTGGTAACACCTCACCTAAATTATGAATCTACACACAAGACAAGTCCTTGCCCACTTCAATCCATGAGGTAAGTCTCTTCCTTCACTACACTTCTCCCTGAACCACTTAAAAGTATTTACTCATACAATAATGGAAAAACAAGTGAGAATTGAGCTCAGTATATTAACATGGTAAACTGGTTTGGGAATCATTGTTCTATATTTTCAAAGAATTCTGAAAATAAAAAAAAATAATTAAATTATTTAAAAATTGAATTAAAAAGATTGAAAATCTCAAAATTAAACACATTATTAGTCCAATACATAAAAAGTAAAATATTTTCTATTATAATAATTTTACATAAAAAGAATTAATATAAAAATTAATATAAATACATATTTGCAAAATTTTGCATTTTTTGTAGCATGAAAATCAGCATTTGAAATAATACATTTTTATCTGGATGTGAACACTGTCTTCTGATACTTGTAAGGAATAGACAACAATAACTTAATTATTTCCACCATGATTTTAAGGGTAAAATTGCTGGTAAATTCCTTTAATTCCATGGAAGTCACAAGTTCAATCACTGATCAGTAGAGAAGCAGAGTGATATGATGAAGACTCAATAATTGCAAGCTATAAAGTCACTAGAAAGTATGTAGACATGACAGAAAAAATAAATAAATGAGAACACTATGAGAAAATAAAATAAAATAAATAAATAAAATGATAATAATGAATTAAAAAAAATAGCAAAACATTTTCCCATGATGCTAGTTAATAAAGGAACCAGAAATTTTATTACCCAACTTGGCTTCATCAAATGCCTATTAGGTGGCACAGTTTAATTTCTATAAAAAAAACAAAAATTTCCTTCCTCTTAACTCTTTCTCCCCTTGCTCATTCTACTATTGACTGAATAAGTTTTCTGACAGATTTGTATCTGCTTCTGGGATTACTGCTGTAAACGTTGACATTTTGCTTCAAGTTTTTTTCCTTGTTTGTTCATGTCATTGATCACCACATTTGTACATTGTTTATTTGAACTTTTTTGCCATTTGTGCAGTGTGGTGGCCCCAGCCACAATGGCAGAGTCTCCTTAGGAGCTGGAGGCCCCAAAAAAGAACACTACATGGGCATGCAGATTAAATACCAAATGTATATCTTAGGGAACAAACTCTTAATAATACTGTCAGCACTGGAAACAGTGGCTACTATAACTATCTCCATGCTAACCACAGATGTAAAAACTCATAAGTTGATTGGAATTAGCAAGAGGACAATGGAAAAGGCTTTTAAAAGCCTAAACATTGCAGCCAAGATATTAGCAAACCACAGTAATGCCATGTGAGACATCCTGCTGGTAACAGAAGAATCAGCAAAGGAGTTGGCAAGAAGCATACTTACTACCAAATTTGTATGGATGCAGATGGAGTACATGGGCATCAGGAAGACCAAGATGATTTTGCATGTGGTGCCCATGGATATCTTTGAGGACCATCTGGAGCTTTTCTTTTCCCAATTTAGACCTGTTGGAGATACCTTTCAAATAATATGCAAAGTGGGCATTGCAAATGGAGACTTTGTGCCCTAGGTGACAGTGACCCACAAAAACTTCCTGGCCATCCCAAAACACCTTATCTGCAAGGGACATAACATATTCATCATTGTTGAAGGTTTTGCTGATTTTGCTGTGCCTCTAGTTCCTTATCCAAAACATGTTCAAAATGGAATTCAGTGTCACAACCCAAACCATCAACATCCAAGGAAGCAGTAGGGACAGAAATTACTGGCAAAGCTCTCAATGGATGAAAGGAGGTAGTGACAATCAAAAGCTTCAACTCTTCCTCCCTCTCCCTTGCAGGATGTCACAGAAAAGAGGCAGTTGCCACAACAAAAGCAGCAGCATCAACAACACCAGCAGAAGTAATAGCAGTTACCACAGAAGCAGTAACAGTTACTGCAGAAACAGTAATCACCACAGAAGCAGCAGCTAAAAAACAGTAGCAAGAACAGCAGTTACCCAACAGACCTATCACTAGGTTCTCTTCACTAAGAATGAGTAGAAAGAAGTGAAAGAGGAAATAACAATGGAAAAGAAGAAGTCTGGACAAAGCAGGGAAAAAATGCCATGGAAAATACCAAAACTCAATCTGCTCCTGCTTTGTCAACAAGAAACAAACAGTCACCATCATCATAATAGTCAGGTAAGGCACGAAGCCTCCCTTTTGTCTCCCACAAGGGCTCTGTTATCTTCCTCCTCCAGCACTTCACAAAGTAGAATGCCTTTCCCAAGATGGAGGGCATTTGTAAAATAGATAGACTGGTGGCAAAGAAGGACTCTTCTTCCCATAGGAAGGCTCTCTTTACATTATCTAAATGTACCTCTGTGGACAGAAAGTTAACAGAGGAACCCAGAAACTTGTTTTAGGCTCCTGATGTTATCACACTAATATCAGTATACTGGATATAGACTAAAATCTGTGAGCTTGCCTCTACTGCTTATTTCAACATGTCTTCTTTTAGGTTGGTTGGCATTTGTGGAATCACTGGCAGCAATGTCACAAAGCTCCACATATGCATCTGTGTGTGGATTGAGAGCAAGGCAAAAAGCAAAGAGAACAGCAAAGAGAAAATACCATATTCACATGTTTGTTGTTGTTATCTCTTCATAATACCTACACATTTCTGCTTTGATTTTAGTGGAAGCATTAGTGATTGGTTGGCTTCTGCATGATATCAGCTGACCGAGTAAGTTATATCCAGGTTATAGAAAAGAAGGAAACGATATGTGTGTAAAGAGAAAAAGAGAGAGAGAGTTGTGGTGGATAGGAAATTAAGAATTAAAGACAACTCTCTTTTTCACTTTTACAAAAATTCACAATGACATGTGAAATCCTGATTTTGCTGAAGAGAAAAAGGATTGACCATGTGCTTAAAGAAAAAGTTGAAACTGGATTTTGCAAGTAGATGTTAAATTAATTTTCTAACCAATGGAAGCGATTTGCAAGAATTGAAAAGACTTAGCAATCCAGTGTGAAAAATCTAAATGACTATAAAATGCTTCTGTCAGCATCAGACAGTCAAATGGAAGCAGTGAGACAACACATTAAAATGTAATGGGAGAAACTTTAAGTTGATCTAGACATAAGGTCACGTCACATATTGCCCTCCTTCTCCTTCTTTCTCGTGTGCTGATTCCTTATACTTCTTCTTCTCCATTTAAAAACATTCCTACCAAACAAATACTCATACATACAAGCATACATACGCACATATGCCTCAACTCTTTCTAACAAATTACTACTGCGAACATTTTTAGAACTCTTGATACCCTTAACCCATTGTTTCTCATTAAACATTAACTTCTGCAATTCCTGTTATCCTTTTCATTAATAAATTTCTATTTTAACATGAAAAATGTATATTTTTATTCTTTCACTTTTCCACACAAATACACATTCCAACCAACCAGTTTCAACCTTCTGATAATAACAAATAATCTGTAAGCTATAGAGAGTTTGGTTATGTTTCATACAAAGTTGAATTAATAAACATTAAGCATCTCTCTATAGCTACAGAGTTTCTGTAGCTATATTTTCATTCTATTCATACAGAAGAAAGGGTATATTTCAATAGGCTTACTACTATTCTCCACAATTACTTGTACAGTATAATGAATGAACAAAGAGTATAATAAAGAAGAAATTTATAATAGTTTACATTAAGTTGCACTAAATTTGGACCTGAAAATTTATAGTGGAATATTTGCAACCATCATTTGCCTTTCTACTCAGAATAGTATACTCCTTTTGATTGTTATACTCACATTTCAACTTTTGTACACACCAGCCTTCTTTAAATTTCAGTCATACTTAGTAACCTTCCCAGAATTTTGAACCAAACCCTTTATTCAATCTATGGAAGTAGATTATTGTCATTCTTATTTCTATGCTTAGGGAATCTCTAATAGATTAGAATTAACTAATTCCTTTGTCTTTTATTTACCTTTGTTTTGCTTCTTTCACTGATCAAGAACATGTGACTTTTCAGAACTACCTAACCTAAGGATTGAACACGTGATTGTCAGAAAACCAAATATGCTTTAATCAATTCTTTAATCCTTGTGTCTGTTAAGTCCAGTGATGTAAAGTCTTGAACCTAATGTCTGTACTCAAATGGTAGAATTTTGAGTGCTCTTTCTTTCTTAATCAAATGCTTTCAGATTGTATTCATCTCGGCCTACTGAGTTTCTTGCCAGAGATTAACATATGCACTGATTATTTCAGTTTTCTTATTCTTCAGTGTTGTTCTCTATTACTTGGGATGTTACACATTGTGTAATATATTAGCTTGAATGGCAAAGATATGATTGATAAAAATATCCACTCAGGGATGTTGGCAGTGAGGGGCAACATCAAAGTCAGAAACACAGGCAGCAACTGGCTTTAAAAGTGATAGCCAACGAAGATGATTGACAGATATATCTGGCCATAGATCACATCAATTTAGTGACAATCTGAAAAAGCAAAAATGTATACAAATTTTGGGTTTATATAAATCTGGGATTTTTAGCTGAAAACAGAGAGAGAAGAGAGAAAGATCCTTGCTGGCTGAAGAAGCAGAGAACTCCTGCTAGTTTGAGTGTGCAACTCTCTCCAGCTGCCCTCCTGCTCTACACAAGCATTACTAACGAAGAATAAAAATATAAGATTATATCTTTATATGTGTGTGTGTGTGTGTGTGTGTGTGTGTGTGTGTTCCTCATTGTTTGTCCAGATCCAGTGCAACTACAACAATTGATGACCACCTTGATTGCCCATCTTTGATTTCAATGTCTCTCCCTAGGCTTTTAATGTTTCTCCATCCATCTCTTTAGAGGTCTTGCTTGTTTATTCCTAGACACAACTGCACAAAGGGTTTAAGTGATTTTGAATATTGTCCTGATATGTACGTTTTATGTATAGTAAACAGATGGTGGCAGCTTTATTACTGCCCTTATTATTCTCCCTATACAACATAAAGATGATATTCAGAAGTCGTTCATCTGCTGCATTTGTCTATATTTCTGAGATGAAGTAGTAGTTACATTGTTCAAGCTGTTGTCCTCATTTTTATTGCCATGTTTACGTTTCAACCACTGTATGCTCCAGCCTTTTTCAGGTGCTAAGAATTTCAAATTGAACACTTTATTTCAATCACGAGAGTTATCATTCTCATTCCATGTGTGATTCCACTTCTGGATGTCATGTCTCTTTAACTCAACTCACTTATTTGCTCACCACTACTGTAGCCAGATATTGAACTCACAACTATTTGGATCAAATCACTGGATCTAATTTTTTATCCATTGGGTCAGATATCCTTGAGGACATCAGTGTATGAATTTTTGGAACTTATAAATATCTCAGTAACCATTTTTTACCAGACCTTATATTGCAATCTTTGAAACTAATGATTTTCTTTAGCACTTCATATTACTGTTTCCCATATTGTATTCATTTCTATGCTTAGAAGATTTTTCTGGCCTAGTATATGTGCTGATTCCTTAAGTTGACATAATTTTCATAGATGTTCTCTATCAGTTATTTCACTTCATCCCATAGGGGATGGTGATCCCCTTTCTCCCTCTATATTGTAATCAGCTATGTCTGATTTTTCTATTTCTCCTCATGCTACAACCTTGCAATGTTCTTGCAGGCTTACCTTAAAGAGATTACCTATTTCTCCTTTATATTTCTTTCCACAGCTACATGGAATGGCATACACTCAGTCCTTAGTCATGTTCTCATCTATTGGATATCTTACTCAGGAGAGATATCTGTATAGTGTGGAACCACTTTTGAAGTTTTTCCTGATGTTATATGAACCACAGATCTTTTGTATTTTCTTTAATAATCCCTTCACATAGGATAGGCAGATCAAGGCTATTCTCAGGGTGCTGTTATCCTCATGCACTCTCTCTTCTACATTTGTTGGAGCTGTTATCATGTACCCCGAGTAATTGTTACATTGTAGGGTACAGCTTATACTAACCATTTCTTGTTCATATATCTCTGGGTTGCTGTTTATGACTTTTGCTCAATGTTGCAAGCAACGAATGATCCCTTTCTTTATATTGTATGAGTGGTGAGAGTTGGAGTTGAGGTATTGACCAGTGAATGTTGGCTTGTGATATACAGATGTTTTGAATCAATTCCCTGTTCAAGATATTAGTACATCCATGAATACTAGTTTGTTGTTGATCTTTTTTGACTGTCATCTGTATTGATGAACTTAACAGTCCAAACAATGTAAATAATGTTGATCTGCTACCTCATCACATTCTCCTTATTTTTTTTAAAGTCTTTCCCTTTTTAATGGTGGTTTTAGCTTTAGTTAAAAGCCAGAAGTTGCTGGGAGCCAAATCTTTGTGATGGGAGTAGTTGACAGACTTGTGTGATGTGATGTTTTGGCAAAAACCTCTGCATAACATGTCATTATGAATGTGATAATCAGAGTTTCAAGGCAGAGTTTGTTCACACACATACACTAAAGTTCACTCTGATTACTTGCCCTTTACAACAAGATCTTTATTATGTTGGAGACCTTTCTTTTATCATTTTAGCATCTTCAGCACCAGTTTTTGTAATATTCAAAATAGACCATATAGATCTATACTATTCATTTATACTAGACATATTTTGAGTACATACTATTTTAGTATAACATTTGTGAAATTTCATTGTTTGCACTTCGTGTTTAACAATATTATTCAAGGAAACTGATGAAGTTTAAGTTATTAAACTTATTATTATTAATTAAGCCTAATTTAGTCTAGCACAAAGCTAAAGAGACATGATATGTGTGTAGGAAGATTATTTTAAATCTGCCTTGAAAAATCAGCCTTTATAATCCTGTCCTTTATCTGGATTTTTGCATAGAGTACAAGTGGTAAATATGCAATTATCTGACCTACCAACTATGTAGGCTTTAGCTGAGCTAGTCTGGCACAAGCCACTAGTGTGAAATGTCCAGTGAATTGTATAAACCAGTATGAGAATTCATTTCATTGTTTATACTTTGTTGGACAGTTACGAATTTCAAATTATAATTTTCACTGAAGGTAGTTCAGTTTCACAAAACTGAACTACCTTCAGTGAAAATTTTTATTTTGAAACCTTAACGGTCCAACAAAGTTTAAAAAATGGATTCTAATAATGGTTAAAGATAGGAAAATGTCACAGCATTAATTCACTTTTGGTTTGTTTTGAATATTAAAGGTCAAGGGAAGTAAATTCCGTACTTTTAAGATACAGTTTTGTCCCCTTCAATTATATATTTATTGCGTATTTAGGAAGCAAATTTTCTTTTAGTCACATCAGATTAAATAAATTGCAAACATTGTGTCTTTTTTTTTTAATAAAACCCGTTCATACTCACGGATAATCTTTCACGTATTATAATTGAAAAATGTAAGAAATGAGGTGTAACTTTCAGAGTTGCTTTTATTTTTCACTTCTTGATGTTCCTAAGTAATTTCAATCTCTTTCCGAGATCATCTTCAGGGATGTGAGTTGTGGTAACAAAAAATAACCACAAAACTGTGTTGCTGAAAATTACTGTAAATTTTCTTCTTGCTTCAAATGTAATGTTTGACAAATTGTATAACACTCATTAGAACATGAAAATTATCCAAATGAAATTTTTTTATGTTGTAATCGTCATGCACATGTTAAAGTATGAAAAATCTGTTCCTTTTGTAAACATTTTAAAACATTACTACAGTATTCATAGTTGATTCTATTAATTGACAGCTTAAGTTTTAATGAATATTGCCTCAAGGATCTGTAGTTTGCTTTTGTTTTTTTCTTGGTGTAGAGGAGTTGTATTATCAATCATTATTTTTTATATTTTGAATTTAGATAGGAATGTTGTTGTAGATGTCTAGAAATGGATGAATGGTTGGACATGTGTAATGTAAGACATCTGTTAATGTAGTTGTTGTAAATCCCACATATATATTTGTTTTTTGTTTTTTGTTTTTTTGTCAGAGATACATTCTCCCAAGAAACATTTAAATTGATATATAATGTTTGTTTTATGTATACATAATGTTGGTTTTTCAGTTAGTGGGGAGGAATTATTACAGATAATTAAATTAGTGGTATTGTATTTTTTACAATATATTATTAATTTAAATTTTTTATTAGGATCAACGGGAGATATATTAGTATGAATGAGATATTTTATGAATTTTTTTTTAATCCTGTTTGTAGTTATCATGCATTTAGTTGCAATAAAAGAATTTGATATGCTTAGGGTCTTTTGATGCATGTTGAGGTTTTTGAAATATCATCTTATTTGTTCATCTACAATGTGGTTTTGGAAGTTATTATTAATGAGAGTCTGTAGGTTGTAAGAGCAACAGCAAAATTCCTTCCTTGATAGTCTTCAGTTTCTATTAGCACTGTCTTGCTCCAATGTCAGACCATTTTTGTGTCTCACTCTTGTCTTAGGCAATGCTGCATTATATTGCCATGGCTCATTTCTGATTGGTTGGTTTTTGATTGGCTTGACCAGCCAATCAGCATGAGCAACTAATCATGTAGTTGAGACTTTCTCTCGTGAACCTATGGTCACATCTGGTCTCATGAGAGGCAGGCCATATTTTTTCTCTGCCATCTTGGCAACAGCTCACCTAAATTATGGACCTACATGCAAGACAAGTCCTTACATGCTTTGCTCTATGAGGTAAATCTCTTCCTTTTCTACACTCCCTCTTGATCTTCTGATCACACAAATAGTAGGGAGATGGTGCCTGCCTTTGACAAAAACTTCTTCACAGAGGCGGAGGGGAGTTTGTCTACCAGTACTCTTTCTGCATCTGGTCCCCTATGATATCCATCATTTCCGGCATCATCATCATCATCTACCATCTCCTCTTCTGATGTGAGTGCACTGCCTGAAACTGCCTGACACTATTCCAACAGTGTCTCCGATTCACATTCAGACAATGTAATACTTCCATCATCTCCTTCCACAGCAGTTGATCTGTAACATCGGCAAACATCTTTCACATGGCATGGTACACCATTAACTATAACAGTCTGTGAGTTACTTATCCAATCAACTTGTCCTCTGCTGAATTTGGTGGTACATCAGCCATTTGGGGCTTTAACTCAGACAAGATCTCTGACTTGATTTGGATTACCTACGACTTCAGAGGATGACGTCGTCACATCTCCTTTGTGGTGTTTATACATTCACACCCACACACATGTCCACATTGCCACACATATTTGTAAAATAATATTATGCTTAAACCAATATGCATGTTTTCATCCATGAGACACGCTATGTTAGCAGGCAGTGATTGGACAACCTGACTTGATATAGATTATCTACGACAGTGATTGGTCAACCCAGACTGGTCATCCAATGTTCACGTGGAAAACCTTATTTTTCCGTGCTTACTACATGTCCATATAAGCCGGGGACACATGTGTTACTGGCAGTTAGGGCTCAGTTGCCGGCGATAGTGGCCGTGCTATCACAGGACATCTGTCTTAGTTTTACCTAACTCATACATCCTCACTAATTGCAGATAACAATTAGTAGCTCGAACTCATTTCTCACACACATATGCATGTGCACACATTTCCCAACACAAACTTCGATGGGATCTCAACTCAACTCAAACTGTATGTATTATTTATTCTTTGCAGAACTTTCTTATATGAACATTTTACGTATTAACAGACCAAGGGAGAGAACTTCTTCTTTTCCTTATTTGCATGCCTATTCAACCATCTTTGTAACCCTTCATTAATACATTGTTATTCCGGTTACTTTGTCATCTTCATTGTTTCTTATTTCTTGTGTCATGTCTGATCAGTTGTATGTAATGTCAAATCATAAATATAAATATAGTAATGGATATTTTGTCCTCTACACCTTCACACATTGTTTGTACCAGTAAATTCCATTGGCTGGTGTGATTGATAGCATCAAGTTATTCTTAGGTATCACATTGTACCAGTACACAGACTCTGTAATAGAGCACTGCATTCTGGTTGCAATTCTTTTAATGGTGTCATAACACCTTTATACGATACCATTACCCTCTGGAACATAGACACATCAGTATCGCATTTGTACCCCCCATTCGAATGCAAAAGTCTGAAAGTTGCAGCTACAAAATGTGGGATTATTGTCTGTCAGTGTCTTGATTGGTGGACTGCACTCATAGAAGAAAGATTTAAATTGTTGCATGGCGGTCAATGCATCTTGGTGTGCCAGTGGGTGCTATACACTGAAACGTGTTGAGCTGTAATCTGTCAATGTCGAAAAATGACAGCCATTGTAGTGGGTTATGTCCATAACCAACTTAGACCAGTTACCATTCACTTTGAGCTTTCCTCTTTACCACTGGACTGGGGCTGGGTCTACCATCTGACACTCTTTGCAGGCCTAATGACTGCTTTTGTAGTTGAGGAGCACACTCTTCAGATGAAGTAGGTTGTATATCAAACACCAGGATGCCCACTTTGTTGCTGTATTGCCCGGATACAATCAGGTATCAATTGATCAGTTACTACAGTACATGACAGTAGTGGGGGGTTGGACACTTGTCTTATCATGTCAAGTCACCTCTTCGGCACTCTAGTTAGTTCATCTGCCAGATTTTTGCTCTGATGGAATCAAGGTGACATTGACCCTCAAGCTGTATGCTTCGATGAGTCGCTTTAAGAACACCAATCTCCTCCGCACTAACATTTCAGTTGTGGTTTTGGTCTTTACGCTGGCTTTGCCCATCAGGTATCAGTCAACCAGTGGTAAACCCATAGAGAGTCTGTGTAGAGATGAACCGCCCCAGATTGCCACTGCAGCACAAGATTAAGACCGTTCATTGTAGTGTAAAGTTCCGCCAAATATATATGCTGAAAATTGTTGGTCGGACGACACTAGCATGTGTCCTCTAAAATAGTGCCACATTCTTCCAATACAACACCAGTTGCCAGGGAGCTTGCATCTCCTCATATGCTTAATTCTCCTCTGGCCATACACCAGTCACCTCAGGTGGAGTCAACCTGGCACACTTTAGCCATCATCCGCTTGAGAAGAATGTCATTCACTGTTATCCCATCCTTTCCTGACCATATTTGCTTATCTCTTCATTAATCTAGTTGCTGCACGAATAGAGAATAAGATAATATTTAAAATGTTTGTCTATACTTCTGAGATGAGCTAGTATTTATACCATTTACATTATTATTGTCCTCACCTTTGTAGCCATTTTTATGATGTTTCAGTCATTGTATGCTCCAGCCTTCTTCAGGTGCTAGGAATTTCAAACTGAACCCTTTATTATGATCACTGAAGTATGTCATTCTAAGTAGCCTTTAACTTAACTCTCTAAATTATTTGTTCACCACTGCTTATTGAACACACAACTCAAGTCACTGGAACTAACCAATGTCTATATCCAGTGGGCCATGTGTCCTTGAGGACAAGAGGAAGTGAATTTCTGGGATTTATAGACCTGCAATCTTTCTTCTTTTTTGTTGATGCTAATGATTTTCTCTAGCATTCCATATTACTGGTTCCCATATTGTATTCATCTCTATGCTTGGTTTTCTTAGGAAATTTTTGTAGTCTAGCATATGCACTGGTTCCTTAAGTTTACATAGTTTCCA
The DNA here is from genome assembly GCA_037127315.1 of Ascarosepion bandense. NCBI lineage: Eukaryota > Metazoa > Mollusca > Cephalopoda > Sepiida > Sepiidae > Ascarosepion > Ascarosepion bandense. Next base: position 4,250,413 of record JBBBDQ010001302.1, read on the forward strand.
GGGACATTCTCTATCTATTATTTAAAATATTGTATGAAAATGTTAACGGTTCAAATATGAGAACAGTTCTTTCCCTTTGACAATAAACTTAGCAAAATGTAAAATATAGTTTGTTTAGTTCTGGGTGTTATAAACAGTTCAAAGGATGAATGTTATTTAAATGTGTGAATAAAATGTTTCTTTGATTGAAATGTTTGGTGATTGAAAATTTAGTTAAGTGAGTGAGTGTTGTCGGTATTGAATAAATGATATATGTTAAGACAGTACTTAACTTAATAAAAATTCAACAATTAAAATGATAAGGGTTCTGAGGGCAATCAGTCCAAAGTAAATTTCTCACTGATGAGTTTTGGTAGGTTTCTTCCTTTTATAATTATGGGTAAGCTCTAGCACATATATTTAAGATTTTGGCAGAATATTGGCTGAAACACGTTCTCGAATGTGTTCTTGGATGTGTAGGTTTTTAAAACCAATCAATGACAATCAGGAACAAATTCAAAATTGAATCCAGCATCTGTGCTGAATTGGACAAGTTTTGTTCTTACTAACAAGATACATTGTGTGATAACTACACTGTCACTAGAATTTTTTATCTGTGCTCACATATACAATGAATAAATTGTCACATATATTCTTTTTAAAACTGTAATTTTATATTTCACATAACCATTGAATTTATAATATTTTCAGAAAATAATTTATATCAGTGGCATGCAAAGTTAATTCCACAGCTCTGTAAATAAATAAATTTAATTACATTGAACACTCTGGCTGGATCAGTGTTAATATTTAATATTAATAGGATCATTTGGGATTTACCTCCAAGCTGATTTTTTTTTTATTTATGATCAATATATATATAATTTGTTTTTTTAATTATTTTTTTATTTCGACAGAAAGAGTGTTTAAGAACTACAAGAGGTACAGAGATGGGGAGACTGTGATCACCTATGTCCTGAAAGGACACGGCACATAGAAGAAAATACAAAACGCGTGTACTGTTTGAAATCAACAGTACACATATTTTAAAATATGTTGTCAAAAATATTATTCTCATCCAATGTTACAAAAAAAAGTATTCATTTTTTAATAAATTCGTTTTCACTTAAATCCTGCATTCAACTTTAACCTGCAGCTCTGAAAACTTCCAATTTTGAAATATAAAATTTTGATATTTCTACCTTGAGCTAATTGTCTACACCAGAAAAATTAAAATATAACAGGCTGCATGGATCTCTAGCATTTCTCCACAGTAATATAAAATTAGCAATAGTTTTATGGGAATATTTATATGAAACTAACAGCATCAAAACGTTTCGTATCACTTCTGAAATATTATCTGACCCTCTACATGTGGTGACGGTGTCACGTGATCCGTATTAGTAACCGGAAGTTGATGTGCTTAGCTTTGGTGACTTCCGGTTTCTTTCCCCACTTCGAAAGGTGTAAGATTTTTTTTTTTATGCCGATCGGCATATTTTTTAAATCCTGGCTGTGTTTCCTGCGTTAGGTTTCCGCTGTAAGTAAATGAATTACTACAATCAAATGTAATGTTCTAAAATGGTGCTGAGATGTTTCAAGACAAATTCTGAAAAAAAAAACATGATTTTGTGTGCGTGTGTGTTGTTTTGTTTTCACCGAGAAAATCCTTTATGGCAATTATTCAATTATGGGGAGAGAAATGATTAAATTTATTATTTGAATTTTTCCCCGTATCATTTTTATTAAATTAATATTGTTATTTATTTGTTGTGACTAATTAGCTGTTTGCTGATTTCTATATAAGACCTTTTTATTAGAAAACAAACAAAATTGATATTCCCGCCGAAAAGAATCTTGAAATTCGTTTTTTAAAATACTTTCTTCTAATTCTTATTTGCTTTTATGTTATAAAACTTTTAGTTTAATTTCATTTAAACTTAAAATAATGCACGAAAAATCTATTGAAAATCAATTTAGGTGGAATCTTTATAAAAAATGAAATAACCTTCGGAATTAAAATTGCAAAAAAAGTTGGTGGAAAACTAATTTTTTCTCTAAAGAAATGTAAAAATAATATTCTTCTCGTTTGTTAATACAGATTTTAAAGCTAAATTTAGTTTTTCAAGACCGAAATAAAATAAATTGACATCCAGTGAGGATCAAACTTCTTCATCATAAGTGGACAATCACCGATGGTATCTTGTTTAGTGTGGCACAATACCAGAAGAAAGTGATGATCAAACTAACAAAAAAATGGTCTGTAAAGCTAAATTCATTCATTTTTTTTTCTGTTTGATATTATTTCTACTAAATGATGAAAATAGGAACTTCAGGGATTTTAGAGGTTGGTGTCAGAGCTCGAAGAAAAACGCCAGAAATTTGAATACTGATTCACAAGGCTGGCTGGCTTTCTAGTTGGAAGTGACATTGATTGTATCACAAAATTCTTTTCTTCGATTCCCTGATTCTTTGGCTAAAAATCTAAGATTTTAACCTGATTTTGACTATGTTCCTTATTTACAAACTTCTCTAAAAATTGTGCAGAATTATTTTATTACCCATGTCTTATTTTTGATAGGTAAACCACATAATTTAAGTTTATAAAATTACTGATCATTGAGAATATTTACTGTTAAGAAAATTGCTTTATCAGCCAAATTTCTAAAAGGTTGTAAGTGGGAATTATAACTCCCAACATTTCAAAAATACTTGTAAAAAATGAGAAACAGTAAGATGTAGAACAAAACGAAACAAGTATTATCTGGTTGTTATATGGCGTTAGAGAAACAAGAACTGGTGATACTGAGTAAAAAATAGTGAGTATGAGTTCCAACGGAACTCAATATGGTAAAATAATCTGACAGAATGATAAGATAAAGAAAGAATAAGTAAAATGTATAGTCTTTCTTATGTCTTTTTATTGACTGTCCAGATAAGTTAGAAAAATGCAAGAAGTGTCTGGGATTTTCTTACCTTGAATTTTTGTTTAGTGCTAAAAGATAAATGTAGCTTGAAAAAGGTAAAATTTTTGTTGCATCAGTGTTAATGACCTGTCTGTGTGAACTGCTTGTTTGATAGTGAGAATGTCACATGTTTGTGTGTTTAGAGGAGAAAAGTGGTGTTGATTCTTATTTGTTTTGAATGAATTAATTAATGATAATTATTATTTGTTCACACTAATTTTATATTTTTTATGAGCACGACAAGGTGAAAGTAATTTTGAAAGACATTTATAGGCTTTTTTACTCATCCCTACCAGAAACTAACATTTGTAATTTTAAAGTTTTAAAGCCTTTCTAACAAAAAAGTGGAAAAAAACTGATTTTTCTTTTTTTAAGGAGATGTTAATGCTGTCAAAAGTCTGAAATATAAATATTTGCAATCTTAGAGTATAGCATTTTGGAATTTTCTCATTAGTCTACCAAACAAAAATTTTGATATTAAATTTATTTCATTTGTCATCCTCTTTCTTTGTTCATAATAAGCATGATTGGCAGAACTCACTCATAGAACATGGATTCCAGCTGTTGTTACATAATGCTTGCTGAGATTTGGCAAGCCAGCAACCATTACACAGAAATGCTATGGACAACAGTCAGTGTTAGGCAATTGGCTTTGCTGTAGTGAATTATATCACTCACCAGTTTCTGCCAGGTGGATTCCTCTGATAACTTTCCCTTTTACCAGTAAATCAGTATCTGGTTTGTCATTTACCATGTACTCATTGCTAACTTGACAGCTATCTTAGATGTGAATGGTCACTTCTCTTTATGTCCACTAGAAGATATTTGGCCAGATCCAACTGGTTAATTTGTCAGCTAGTGTTTTGACTTGATATGACTGAAACTGTGAATATGTATTCAGCTCCCTCCATATCAGCATCTTGGCCAGTAAGAAGATGCTGATATGGAAGAGCAAATTATTACACAGTAACATGATTTTTGTCCTTGGGTAGACACTGTTAGTTCCTATTTGCTTATGCCTATAAAAGTATGAAAAATGGCTAACATTTTTTTTTTTTTAATCATATCACCCCGAGCAAGGCGGTAACGCCACTGAAGTGCAGGGGGCTACGTAGGAGTGAAAAGTTTGGAAAAGAAAAGAAAACCGAAAACCACATCCTAAACAAGGAACAAGGGATGAACCTCTACACCTGTTCAAAAGACGTGGGTGGAGTGTGAACCGGGCGATAGTTTAGTCTATCTACTCCAATTCCTTCAAGCTTTGATTTTGAGACAAGGATAATGATATTGAAATTGACCCATTAGGAAAACTGGCAAATGGGAACATTCTTATTCATGCAAAATCGGAACAAAACAACACGTTTCAAAAGTAGCATTTACTTATTCTAGGATAACACAAGAGAGACCACAAAAAAATGAGTAGTTTTTCACAAATTACACTTATACTGTAAATTTCTTTCATGAATCAGCCCCCAAATATAGTCTCCCATTATGTTTTTGTCATATGAACCTTGGTGGTAGCATAAAGTTTGGCATGTCCTTGTGGAAGCACTCACCTTGCTCCTTTGAGTGCATCCCTATACTCTCCTTTATTTATCAAGATGAGTGTCAAGCAAGAATATGAACTTCGAGAAGCACTCCGCAGCTTATTTTGCAGTAGTTCTTCACCAGAGTCTTAACAAGCCCCATATAGTTTTTCCCCATGTGATTCCCCTGTCCTAGTGAGCTACTTGGGGAATTCCTTGCACTCTATGATCTTCTTTATTTGTAGTCTGATAAAGACAATGGCTTTGACTTTTGTTGCAGACAATTTAGGGAAGAAGTCTTAAAGGTATTTGAAGACGGTAGACTCCATATCTAGAGCTTTGACAAATTGTTTCATAAGGCCCAATTTTTTTAAGTACAGTGAAGAAGACAATACTTTCCGGAGAGTCCAACAGTGGCTCCTGTTTGACATTGTTCCTCCCCACACTGAACTCAGCTTGCTGTGGCCAGTCCTGCTTGTGGTAGTGTGCCATGGTGTCCCTGCTGTTCCAAAAGCAAATGTAACACAGAAACTTGGTAAAGCCACACCTTGGAGACCCATCAGGAAGGCCACCATTTTAAAGTCTCCAATAACCTTCTAACTGTACTCTTCATATTTCAACACATCTAATAAAATCTTGATACTTCTGTATTTCTCTTTGAGCTTCACCATCATACTCAGTCTGATCAAAACATCAATGTTCAGGTCAAAAAAGCAAAGTTTGAAGAGAATAATAGCTGTTCCTTTTGCTTTCTAGACAGCAAAAAATTAGAAAATAACACTCACTGACAAAAGACAAAAAAATTTTACATATACTGTTATTGGTTCATTGATTAGTATATATAATTTGTCAATTCATGTGCAATAGGAAATTTTGGACATGAACCTTTATAATGGAAATTACCAGTTTTAAGTAGTTCTATGGTGTATTGAATGATAGAGAATTGTCCTTTAGTGAAGATTTCTTGAAAAAAAAATTGTTGAAAATATTTTTGTTAATCTTTTTGCTTTTGTTTTGATCTTCATGAATGTCACAATCAGGCAAAATGAAAGAAATTTAAAAAATTCCTTTTTTTTTTTTTTAACTTCTCTGATTTGTTACTTATGTTTGATATGGGAGAAGATATAACATTTTTTCCAACACATCCAGATTTATTTGTTTTTTAAGAAAAGGGAACATTTTTAGCTCAATATTTATTGTTTTTATAATTTATTTTCCCAGGGATCCTCACGAGCCTAACTTTTTTGAGTGGGGTGTGCAGGTAAGTCACTGAAGTTGGTATGTTGCCTTTTATACAGGTAAGTAATCTTTGACTTAAGTGTATGCATATCTGCAAAATGTTTTCAAGATGTCCTTAAAGACATTTTTATTGTAATAGTTATTTATGCACTGAACATAAGGAAAAGAATACATAAGATTAAGAAATGACAGTCCTGTTTGCAAAAAAATCATTAACTTATTTTCATTACTTTTCACATGATGAATATAAATGATGCTTACTGTATAAACTATATATATATATATATATATATATATATATATATATATACTAGCAGTATAGCCTGGCGTTGCTCAGGTGTAATGAAAGCTTTAAAACTAATTCATGGTCCTGGAGCTCAGACTCTTTGGACGTTGGCACGAAAGACTTTTTTAAAAAGCAATAGTTGTTTCTAGTTAAAGCGAAACTGTAGACTGAAAGAAAAATGAATGGATGTAAGTCAAATTTTGATTTCCTGGTATCAATATCAAATTTTCTACACTATTGTAAGAACTGCAACCTTGAAACTTCTGAATATCGTTTCTTATGTCTTTGTCTATGAGTGTATCAAATTTGATTAAAATCGGACGACTCCTTCTATAACCCGATTTTTCCGATTTTCGATATTTATCGGGGGTACCTCGACACAAAACCTAACTAAGAACACTCGCAGACGCTTATGGTACATCTGTGTAAATTTTCAAGAAAATCGGTTCAGTCGTTTCGGAGTCTATAGGTAACGGACACACACACACGCACAGACAAAGTTCCATTTATAAATAAGTCTAGATAAGAAAAAAGTGCAAGAAGCCGTTAATGTTTTCTTTAAAGTGTAGATTTATTGTTGTTAATATTATTAATATTACTTGCATTTTATATGATATATTAAGTGTCCATAATGGTATTTGTGTAGCTACACGTGTTTCAAGTCTAAAGTTGACTCTTCAAGCGAATAAAATTGTGACTTCATATATCGAGATCTGTTTGTCTTTCTGATAGCCAAAGTATCGTGTATATATAGATAAGTGGTAAGCAGGTCAGAAAGTTCATATGCATGCATGTTTGTTAGGGTTTTTTTCACACCCGCACATTAAATTTCTTCCGTCATCTTTCATTAGCCATAAAAACTTCTTTATACTTCAAAATTTTCTTCAGTTTTTTTTTTTTTTTTTTTTTTTTTTTTTTTTTTCCAATTCTACTCTATGGCTCATCTGGTTCTTTGCATTTTTTTGGAATACTATTTTTTTGCAACAGTTCACAATTTTTTTTTTTTTTTTTTTTTTTTTTTGAATACGTTTGAATTTAGTGTGTCTGTGTGCGTGTGTCTTGTGTTTTTCATTTTGTTTTGTTGAGGGAAATCTTGTATTTTTTTTATTAATATTTCTTCCTGCATTTTAATTTTCAGTTGCACTTCAAAATTAAGTTCACACTAGAATATAGCTATGATGAATTGCCACTCCTAGACATACTCATAAAAAACCATTACATCATTACAGACATTTACCATAAACCCACAGACACCTAACAATACCTCCATTTCAAGAGTCACCCCCTTAAAAGTTGTCTGAAATTCATCCCCTACTCCCTAGCAAAAAGAATTTGTACAATAATAGCTGACGAAACCCTTCGTAAAATACATCGAGAGGAACTACGAAAAACATTATAAATAAGAGGATACTCTACTCCACTAATAAACAAGTTTCTAACTGACAGAAAAAATACCATGAGAATCTTTCCAGAACCAAAAAAAAAACATGAAAAAGAAGAAAACATTCTAGCATATGTCTCCACAAACAACAAAAGCAACAGAATTATTTACAAAGATAAAACGACAAATAGAATTACTCAACAAAAATGATAAAATAAAGGAAATCTTAAAGACAACTAAAATAATTAAAAGTAAATGCCAACCAAAAAATTAAAAAAAACATACTAACCTCATCGAAATTCGAACCGCACATTCTAAAAATGTAATTTATGCTCTAAAATGTGATGAATGCACATAAATATACATAGGGGTGACACAAGGACTAAATAAAAGTGTAGCCCTGCACAGAAGTAGCATTCAACTTGCCAGTAACAGGAAATTGTACATTTCTCAATATTATACAAATATAGTGGAGGTAAATTCAGAGTAATGCCTATCTACCAAAATGCACATTATGAGACGCTCATTTTATTCAGGCCTTGTGTCGCCCCTATGTATATTTTTGTGCATTCATCGCATTTTAGAGCATAAATTATATTTTTAGAATTACAGCTCAGATTTGTTTTTATTTCGAATGTTGATATGTTTTCGAACTTAAATTGGTTTCCTGCTATCATTATGTTGCATACTCCACATTTTTCTTTTGTTGCATTTTGTGACCCACTATGTTGTGTGCTGTTCGAATTTCGATGAGGTTAGTATGTTTTTTTTTAATTTTTTGGTTGGCGTTTACTTTTAATTATTTTAAGATTTCCTTTATTTTATCATTTTTGTTTTGTTGAGTAATTCTATGTGTCTTTTTATCTTTGTAAATAATTCTGTTGCTTTTGTTGTTTGTGGAGACATATGCTAAAATGTTTTCTTCTTTTTCATGTTTTTTTTTTGTTCTGGAAAGATTCTCATGGTATTTTTTCTGTCAGTTAGAAACCCTTGTTTATTAGTGGAGTGGAGTATCCTCTTATTTGTAATGTTTTTCGTAGTTCCTCTCTGTATTTTACGAAGGGTTTCGTCAGCTATTATTGTGCAAATTCTTTTTGCTAGGGAGTAGAGGATGGATTTCAGATAACTTTTAGTGGGGGTGACTCTTGAAATGGGGGTATTGTTGAGTGTCTGTGGGTTTATGGTAAATGTCTGTGATGATATAATTGTTTTTGTTTTTGAGTATGTCTAGGAGTGGAATTCATCATAGCTACATTTTCATGTGAACTTAATTTTGAGGTGCAATCCAAAATTAAAATGCAGGAAGAAATATTTCTAAAAAAATATAAGCCTTCCTTTAACAAAACGACATGAAAAACCCAAGACACACTAAATTCAAATGTATTTAAAAAAAAAAAAAAAAAAAGGAATTCCGTAAACCATTCAAAAAATAGTATTCCAAAAACAACAAAAAGCACTAGATGACCCATAGAGTAGAATTGAATAAAAATTGCTGAAAACAATTTTGAAGTATAAAGATGAAATCAAATTTTGCAAATCAGTGTAAAAGATTTTTATGGCCAATGAAAGGTGACGGAAGAGATTTAACATGTCATTGGGAAAAAAATTCAACTAACATGCATGCATATGAACTTTCTGAACTGCTCACCACTTATCTATATATACACGATACTTTGGCCATCAGAAAGACAAACAGATCTCGATTTGTAAAGTCACAAGTTTATTTGCCTGAAGAGAGTCATCTTTAGACTCAAAACATGTGTAGTGACACAAATACCATTATGGACACTTAATATATCATATAAAATGCAAGTAATATTAATAATAATAACAACAATAAATCTACACTTTAAACAAAATGTTTACTGCTTCTTGCACTTTTTATTCTATACCAATTTTTCTTGTTGGAACCACCCCTATTTCTGTTTTTAATATATATATATATATAAACAATTTCTGATGAAAGCATAAAAGATGAAAAAAGTTTAAATAAAAATTTGTCATGAAAATAAATTAGAATATAGACCTCAAATAAATATGCAAATGAAATATCATTTAAGGAAGTGAAATATCATTTGATTCAATCCCACAATATACACTTCCTTAAAAACTCAGAATTACACAAGATATTTAATAGAAATACAGTCAAATTAAGTTACAGCTATACATGCAGTTGAAAAAATTACATCAAGAATTTAAAAAATAACATGCAGCAAAATATTGTTAATAAAAAATGCAACTGCAGAGATAAAAGCAAATGTCAAATTGACAAGAGTTTGAAAAAACCAAAGGAGTTATTTACAAAGCAGAAGTTCTAGATGCAAATGGACAGAGAAAATATATGTAGGATGTACTGAAGGTAATTTCAAAAAATGATGTTATAATTATAAGTGAACATTCAAGTTAAAAAGCCTTAAAATTGTTCCAAACTAGCCAACAATGTGTGGAAATTAAAAAAAAAAATAGCAAAGTTACTTGAACTTGGAGTATATTAAAAAAAGGCCAGACCTTGCGATGGTGGTGATGTCTGCAGATTGCGCCAAAAAAAGAAATTGGCTATAATATCATTTCCAAAATGAGAAAGGTTGCTAAATGAAAGGTCAGAAAAAATGTCCAGATGTATACCTTTTAGAAAATACATTTTGTGCTCATACAAACCCAGATGAAAGTGTGTAGAGTATTGTTTTACTAACCTTGATTAATTTCTCCCTTGTTTTGAACTTCTTGTTATGCATTCAAAAAAAACATTGGATAATCAGTTAATATATAATGCTTGAGGATACCATATGGTTGAAACCCAGCTAGTTTAATCAGCTGTCCTTCTGAATTAGAATCTCTTTCTCTCTCTCTGTCTATATATATATATATATATATATATACGAGTGAGTATAGAATGAGGAGAGAAAAAAGAAAAATTTTTTTTCTGTCCAAAACATTAATTTAAAACAGTGCTCAGTATATGATGTATAGAGCTGTGAATATTTATTATAAATTATGTTTTAGAACATGTACATAATTTTTTCTATATATGTCCTCTTCTCTACAATCATATGGCTGTTTCAGTGTTTGAAACCCAAACACATCATCGGGAGAAATAAAGGTTTGGAATCATTCTCTTTTTATATTTGGTTCGTTGTTGTCATGGGGGTTGGTTGGGGGTTATTGGTAATTAAGTTAATGTGTCTCTCGTTTTGACCATCAGACACTTGAAGAATCTGGTGTGTAAGTGCAAAATTGTTGATTAATGGTATTATCTGTTGGAATGTACGTCCTATCGGTCGGGTATATCTTCCGGTTAGAATTTCTAAGAGGGCTTAGTGTTGAGTGGTCATTTTTATGGTTGGCTATCGTTTAATTGATTTATGTCTGCTGTTAGTGGACTTAATTCATGTATTTACTTTGATCCTGTGTCCAGGTTTTCACTTTGGGTTTTTTTTAGATAGACATGATAGGGGTGGGGTGTTTTTTCTTTCGAATTTTGATTATTATTTTTTTTTATTTTTTTTTTTCGTTATGGAATATTTTTTTTATTTTATCAGGGTTTTTTTTTTGTTTTGTTTTTTTTTTTTTTTTTTGTTGTTTTTTTTTTCTATTTTATAGTCAAGTTTGGAGTATTATTGTATTTAGGCAAAGTTATTTCAAGAAATCTAAATTTGTATTCTTTAAGAAGTGAATGCAAATAAGCGTTTTATCAGTTTTTTGTATAAAGTTGTATGTTTAATCTTAATTTTAAGTTTAGAGGGTCAGTTTTTTTTCTTTTAATTTTTTTTATATTCTTTTTTCTATAAATTATCATTTGGAATTCTATTTATTTCTTTTAATTTTTTAAATATTTTATTTATTTAGATATTTTTGCGGGCATTAGATCTTGCTTTAAGGATTTATTACATCGATTTTTTTCTATAGCATTTTTTATCTTTTATAATAATAAAAATATCTATTCAAATTTCCAGTACTTTTTAGTGTGATTGTAGGTTTAGATCTTACGTGTGCTTACTGTTTATTTTTGTGTATGATATAATTATTCTGAAGTAGTATATTTAATCTTAATTTTGAATGTATGAATTTTGATTCTTTTTCGAGTTTGGGAGCCATTTGTTTTATTTTGATTTTTCAAGTACGGAATATTTTTGTATTTAAGTAAGGTTATTATATTAAGTAAGGTTATTGGTGTAGGCTTTAGTGATAGACCTTGCTTTAAGGATTTATTGGATCGATTTTTTTCTATACCATTTTTTATCTTTTATAATGAGAATATCTAATCAAACTCTTAGTATTTTTTAGCATGATTGTAGGGTTAGGTCCCTAATGTGCTTGCAGTTTACTGTGGTTTCGTGTCTCTGATTCAAGAGCTTGTTACTATTTATATATTTAAGGATCTCTATTTTTTCTTGAAGGCAAAGAAAGCATGGTTCTTTTATAGATTTTGCTGTTCTTGCTTTTTTGAGAATTTTCCATTTGACCTTAGGTGTTTTATTTTCGTTTTTTAATTTCCAAAAGTGTTTGGAGAGAGATGTCATGTTTTGTTTTTCGTTGTTATTGAAGGATGAGAGGTGATTGTAAAAGCGCTTTTTAAATACATTCATGGTATTCCCAATATATATTTTTTCTTCTTTAGGATTTTCTGAGGATGAAATCGAACACATGTATATATGAGATTTCGTCAGACATTTATTGGCCATGGGACATTGGTTGGGGTTTCTACAGTTTCAGAGGTTCTTATCATGGGACGGACTTGTATTAGTGTTGGATTTATTTTTAATATTTTAGTGTTATGCATTTTGATTATTTTTTCTAGATTATTGGAACAACTATAGCTTAATTTTATGGTATTTTTATAACAGATTTTGCTTAGAGGGTTTTTTTTGGGGGGGAAGTGCTTCTCTACTAGTTTAAGATATTTATGTCCCAGCTTGAAATTAACTGATTGGTTGAATGGAGGGTTATACCATATTATTTTCCTGCTTCTATTTCTGCTTTTTGGACTTTTGAATTTTTCCACAAAACTGATCTTTGATGATTTATACCCACTTTCATTATTATAAATTACCTTGTGCTTATCAAATATCTCTTTGTTGGATGAGTGTGTGTTAATGCGATGTTCAGTTGATGATGAGATGTGTTTAATAATGGATGGTGGGTGATTAGAGTTGGGGTTTATATATATTGGGTTAGCATTGTTTTTCATGTAAGGTTGGAAAGTGTTCAATACTGGGTCTAATGTTATGTCTAGGAAGTCTACTTGCTTGATATTGTGGTTAATTACTACGTTAAGGCCAAAGGGTTTAAAGACTCTATGGATTAATTTTCTGGTTTTATCAACCTTACCTCCAGTAAATTTATTATCATCAGTCTGTCATCTCTATACAGTCTTATCCTGCTCGTTTCTATTTCTTTATGTGCAGTTAAGTTGTACAGTAAGAATAATCCGGTTAGATCCGAAGCTTCTGCAAAATCTAGTGCACCCATGGATAAATCAAAGTTATCCTTTGAGTTCTTAGTTCACTGTTCATTGTTGTGGATTATAACTGATTTCCTGCAGTTTCGGATAATTCTAATCTCCTCCTCTGTGATGTCCGAGTAGAACTCAGCGAACTCCAGGGCGAGGCTGAATAGGTTCATACAACTTTATACAAAAAACTGATAAAACGCTAATTTGCATTCACTTCCTAAAGAATACAAATTTAGGTCTCTTGAAATAACTTTGCCTAAATACAATAATACTCCAAACTTGACTATAAAATAGAAAAAAAAAAACAAAAACAAAAAAAATCTTCAATAAAATAAAAAAATATTCCATACTGAAAAAATCAAAATTGGAAAGAAAAAACACCCCACCCCTATCACGTCTATCTAAGAAACCCCAAAGTGAAAACCTGGACACAGGATCAAAGTAAATACATAAATTAGGTCCACTAACAGCAGACATCAATCAATTAAACGATAGCCAACCATAAAAATGACCACTCAACACTAAGCCCTCTTAGAAATTCTAACCGGAAGATATACCCAACCGATAGGACGTACATTCCAACAGATAATACCATTAATCAACAATTTTGCACTTACACACCAGATTCTTCGAGTGTCTGACGGTCAAAACGAGAGACACATTAACTTAATTACCAATAACCCCAACCAACCCCCACGACAACAATGAACCAAATATAAAAAGAGAATGATTCCAAACCTTTATTTCTCCTGATGATGTGTTTGGGTTTCAAACACTGAAACAGCCATATGATTGTAGAGAAGAGGACATATATAGAAGAAATTATGTACATGTTCTAAAACATGATTTATAATAAATATAATTTGGCTCTTAAGTTTGATTTCGACATAAATTGTTGGAGTTATTTAAATTTTTTTTTTTTCTTACAATGCCGTTCCATGAAATTAAGTGTAGCTTTCTTCAACTATCGGTCAACTCTTCCCTCCTTAACTTGGCTAAGGAACGCATGACCTGTAGTCTCTTTCCTTCTCTTTAAGTTTTTCTCGCCCCCCACCCAACAGAATGTCGAATTCATATTTTAGCGTTGTCTTTGAAATGATCACACAACCTTCAGTTTATCTGCTTGTAAGTTGGTTTTTAAATTATCTTTTAACGGGCTGTTGATTTTAGTTCTTCAACCCCTCTGATGTACAGATACTTGCTACAGTTGACCACTGTATCACATGGTCTGACCAAAAAGTTAAAAATCATTTTTAGCTTACTGGCAGTAACATGTCTGGGATGGTTTGCAACTTTCTTTTAAAATATTCTCAAAAGTCATTTCTTTTCTCTTACTTAATTTTAAACTTCCCATGCTTAATTGAACGTTTGGTTTGGTTTTTGAAATTGGCAAAAACTTCCCTGGTTGTTGGACCTTAAGTTACAATTCACCACATCTATTTTTTTTTTTTTTTTTTTTTTTTTCAATTGGAGTAGATAGCCTAAACTATCGCCCGGTTCACACTCCACCCATGTCTATTGAACAGGTCAAGAGGCTGATCCCTTGTTTCCTGCTTAGGATGTGGTTTCCGGTTTTCTCTTTTCCAATCTTTTCACTCCTTTTCATTTGTTTTTTTTTCAATTGGAGTAGATAGACTAAACTATCGCCCGGTTCACATTCCATCCATGTCTATTGAACAGGTCAAGAGGCTGATCCCTTGTTCCCTGCTTAGGATGTGGTTTCCGGTTTTCTCTTCTCCAATCTTGTCACTCTTACGTAGCCCCCTGCACATCAGTAGCATTACCGCCTTGCTCGGGGTGATATGATTAAAAAAAAAATATATTTATAAAAACATAGGTAAAATTATTCCTCAAACTTATCAACAAGCAAGAAAACAATCCTTCCTTTATTCTTGCCTCAGAATTAAGTTAAAAATCATCTTACATCTTTTACAGCAAGGTTTCAACCCTAGTGTTATCACATATTCTACATCCTGGTGCACTATGGCTATTCTTGCTTCCTTTCATAAAACAGCCTCTTATTTTATATAAAGGTTTATCTTATATGCTGAAAATTGGATGCAAATTCCTCTCTGAAAGCAGTGAATTTTTTTTAATTCATTATACTTTAAGCATTCTTTATGTAGTGACTTTATTTAAAAGATGTAATTCAACAAGTTAAACGCATCGGATGCCTTACATATTCAAATGATATTACACTGAGCTCTGCAGCTCAATGTAATATTACATTTCTTACATCCAAGCTGCACCATTAATGTACCTATTTATTTAGGTACTTCACTAAATGTTACTTCTGTAAAATTTTACATTGTGATCAAGGTCTTGTTTAAAGCAAGTGAAAGGAATTCATGAAAGGTTGAAAAAATAAAATAGGTTGAGAGAAGAATTATTTTAATTGTTCTTTGTAATTTTAGAACAATAGCAGAAGTGTTCTTCTGAAAGAATTTTGTCTGAATTTAGCAAAGTGTTAACCTTAATGCTTTCAATTGCTCCAATTCTTTCTTTATTGCCATTTTCTTCTTTGGAAGTTGCATTGCTGGTTTATACTTTTTTTTCCCTCATTGTTAACTCAATTGTACAAAAGAAAAACAATCTATTCTTAATTTCAATGTTTCCAGGTTTACAGCTTTATACACATGTAAATTATATTTGAATCAGTTGTTTTAAAACAATTGTATCAGTTTTTATGTGATATGAATTTCTGAAAATATTCTACAATTTTCTTCTCCCATCAGAAACAATAATTCATCTCACTATGATCCTGACTCATGGCTAAATTAGTTGTATCTTTTCTACTAATGTTGGTGTTTCAGTCCAGATGAAAGAATTTTGATACTCAAAGCATCCCTTCTCCAATTAGAAAATTTGTACAATACAAACTTTGTACATTATTATTTCTTTACCATTTGGTGTATATATATATATATATATAGAGAGAGAGAGAGAATAGGGATCTGTGATGTGATATAATTGTTATCACTTTACAAAACAAAATTGATAAAGACATTGAATCTCCAAGGATTCTTTTCTATTGCTGGCACTATGTAATTTAATACAATCTGATTAGTATTATTTAGAGAAGAGCTGGATGCTACCAAGCTTTAAAAAAAAAAAGATGTGATTTAAGTCCCAGCAGTTCACCTTGTCAGTCTTTTAGGTTATGGATCAGTCAACCATATTATGTCATTATTTACTAAGCTTTACTTAACCTTGGATTAAACAAAAGTAATGTAAATAGGCAAGCTTCAAAATGGAGAGGTCCTCAGCGAGAAAATCAACATACAAAACTCTTCTTTTTTTTTTTAACCTGATGTTTAAGCATTAATCACTGGTGAGTACTAGTGGGTTATATGCATCTCTTACAGCCACAAAGAAGGCTTGTGCTACCTGTCCCATGTTATTTGAAGACAACATCAGTGTTAAGTAACTCTTATTGCTTTATAATGTTAAACAAACCCATGTTCCTGAGCAGGCATTTGCAAGAGGCATTAGCTATCCCAGTTCACCCTAGCAGATGAGTATACTCAAATATGAGTAACCGGCCATTATTGTTTTAGAAATACCACAGAAGACTAAATATATTATTCTAATGATCTCTTTAATAATAGGGCCAACAAACTGTGTACATCTCAGTATCACAGTAGTTTATTGTTTATCAACATTTGTATAATGAGTTTATTATGTCTAAAAACTTACAAGGTTTTAAAATAGCTTCTAACATTTAAATTAAATTTTAATTTTTATACTTAAATATTGAAGAACAAAATTCAGTTTCAAATGCCCCTCAACATCAGTTATGAAGCTAACTCACATCTGTATGTTCACCAACAATTATAGGTAGGAACTATTGCAAAATCTCATCGTTATTAATGGCAAAGGACACAATTGTCGTCAACATAGAAGATTATATTTCTTTTTTGAAGTTGTGAAATATAAAAACCAATATATGTTGCTTTGTAGTGCACAAAACACATTAACTAGATATTTGTATCAAGTGCTGGCTATGTTTTATCTTTTACAATAAGGTCTCAACATTAGTGTCATCACACCTTCTATTATCTGGTGTGGTAGGGCTATTCTTGCTTCCTTTCATAAAACAGCTTTCTATTTTATTTAAAGGTCTGTCTTATATACTGAAAATTGGAGCGCATTCCTTTCTGAAAGCAATGAAATATTTTACATGCACTCTAGATAGTCTGTATATAACATATCATCCATCTAGTTTATGGGGTATGTAACTTTTACTTCAAATAAATTTAGCCTTAAAACATTTTACACTTTTGTAACACTTTATCCATAGATACAAGGAGTGGTTGAAAAATTCCCTGCTCACTTCTCAAAATTTAATGAAATGTTTTCTTTTTTTGTTTGGGCTGAGAACTTTTCAATGTCTTTCTCTCTGCGTGCACATGCTGCCAGGATTTGTCTTTTGTCTTTAAGTCACTTTACACATTGTGTATTCTTATCCTAAATTTGGTGCCAAGGTTTCATTTTTTTCTGCATTTTATTTCATATTGCAAATACACCTTATTAAATCTTTTACCAGCACCAACAGATGTTTTAACAGGATGAATATAAAACTGATAAATTTTAAATGTTTTCAATCTTCCCCTATTTTGTCGTTTAAATATAACTGTTTTCATGTTTTTGCGTTGTTTTTAAAAACTTAAATATTTATTAAAATTTAAAGTCAAGTCTATTTGCAATATGAGTTACAGTAAAGTCAGTATTCCCCAACCCTAATAACAGTGAAGGCCTTTAGAAGGAATAAACTGCAAAAAGAAGTTGCACTATTGGATGTGAAGTGTTGCGCAGGAGTGGAAGAAGTGATAGCAAATATTTACAAGTGAGGTTATCCATCAGTGTCTGAGTTAAAATGCCTTCTAAAACCACTCTTTGTTTTTTATATTCTTCACTCGATATATTTTATGTTTTAGAAAGCTGATCTTTCCCATCCAATCTACAATATCAACAAGGAATGATGAAGAATTGTTGGGTAGTGAATGATACTACTGAAACATGTTCCAAATAAATTTCTTTTGTATTTATTATAAACCTATGCATGTCTTGATATTTACTTGAAAAAAATGTGGGTCCTAATAAAGATTTCTGTTAAGTTTGTAGGGTAGACATTGATTAAACTTTGAGTCTGAAAATGTCAAGCTGAAATAGCTATTACACGCTGATTTATTAAGACTATTTCTCTTATCTTGATTGTTATCATAGCAATGTTTTCATAGACGTATTCTCTGGCCTTTGTTAGGTGTCTTTTGTAATGGTTAAATTGCTGGGAATTTTTAACCTATCCTGTTAGTCAAAGCACAGGGATAAAATTCTCAGAAAGTTACCAACTATGAGTGACACCTTGCAAATGGTAGAATGGCCAAAATGTGATATAACAACCAAAGATGAAGACACTAATTCAAATAATTCTGTACGTAATAATAATCTCTCATCTCAGAACATCAAATAAAAATTTAAAATAAGTAGTTGCTTTTGTATGATTTATTTATAAAATGTTTTTATGAAAACTTAAATTATTACTTTTTAAATTTATCATATGTTAAAGAAAAAAAGCAACAAAACCCACAATTGCAATAATGAAGCTGATATACAGGGTGTGATGTGTTAATTGTTACTATTTTATATTCTCAATTTTGTGCATGAGCAGAGAACTAGGGATGAGTCTATATTCCTGTTCGATAGAAGTGGGAGGGGTGTGAACTGGGTGATAGTTGAGTCTATCTACTCCAATTTGAAAAATATGAAAAGATTTACTAAGTTTTGACTAAAGTCCGAATGCAAGAAAAATTTTTAAAAGTTAAAAAAAAACAAAAAACATGTGACTACAAACATTCGATTATGGATAACAGACATGAAAGCAGATTTAAGTGGGGGAAAAAAATTTAAATTTTAAATTAGATTATGCTACATTTGATTGTTTCAACAGTTTATATTCTTGAACAGAATGTAAACAGTTATGGGCTGCTTGCTTTATTGCTGGTTTTTTTAAATATATTCTTTGCATATATTATTTAATAGCACATTGATTTCAATATGATGTTAATGTAGGGACACATTTTGCAAGTTAATATTTATATTTGATAAAAAGGGCTATTTTTTTTTTTTGTTGTTTGGTATTTCAAAAAGAAAGTCATGTGTTTTTCCTTGTCTAAGAAATGACCTGAAAGTATACAAAGCAGAGTCTTTTGACACATTATGGTATAACATCTTCACAGATACACAGGGTATAATATACCCTGTGTATCTGTGAAGATTTAAAATAATTATGAAAAGTAATACAAATTGAGATGCCATTTTACTGGATTTTTTTTAAGTTTATAGTTTTATATATTTTTAAAATTTTTAACTTCATCTTTTTTTATATATTATAATGCTTTTCTGTGACAAAAGAAAGAAGTTGCTGTATGATATAACCAGCTCCCATGATACAGAATGCAAGTTTGTATCACATATAAATTTACTTTTAATTGTTACAATCTTATTTGAAAATTGAGAATTATATTGTCCAAAAGTGTTATGTGAAAAATTTGAAATACTGTTTTTTCTGTTTAACCATATGTGCATTGTGGTGCAGTGGATATCAGCTCAGGACAAGAAATCTGAGAGACAAGTACAAATTCCAGTTGAATTCATTGCATTCACTTATGCACAAATACTCTTGTGAAAGGTATTAATCCGTCTTTTTCCTCCAGCTATGGGTTTAATAGCAGGACAGATTGGTTTCTATAGCTTTGATTGTCAACCAGTCTACCACAAAAAGTAATAGTAACCTACTCCATGAAAATTTCTGCTCAGTCAGTCATATCTCTTTTGTATCATGTATGGCACTTAACTGACTGAATGAGGGTTGAAAGGTTGATTTTCTTTCACAGAATAGCCTACAATTTATAGAAGTTTATTGGATAAATATATATCTCTTCAAATACAGCAGAAAATAGTGTGGAGTCAGAACACGAAAACTTTGAAAGCATCTCTCTTCTGTGCAAGTCAAATTCCATACTAATTTCAATTTAAAGTTGACAAAACCTACCAAATATGACTGCACCTAAAATTGCTTCAACTTTCATTCTGCAGCCCTAATAGATTTCTAATACATCTATATAAAATAATTACATATTTTAAAATACCTGGCCTTCACTGTTATTTTTATTTTATTTCTTTTTCTCCTGCTTTTCTCAGATTTGAATGTGGATGTACTTGCCTGCCTCATTTTCTTGCTCTGTATATTTGTAGTCTGTTGCTGATGCAGCTTTTCTTGTAGCAGGTATGTTGTGAATTTTAGCTTCAGTTTATTTTATTTTATTTATTGTTTTGATTCCTTGAATTCTTATGATTCTTCTCCTATGTCTGTCAACTCTTCCATATAAGAAAAGAATATTTACCCCATTTCCTGATAATGATCTTTCACAAACTGAATGTATCCATTGCCCTTGTTTGAGGTGGCTCATAATTTTCTTCTATCAATGTGATATTTATCTGTGTTTTTTTTTTTTTTTACTCTCCTAAAATTAAGTACATTCATATTCCTAGATCAATTAATATTACTTAATAATATGCTTAATTGTATATCAACTGTGAGTATAGACCTTTCAGTGTTCTTACATTCATTCAACACATGTTGATTCTACTGTCACAAGTTTCCATTAAATACACAGTTGGCATAAAAATAATTCAATTACAATAAATTAGGCTAAGCTTATTACTTACTGTTATGGAGTAGTTTTTGCACTGAAGGTTATATTGTGTCGGTTGCTAATCAACTTAATGTACCCAAAATGTTAGGAACTTGGTAATCTTCCACTGAAAGCTGACTCCTTAGTATTCGGCTAACTGCCGACTAATATCAACTGCCTAGTTGTTCTACTGAACTCCAACAGAAGTCTAAAATCTCCTATGAACTTCCCAAGAACTTCCTGTTAGCTTTTATTAATATAGGAGGGAGAGTTCATTATCTGAGGAATAGGTTTGTTTCCCCGTAACACTTACAATGAGTATTTAACAACTGACCATAATTGTTTGTTCATAATCAAGGTATTACAGAATTACAAAAATCTATATATAATTTTCTCACAGAATGTAAGTGTTAAAAATAGGAAAGAAAAATGTGTATTGACTTTGAAATTAATAATCAGGTTTTCTGTACCTGCATAAAGAATAATTTACTATAGATCACTTGTATGAGTGTGTTATATTCCAAAGTGGACCTTGTAGTTTTTTGGGTTTTATTTATAGATTTTTATTTTGCATTGGAACAAAATTGCCCAAAACAAGGAAACCTTGCCTCATACTCTATTTTTGTTATTATTTTTCTTTCTTTCTTTCTTCCAAGTGTTTTCAATCTGCCATCTACTTTGTTTTTGGTATTTACTTTTGGGTCATTCCATGTCAATTCACCAGGGCATTACACCCACCAACATCGAATGACCTGAAATTTGGCACAAATATTCCCCTTCATGAGTTAGGAAAAAGTACCAAATTATTTTGTGCTAGACTGTACCGTTCTGATTTTTTTTTGGTGGGGGGGTAAAATTTTCATATTTTGCTTCTAAATTAAGGCTGCGAAACGTCACAGAATTTCAGCGTTTTTTAAAAATTAAAAAAAAATACTTCCACATATTCAATAATTCTGAAATTTGGTAGAAAGAAAAAATAAGGACTGCAGAATCCAAATATTTAATTATTTTAACCCTATACCTGATAGAAAATATAATTTTGCTCACCCAAAAGCATGCCCCCATCAAATCATCGATTTTTTACCTATGTAGCTTCCAGCCAGTCTGTAGAAAATGTGTCCTCTTCAATTTTCATATTTTTTTTCTAGCATCTACTATGACTGCTTAAGTTTTCCTCCAAAGAATTTTGTGAGGGCTTCAAGTCTACTTTGAAAGATATGACCCTGCCAAATTTATAGTTTTTTTCCTATGTACGTACAGGAATTCAGTGAAAGATTGATAAAGACAATCATCCTAATGCTCCAGGATTTCTCAAATGTTCATATTGTGCTAAGTGAGTTCTCAAACTATTCAATAAGATTATCTTTATTAATTTAAAAAGAAAATAATTTAAATATATTTTGCAGATATTGCATTTTGTATGGTACGGATAGATTGTCTTTAACAAGTGATAAGCATTGACACATGCATGATGATCAACACTGGATAGAATATTTGTAGATGGCATTAAACATGAAATTAAAAGAAGATAAATAATACATAGGTAAAAAATTGATGATTTGGTGGGGCATGCTTTTGGGTGAGCAAAATTATATTTTCTATCAGGTATAGGGTTAAAATAATTAAATATTTGGATTCTGCAGTTCTTATTTTTCCTTCCTACCAAATTTCACAAATATTGAATATGTGGAAGTATTTTTTTTTTTTAAATTTTTAAAAAACGCTGAAATTCTGTGATGTTTTGCAGCCTTAATTTAAAAGCAAAATATGAAAATTTTGTACCGCCCCTAAAATCAGAATGGTACGGTCTAGCACAAAATAATTTGGTACTTTTTCCTAACTCATGAAGGGGAATATTTGTGCCAAATTTCAAGTCATTCGGTGTCAATGGGTGCAGATTTCAACTTTTTGCTGGTGTTTTGACAGGGAATGACCCTTTTGACTAAATCATGAATTTAAAAAACCGGAAATAGACCAAATCCAAAGGACAAGATCAAATTATACAAATGTGCTTGATGCTCAAACAATTTCTGTTTATCTTTAGCTCTTTATTGATTTATTATATAACTTGATATTTAGTAATTCTCACAACATCCAACAGATTAGGTGATAAAATGGCACATATTAAGAAAAGGTGAACTTTTAAAATTATAACATTCATAGACTTTAATGGAATTATAACATATTGTTATTATACACTGTAGCAAAAAGGTTGTAACCTTTTTGATTCTTCTGCCTTGTAAACAATTCCTACAATCTGTTTCTTCTAAAGCTGATTGCAACAAGTGTAGCCCATTTGATACAGCAGTAACTGTTTTACCTTTTGCCTTGTTCTGCCCATTTTTTATTTTTTCATTCATAGCCAAGACTTACATATGTGACAAAAAAATAATCTCACAAGAGAGTATCTCTGGGATCTATGTTTTAAATGTGTAACCCGCAAAGCCACTGCCTTTTTGTTTTTACCCCCCCCCTTTCCTCCTCTTCTCTTTTAGGAAAGTTCAGATCTGTTTGTCCTGAAGGTAAGTAGTTTTCTTCTAGCATTTCAGAAACTGCATGCAACCCTGGTCTTCTTTGACCTCCGTGTTAGTTCACTACCATCCTCCTTGATATCATGATCACAGCAAATGCAACCAGAGAGTGGCCTCTTCTGCTAGGTACTCCTTCTAGTGGGGAGCAACATAAGCTTTGTCTTCAGATAAATCCCAACTGAACAAGTCATTGAGTTCTCCTGCACCAGACTCTGTACTGCTGGTATCAGAAGAATCACCTGGTGAAATTGATCTCAAGTTGACTAACAGGTCACTTTCTGTTGAATCATCTCCATGTTCAAATGAAGAATACGACCCAACTCAAAAAAAGATTGATGGTAGTTGGTTAGTGACACTAGTGAGCCTTGTTGGGGAAGCAATTGCCATATTGTGAATTGAGATGGATCACAATCAATAAGGGTTATGAAGTGTCCATTGCCAGAGTGTGTGATACCCATCGCTAACCTGTTTCACTTGGTTTTCACTCCCAGCTTTCCTTTCTGCTAGTGTTCTGACAAGTTAATAGATTGGCAAGCTTCACAATTATTGATGACTGACTTTGCAACTGTTGTTGATACTGAAGAGTCGACAGACCTGCAAAATACAGTGTCCTTTTTCACAACTGAGTGCCCATCTTGTCAAATGTTTGCTACCTGACTCTTGCTCAACTTTCTTACAGTGGTGCACTCTAGTTGTACAGGTTCAGCTTCTTCCTTGTGCATCTTCAACCATGTCTGGGGTACTCTAGTGAGGCAGTTTGCTCAATTTAGCACAAACTTAACAATCTTCACATCCATTGTTAACACAGTTGTTGACCAGTGTACAAAGTGTTTTCAACTATCATCTTATCAAAATCTCACTGGCTTCCTCAATTTTACACAGACCTTCATCTGTCATTGGAGGGGCCGATTGATGACTATTATCATTGTGTCGAGTTTTGCTAAATTAATATACTTAACACCTCTTGCTGGACACAGCCCAACAAGCATCCTCAACAATGCCTCCATTCACTTCCTAATGCCACTCCCATTGCTAAAGAACTGGTTTTTCATTTCATGGCCACTCACACACCAGTCTCCACTAACTAAATTCATTTCATATACTCTGGTTAGTGTCTCAGTATGTGATAAATGAAAGCATATTTGATTGTCTTTCCATCCCTTGGACACCGTATTTGCTTGTCGCTTGATATAATCAGTCAGTATTCTTAACCAGCTACATACAGGAAAATGTCCCACAAGCTATCTACTAAGAAAACATACTTTTGCAGTTAATGATTTAGGGAAGGTCCAAGACTTTACTTCCTTGCTTCCATCAGCAAGTACCTTCTTTTTCCAGGCATGAAAACCCAATACTTTGGTCTTGTCTTTCAGTCTCTCTGGGTCTTTGCAACTAAGTCCATAATTGGATAGATGGTGCCTTACCTGTGCTGTAGAAACCAAAGCTTCGTTAACAAATATCATCTAAGTTGATGTGGCATCTTTAATTGGTGTGTCTTGGGATATGACCAAGTCAATTGTAGCCATCATAATTAGAGATGCAACATTTAAGACAAATGCCAATTGTGTAAGGCAATACCTCTTGCATTTGATCAGCACAGTTTAAAAGAGCTACAGTGCCTTGTCAACATGTATCTGTAGGTAAGCCTTTTTCGAGTCTAACAGGGTCACTCTCTGCTGCTGCTGCAATTCTGTCAACTTTTGGACACCCACATCCATGTTGGCAGTGAACATTTTTACAAAATTGCTCAATTTCTTCTAATCAAGCACTGACTGAACCTTCTTTTTGTTCTCCTGAACCATCACTATCAATGGAATCAGACTCCTGAGTGGACTGAGCTCTCACTCTGGATATGGCAGCAACCATTCATTGTTCAACCACAGCTCAAGTTTGTATTTCTCCCTGACAGTGTCAGGCATGGTGTACTCTGACATTGTTTTTCAGTGTTTAGAATGTTTGACCACTGGCCCATTTCCATGAGGCAGGACAAAACTGGTGGTCAAATTGCACACTACAATCAAGTTTGTTGATGGAAATGGTGGCTCACTGAGTTTTATCTTTTGGGAAGTGGTCTTCTCCCAATTTAGTTATGCACATTTTCAAATCCCATTGATCCTGAAAGCAAATCAAAGTCTAGCAATGTTCCATTCACAACCAGGACTTCAATGTTCATGGGTCAAGCATGACCAACATCTAATTTGGTTGTGCTATATCTAGTGATTTCTTAGCAGCTGTCAGTTGTTTCATTCTGCCCATTTTTTATGTCCTCATTTACATACAAAATTTTCTTGCAACAGAGTATATGACTCTGGAATCTATCTATTTTAAATGTGTAATCCATGAAACCACTCCCCCTCCCTTTGCTCAGTTGACATGCAAGGCACATTCAAAACTGTTTTTGTCCTGAAGGTAAGTCATTTTCTTCTAGCATTGCAAAAAATGTATGCAACCCTGAGCCTCTTTGTTTTCTGCAGTAGTTCACTACATATACACATATTGATATCTATATATGTGCATATATTAGTTTATACATACAGAAAGACACACACAACAAAACATTAGTTCAATGTTTGATCATTGAAATCCCAGTTAAAAAGTAAGTCAGGTTCAGAACTGTTCAGCATCCTTTCATATTTATAAACGCAGGTGAATTAACAAGTCCATAGCCTGAAATGTAATTGTTAGATAATTTTTTTATTAAAAATTTTCATTGTATATTTTTCAATCTGTGTAATAAATATTCACTATTGAATTACATGCTTTCTCAAGGAAGGAAATTATGTCAAAAAATATTTGTGCAAAATAAATGCTTTTTCATTATTAGACTATAGACTTATTGATATACTTATATATTACACACACAAATTCACTAACTAGATATCTTGCTGAGTGAACATTCATATAAGACTAATGGCTTTTGGCACAAAATGGAAATTGAGAAACCAATTTCAAAATTTGACTGAAGATATTTATATACATTTTTCCCTTATACTTTTTCACTTAATCTCACCACCACATATCTTGACAAAATATCTCATCATTTGGCAGGCCCCAGTGATTGACAGTGAAAAGAGTGTGTGATGAAGCATTTGGACAAATCACTTTCCATTTAAGTATTGACAAATTAATAACACTAAAAATAAGCTATTCTTAAATTTTTCAACTTTGACAGACTGCTTACAAGTCTGAATTCCACACAGATTAAGAGGAACTGCAGTCTATCATTTATTTTCAAAACGATATGAAAAGATAACTTTTAAGAAAAACTTTTTTGGAATATGGTGACATTTCAACTTTAAATACAACAAACCTGCTTCTTCTATCAAAGGTTTTATTTTACTAGTCTAATCTGTTTTGTTTTTGTTTGTTTCTTTTATTTTTTTCTTTTTTTTTTCTTTTCATTTTCTTCTCTAACTGTAGAGCTTCCTGTGAATAGCAATGAATAACAATAAGAAATTTGAAGATGCCTCCAAGCGGCCTATGGTAAGACTTGTCCCAGCTCATGAAAACAACACCTGACTGCCTGATTATGCACCCTTCACCCCCTACACACACACCACAAGAAAAAGGATGGATCTTGTTTTCTGTCCTCAAATCCTGCAATTTTTCCCCTTAAAAAGGAAAATTTGTTTACAACACAAAACTAACCATACTTTTGTTTCTGTTTGATGGATTTCCTTGTTAGAAAATATTTCTCTTTGATTTTTGCTTTCTTTCTTAAAAGGATTTTTTTTTACCAAGAATGAGAAAATGGTCAACTAACTAACCATAAAAAATGTTCCTTAAAATTGTATTTCCCAAATTCTTACATTAACTGCAGCAGAATTTTTTTGTCATTCACATTTGAGCAATAGAATATCAAGGATGCAAATTCCTGTCATCCACAGTTAATGTGATAATTGATTCAGTATACTCACAGTAAATTTTTATAATTCTTGATTACAAAATCACTTTAATTTGGACGTTTTTCTTTTGTTGGAAGAATTTTCTATATTTTGGCTTTTAAGTTTGTCTAGAATTATTTTTAAAAATATATTCTGCCATGATAAAGAATTCTTGTGTGAATTTGCATTTGTTCAAATGCATGAATGATTTAAATGGGAGCAGTAACTTGGCCTAAACACAATTAGAATTTAAAGATTACAGCTATGAAATATCATCATCATCAAGTGTTTACATGAATTCATTTTAGTTAAAGAATAAAACAGAAAATCTTTTAGAATGTCATAAGTTAAATTTTGAGTGCAAAATTGACATTGTTGGTTTTTATTTCTACTGAATCTGCTACTAATATTGGTGTACTGCTGCATCACATTCATGGAATTCCCAAAGTCATTTTAGCTACAGTTGCTTTTTCTTTACATGGGTTTCCTTGTTGACACTGACACATATGGTTGAATGCTGATCATCAGATAACAAATAAAGCTATAAGAATGGATTATTCCATTGGGAATCACCTTGACCATGATAATAACCTATATTAAGCACCAAACAGAAATCTGGGTGGATCAACCATAGTAAATTAAGTGGATTACGAGTAGTAACAGCAGCTGTACTAGTTACAGCCAATTAGTAGAATTCAGTGTTCACAGTGTAATATTACTATTTAGTCCTTGAGTAGATTACTCAGGAGGACTCCAAAGAGAGGATACTACGTATATTGTCAGGAGGAACCTTTTAATACAGGACTATTTGCAAGATACTGAAATAGCACCTCGTAGTAATAACTATTACTACAAATAAACAAGTAATTGAAGTAATATACCAAAACCCAAGACAATACAACCGTTGGATACTGCAACACATCAGTAACCAATGAGGTTACAACACGTATGTAAATGTCAGGGGAGTATTTTAAAAACATAATATATTTGTTAAATCTGATTGCCAAAATAAAATAAAATATCATAAAATAGATACTACACCCCCCCCCCCCCCCTTCACGCACACACCTACCTCTCCTCCAATATTCAGTTAAGGGAATTTTTTTTCTTTGTGAAAATTTATTATTCCAATAGTACAGAGATTACTTTTTGATTGCTATCTCCAGTATCAAACTAAAGCATTCTGACTTTCATGCATTATTTTCTTTCTAGCAAGATCATTTAACCTTTGGCTTCAGTAAAATTTTCTCTTAATATTTAACATTAATACAAATCGTTTTACTAATTAAACTAATTTGCATTTCAATGGTACTAGCATTAGTTAATAACCATTGTTTTCTTTTGTTTTATTTTTAATGTATTTGCATGATATTTCTCATGTATCTTTTTTGCATCTTCTAACATGCTAAAATGTTTTTAACCTTTAATTTCTTAACTTCTTTATTTACAACATTCTTTCATTAGTCACTAAAAATAGTAAATGATTGACTTGATACTTTCAGTACTGCAAATGGCCAATACAGAATATAACAAAAATATTTATATAAACATAATATATCACACATATGGTGCTGGTGTTAATAAAACTGTGCTTGATGTAATAAAACAGTGCTATTAATTATATATTAATTAACTGTTACATAATTTAAATTTTAATACAAACATATGGTTACTGCAATGTTGGCACATTCAAATATTATAGTTTATCATTTTACAAAACATATTTGGCATCTAAAATAAACGGGATTTTTTTTTATATCTACATACATATCAAATTTAAATATTATTTTTTTATATTAAGCATAAAGGGAGATTACTGGTTCTTTAGAAGTTTGAGTGGGTGATTGTAGCCTTATGGAAGAAAAATGCTCAGGCAGACCTCCACTACAGGTTACTACCAAATCAAAACCTTGATTGCAAATAATCCACAGTAAGAATTGACAGAAACAGTAGATTTATCAAGAGCATTGTGAAGTTTGAGTACTCAAATCACTACGATATTTGGGTACCACATGATCTGAGTGAAATGAATCTTCTAGATCACATTTCTGTCTGGTTTGCTGTATAAACACAATGAAAATGCACTCTTTTTTAAGTAAATTGTGGCAGATGATGAGAAATAGATCATTTGCAACAATATTCAGTGAAAAGGATCCTGGAGTAAGCTACATAAGCCAATGTTAGCCATGCCAGAAACAGGTCTTCATTCTAAGAAAGTCACGCTATGCATCTGGCGTTATTGGAAAAGAAACCTGTGTTATGAGCTTCTGCCAAGTAACCAAACTTAAGAAAATAATCAGAACTAACAAACAGGAAATGTGTTTTTCCATCAAGATAATGCCAAACCTCATGTTTCCTTGGTGACCTGGCAAAAATTGTTGCAGCTTGGCTAGGATTTCTAACTCCACCTGCAATATTCACCAGACATTGCTCCTTTGGATTTTCATTTATTCCTTGCAAAATAATATCAGTGGTAGAAATTTTAATTCTCTGGATGACATAAAAATACCACTTTAATGAGTTCTTTGCTGAGAAACCACCAAAATCCTGGGAAAATGAAATCTTTAAGTTGGAAAAAGAGAGAAAGGTTGTGCAACAAAATGATTCATGTTTAGTTGCATAAATATTTAATGACATGATTTTGTTTTGTGTTTTAATTTCCTGTAAAATTTGTTATGTACTTTCTGGACAGCCCAACATTTCAGTAGATATTTATTTAATGCCTACAGGTAACCATCAGTTCATTTCTCTTATACCATCATCTCTATAGATTTCGGTGTCCTTAATGTCAAAAGTGAATCTCAGTTGCCACAATAACAAGATTCCAACAACTTCACATGCCTCCACAGAATCATATGCTCCTATAGCAATGTTAAATTCTCTGTTGTTTCTTTTGGTCCACAGATAACCATTATGGAATGATATAGGTTTTTGTACCTTCTTTATGATTTTGAAATTGCTAATAGGATAGTAATTTTTTTTCTAAATTCTGTACCAGACATTAGCAGATTCTCGGTGATGGGTAAAAGTCACAAATATCGCCAACATGGTGGTCAGTCTTTACTGAGTTTCTTTTTTTTTTTTTTTTTTCCAGTAGTTTACTGATAATAGAATATTTTGTCAAGCAGGATTTTTACTATTTGTCTATATTTCTGAGATGAGGTAGTATTTGCACTGTTTTTTTGTCGTAAAGTGCTCGATATAGAGGTAGAGGTATAATGTTAAGAGAAGTTTGCCACTTAACTGAACTACATTCTCCCATGACTTCGTGTTGATGCCCACAGCTTTCATATCGCATTTTATGATGTCACAATACTGCAGCTGTGGCCACCAAGTGGGTTTTCTTCCAGAGGTCAGCTCTCCATACTTGAGGTCTTTTGGAATATGACTGTCTGGCATACAGTGGACATAGTCTAGCCAGCAGAGTCTGTGCAGTTTAAGGAGTATGAACATGGTGGGCAGACTTGCGTGAGACAGGACCTCAGTGTTGGTCACATTGTCTTGCCATGAGATTCCCAATATACTTTGGATACTTCTCACATGGAAGGTGTTCAGATGTCTCTCTTGCCTGGTGTATGTAGTCCATGTCTCACTGACATCTTTGTCTTCACTGTCAGCTTGAAGTTGATTCAAATATGTGTTGTGGGGTCCGCAAGGGTTATATATATATATATAGTTAATTACAAATCCTCGGTATTAACAGGAAGATTTGTTAAAATTAAAATTTTGCTTATTCTTTTCTCTGCTTTTCAAGAAAGATTTTTAAGAATTTATAAAGAAGGTGCAATGCTCAATGACTTTAAATAGACAACATGTATAGTGATTTCTCACTTCACTTATCTGCAGTTTCAATTACCAGATCTGGAAGTGTAAGATTAGTGTTAGTGGAAATTTGTATATGCTATAAAATTCTTTAACTGAAAAGGACATAAATTCTTCACTTCAGAAAAGAAACTGTATACTGAGGTTGCCATAATAAGATCAAATTTCTATTACATTAGTTTTATTATAGTATATTGTCATAATTGCTATTGTTGTTAATCTGTTATTGCACGTAATTTATAAATTGATTCGTAGGTAAATATATAGTATAATACTATCCAGTTTCTATTAACCACTTGTTGTTTTTAGATATTTGCAGATAGTGGGGTGGGCTACTACATTATGCAACATTATTCCAGAAATTATTCAGATTAATATTTTCATATTGTTACATTCCTGCCATTATTCTACTCAGTTTTCTTCATGTGCTTGTGTTTTTTATCTGCTAATAATTCAAGTGTTATCTACTTTTTTTCCATTGCATTAATTGGACAGACCCTAGCATCAGACTTGTGCTGGAAATTCTCATATACAGGAAATGGCACAGAAGAGTTTAACAGAAAAACTATTTAATTTACATTTGAAACATAACACTATTAAATTGAAAAAATCAAAAGTTGTCCTTAAGATTTCATACATCTTGCTTTCAGGCAGCAGTCCTTCATTAATAGATGTTTCAGTATAAGTCATAAGCAAAAATATTTTTTAAAGTTTCAGATAATTTTTATATATATATATATATGACCAGGTTTGTTTTTTGTATGTCCATAAGGCTCTCATGTTTGGGAAGGTGTATAATTATTAAAAAAAAAACCAAAAAAAAAACCAAAATGCAACAAATAGTGCACAACTCTCATAAACATGCAATCATCTAAGAATTTCGGACAAGCATTAAGATTATTTTAAAGTTAAGGCAAGAAATTGTTTAAATTTTCTTTTTCCTTCAGCATCTTTTCTGGTAAGTTAGCAAATGGTTGATGAATTTTGACCCCCAAAATACCATGTTTTAAGTTTTAAATTGAGTCTTAGAAAAGTCATATTAAAGTTCAAATTTTCTTGTATTTTATGTGTAAAACCTGGAATGCTACTAACCTTAGTTGATATTTTCCAGTTTGCTACATATTGTGAAAACGAGATGAGTCTTATTTTCCTAGGTTATCATCTGTGACAAATAGAAAAGGAATAATAAATTGCTATCCTAGAGATAATACCCTTAAGTGCCTGTCAGCTGTTTTTAATATTTGATGAGTTATGATGACTGAATTTGCAGAATCACGAAGGTAATTTAAAGAAAGATATACATTTTTAGAAAATGTACAAATTGTGAGCTATTTGTTTTGACTTTCATAGAAACTTTTCAGGAAGCAAGAATAAAAGTATTTTTTCCTTTTGGTATTTTGCTTTTGACACCTTAAGAGAAAAGATGAATTGCAGATTTTAAATTTGAAAAGTAAAAACTCTGTAGTGGAAACCTTTTTTTTTTTTTTTTTTGGTTAATTCCAGAAACTTTGACATTCAATTAATATAATACAATGACAAAATTCAAAATGACAGCATTAATAGAATTGTGAACAACATTTCTGGTTACAATAAACTTCACAAGGATGTAACTCTATAATTAAATATAAAGTAGCTATTCACTGTTTCAATGTTTTCCAGAATAACATAAAAAAAAGCAAAATGAATAATTTGTGACCAATCCCCGTTTAAGAAAACTTACCTTTATAAAGAACAGTTAACATTAAGGAGAATTACTTCTATCCAAGCTCAAAATGTTTATCTCCTGAAAACAGAAAATAGTAATACATTTTTTATGTAAAAATGAACAGTCTGAATATAAATCAACATTTCAGCTGCTAAAAGCAGTAAGAATAATAGGTATACTACTCTCATCATTAAAAATATATTCATAGCAATTTATGTTTCTCTAAAGCCTTTGCAGGTTTGTTTATTATTATTATTCAATTGTTAATGTGATAATTTTGATAAAATAATAAAAAATCCAATAAAATAATTATTATTTCCACTTTGCAATATGGCATGCTCTAAGATATAAGATCTCTTCCTCTTTAGACTAACCAATAACACCTGCTGTCAGTCTAGCCTGACACCTATCTTGGCTGGCTCTCCCAACCCCTCACTGTCTTTGTGTTTGTGCTTTAGTTAATGTTTCTTGCATCATAAGTGGTTGTGTATTCATTTCATGCTTTTGTTTGTTTTTTATTTTATTTTTTTACGACCTACATTAATTTCATATACATAGCATTTTATTAAATTTCTTTCTATACAATATTTGCTGGTACATGAAAAATTATTTCTAGTAAAAGAAGTGTTCAAATATGACCCTGCATTCTATGTACTGGTATTATTGATAGTCTGAATGGTGCACCTCATGGTCCAAAATGAATGGAAATTAAAAAAAAAAAATCTCCCATATTTATAAAGTTATGTGTTTTTGGACATTTTTCATATTTCTGTATTGACTTTTGTGGATTCATCTCATCAGAAATTTTAACAACATTAATCATTTTTAAGCAGAAAGATAAAGATTTTTCAACTAGAATTGTTTCCTTGCAAATTAATATTTGTCTATACTTCTGAGATGAGGTAGTATTTACACTATTTACATTGTTCAGACTATTGTGCTCATCTTTACTGCCATGTTTATGAGATTTCGGCTGTTGTACACTTCGGCCTTCTTCAGGTTCTAGGAATTTTGAACCAAACCCTTTATTACAATCACTGGGGTATATCATTCTCATTCTCTAGTACTCCATATTAAAAAGAGGATCACCACCCCCTATGGGAAGAAGTTGAAATAATAGATAACACAACTGGAAACTATGTAAACTTAAGTAATTGATGCATATGCTAAGCTACAAAAATCTCTGAAGCCGACCAAGCATAGAAATGAATACAATATGGGAACCAGTAATACAGGGTGCTAGAGAAAATCATTAGCATCAAAGGTTGCAATATGAGTTCTGGTAAAAAAAATACTAGAGAAAATCATTAGCATCAATGATTGCAATATGTGTTCTGGTAAACAATGGTTACTCAGACATTAGGTTTATAAGTCCCAGAAATTCACATGCTGATGTCCTCAAGGACACATGGCCCAGTGACACTGGTTAGTTCCAGTGACTTGACCTAAAGAGTTGTGAGTTCAATACCAGGTTACAGTAGTGGTGAACAAATGAGTTAAAGAGAGATACCTACATGGCTACCAGAAGTAGCTTCACACATGGAATGAAAATAATATAACCCACTGATCATAATAAAAGGTTCAGTTTGAAATTCCTAGCACCTGAGGAAAGCTGAAGCATACAACAGTCAAAGTATTGTCCTTCATCTTTACTGCTATGTTTATACATAGACAATACTCCGAACAATCTAAGTAGTTATAAATTTGTTTTCTATTCTTATTTCAACTGATTAATGTTGGTTTTCAAGTTTTGTCTTCTGCAGTTCAAGAAAAGTTATTAATGCTCACAGAAATATCAGCTCTACCCATGATGAGAAATTTAAAAAGTACAGGTTTCTTACACATTATTACATATTGATTCATTTGTATGAATGCAAGTAAACTGATCTGAAAGAACCAATGTTTATATGATGGTTACACTTCTCTTTTTTAAGTTATAAGCCAAAATATTATCAAATAATTATCTCTAATATTTCACTTCATTAATGTCTTTCTTTTCTATCTTTATCATGTATTAAATCTCTCAACTAAAGACATACACAGATTTATACTCTTTCTTATACTTCCATTATTTTGCTTGCATTTGCACAGGTGAATTAAATTTACAGAATTATGATTATTTTATTACTAGTCACTCTATTTTATTATTGTTGCTTTTTATCTCTATGCTCTGGATCAATACAATTTTATACATATAATAGTATTGTGTTAAAAAGCAACAGTAATAAACTAGAGCAAAACAACTGATAAAATTGTAGTAAAAATGAAGAGTGTCTTGACCAAGAGTGTTGAGATAAAAACTAGCAATAAGTTGAAATAAAACTAGTCTGAGAATTTTCCAACTAAGATTTTTTTAAAACTGTGTTTGCGAGTTTATTTATCACTGCTAGTTGACATCCTGAAGAGGGATGTATTCCAAGCTCTTCTTACCCCAGATACACCATCCATGAATAAATACCTTTCCATCTGGCACACACACACAACAGACACATGTAGGACTAGTTAGTCAGATGATCAGTTGGACAGTGACCCTCCACAACCACACCAGTTCATGGGACTGATGATGATGAGTCTGTATAGTTTATCTAAAATCACATTTTTGATTATTGATTTTAAGAATCTGTAGTCAATATTGAAATTTGAGTAAAAGTTGCATTTTGAAAGTTGATTTTCATGGCATACAATGCAAAAGTTTTCTTTCCTTTAATATTCATTATTATTGTGTACTTCAAAATCTTCAATACTCTTTTATATAAATTTGTTAGGCTTCTTTTTCTCTCTTTTGTTACTGTCTGAATCAAAATAATGTATATATTATTAAATGTTCTATTTAAAGTATTTTGGAAAGATTGCTTCAGTTGGAGATGAAGGGAGAGCTACCAGGAAAACTTGGACTTTAATATTAATATAAACGTTTAAGTAAATAGTTTTTCAAATCTTACTGATGTTATGTATTTAATTTACTGAAAACAAAAGAATCTTTGTCAGTTTCTGACTCACATGAGATTTGCTTCAAATCAGACATAAGAGATGCAACACGTGTTTATTTTCTTTTTAGAAATATTTTTACTTGATACAATTTATAAAATTACCTTGTAAGATAAGGTCAGAAATTCTATTCTATCTTAATTTTTCCTTCTCAAAAACTTTCAAGAGAGTGTTTACTATGATACATTTTCTAACATAACCAACTAAAAGCATTTTTAACCTGGAAGCGTTAAATGTACACTACACTATTCATTGAAATCCGATATCATCTGACAGGTGGGACCACTATAGCCTCTTACTTCATTCACAAAAAGTGAATTGCTATAATTCTCAAATAAATAACATTAATTTTTAACTAGTATTTTTTTTATTCAGTTACTTTTCATTGCAATTTCTCAGACACTCTACTAGATATTATGTATGTTTAGTGTGTGTTTGTCTGCATTATTTGTTTGTTTGTTTTTTTTTGTGTGTGTGTGTGTGGTGCACTTGAAGACTGCTGTCCAATTTCAAAGTGCATTGCATAATGACAAGAATAATTAAGTAAGCAAACAAAGATAAAAAGAAAATTAAACTTTTGGCTATACTTGGATTCACATTCTTGGAAAGCCTGTCAGGGCAAAAAGTACCTTATTTATAAAGTTACTCAGATTTTGGGCAAACAGTCATGGCCATTCCTTATCTTCTCCAAATGCTCTAATATATCACTATCTTTATTTAATTGTATTAAGACTAATATTATATTTTTTAAGTTTTTAATAGACTGTCTTGTTTGGGGCGATATGATTATCAAAAAAAAATGTATCATTATCAATTAGTAATTTTTCAATTGATATGTCTTTTATTTGTCTGTCAGTCAGAATCTCTATGGCCCAACTAGTAAGGCAGTTGTTGCACTCAGGCTTCTAGAAGTAAAATTTAAGCCTCAATAAGAGTTTGGGTTTATTTCCAATTCATGTTAAACTAAAAGATGTAGCATGACAACTTGAGAAGTTGCAATGAAAACTAACTGAAATTAAGATAGTTGTTAAAAGATGAATAATAGACAATTCTTCACAGGTTTTTTTTTGTTTTTTTTTTTTAATGAAGACGGTTTTTTGTTTAAGATTTATCTTGTTACCAAATTTACTTTACCTTTTTTGATTTGTGCAAGAAAGTTTTTTTGTTTTTTAAGTGTCTTTTAAATACTAAGTTTTAATTCTGATAAAAAATACTGTCAGGAAAATTTTCTTCTGCATATTTCTTCTTGTATTTTGTTTCCATTATTTTTTACAGTCCTATTTGCAAAACATGAACCAACAAATAATAATGAAAATAATATTTAACAGTGTAACTTGGCTTGTTTTTTGCTAGAACCGCAACACAATGGATGACGATGTGATAATTGAGGGCACAGCCTCAAACTCACCTGCAACATCCGTGATGAGCAATCCTGGCACCCCACGGCCGGATCTTGACATGCATGGCAACCATGGCACTCCACCACCTCCCATGACTAATCGGACCCCACAAATGCCTCCACTGTCGCAGCACCCTCAAACCAAGTACACCCAACTCTTGGCAGTCATCGAGGACATGGGTAAGGATATACGTCCCACGTATTCCGGCAGCAAGTCCTCTGCTGAGCGTTTGAAACGTGGCATCGTGCATGCTCGTATTTTGGTGCGAGAATGTTTGATGGAGTGTGAACGCAGTGCCAGAACCTAAAACAATCCCCACCCTTGTAGAATCTAAGATAATCGAAAAGATTAAGTGCAGATGATCAACAACTTACCTTCTTTTTCCGATTTTTTTCTTCTTAAACATTATAATTATTTTTTTCAACATGGTACTTTTAGGATTTCTCTCTCTTTAATATTTAGATCATTTTTATTTTTACTCTTAATTGATATTCTATGGAGCCAATGTTTTCAAGCTGTAGAGTGTGAAGAGACTGACTTCTATTCATATTCTTCAGCTTTTTAACATCAAAAATATCAGAATAAACAGGAAAAAGCAAATTTAAACCATTAATGTCACACTAGCACATAGCAATCTTTAAAAATAATGATTGCTTTTAACTTAAATTTCAATATCTTTTTTTCCTGTGATATTAAAACAATGAGTGCAGACAAAAACGAAAAATTTCCAAAGTTGAACTAATATTCCTTCCTCTCTCTTTCTCTCACACACACAACTGTGTTTTGATGATTGAAAATTCTGCTAATTTCATTTACTTTTAAAGGTTTAAAGGAAAAATAAATTCACTTACTAACCTTTTCTCTCACAAAGAAACTTTGCCCCAAAATAAAACTTACAACTGTATTTTTCTTTTGTTTTGCTTTCTGTAAATTGCTAGGCTTTTTTTTTTTTTTTGCTGCAATTTACATGTCTTCAAAACTGATTACAGAATTTTAACTTTAAAACTGAAAAACTACATTCAACCATTTTTCTCTCTCTTAAGGGAAAGATTTACTTTTATTTATCAAAATCTGTAAATATTTTTTCAACTTGAAATTTTATTTCATTGAATAAATTCAACTGCACTCATTGTACTTAAAGAAATTTAATTTGATTATTTGATAAAATTTTGGTAAATTAGTGCTTTTAAAGGAATACTTTGAAGCTAAAATAATTTGTTCTATAAAGGCTTGAACTTTGTGATTAAGTTTTCAAAAAGTAATTAAACCTGACATATTATTAGTTGTGTACAAAAATTCAAAAAACTTTTCTTTTTTTTTTTTTTTTACTACAGTCTGAATATACAATTAAAAACTGTTGTTTTCATTTTTTTTTTTTTTTTTTTTTTTTTTTTTTTTTTGTATACCTTTAATAATTTGGTGTGTCAGCATTTGATAGTTGCCATGGTGATTGTGTCATATCAAATCAGCCATCTTTTTTTTTTAATTTAGAATATGTTTTAGCTAGCCAAAATAAAAAATTGATGAGTGAATAAAATGTTTTAATATTCTCTAATTAGAATAATTCTTCATTGAAAAATCTTTTCAGAAAATCCCTTTTTCTTTCAGTTAAACCTTTCAAGAAATTTTTTTACCTTAATGTCCACCTCAAACAAGTTTGTATTTCCAAATTTTGTTCAGATATTTGACCTCCACTTTCATGTTCTTGACGTTAATACGTTTCAGCCAATCCATTCTACAGCCTTCGTCAGGAGAATAATCCATAAGAAAAATTCTTATTTTTACAAGAAAATAAGTTTTTTTCTTGTTTTAAAAATATCAAGGACATGAATTTTATCTGAACAAAATTTACAACATTAATTGATGTTTCTCAAAGTTATAGACAATTAAAGTAGTGTAGAATTTTCTTTGGACAATTGGATTCATTTTTTTTGTGTTGAAGATGTTATTGAAATGTTTTGATTGATCCATTCATAAGAAAAGAGTAGAATCTCATTACTTTTATATTTACTTAATTTTTTTTCCCTAGAAACATACAAATTGTATACCTGAGGGAGGCTGTAAAATGGATCGAATGAAACATAGTGTCAATCACATCAACATCACAAAGAATGACTAATGCAAAAAATGAATCTTATAAAATAACATTTTATATCAATTCTGTAAACATTGTATAAATTTAAACAACATTCTGCACATCTATGTTTTGAAACTTACAAAAACTTTTTCTGGCATTTTATGTATTTAAAAATACAATTGTTACTAAAGTCAGTGTTTTCAATAACATAAAGATAAGAAAAAATTTTCACAAGACTGAAATAACCAGTGAGAATTGAATATCTATCATCACCATTACAAAAATCCTTCATCAATAAAGAAAAAAGAAAAAAGCCTAAATTCTCAAAGATTTAGTTTACATTTTTTCAAAATGTCCAACTAAGTCAAAATGAACTAAAAAATAAATAAAATGAGCTGACATAGCATATACCTAGACAAATTATATCAGAGATTGTATTTTCTCATATTTTCTCAACCAATATCTATGATGTGTAATATATGAATTTGGCCTGTAAGTGTCTTTGTTTTTTTTTGTTTTTGTTTTTTAATGACAGGAATATATAATTTTAACTTCATTCATAGGTAATAATCCTTTGTTTAAAAACATTTTGTTGAATAGAATGGGCAAGAAATATTTCTTAACATTTTGGTGATTTCTCCTTGTATCAAGTCATTTGATGTCAGGTGAAAACTTGTAAAGGAACTTGCCAAAATTATGTGTAATGTTCTGAATACTTTTGACTATCAATGGTCATTTTTAAGGAATGAAGGTAGAAGTCAATAGGCTAGTGGAGCATTTAGGTTGTTAACATTATAAAGACACACACACACACACACACATCTCTGTTTCTATTAAATTCCAAGTTCTTTTTAATCCCTTATCAGATTGAAAATAAAGATTACTTAGTTCTGTTATAGGTGACCCTAAAAAACTTTCTTTTTATGTTCAAACTGCTACATCATGATGAATGACCCAAAAGACTTGTCAGTTCTATTTAACAAATTGAAGTGCAGCCTTTAATGAAAAAAAAATATCACTAATGTTAATTTTTTTTGTTAATGATTCTATAAATAAATTCCTTTTTTTTACCCTCCAATTGACAGTGGTGAATTATTTGTTTACTTGTTTTCATTTATTTAGACTGAATAGAATTCTGAAGAAATTTTTTGAACAGCAAGATTGTTTTTTATAAATCTTCAAAAGAAACATAATTTCTCTTAGTTTCTAAGTATTTTATTTTTCTGGGTTCTATAATTTCTTCTCACAGACCCCAGTAGAAACCCAGTTCTTAAAGAAAACAATTCACTTCTTCATTAAAAAATGACTGGCATTTCACTAATTGACCTATATTTCTTTCAAACTGTTCCACTTTCTATTTTTTTTATGTTAGTACACATACAAACATTATACCAAAAATTTTCTTTATATCTTTCCAAACCAAGAATAAAAATCCTTTTTAAACTATTTCTTAGGTTTTGAGTGTCATCTTCTAAAGTTATTTTTTTCTCAAAATTATTTTTACTTTTTTATAAATGTTCCCTTTTTTACTTTCTGGTTATTTTTTTACCTACACTGTCAATTTCAAATTAAACAGGCTTTTCGTAAAGAAAAATACAACAGCAATGATACAGGTTCTGTTTTCTTTTTAATTTTAAATTCTTTCCTTTAATTATGATCTGTTTACTGGAAATGCACATGGTAACCTCTTTCTTTCACATAATGTCAGTGATTTAATAGTCACTGAGATTATAGTCCATGACTTATCTAAATATTTGTAAGTCAGAACAACTTTCTTAAAATACTCTATTATGTTCACAAAGAAAAAATATAACAAACCTGTATCTAATTAAATAAATTTTTTTATTCATATTATTGAACCTTTTAACTGCTTCTCTCCCATAAAAGTACTTAAATTGACAAGGTTTTAAAATATTCCTCAACACAGTCATCCTTTTATGGCAGTGTATCAAGAGATTCCCGCTCTATCCTGTTTTGAAATTTTTTTGTAACTGTCCATTTACATAGTGATTACTCATTTAGATTTTTCAGTTCAAAAGATTCTAATTTTTCTCTTTTGAAGTTAGTGTCCAAAATAACATCTGATGATGTTGATCAAACAGGATAAAATCAAGTTTTTTCATCCACTGCTTTGTTGATATCTGTATCTCACTTTCAAAGGCTTTCAAGATCATCTTACCACAATACTACCATAAGTATTCTTGTTAAATTGAACCAAGTTGTGCACAAGGCCTCATTTCTACAACACTCAACAAAATGCATTGATAATGAAACATGGTAATTAAAAAATCTTCAATTTTATGTTGGATATTATGTGAAGTGTTAGTATCAGATTAACAAAAAAATGAATGGTTAATTTTGAATTCAGATCATTTAAAATTAAAACTTGGAAAACTGAAATCAGTTAAAACTACAGAAGGCTAAAACCTTATATGTTAACATGAAAACATAATAGGAAAATAATCTAGTCATCTAAAACAGAATTAACAATTAGTAATTAATTGATTAGGTGCATTTTTTGAAGTAAGTATAGAACCTGTTTTGAAAAGTTTGAAAGAAAACTAGACTCTAATGTAGCTGGGGGCAATACTGAAAAGAATCACATGTTCTTTTTATCAAAACTCTTCAGTGTAGAATGAAGAAGATTGTAATTATTAATCAGTTAATATTAGTAATGGTTACTATAATTCTTCGTATTTTAGATGTGGCTTTATGAAAGTTTTTAAGGCCACTCTCTGAACTTAGTTTGAAATTTTGACTTTTTTATTTCTTGATTAAAGATAATCAGAAATTGTTTTTTTTTAAGGGCATGTTGCTCATATGTCAATAAATTAAAGAGATTTGACTGGGTCTTGATGTTAATCTTTCATTTAAGTAAAAACCCAGATAAAAAATTGATAATTTTCATGCTTTGAGTTAAAAGTAATTAAGGATGGGTGATGAAGCTAAATTCATTTTTTAAAATTTCAAACCCACTGTAAAGCATTACTTGAAAGCTTTAGAATATATTAATCTGAATAAGTGATAATAATATTTTTAAATGTCTAGATTTTATTTAGCCACATTTGAATAATTTTATTTTATGTTATCTTGTAAAAGAGTTCAGAATTGCAATTCTCACATATTAGACGGTTTTACTTTATACAGGAAAATATTTTACACTACAAAAAGTAAAACTTTAGATCTTTTCAGTCTGATTTTTGCACAAACAGTTTTTGGTTTTTAATATTTTTATATTAATGACTTCACTACTACAGGTCCAATGTGTTTTTAAACACAGTTTTTTATATGGTGGAATAAAAATGCCCTCTTCCTCCATCATAATTTTAACAGCAACAACAAACTAATGATATTATTAACTTTAATTGAAAAAGTTAAAATATATTTTTTAAAAATTATCTAGAATGTGTGCCAGTATTTCAGGATCTCTTGTTCTTTACAAAAGTTATTGATACTGCTGACAATTTCTTGAACAAATTTGAAAACAAAATAGAATGAAATATTTAAAACCATTTTTTTCTAATATCTGTCAAAAAAAATACCAATCATTGCATGTAGTATTTGTCAAATAAAACTTTCCTTGTATGTGTAAGTTCTTTTAAAAATTTAATGTCTGTGATGTTTCTCTATTTTTACATAAGAGCAAAATAGATATTTGTTGGACATATCTGATTTTGACACAAGATTGACTTCATGGGGAAATAAATGTGCTATCAATGGCTTGTTGCACAATTCTGCTAACAATGCAACTTGGTCAGATTAACTTTTTTTTTTCTTTTTTAAATTTTTAAACTTTACAAATTTAATTAATTGGATTAAAAGTTATATTTGGTCATTTCTTTATCATAGATGCAAAGAAAAAAAACTTTTAAAATAACTTTTTCCTCATAAGCTTTAACAGAAATTTCTTTTTCTTTTTTATTTTAATAAATCCCCATAAACACTTTTATGGATTTTGACATAAAAGGAACATTGAAAATAAAATTATAAAATTGACTTTTTTTCCTGATGGTAAGGATAGCTTCAAATCTTATTTTTTCACGGCATTTTATCAAGTTTTATTTTGGAAAAAAAGAAGTGTACAAGAAATACTGTACAACACAGATAGTTCCTTAAATTCATTGAACATAAAACAATGTAATTCTATAAATTACACATTATTTTTTTTAAGTAGTCCCAACTTGTCATTCTTGAAAAAATAACATTTTAGTGAAGAAGCCAATGAGCTGTACAAATTTGCATTTCAATTTTAAATTTGCATTTCATTAAATAATTTTACTTTTAATTAAAATGACTTCCTAATTCAAAAGTTTTCATGTAATTTTTTTTCTTTATAAACTATTTTTGATGTGCTTGTTGACATTTTGGGTTT
This sequence comes from Ascarosepion bandense, assembly GCA_037127315.1. Lineage (NCBI taxonomy): Eukaryota > Metazoa > Mollusca > Cephalopoda > Sepiida > Sepiidae > Ascarosepion > Ascarosepion bandense. The sequence goes on from JBBBDQ010001302.1 coordinate 4,293,718, forward strand.
GTGTCCTCAAATATTGAATTGTTCTTTTTATATCCATTTGTGTGTCCTGCTCTGAAGTTTTGCATCATTTTGTTAAATTTGTAATTTATTCCAAAGAAGTGGTCTTGAAAGCAAATGCAAAAAAGGTAAAACCTTCATATCATTAATTTTCATACAAATAAAAATGGAATTAGAAAATAAATACTTCCTCTTGATTTTTCTTCTTGCTTTTGCCAGTTTTAAATTGTTATTTTTCTTCTATGAGGTCTTTCTGGAATATGTCCAGCTGTTTTAAATATATTGAGAACCACAATTGACTTTGATGTCAATTGGCAACCAACCAAAGGTGACTTTACTGCATGTGTGCAAACAGACATTCTCCTCCAGAGTTACTAAGTTGGCACTTGTGTGAGCTTATATAATGTTTGACCTTAAAAGTCATGACAATGCACTTGTTCAGATTTTGTGCAGAGTATTTATCAAAACATTGCATCACCAATCCCAGAGGTGTCAGCTGCCTCTATAGTCCAGATGTGTGACTTTTTCTAAAGCTTAAATAACCATTGAAATGGAAGTGATGTTTAAATAATTGTTTGGGGTGTTAAGGGAAATATTTTAAAGAGGAATAAAACACCCATGGCTTACATGAGCAATTTTTTATTTATGGCTGGATACTTCAAGAAAAGTCTCATTCATTTTAGCTTTTGATAGTTTTGTTTTTTCTCTTTTTGAATATCAATATTTTTCATTTCTTTAAATATTGAATTTTAAGATTGCAGGATAAACATCTAGCTTAAAATAAGACTTGAATTTGCATTTTGAAACCTGCGAAGACGCTACAGCCAAAAATAAATTGACTAAAATATGAGATAAGTAAAGAAGAAACTTGTAAATAAATAAAAAATATTTCTTTTCACAATCTCAAAAATAACTGTCAACCATACAACATGGAATGAAATTGAAAGCAAGATAGTAACAGAAAGATTAGATCTGTCTCTTCTATATTTATGTAACTTAGTTTAAATTGGTATCTAAACTTATTTATAAATGGAACGTCTGTGTGTGTGTCCGTTACCTATAGACTCCAAAACGGCTGAACCGATTTTCTTGAAAATTTACACAGTTGTGCTATAAGCATCTGCGAGTGTTCTTAGCTAGGTTTTGTGTCGAGGTACTCCCGATAAATATCAATAATCGAAAAAATCAGGTTATAGAAGGAGTGGTCCGATTTTAATCAAATTTGATACACTCATAGATAAAGACATAAGAAACGATATTCAGAAGTTTCAAGGTTGCAGTTCTTACAATATTGCAGAAAATCGATAATATATATATAAAAGGTAATATGTATGTTTGTGTGTCTGTTTATCTGCCTGTATGTCTTTTTTCTTTTTTTTTTTTTTTTTTTTTTCAGCCCTTTTATTTTAGTTTTTGCTTCGGGTTTGGCTCTAAGTAGGTATAATTGTAGTTCTTAGTCTCAGCCATGATACCATTTACTCAGAGGACTTATTTAGCCTTCAAAATTCAGTTTACGACAAAAAAACTTATTTGATATCGATACCAGGAAATGAAAATTTGACTTACATCCATTAATTTTTCTTTCAGTCACTGGTTTCGCTTTAACTGGAAACAGCTATTGCTTTTTAGTCTTTTGTGCCAACATCCAAAAAGTCTGAGCTCCAGGACCATGGATTAGTTTTAAAGCTTTCATTACACCCGAGCAATACCGGGCTATACTGCTAGTAAAGGCATAAGTGTGGGATAATTATGGTCTGCTAGACTAACACATCACTCAATAAGTCCCAAGCCTGACATATAGATGGCGCCAATAATAAAAAATCCATATGATTTTTATGAAGTACTAACCTTCAAATGGCACTTGACAAAATTTGGGCCCAATCGGATTTTTAGTTTACAAATTAGTTATTTAAATGAAACTACTGTTGCAAATTTTCAAAACAAAGGAAAAATCTGAATTTCATGTGTTGATAAAGCATTGCTTTCTGATAGGGGAAAAATGTTGTTCAAGCAAAGTAATAGCTTGATATTTGTTATTCAGACTCTGCTCTGTCAAAAACAACAGTTAAGTAGTGGTATGCTGAGTTTAAACGGTTGTACAGACAAATGATGCTGAATGCTTGCGTCACCCAAAATTGTTGACCTGGAAAACATTAAAAAAATCCCAAAACTCATTTTGGCCAATTGCGTGATATAACAGAAGAATTGAACATATCAGAAGGCAGTGTATTCACTATTTTGTGTAAATACTTGTCAATAAGAAAGCTGTGTTAAAGTGGGTGCCGTGTTTGCTCAGTCAATCAAAAACAATGACACGTCAATGATTTAGAGCGTTGTTTGCAACTGTTTCAATGCAATGAGGAGTTGTGTAAATATGTGACAATGGATGAAACATGGAACCACTACTTCACTCCTGAGTCAAATTGGTATGTCTACATAAGATTCATAAACATGGTATTCCACTCAGGCCAATTGTTAGAAGCCTATGCTCGGTGTGCTACCCTGTGTTGCTTCCTTGTAGATATAATTGACCTGCAGACAGGAAAGTCATCATCATATGTTTGAAACTCCACCTACTTCATGGATCTTATCAAAAATGCTCCCATCTGCAGTTTGAATATTTTATTCTGGAATAAAGAATTTTAAAAAATGCTCAAATCCAACATATACCATAGAACAATGACCATTTGAGTGCATTCCAAAACATCTGCTGTGCCATCAGCTATAATGGCTACAAAGTTTCTGTAATGCCTGTCCTTATCACCTCATGGTATATTTGTAGCAGGCAGTCAAGTATCTCGTTCTGAATGATCTTAGAAACACCTTTGAAAATCGTACTGGTTTATAAGTGATTTTTCAAATCTGGATTTAATTTAGATGCCAAATTTATTAATCCTCTAAATAACCCTGGATTTACTGAATATTTTATTAAATAGAATAGCTTGAAGCATAATAGTCATCTACAGTTTTTATATTCAAAAATATAGATTTTAAGCCAAACACATGCTTGGTCAAAAACACTACATTACACTTGGACAACAGGAATGACACTGTGTGAACAACCAGCATTGAGCTTTTTTCCTCAGATATGTACACAACAGCCAAACACTGCATTACTGAAACTATGAGAAAAACATAAACAAAGGAAAGATCCAGAGAAACCTTCATGATACAAAGTTAAAAAGAACATTTGGAAACAGTAATTACTGTCAATGTAATATAAAATGCTATTTTTAAAACTATCCAGCGAAAATGAAGCATGGCAAGAAATGTAGGAAAATTAATCATTTCACTTTAGCTTGTAGAACTAAAACTAAAATATGATGCAGATAATAAATGAAGAAATGAAATGTTTCTTAGGAAAGCTAACATAAACAAATTTAAATGATCCATGGTATAAAAATTTGTAAAACAGTGAATTTTACAATTAATACAAGTGCTAATATAAACATTATCTCAACCAAAACGTACAAAAATCTAAGAAAAAAACCTATATTAAAATCATTAAATGGCATCTTCACAAGTCCTGGCAAAATAGTCCAATGCATTGGAAAGTTTAATACTACAGTGGAACCTGCCGTATTATGATTCTCTTCATCAGTGACCACCTGCTATTAACGACCATTTTTCTATGCACGGATGATTTACTAATATTAATTGACTCCCAGTGAGCAACCACCTAGAGAACAAGTGACTAACATCAACAAGTAAAAAACACTGATCTGGTTGTAGACTTCCAACTTGTAAATTAGGAGAAATTAAATGAGTAATAAATTCCATTTTGCTTTGATCTAAGCCAGGAACACTTCCCCATTGCTTTGTTATTGTAGTAATATTCTTGAATTAAACTGTTATTACTTGCTGAAATGGACATTACTTCAGTTCACCTCACAGTCAAACGTTATCTGTTTTGTATCAACATGTATTGCATTTGACAAGTTCAAGAGGTTTGTCAGGTCTCTGTACCTCTTGGATAAATTCAGGGATGGAGAAAATCACATCTATATGTCTATTTTTTTTGTTCTCTTTATTTTTTCTGTATCTTTCTGCTCTATTTCTATCTGTTTCTCTATCCTAATTGCTGTCTTGTTTTTTTGTATGTTGTTTATTTTTTTCATGTATTATAGCAGATTCTCTTTTACTATCCTTACTTCTAAGAAAAAATTCAAACCATATATGTCACGAATTTTGTTACATTACAAAAAAACACCACACAGACAACAATAACTGACATTTTTTAAGCCCAAACCATTGTAAATTAATATTTTAGTGCCTTTTGTTGACTGTTGTAAACACATTTTTAATAGTTTTAAAATTAGCTATGCTGAGTAAATTTTTTCAAAGTTAGGCAAGCTTTTTATGTTCTCATTTATTTATTACCAGATTACATGCTAAAATTCTAAGTACATTCTGGTGAGTGCAATATACATTCCTGGTGTAGATAGGCCATGAGCCTTTACTGAGCAACTACCTGCCATATGCAACCAGTTTTTGATGACAGTAGGGGTGGTCACATACAACGGGTTCCACTAATTTGGGGATATATATCATTGAATATGTAAAGGAAGAGAGCATACTATCTAGAAAAACGTCTAGAAATTAATTTAGTGAAACATTTAGACAAAATAGAACAGGGAACTTCAATTGATGCCAATGAGTGTATGTATAGTGGATAGGGAATTAAAAGTAACTCTCTTTTCTTTTTCACATTTACAAAAATTAACAATGACGAGAAATCCTGATTTCGCCGAATAGAAAATGTATTGCCCCTTACTGAAAAGAAGACGAAGCCGGATTTCGCAATCAGATGTTAAATTTATTTTCTAACCAATGAAGGGAAGCAATTTGCAAAACTGAGAGAAAAGTTATCAATCCCATGTGAAAAAAGGAAGAGGAAAAGAAAATGGAATCAGTCAGTCATATGAAAGAAAAAAGAGACATGCTAAAATGTAACAAAAGAAACTTCAAGCATGACCAGGACATAAGATCCTGTCCCACATTCGTTCTCCTTCTTCACTCATGCTAATTTCTTTTACCTCTTCTCATTCTCAACATTCTTGCAGTCAACAAAGAAGACACCCACAACAAAAACAAGATACTTAAACTGACTCCTAAATATTAACTCTGTTAAGTACAATTTTCCTTTATTGCTTCACCTTCCTTTTCACTTTCTTGTTGGACATAAAATAAGGAACGAAACACATCTTTCATTACTATCTTGTTAATCTTTACATATACACAAGTTACAACTATGAACTCTTGATATACTTAACTCCTTACTACTGTTCCTCATTGAACATTTAACTCCTACAACTGATGTTATTCTGTTTTATGAAATTTACTTTAAACCTACAAACGAAAATATTTTATTCTTGTACATTCCAACATCCAAACTTTCACCTTCTGATGACCTTCTGAATAAACCTATGAGTTGTGTGGAGTGTCAGCTACGTTTGTGAATTGGCCTTGTCCCACACATGGTTGACTGTTTCAACTACATAAGCAGGGAGGCCAAGTGAAAATAATTATGAAAAAAGACACTTTACCTTAGTGTGTGACAACAGCTAGGAAAGTCCTATTTGCTATTTTGCCAAAGGTAAAGGAAGAATTGAATAGACTGGGAAATGAGGGAATTATTGAGAAGGTTACAGAACCAACTGATTGGTGTCTGCCTATAGTACTGGTAATAAAAGAAATGAAAAAGTTCAAATATGTGTAGATTTGAAGAAGCCGAATTTAGCAGTAAAAAGGAAACATGACATGCTACCAAATTTAGATGATATTGCACCTAAACTAAATGGAACTCTAGTGGACGTAACTTACTTTGTGGTTAATAAATTGCTATTCACTCATTACAATAAATTACAACAATAACCATTCAACAAAGAAATACAACAAAATCAATTAAGCAACAGAAAATGATTCAACTTTTTTACCATAAGATATAATAATTGTAGTGGAAATAACAAATTGGCATAAGACATTTTAAATGGGGAGAATAAGATATAAAATTTATGAATGAAAAGAGTTCTCTCCCTTCGTCATTTGTTTTAGGCAGAATTAGTTCTTGGTGTTGGAAATAGTTCAAAGGATGCAAAAGCATTTAAAATGTATAATAAGATGTTCCTTTGTTTGAATGTTGGTGAATGTAAATTTAAGTGAGTGTTGTCAGAGTTGAATAAATACTATATCTTATAATAATTGACTTGGTAAGCATTCAACATCAAGAGTGACAAAAGTTTCAGATGACAATTGGTCCAAAGTAATTTTCTCACTAAAAGGTTCTTTCATAGTAGTGGAATAGGCTCCAGCACGCATAGTAAGATTTTGGCAGAATTTTTATCTAAATGTGTTCTCAGATGTGTTCCTATGTGTTTGGGATTTTTAAACCAATCAGCGACAACCGGGAACAAGTTCAAAATTGAATCCAGCGTCTGTGTTAAATTGAACTAGTTTTTGTACTTACTAGTAAAATATATAGTGTGATTACTATACTGTCGCTAGTACTTTTTCCTTTGCTCACATATAATGCGATGAGTAAATTGTTGCATATTTTAAAATTGGAATTTTTATTTCACATAGCCAGTGAATTTATAATATTTTTTATAATAAAACAATCTATTTCAGTGGCATGCAAAGTTACTCCCACAGAACTAAGTTTTTTTTCTAAATTCGATGCTACCAGCAGATTCTACCAAGACACACTCAAAAACAATCCCAATCTGCCACCTGCCGAGATTGCTCGTTTTGTATTTAATTCTCACTGGTTGAAATTTGCATATGTTACACGTTCATAACTTATAAATTACACCCACCAAGGACGCTCGTGCTCGTCTTGGGCTCGAAGGTAGGCCATTTTTTTTTTCTTGCATATCACGCATGCTACTCGTTGCCTCTTTGAACGGGGGACTGTAGTCGGTTCAGTAGAACTCACAGACTGCTACCTTTCAGTTCCGCTACACATGGTGATCACATAGGTGACAACCCGGAGCGGGTCTCTTTCGTCTAGTGCTCCTTCGCGGTAATGGTACCTCCTGTACTTCCTCCTCCTCGGATGAGTCGTCTGGAGAAGTATCATCTGTTGCATACGCGTTGTTTACCTCACAGGGACTACCGTGTGCTTCGTTGATGATGATCACCCTTGCACTTTGGGTCGAGATTTCGCTATCCCTCCCGCTCTCCGAGGTACTCGAGCCCATGACGGGACGCAGGTCCCTTACGTGGCGGGGCATCCCGTCGACAAAGACGTTTTGTGGGCTTGTCACACCTGTAACGCGTCCACGTGTATAAGGGGACGTGCATCGTCCAATTGGGGTCTTCACCCAAATACGATCGCCCACATTGTATCCACTCTGCTGCTTGAGCCTATCTGGCGGGGGTGCATCGATACCCTTCAGTCGGACGTGGTATCGATGAATCAAGTTGGCAGGGGAAGTCAGCGGCGACACATTGTCCTTCGGAGTAACATCGATGACATCGTTCCACAATGCCATTTCCGGAGGGAATATGCACACAACGAAAATGCAATCAGACTCCCCACTCACTTAGAAAGTCCTCGAAACTCTTGCTGTGAAATGCCGTATCGTTGTCAACGAGCATTTCAGACAGCGCTCCACGATCGCAGAACAAGCCTTCCAGGTGGCCGATAATGCTTGCTGCGTCTTGTCGCTTCAGACGACGCCAAATTGAAAACCGCGTGAGCCTGCAGTCAATGAGGGACAGATAGTGTCGGCCTTGGTGGTGGGTTATATATCCATTCCCACTCGAAACCAAGTGTTGCTCACGTCCAATTTCCCCCTCTGCCAACGCGTGGGTGGTGGGTCAATCGACTGGCACTTCTTACAATTTCTCAACCACAGCTCTAACCGACGCTTTAGAAACTGTAGGGTCGACCTGTCTGACGAAGTACAACGTCCGCCTTATTCCGGAGTGAGGGACCGCTTCGGTGATGGATGGACCTTATCCAGTCAGAGTTTTGCTTGTCTGGCAACACGGTGCTCGCACAGCACGGAGGTTCAACCGCATTCTTGACAAGGTCAAGTCATCGCTGTGGCACTCTCGTCAGACTATCTGCTTGGTTATGTTCCGACCTCACTAGGAATATATCTACAGACAGTTTATATTCCTCGACCAAGCTTGCGAGTGCATCAAACCGCCATCTGATTAGCATCTCACTTGCCGCTTTGGTGCGCACCCTAGCCTTCCCCGTGAAGGTGTCCGTAACCCATCTGTGCACACAGGCAGAGTTAGTGTAAAGATGCAGTACAGTTGCTTTCCACATTAATGCCATGTTTACACCTTTTAGCATCGCATCAAGCTCCGCCAAATTTATGTGCTGCGTATCCCTTTCCTTCCGTAACCAGCTCGCATCCTCCACTGTAGCTCCATCGTGATACTCCGGTGGCTAAGGAGCTTGCGTCGACCCAAACGTCGAGTTCGGGCCATTAACACACCACTTCCCTTGCACGGTGTCTTCTTGGCGCACTCTTGCGACGAAAAGCAACGTCGCTCACCTTGTCATCCCAACCCTTTGTCATGTGACACGATAACTAGACATATATGTATTTTATTAAAATAGAAAATAGATTAGAATAGAAAATAGTTTAAAAACATATTTAACAAAAATGAAAAAGAAGAGGAAATAAATAAATAAATAAACGCTTTTTCTTTTATGAGGAAAATTGTGGAAGAGACAAGAAGAGTATCCGATTACTGTTTTAAATCCTACCGCTCTTCCGCTAAATATTTGACTCAGTGATTTAATGTGATAAAGAGATAAGTTCAGCAGGTAGGTTTTCGAATGACCCGGTCAAAGGCTGTCCTTTACTGTATCTTGACCACACATTAAGAATTTTGCGGCGGAAGCTATATTAAGAAAAAAAAGATAACTGAAATTTCAGACTTACAGTCGCCAATGTTTGTCACCGGTGGTCTAAAGCATTTCCGGATTTCGGGATTCATTGAAATAAATAGAAGTCAGTTAAGACGAGAGAAGTGAAGGGAGTCAGCCGGGTGCGAGCTTGAAGTAAGAATCTCCGTTCGTCTTGTTTCGTTCAGTTCGGGTTTGTTGATCTCCATTAATTAGAGTTAGAGCTGTGTGTCACATTCGCCTGCCCCAACCGAAAAGGCTAACTCTAAACGAATAAAGCATCCTTTTCAACTCATCCAAGTTGTGGAAGTTCGTTCCTTATAGTTCAATCTTGTACCCCCTGCTGTTCGGCCGATATTTTCAACAAACCCCCGGCAACATCACAGCGTGAAGAACGGCCGCCGGAGAAAATTGTTCGGGACGACCGTTGGGGTGTTACAGTCATGTCTGCGGCTCTCCTCTTAATAAATGGCGCAGCCACCCTAAGCCATTTCACCACTGAGAAGTGCCCGACCAACTTCTCACAAAATGAGAACACACTACGGCGAGTAAAAATATGTGGCACGATCGGGACCTCGTTTCCATATCAGAGTGTTGCCCTCTTCCCGAACTGCTAGGCCAAGCACTCTCTCACCGCTCTGCAGCCGCTCCAATTCTTTGCTTGCTAGTCCAAAGTTAGCCAGATGTTGTCTCACCCTGGTTGCGGAAGCCATGTCTTCGTTAATAAAAACATCGTCAATGTATGCCGATTTCGCCTGCCAGATCCCGTCATTCTGTGAGAGTGTAGCCTCAACAATAGAACGCATGATAGATGATGCTACATTGAGTCCGAAACCCATGCGTGATAAGCAGTACCTTTTTCCTTCGAAGATAACAGTCTGGTACGGCCACAAGGATCTGTGTACACGCACTTGTAAATAGGCCCTTCGGAGATCCAGCAATGACACATTAGATCCTTTCTTTCTCCACTCACTTAGCTTTTGTGCACAGACGTCGGCATGTGCCGTGTAGGTGTCGACATATCCATTCAACTCACGAAAGTTCAGCACAGGGCGCACCTTAGACTTATTCTTTTGAAAGACGGCCATCAATGGAATCAGGCCTTTTGGGAGACCAAGTTCTTCCTCAGAATAGGGAAGCAGCCATCCATTGTTTAACCACGTTTCCAGCTCATGACGGTACTCTTGTCGAATTTTGGCGCACATGGGATACTCGGGCACCTTATTCATAAGTCCACTGGGTGGTTGATTGCTTGACCACTTCCACGACACTGTCCAAACCCTGATCTGCTCATCGAACTCAGCGCTGAAGTCTGGTTCCTCTATTCTAATCGTGACACAGGCACACGGCTCTGTCTTTGAGAAGATAGCACCACCGAACTATGTCTATGCGAACTCCACCTAGCATTTTGATTATATCCATTCCAATTAGCATGTCGAAGCCTAACAGCGGACTGTCGACGACCACAACATCAACTTTCATGGGGCCCACGTTATCTACCGCCAACGTGATAGTCCCAACACCATTACTGCGAAAGATTTCGCCGTTGACTGTTAGGACATCCGATGCTTGCCGACTCCAGGGTTTTTTTTTAATCATATCACCCCAAGCAAGGCGAAAACGCCACTGATGCGCAGGGGGCTACGTAAGAGTGAAAAGATTGGAAAAGAGAAAACCGGAAACCACATCCTAAACAGGAAACAAGGGATGAGCCTCTTCATCTATTCAATAGACGTGGGTGGAGTGTGAACCGGGTGATAGTTTAGTCTATCTACTCCAATTGAAAATAAAAAAAAAAATTAAAAAAAAATTGAAAAGCTTGGAAAAGAGAAAAACCGGAAACCACATCCTAAACAGGAAACAAGAGATGAGCCTCTTCACCTGTTCAATAGATGTGGGTGGAGTGTGAACCGGGCGATAGTTTAGTCTATCTACTCCAATTGAAAAAAATAAAATAATAAAAAAAAAGAGTGAAAAGATTGGAAAAGAGCAGTGCTGTGCGCTTCTTGCCATTAACGACTGCTTCAATCACGGACAGCGCCCCTTTTAATTTAAATGGGGAGAGAGTGGCGCTGTCATCTCGCCACTGTTTACGTTTTCCGGACAGTTTTTTTACGAGGTGCCCTGTTTTGTTGCAGAGATAACAGCGCATGGCCGATCTTTCTCTCCGGTTTCTAGCACTGCCGCGTTGCATACAATCTCTAGCCAGGTGGTTCGGGCCCTCGCACCTAAAAAAATTGACATCACTCTGGCTAGTTTCGCGAAGAGTCGGCGACTGCGATGCCTGCTTAGGTTGCCCTGCAGCGGCTAAATGTTCGTCCCTGGTATCCACCAATACGGCGCAAACTCTTTCAAGTAGCTGTCTCAAAGTTAGGGGTTCGATCCTAGTTGACGATCGAAGGAGTCCCTTGACGTAACTTGGTAGCCCATTAATAAAGGCGCTCTTCATCCAATATTTCGCTTGCCAGCCGTTGCAAATCTGTTAAAAACTCGTCCACAGTCTCTTCTGGACGGAGGCGATGAGTAGTAAATCGTTCGAAAGCCACGAATGAATCCGTTCCGTAGGCTTTCACAAGGGCGCGTTTAATCTTCTCAACATTACTCCGTTGTCCTTTTGACAGCTGCCGATATGTCTCCCAAGCCGCACCCTTCAATCGCAGTGGCAGGACTTGCTCTACCTTGGTTATTTTGCAAAGCTCACAGGTCAACTCCACGTCTTATAACCATTCCATTATTGGGGTGTCCATTACCGCACCACTGAATTCGGGAATTATACGCACGTCAAATTGCCTCGATGCCATGGTTCTAATAGAGACAAAATAGCTTCTTGTTGATGGAGGAAAATCGATTTCGATAGTCTCTCTTAGTCTCCGCGCCGACACACTAAAAAACAATCCAAATCTGCCACCTGCTGAGATTGCTCGTTTTATATTTAATTCTCGCTGACTGAAATTTGCATATGTTACACGTTCATAACTTACTAATTATACCCACCAAGGACGCTTGTGCTCTTATTGCTGACTTCCGGCACTCTGCACGCGAAACGCAGTCGTGTTCGTTTTGGGCTCGAATGTAGGCCATTTTTAATCAATTAACGTTTTTTTCCTTGCATATCACGCACGCCACTCGTTGCCTCTTTGAACGGGGGATTGTAGTCGGTTCAGTAGAACCCACAGACTGATGCCTTTCAGTTCCGCTACACAACCTTAGGAGAAGATATAACAACATCATTGATAATGATGATTGTAAGGATGGAATCAAGACGGAATCAGCAGCTAGTCTAAATAAATGAGTTGTTAAGTTTACTATGTGTTGTATCATCTTTGTGTTGCTTCAACTTTTCAGTGGCCAGTTACATATAATATAGCTTTCCACCCTAAGGCCAGGGAAACAAGAATAAAATACAGATAAGTGACAGAGTATCACTGGAAAATGAGAGAAGTCTGTTCTTTCATTATCCTTTTTGGTTCTTTCACTCTCAGTAACCACTTGCATTTTAATTGCTTTCATCACCTTACTTGATGTGAAATAATTAATAAGAAAAATATTGAAGGAAGTATAAATTAACCTGTTGACTGGATGAGTGTTTTGGGCTAGCATGAATTTCAATACTGTGCTTTTCTTTCTTTTTGCTGTTTGAGAACTTCCTCTGCCCTTGGTGTAATCTGGAATCATCTGGGCTCTTGGTCGACCTGACACTGTATTAATAGTACAGTGGGTACGTTAATCAAGTTTTATTTTCTTACAGAATACACCCAATGAAAGTTGAATAGATCAGCACAAACTTTCTGTTAACAACAGTAAGTATACAAAGAAGATACCTGAGTGTCTGAAAAATGTTGTACATTTTAATGGCTCTTCTCAAAATTATAAACAATTCAGTAAATATTTTTTGTTTATTTATCTTTTTGTTGCTTTTAATCATCTTTGGTTCATATGTTGTTTTTTTTTGTTTTTTTTTAGGCTGAATTATAAATATTCAAGAAAAAGAAATAGCTTGCAATAATACGTGCATCCCCATATAACAGAAACCTTCTTATTTGGTGACAAGTTCCTCTGATCAAAGTTCTTAATTTATAATCTTGATTTCACTACGTCAACTCTAACATGCCATTTTTGTTGACTACTTAATTATGTAGCTGCAATAAATGTATAGCGGGTTGCTTATTTATTCCGTTTGTTGTGAAGGGTAGTTGTATACCGTTGCAGGTTAACGGAATTTGGCCTTGTGGAAGATAGCCCACTATAATTCATAAAATGATTATAAATCAAGAAAGGCAATTTGAGTATAAAATAACATTTATATATACACATGTCAATTAATGTTTTACAATTAAAGTAATGCTTGAAGGATAGGTCCAACGGAAGTTAAAGTGTTAATGACAAATAATAATGCTGAAAGAGATAAAAGGCTTAGGAATGTGGAGAGCGGAGGTATGTGTGGAATGTTCATTTTGAAGTTGCCACTTCTAAGGTCCGTAAGTCAGTAAGTTGGTTTGTGAGGAATGTCTTTGAAAAGTCACTCCTGAGGTCAGTAAGTACTTTTGAGACAGGGAGGAAGGAAAGAGGCCAGCATAGTAGCCGCTCGACTTAAGCCAAGGGGAGACACTGGTTACTCTAGCCTGTTTGTCCTTCTGTCTGACGATGCTTTATGTCTCCGCTTTTTATATCCCCTTTTTGGATCAGAACAGCTCGTTTCGAATTTCATACTTGTATTTGATTCCGGGCTTCCATTGGCTGGTAAATAAAATTCGCGTAGGCTCGCGAAATGGAAATTTGATATTTGATTAATTTTTATTTTTAACCGGAACATCTGCGCGAACTCGGATGCGCACGACAAGTTTTGTTCATTTGCCTTTTAGTCGGTATAGAGCCAACATCCGGTTCATCGCTTTTGCTAGGTCAGTATCACCACAAATGAACAGTATAATTTCAAGAAATCTTTATCAATGTTTCCCTTTATTTGTAGCACTTTGTTTAGATGAATAAATTTTAAAATCAGAATAATTGAAAAAATTGGGTGCAATTAAATATTTGCTAACATCAAACAAACAAGAAAATAATAAAAAACAAAATTATAAATGAAAATTCATTATACTAAGTTTCATAAAAGTGTATAGAATAAAATCATATTTTCTTAAATCATTCATTATATAAGGTTAAAGATAATTTACTTTTAAGCATAAGCTATACCAATTTCTAAATTCTAATCTTTTTGCTATTTTGTACTTTTATGATGTACCCCTCATCAAAAAACTTGTATAAATTCCTTTTCACATATTTTGTGGAAACTTGCAATGTCATTGGATAAAAATTACTACTTAACTATCATAGAACAATTTAGCAATCGCAGCTTCATGACAATTTATTTATCGCTTTGTTTTTACTAGTCAAATTTTGTGAAGTTTCCTTGAAAGTAAGCTCCAGCTAGCTTTTTAAATTTTTATAAAGCTTGCAATCTGATTGGCTAATTAATTCACTTCAAAAAATCTTTCTGCACCGAGACGTAATTTTCCCGCCGAGGCGTTTTGATCCACTTTGAAAGTAATATAAACAGATTTCGTTTCTTCAATCAGTGAGTCAAAAAATGTTGCTTGCTACTGACATAATCTTCTTTCACCTTTTATATGTATATTTGTTGAAAGACACGTATTTATTTGTTACCTCACTTCAAATTTAAATATTAAAAAAATGTGTGTTGAGCTATGCATGTAGTGTAATTTCACCACACTTTTTAAAAATTGTATGCACACTTTGTGGTGAGGTGCAGAGATGACGTGCACTTTGAAAAAATAGAAAAGGATTTAAGTGTTGTTCGCCTATGACAGTGATGACACTTCATAGATTATCGTGCATAAACGCTATTTTCCAGCCAAAAGAGTAAGCATTACTTTTCAAGATCCAGTTAAGATTTATTTTGAGTTTGAAATAAATCTCTAGGACAAATATTGGAATTTAAATTTTTTTTAATCTTTTCGTTTAGGTTCAGTGAGTGACTGTGCTAATGTCTTTTTAAGAATGTCCAAAAACTTTCCATATATGTAAATTTATTTTTTATGGATTAACTGTTAGACTATTTACATTCAAATAAAATCAAAATTTAACTTTAAAAAATATTTTTAAATGCTTTTTTTAAAAACCGTAGAGTCCATGGTGGTACCTCTAACTGTGTCACGACACATTATTTTTGTTTGGAAAATCTTTACTTTAAAAGATAGAATCAGAATAACAAGATATCAAAATGATTTGATTGATTCATATCTTTAAGTAAAGTTGGAGATAACATGAAGACAAAATAATGAATTTGAAAACTATTAATTTTTGTTTGTTAGTTTCACTCGCAATGTAGCACAAAGTTTCAAGATGAGACAACTGAGGCTGTCAAAGGAGGTAACTCTTTTTTCAAATAGGAAATTGATGTTACGGATTCTACTGTTGCCAGTAAAAGCAGTAAGACTTTTTCTTTTATTTATGTTTTTTAATTTTCTAAAAAGATCTAAAAAAGATTTCACTTTTCTCTTTGGTCATTTATTAATACTGATTTTTCAGCAATCATGAACAATCTTTAATCACCTTATGATCAGAGCACATGTACTTAAAATATTGACGGATGCCTAAAAACGGTGTTGGATGAAAATCGTTTCGACTAAAAAAATGGTTAATGTAAATGTTTAGTATTATAAAAATAATCTTTTACGCTTTTGGTAATTCTCTTTTCTGTCAATCACAGCAGATATTAGACTTTTTTTTTATTTTATAAATCTTTGTTCTTTTTACATAATAATTCTTTTAGATTAATCCTTTGTAAAGTTTCGAACAAGAAACGATGCCTTAACTTTTTTGGTTAGAACAATTTTTTTAGATGACAAAAAAAAAATATTGTAATGTAAAATAAAAACATTTAAAAGTTTTATTTAAATGTTTTTAATTTTAAAAGTATAATAAATTTTGTTATTTTAAAACGTTTTTAAGTACGCAAACAAAGCAAAAGTATTTTCACGACAAATGTGATGTTCTTGCAATTGAAAATATTCTGACGTAGGCAATAAATTAATCAATTCTATTTTAATTTTATTTTATAATTGTTCCGAAATTATTTCGAACTCGACTAGGAAGATAATAAGTCTACTAAACTTGGTTGAGCCTTGCTAAAAAATAATTGATACAACTTTTGAATTGATGTCAGGAAACTATATTTTGGTTTTGTCGTAAGCTTATCGTTTTAAACCATTTCTGCTCATCTTACCAAACAGTGATTTATCTGCTTGATTTTTTAATTATCTATTTATTTTTAATTAGTCTCAAATTTTGGGCTATCGGAAAATCAATCCTTTACTTTTACCACCGCTAATAAATTCGCTGAAAAAAAAACAAAAAAAAAACAGTACTGCTGAAACTAAGTATGAAAAGGCCCTAAAATTTAATAAAAACGAAATTTTTCCGTCTGCAGAATGTTTATGTTAAGAGGAAAGAGCAAAGTGGAATTTTCATTATTTAATTTTTTTTTTAATCCTTTCTAATACGTTCGAAATTTTGGAAAAATTTTTTTCGTCAGCTGGCAACCAACTTGTTACCAACAAAGTTTGCTAAATTAAATGTATTACTATTACACAACTCATTTTTTCCGCTGAATAACATTAATTTGGAAATTCTGCAAAAAGTAAAATTTCAAGAAACTAAATTTTTTGTTTCCAAAATTTATTTTATAAATTAAACACAAGACTCCTTGGGAATGTATCGTAAAATCATCTTTTTTTCCTTCAAACATTTGGCTATTGTCCTAATTTTGGTTGCCATTTTTACGACGTTTCGGCCTTCTTCAGGTGTTAGGAATTTTGAACCAAACCCTTTATTACAATCACTTGGGGTATATCATTCTCATTCCTTGTATGAAGTCTCTTTTGGTAGTCATGAGTTATCTCCCTCTAGCCCAACTCTAAGTTACTTGTTCACCACTGATGTAGTCTGGTATTGAACTCACAACTTTTGAGTCAAGTCACTAGAACTAACCAACATCTATATTCCACTGGGCCATGTATCCTTAAACATTGTACAAATGGCAACCAAGATGAGGACAATAGTTCGAATAGTGTAACTGTTACCTCATCTCTGAAATATAGACAAAAACAGTTGGCTGTTTTTCTGAAAATTTGCTCCGTATAGTAAAATAGCAAAAATTCTAAAATAATTTAATTCATTTGTGAATAAATCCTGAAAGTTTTATTAAAATCTAACAATTCATTTTTGCAAGAATTTCTGAATCAGTATGTTTTTTGGCACACTAAAAAGCTAAAATTTCCTATACTAATCTTTTGTGCCCCCAATGCACAAAAATGTTCCAAAAAGGATAAAAAAATAAAATTTAATAATAAAATCCTTTGATCTTTCCACTTAACATAAGTATTTGTTTTTATTAAGTTTGGGACATTTCTTTTTTCATCATGGTATGCTCATTTTTTAGTGAATCTGTGGAGATACCAAATTGAAAGCATTTTTTTCAGAGAGAGTGAAAGGATGTCAACTGTTTTGAATATTGAATAAGAAAATGAAAAACATTAAGACTTGAAACTGATGTGAAATTTGAAAGAAACACACATTTATTACATTAACATAAAAACAATATAATAAAATACAAGTTTTACAAATGTTTGCACAAAATTTTCCTTTTGTGCATTTTATAAAAAGTAAGATAACCAATCCAAAAAGTAGAAATATGGCTTACAAAAAAGATATAAATTAATCAACAAACTTTCAATATTTGAATAATCTCAAGAAGGGACAAATATTTGGCTTAATCCAATTGTTACTAATAAACTGTGAAACAAAGATTTTGCTGAATAGACATGCTTCCAGATCATTTCCTACTAACACAGGTGATTCCCAGGGCTCTATCCTTGGACCTATGCTGTTTCAGTTCTTCATCAATAATCTCCCTGATTTCATCAGTTCTCAAGTAGGTATTTACTTCTGTTTTAGTAACAAGTTTGACAAACTGATCAAAGTAAAATTGGTAACTGCTCTTGAAAAGGACCCCCAATCAGTGGTTAGCTGAGACAATAGTTTGTAAATTTTAATGTGGTTAAAACAAAACAAAAGATTTTGATGTGTCCAAAGTAAAAACTGCTTTTATTTAATTAACCATAGAGAAGCTGTTTTTGTCTGCCATCAGCAAAGTTAATGCTGGACTCCAGAAAAGAAACACCCTACACGCTTTTTCCACTGACATGAAGTTGAGCAACCATATCAACTAGTGCAAGGAAAGTTGGTTCACTGTGTTGTGCCAGAAAATCTTTCTCATCAGAATCCATTTTGCACATTTATGAATCTATCATTTGTCTTTGTTCATTTTACTTCTTCCATAAGAAACAGCCTAGTTCATCCACTGGAGGCAGTCAAAATTGTTTTTCTTTTTGAATTCTTATATCTTATGTTTTCTTGTAATCTTCTGTACCTTCTGAAATTTTCTTTTCACCCCATCCCCTTATATAA
This sequence comes from Ascarosepion bandense, assembly GCA_037127315.1. Taxonomy (NCBI): domain Eukaryota; kingdom Metazoa; phylum Mollusca; class Cephalopoda; order Sepiida; family Sepiidae; genus Ascarosepion; species Ascarosepion bandense. The sequence continues at coordinate 4,312,073 of JBBBDQ010001302.1, forward strand.
TCCTAAAATAGGTCCCAAGTGGATCTCAAATTTTAAATTTATATGAGTATAAAGTGGCTGTTCTGATTAGTCAAAAAATTCAAAAATATGTATCTTTTTGAAATTTGTAAGAACTATTTGGAGTTAAAATAATTCGGTCTAAGATAAACTTTTCCAAGGATTATGTCCTTTGTATACATGGTCATTACGATCATTGTGCCTAATTTCAGTGCAGAATTTGACTGAAGCAAGAATAGATTGCATTATAGATATGATTGGATGGTCTAAAGCTAGAGAGATTTAATATAAATATAGTGACAGGCTATGCTATTTATAAGCAGGTCAGGTTTAACTATCAATTACAAGTATGGCTAGACAATATCTGGTTACTGCTATACCTCAAGGAGAAGTTTACTCTACCCAAATGTTTGATCCTATTTATGGACATGATGCAAAAAACAAAGAAATGTACATCTTGTAATACACTGCCAACAGTTAAATGGAAATGCATTTACAGCCAACACTTATCGGAAAAATTTGAAGTGAGATGCTTAACTAATTGGGTAGTGCTTAAATCCTCTAGTACTTTGCCAAAAAAGAGATAAGAGACTAATTGGGTGATAATCTTATAGGTCAGAAGTTTCCCAAGCAGTCTTAAAAACAGGAACTATAGTGGTGGATTTCCAACAATCTGCAAGAAAAGAAGCAGTGAGACATTTATTATAGAGTTTGGAGAGAACAAAAGTACATTTCGTTAGAACAATTGCAGGGATACTGTTTAATCCACCAACTTTCAAGGAATTTAGTTTAGAAATGATAGCAGAAACCATGAATGGAATTGTATGCATATCATGAAGTAAAGAATCTGTTCCCAGAAAGAAAACCAGGCAAAGATGCTCCCCATGAGTCAAAAGTGGAGTTGTAAAAGAATTTCTAAGCAAAGCATTTTGCTTTATCTGCAGTAGGAGGGACTGAGAATTTACTCTTGTTCAGTAACAGATGCCAGTAATCTCTAAAGCTAAACTTATGAGAAGTTATACAGTGTCTCATTCTATCATTGCATACTTATTTTGTTTCTTTGAGGAAATGCTTACGATCATAAGTGGTTACAAAGAAACATCTATTATAATCAAACCTCTCATGTTGGTATAGCCAGAAGTGATTACTGTGGGCTACAGCAGCTAAACAGGCAGGAGAGAACCAAGGAAAAGATTGTGGTGTTTCTTTGATGCCAGCTTTTTAACCAGGAAATGACCTCAGTGGAATATTTCTCAACGGGATGATTAAAAATATAATTCCAAGAGGCATTGCAAAGAAAATCATGAAATGAATCTTCATAAGTGCATTGACAACAGAAAGGTGTTCTATTATCAGAGCGTTCTTACCTGATAGGTGACCAAAGAAATATCTACAAATACTACCACATGGTCAGAGTTATCAAGAGGACAGTGTTGCATAGACATAGAGAACAAAACAATGTCTGGAGATGAGGTAAGGAAGAGACCAAGTAGCAAATTGTATCTATCAGAATTATGTAGGAAATTTTTATAAAATAAAATGTGTATTCATATATATATATATATATATATATATATATATATTTCTTTTGGAAATGAGTTATTGACCATAAGAACATTCTAGAATACAAACCTCAGCCAAACAAACGAAAAACAATAATAGAAATTGAAACATTATTTGGTTCAACCCACCGTTTAACTTAGGCTTTATTTCTTAGATAGGACAAATATTTTTTAAGTTAATCAATAAACACTTCCCAAAAAACTCAGAATTCAATAAAATTTTCAATAGTAATTCAACCAAATTAAGTTACAGGTGTACTAGTAATTTAGAAAATTGCATAAAAAAATATAATGCCGGAAACCTAAATAACAATGTACAAAATAACAGCTTTAACAAGGAATATAATTGTAGGAACAAAAACAAATGCTCACTTAATGAACTTTGTAGTACAGAAAGGGTTATTTACAAAGCAGAGGTATATGATATAGATGGTCAAAGTAAAAAATATTTGGGAGCTATCATAGACAGTTTTAAAATTAGATGAAATAATCATAAATCTAAATTTAAACTGAACATCTTCAAATATAGTACCAAACTGGCAAGCCACATGTGGAAATTAAAATTGAAATATGGAAAAGACCCTGATATCACTTGGAGTGAAAATAGCCAAATATACAACAGTGGCAATGTATGCAGGAAAAATTAGCTATTATGTTGTTCCCAGAAAGAAAATATTACTAAATGAAACATCAGAAATTATGTCCAGATGTAAATTCATACTAGAATCATACAAACATGGATGAAAGTGTTTTAGGATCCTTAAATAACTCCTCCCTAATTTTGAAAATTTTTTGGTTGTTTGAAAATTTCAGTTGCACATTCATAAAAAATCCCTGTTTGACTGTTTAAAAAATTGGTAAAATCAGTTATTGTAAGTCAACTGAAGATACCAAAAGATTGAAACTCATTTACAGATGAAAAAATATTCAAAAGTTCTACAATATAATTGTATTGAACACTTTTTAATACAACTGAGTACTAGTCTAATTTCATTATGACCAAAAAATAACTCTCTCTCTTTATATATATATAGCTAAAACTTTTCAGAGTGGTACATATAATACACTCTGATTCTAGGCAAAAGAATCTATCCATTTGTAAATAGCCCCATTTTTATGCTTACTAAAATATTATTCTAGTAATACTACTACTACTAATAGTAACAACAACAACAACAAAAACAATAATAATTATTAGTCAATCTGCATTACTCATCATATTGGTTACTTGCATCAAAATGTCTTCTCATTGAAATCATTCACTTGATGAGACAATCATTAAACACCAGTCTATTTGTACAATGCACACTCAAATGATTGAAAAAAACATTTCTTTATATTTTTAGGTGTTTTGACTAGAGTGACACAAAAAAGATGCCAACAAAAACAGTTCAGAAGTTCAAAACAAAGTATTATGCAGATTCTGCAGAATGGTGTCCACTTACAGACAATGAACATCTTTTACTTGTGGGTAATTATCAACTTTTAGAAAACATGTGTGAAACAGACACACAGGTAAGACTACTTACAATGCTGTTCCAAAATAAAAAATGTCTTTTTCATAAGTTTGTTATCATTTATAGCTGTTAGTAGCATAATAAAAACACCATGAAAATGTTTATGAAAAATACTTATTTTTTTCGATTCTAACTTTAATCAGTTATTTGTTTTTAATTTAAATACTACAGGTTGTGATGGAAATTAAAAAGCTAAACTATTACTTTTAAAAAGGATATTGAAGGCAATTTTCTACAAAAATCAGCAGATATTTTCATTTAGTAGCTGAGAATAAAGATCAAATAATATCTCTAGAATTGTTTCCTCAACACCTGTGTAGACTGAATTAATTTTCCACTAAATGCTTTATAAAATTTGGGATTTACTTCTTGGCAAATATGATAACTTTTGACTCACTTAGGGAAATGGTATTTACAATAGTGCACAAGTCTGAATAATATAAGCTATTTTAATCTTTGTTTAAGTCATTTGTACTTTGCAAATTACACTGTAATAAAGTATCAATGAATTTGTTGTCCTTTCAAGGTTAATAGGATATGTTTAGCAAACATCTGTCAGTTTTTCAATGTTTATCTTGTATTTAATCTTTAATTACTGAAAAATGAAAAATTGTAAAGCTTTGCTATTTTCTCATCAAATTTATAATGTTGGATGCTTTTCATTCAAACATTTTTTGTAGCATGAATAAATCAATAATGGTCATCCATCCTTGTAGAGGGTGTTGCCTAGTTCAAATGTGTCCATTTCAAAAAACAATGGACAATTAGAAGTTGTGTTGCAAGCATCTACTGCACTTGTTTGTTTGAGATAAATACATAAGTAAATATTTATGTATTGCTCCTTGATGATAATTTTTTTGACTTGCAAAGTTACATTTTTCTCACTGCAATAGACACAAGAAGTCATGTAAGACACAGGCTGAAGATTTTTTGAATTCTTCATAACCTTAGCTTTGTTTCTTAAATTACCATTCTGTAACATATCTGGTTAATACATTTATTAATTGATGTTTGTTTGAATTCTATGTTTTGTATTTTATTTTTACATGAACCCACATGAATCCACCAAATATTGTTTGTGGGACCAATATGTACGAGGAGACCTAAAATGAATAACTTCCATTCCTGCATTCGTATAAATCAGTGGCTCCCACTTAGTTTTTACCCATGTATCCTTTGCCTCATATTTCAGAATGTCATTTTTTGAACATTGTGGATTGGCAATATAGAATCGCAAAAAACTATGCCAAATAACCAAAACCACATCACTGGAAGATTACCAATAGCAGCAACAACTAAAATAGATAACATATGTAACTAGAATAGAAAATATTGATGTAATCAAGATGTTGACATTCTGCACTACTTCAAATAAAATGTTAGGAAGGAAACACTCATCAATATTGGAAAGAATGATAACATCTACTGGGCTTGAAAAAGAACTATTCTCCTGAAAAATTGTTTTAAAAGAAAGATTTTTATAAATTTCAACTGAAATCAGTACTGGCTGCCTAGTAAATGCGTTCATCTGAAAAATCAGAGTTGCATTAGTGTAACAAAAAACATCAAAAGTTGTCAAATCACATTAAGAAGAAAGGCAATGCATTATAAAGATCTATAAAAGAGAAAATATATTATGAGTAACCATCGAAAAAGAATTTGTTGAATGTATGAGCCTCTTTGTAATCTGGATTTACATCCAGTACTTGGAATTTTGGAACATTGATCTTTTCACTGGCTTTTCATTTCTCTGAATTATAATTTCTTTTCATAAATGATAATTTCATTTTTTAGGAAATTCATGTGTCAAGGCAAAATACAAAAGTTGTTTGATAATGATTGAATTTTATTTATATCTACTCTTGGCTTTATTTCTTTATAGATATGCCACACACACACACACTACCAGCCATAATTATTAGGCCACCCAAGTGTTTTAAAAAAATTATGTATTTCATACTATTTTTTAGTATTTATTGCCAAATGAATAATTGTAAATGAAAATAGAATGGTTCGTTTGTTAATACTGCACAATAACATGTGCATCAAATGAATTTATAAATATTTAATAATTACCTCTATTGCAGTTTAATCAAAATAACCTCCTTTTGCATTCACAATGGCTGCACACACTCTGGGCATTCTTTCCACAAGTTTTTTAAAATAATCCTCCAACAACTCACTCCAGGTATCCTTTAGACACCTAACTAAATCCCGAACATTACTAGGGTGTTTCTTCTTACTTCTCCTGTCTAACTCACCCCATGCAAGTTCAATTGGTGATTGAGGTGGCCAACACATAACTTTTAACACTCCAGCAGTTTCCTTTAATTTTAAATAATTTCAGCACAATTTAGAAATATGTTTTGGGTTGTTATCCTATGGAGGATGAAATTTTGACTTATAATACGCAATCCAGATGGAATTCCATATCTCTGTAAGATTGAATGGTACTGTTTTTTCTTCATAGTCCCCTTTATTTCAACCAAGTCACCTGAACTCGTGCCCGCAAAACAGCCCCAAAACCATGCAGTATTCACCACGATATTTCATCGATGACTGTACACATTCATCTTTCACTCACTCCCCAACCCTCCTCTGCACGTACACCCTCCTTTTACTCTTAAGCAGTTCGAACTTAGACTCACCAGTTCCACAACACTTTTGACCACAGTTCTGGTGTCCAGTTTTTGTGCTCTCTTCCCTATGCTAGTCTTTTCTTTTTATTGGCTGGCCAAAGCAAAGGCTTCCTGGCTGCCTTGTAAAATTTTGAAAATTAATAATAATAAAAGAACCATTCTATTTTCATTTAGAATTATCTACTTGGCAATAAATACTAAAAATAGTATGAAATACATTATTTTTTTTTTTAAAACTAGGATGCTCTAATAATTATGGTTAGTAGTGTACATGTACACATATCTTCAAATATATATTTTTAGTTATTAATCATATATACATTTAATTTATTTCTTTTGAATTTTTAGGATGATGATGACCCTTCACCTAATTCTCGTGTTGGACAGTTGTATTTATTCCAGTTGGACCCTGAGTCAACTGAAGAGCCGCTAACCATTTGTGAAGAGATTAACCACTCAGGTATATTGGACATAAAGTGGTATTGTTCAGCTCTGAATAGATATCCGACATTTGGCATTGTTGATGCTGATGGTCATTTATCTATGTTTCAAGTTATGGGAGAAGAATCTAAGAAATTAAAGCAGATTTTTTGTGAAGATCTTGGGCTTAATGTCCTTGGGCTGTCCTTAGATTGGTCAAAACCCATGCAAGGCAGGTATTTTGCTTTCTTTTTTTGTTTTTTTATTCATCTGCTTTGAGATTTTGTATAAGATACCTTTCTCTAAATATTATCATTGCAATCAACTCTAACACGATTATCTGAGTTTAATTGAAGGCACTTGAAAGTGAATATTTGTGTGAAATGTCATTGCATTCTTAAAATTTTGCTGAGACATAATATTTGGATTACTACCCTTGAATCTTGTTTAGATGAAATTGTCTAAATGATCTAATCTGATTTTCTTCAAGATGTTGGGTTTTCTAAAAAAAATAATAATTTGTCAATTTATGAAATCAAAATGAATAAACATTGAATGGCAATAATCTTCAAACTGATCTGAGGCAATGTTAGGTGACCTTGCTTAGTTCAGACATTTTGGTATATATATATTTTTACTTTCAGTGATATTACTTCTGCTTTGCTGGTAGCGTCCAGTTCTGATGGGAAACTGTCCACTTGGCAAGTGACTGATTCTGGCCTGGAAAACTTAGCCTGCTGGAAGGCCCATGATTTTGAGGCATGGATAAGTGCATTTGATTATTGGAATCCAAATTTAGTTTATTCAGGTGAGAAGAAAACAAGCATTCAATCATATTTGTTTGTTTGAGTTTTTTTCAGTACTTTCTTCATCGTTGTAATTATATTTTCATTTTTTCATACATCACTTAAAATAGCTAGGATGAGTGTTAAATAGACTTTTATTTTGATTATTGTTCCTTTTTGTTGTATTCTAATAAAATTTAAGAATATAACTTAGTTTTAGTCACAACATATTGAAATTATTTATTATGCAAGGAAAAAGTCAAAGTTCCTACCAAGTGAGTCATTTTATAACTTAAGCTAAATGGTCCATTAATTTTTAAGCATTTGGTTTAATTTGTGTACAGAAAAGACAAAAGAAATTGGTTTGCATATAAAAAAATCATTGTTGTTATCAACAGCCATTGCTAGTTAAGTGCAGGACAAAGTTCTTTTCCATATCTTTCCATGATGACCATTACTGTGCTATACTTTTTCTTACCAGCATGTTCTGCTATTTCATCTATCTTTCGTCTAGTTTTTCATACTGTGTTGAATAACAATTAAGAATGAAAAAACTTTTCATGCCATCTGTTAGCATTTCTTGTATCTCACCTATCTCCATTTTTTCCTTACCCCTGTCAATGATAGCTCATATCTTGATCTGTTCTCTGATCCATTCTGAGTTCTTCCTGTCTTTTTACATTGTTCTCTTCATTAATCTTTATGCAAGTTTTTCAAGTAATTTTGTTAATTATTATATTTCACTTTATATTTTAAGCATATTGGCAACATGCTTTTCATTATATCTCTTTTTGTTTGTGGAGCAGTGAATATCGACTTGCAACAACAAATCAGAGTGCATTTCTTGCATTCATTTATGCACAAATACCCTTGGGAAAACTATTAATCCGTCTCTTCACTCCAGTTATGGGTTAAATAATAGAACAGATTTGATTCTATATCCCTGGCTGGCAACCAGTCTACCACAGAAAGCAATGGCAACCTACTGCGGGATAATCTTCTGCCAAGTCAGTCATGTCTCAAAAGAGACATGATCGCCCAAAGTGTGTATCATGTATGGCACTTGACTGACTAACTGACTGACATTCTACCCTGTCATTGTTATATTCCATTTTGATGAGATTTCATCAATATTATTATCTGTCCTAAGTAAATATATTGTTGGGCTTCTTCCAGTTCCTCATCTATTACATTTTTTTTATCTTTTTTGAAACATTACAAAATTAGTAAATTATTATAAGTAAAACGTCATCAGCAAATTATACATCATCTAAGTATTTTCTATTTATAGTTTATACTCTATATTATCCCTTCCCAGTTTATTTCCAAGGTACTTTCAAGTTCTGCTGTAAGTGAAATTATACTGCCTCGCTTCAGGTCTTTTCCAATCTTGATTTTATCTGTATCTTTCTCTAATTATTCCAGTATTGTTATATTCTCAGTAATTCTTATACAGTTTTTGTAAAAACTTTGCTCTCATATTGATTTAAAGATTACTGCATGTTCATCTTAGTCAAGTGCATTTTCATCATCAATCAAAGGTCAGTAAAATTATTAATTATATTATGAAAATGCATAACATTGAAAAAAATAACAGGCCATAATTTATGGTCTGTTGTTGAGTAGCCACTCTTAAAACCTGCAGTTTACATGACAGATTTTCATCTAGGCTATTTGTTAGAATGTAAAAGCTTTTGAGTTATTTGTATGTTTATTAGTAATGCATTAGGGTGATAGTTGTCAAGGTTTTTATTATCTCCCTTTTATAAGGTAGGATTACTATTTGCAGACTGAAAGTTTCAGTTACTTTTATATGTACCGGGTAAATAGCTGTGCTAATTAATCCTTTTCAGAATTCTGCATCTTTCAAGAGGTCTGTTAGTATGATATCTTCATTTGATATTTTTCCAGACTTCCCATTTTAAAGGGCAAAACTTATTTCATCTGTTGTTATCTCAGGATCATCATTAGTATCTACTGGAGTGACTGGTGGTAGTATTATTATTTTTGAAACAAGTAGATTTGCACTACTCTTGTTATTAACATTTTTTACCAACATTTGATAATTTTTCTTTCTTTCAGTACAAGTAATTGCTGTTTATTTAAGTGCATTGTAGAGTGAGCATATATTAAGTTCTTTCTTTGTTCATCTTTTATTCTTTTCATCTTCCTTTTTCATGGTTCATTTTATTTATTCCTTTGTTTAATTCTGCACTTTCAATTTTTCCTTTCTTAGTGTTATATCCATATTCTCCTCTTTTATATCAGTTCTAATGTTCACTGAGTATTGCCCTTTGTTATTTCCTGTCATTTCTGCTGTTTCTTTAATTATAATTGCCAATATCTTATTTTCTGTTATTTTTGTTATTCCATGAAACCTGAAATCTGTTTTTGATTTCTACTTGAAATTTATTGATGTTTTTTCTGGCCTTATCAGAATATGTTTCTCTTTGAGAATCGATTTCTTTCTCTTAATTTTAAAGTTATAATTTACCCTGCAAACTAGCATTCTCTGATTACTTCATATATTAACTTTTTGTGGTGGTACTGCCTTGCTTGGGTTGAAACAATAAGAAAATAAATCTTAAAGATATTCAATTGTAAGTCATGCCTTTCATAATGCAGTGGTCTTCACAAATGCCAATCTTTGAGTTATACTAGGTCCATCTCTATGTTAATTGCTTTTTATAAGGAAAAGAACCTAAATTTCTGATAAAATATTGGATACAATCTTTATTTATGAAGAGTTTAGTGATAAATTTTTCAACTTGAAACCAGAATTAATAACAATGAAAAAGGTTTGTTCATTAAGTAAATGTTCATGAATTTTTTTTTAATGTCTGTCATTTCATGATGAAGAAATGGGTACAAAATATGTAGTTTATGATGATAAATAAGTTTTGGTTTATTAAGTCTATTTCTTTTGAATACTTTCTAGGTGGAGATGATTGTCGATTTAAAGGGTGGGATTTACGATCTCCCCCTGGTCAACCAACTTTTGTCAGCAAATTGTGAGTGGACTATCACTTTTCATTGGTTTTAGAAATTTTTTTAGAATTAACTTTTTTTTTTTTTTTGTGAAACCACCTTAGAGCATTATTTTTACCCAGAAGTCTGCAAATGCAACATGGAACAGGTTCTTCTTCTTTTCTTTCGCAGTTAATAATAAATTAACAAAATTATTAGATTTTATTCAAATTTCTTTGATTGGTAATTAATTTTCATTTCTGTTTTGTATTTGTCTGCATTATTATTGATATGAATGTTGCAAAAAATATTTTTTAAAATTACATTTAATTAATATTTATATTTGTTCTTTAATTTTTAATTATTGTTTAGAAAATTTAAATAAAGATCAATGCAACTGAGAAGGAAATATCTTATTTCCCAGAACATTCTATCTGTAAAGACCAAATAAATCCAAGTATTAGACAGTCATAAATAATTTCATTCTTTGAAAATTTAAATACAATTAGATTTTATTCAATTCTATATTCACCATTGTGTGCAATGACTTCTCAAGCATCTCTTCAAGATGGACAAACAAAATAATGGAGAGAGTGAAAAAAAATAAAATAACAGACTGAGATATGAAGAGATTAAATTACAGAAAGTAATTGAAATAAATAGATGCAGAGAGTAAATAAAAGGGCTCAGACCAAGAATTTTTCAGCACCCCGGTTCATGCCTTAGCTTGAGTCATAAATCTTCCTTTTATTCTTAGAAAAATAAAGTACAATTACATTTTATTTAATTCTATATTCACCATTATTTGCAATGTCCTGATGAGTTTCAACAAGTCATTGAAACTAATGGTGATTCTATCAATGTTTAAAATTGTATTTTTTTAAGAATGAAGTTGGTAAACAAAAAATTGGAAATCAGTTATAAATAATTTCATTTATTTTGTTTATTCATTTCATTCTTAAAAAAACTTACTATATATTAATTTTAGTTTAGTCTGGCATTAATTCACAATTATTAATCATAATTACTGTAAGGTACAAGTATTTCACTCAGAATCTTTTAATGAATCAGTAAAAGTAGGATAAATATATTTAGACAGTGTATAACAAGGAGTACACTCACTGTAGGTAGGTATGTATGAATTTATATATTCTATGGCTGAGGAATATATCAGCTAAAACCAACTAAATGAAAACTAGTTCAAATATTTCACTGATTGAAAATACTTCATGTCAAAATCTTCAAAACAATTGAAGTCTATTATTACAGCTACTATTAAGTACTCAGTTGTAGAGCATGAAATACATTCAGAAAGAGGAAATTTTATTTATTGTCTGAACACTGGATTGGTTTAAAAGAAAATTTTGCAGTTAAAAAAGCCAAACTAAATTCTCATCATATGGGGCATGAATTCATGACTTACTTTATTTACCATTGATCCATTAATGATTTCAATGGTCAGAACTTCATATTTATTCTATATCAATAAAACTAAAAGACAAATTTTTATAAAAATTTTAATACAACAATCACAGCCAATATTTAGTCATGCACTGCTTAATGTTACTTTTTAATTCACAGCCATAAAAAAGCAAAATATAAAAGTCAAAATTATAAAGTAGACGGAATGATGAAACCAACTTTGAGGAATATTTTCACAATGAATATTTCTTTTTGTAAAGTTCTTGAACATTAAGAATGATGTTTATTTTTTAATAATCTATATGAATTTTAAATTTAAAACTAAATATTTTTTTATTATCTGAATTAATGTACATTCTAAATTGGAAAAATTTCATCATGAAATTTCCAGAGTCCTAATCATCTCAATCATTAATCAAAATACACAGGAAATAAATTTGATCATCATTTACTAAATATATTTTAATCTGGTACAAGCCTAGTTAAGTAAAACACTCATTGACATAATTGTGAAATTTGCATGTGAATAATTAAACTCATAGTTTTGATAAAATTCTTTATCATTTTTCTTGCTCTATATTTTTTAACCAATTCATTCTACAACCATTAAATTAAAAATATTTTCATGGAGAGTAATAAGAAGATGAAGAAGACTCAAATTAATAATAAAAATCTATGTAATGATGAAAACTTTTCATGTTAGAGTTTCAAGATATTTGAATCATCAACTTTCCAAAGGGCAAAATTTCACATTTTTCTGATCTTCAACAAATCAAGAAAAGTTCAGTGGACTTAACTGATTGACTGAAGAATTGTACATCAAAAGGCTCATCAGATGTTCATTAAATCTATTGAAATTATTATCAGATCTCATATTTATACTCCTCAGAACAAATGCCAATTCTAACTTTCAAATTCAAATTCTTACCATACCAGAGTTTCATTAGAAATATCAAAACATTTAAATGTAGAACCAGTTAAAAAGACTTTTTTCAATATATATATATATATATATATATATATATATATATTGTAACTTCTATTATCGATTGAAAACTTTTTGACAGAAGTTCTGCTAGCTTGAAAAACATTAAATTCCCAGAATTTTCACAATTTTAAAAAATTATTATAATTACATTTTTAACACGTCTATATTAAGAAGTCCATGATGAAAGATGAGAAATTTTGTGGTCCCAAAATATAAGTTGTTCAATTTTTTTCAAGGAGAAAAAATATGACATGATTGTGACAGAAGCTATGAGTTGTATTGTGACTTGCAAGTTTTACCAGTGGTTAAAAGTCAAGTAGCTCTGATTCCCATCCAGATCAGACTCTTTGTCAGTAAAGATAGCAAAGTTCAGGGGTGTGCAAAATGTGTAGAATTATCTCTTCTTTGATTGTGTAGACATTTATAAATAATCTACGTGTAATTGAGGAGGATAGGGAAGGAAATGAATCAAAGTTGGGAGATTTTTCTTTGCAGCTTGCAATTCTGTATTTTAGTTTCTATTGTCCTGTAACATATTGAATAAGATTCACACCCTTTGTTCTTGTCAGTTCTGAATCCTTTTATTAAAAATTATAACTACTGTCTACTATGGAAAATAAATGTTTTTTTTTCATTCCTCTAAAAACCCTTTCGTTTAAACTTAGGCACTTTGTAAAATTTAAATATCACACACACACACACACACACACACGTTATTCCAAAAGTAAAACATATTTGATTATACTGGCCCATGATGTCAAAGGCAAATTTTGATGGTCTATCAGTAGAGATTGAACCTTTCTTCTAATAACCCATAATGGAATTTGGCATGAAAGTACATATAATGCAAAATTGTGTCACTGAACACATTCATGTGGAAAAAATTACTCCTATTGACATTCATCATCGTTTACTGAACATTTACAGTGACCAAACAAGGCATGTAAACATGGTTAAATAATAGGTAATGCAATTCAGTAGAGATTAAAAAAAGTGGTCCACCTCCACTGATGTGGATTTTTCTAAGCATTGCTGAAGACTTTTATTCATCACTGGCAAAAATGCATAACCAAAGGTGGAAATAATGTGGAAAAATAGTCTTTTGTAATTGAAAACTTTTCTCTAACCAACATTATTATTTTTTCCTTCTATCTGTTGTAGTTTCCATGGCAATAATTAGGAAGAATTACTTTAGGAGCATTCCTCATGAAAGTATTGACTGGAATTCTAAAATGATATCTTTATTTTAGAAATTGTTTAGATTAGTATGCCCATATTTATTGTTTTATCATTTTGTCAGAGATGTTCTTTGGGCTTTCTCAAGTGTTTACATGCATACACATACTTTATAAGAAAAATTACTCACTATGGTATTCAAAATAGACATTAAAGAGATAAATTGTCTCATGACAGAGTGAATATATTATTCCCAAAAATGTGTCTCTTCCCACTGGCCACCACTTTAAGTTTCATGCATATGATAGTATACCTTCTTGAAAATAATTTATATCTGAGAAAAATCAAAGAACTCAATTGCTGAAAAACTGAAAAAATAAGCAACTAAACCAAGTCTAAATATTTAAGAGAAAATATGTATTTGAAATTTCAAATGTTGTTGTATCCTTTTGTGTCATTTTTCCAGCCCTTTGGTTGTCATTGACTCTATGAACTGCTACCTTAGTGTATGATTTAATACCCAGGTTGTCATAATAGAAAATATGTTGCACTATAATTGATATTGTTGGACCTTTTGTAATTTTTGTTTTGAGGGTGCTAATGAAATATAGATTCTATAATAACACACCTTCTTCTGTATGCCTTTGCTTGTATCTATGATCTTCTTGACATTATAGACAACAGATCACAAGGACATGTTGTCTATGTTGGGGATGCTTTTGGGTTTGATTTGTGAATAAAGCAAGTCTGACATTCTTTGGTGTTCTTACCCAAATTCACCACAGAATGTAGATCCCTCTCAAGATCATCAGCGAGATTATGTTTGTCTGCCATGCCGAGTTTCTTACTGATGCAGGAGTAAATTGTGGTGTCATCTGCGTAGATGCCTACTTGGCTCTTGATCTCGTCTGAAAGATCATTTATGAAAATAAGGAAGAGTGTCAGGCCTAGGATAGAGCCCTGAAGGACACCAGCATTTGTACAGAAGGATGTGGAGGTATGCCCATTCAAGACAACCTTCATTATGCGGTTATTTAGAGAAGATTGGATCAGATCAAGCAAGCGTCCAGTAATACCGTAGCTTGCATAGAAGGCCAATGTACCAAACTCTGTCAAAAGCTTTGGAGATGTCTAGAGCAACAGCATGAGCCTCGCCGAACTCCTCAAGGGCCTGGAACATGAACTCTGTAATGATCGTTAACATGTCGGCCGTGGACCTGGCAAAGTGGAAGCCATACTGCCTGTCAAAGAAGAGTTTATGAGCAGTAAGATGTTGAACTATTTCAGCATTAATAATGACCTCGAACACTTTCCGAAAATTGGTAGAAGGTTGATAGGGCAATAGTTGGATGGGTCTGAGGGTTCACCAGAGTTCTTAAATACAGGAACGACAGAAAAGGACTTCCAGTATGCAGGAAAACAGGAAGCAGAAAGGCAGTAGTTACACAGTTTAGAGAGAACAGAGGAGAGTTCAGGGGCACATTTCTTAAGGACAATCACCAGGATTACATCACCACCACTCGCCTTATGGGTGTCAAGTTTTGGTATTACTCAGGATACTACTGTTGGGGTAATACATACATCATACAGTTTAGCCTTCAGTTCTAATAGGAAGTCAGGTGAGGGTACTCCAGATGAGTCAAATGTGGAGTTGGATGAGAATCTACAAACAAAGCACTCAGTCTTGTCCACTGATGATGTGAGGACCTCAAATTCATTGATTAAAGGAGGGATAGAGGATGCACCTGTTTGCATAAATGCCTAATATGTATATATTGTTAAATATATATTATAAATTATATGTATATATTGTTAAATGTTTGACCAAAACTAAGAGTTAAATCACATACAAATATTTAATTTACGATAAATACAAAATAATATATATACAAAATTTACAAATTTTGCATTCAAAACAGAAACATAGAGTTTACTACTGGCAGGCGAAGTGTTTCGAAGAGTCAGTATCTTTACCCAGTTAAGTTAGCGAAGTAGTTTTAGTACTATACTTTTTGGAAATCCTTAAATGTGTATATGAAGAATAATTTCCAGTATGGTCAATGAAAAATCAAAAAATCTATTTACCCTTTTAGTTCCATGAGGTTCTCTTTCAGATTTTAGTTGGTCGGCAACTTTTCTTAGAGATTATTTCAACTGGATTCACAGATCTGTGAATCGGGCCAGGGTTGATAATGTCAGCAAATTCTGTTAACAACTAACTACTCTCTCCCAAAACTTATTTTTATTGGGGCTAACACCTAATTTGCATATTTCTAGAATATTTTGAATTCTCTCGATGTTACTCAAACATTCTTTCAATCTTCCAAAATGTTCTATTCCTAATTTCTCTATTTAACAACTACTTCATGAATTAAAACTTTTTTGTAATAACAAGTAGGACTCAATAGAATTCCTTACTATAACTTTTTAGACATTATTAATATTATTTTTTTTATATATAAATGCATTCTCATAACAATATATATATATATATATATATCTTTCTTTACTTCAGACACTCAATGGGTGTTTGCAGCATTCAAAGTAATGCAAATTTTGACCATCTCTTGGCTACAGGCGGGTGAGTGAGTTTCAAGCCTTCATGAAATTGCATTTTACAAACAATTTAGGATGACACTGATATTAACCAGTCACTTTGTATAGTTTTCTCTGCCAAATGAATAACCATAATAGAATTTCCAGAAAAAAAATATGTTTAATTTTATGCTGCAAAGTACTCAGCCTAACCAAGAAGCCCTTTCCAAAAACTTTTGATGTTTCAACATTTGATTGGTTGTGCCAAGGACTTTTCAGTACAATCTCATATATTAACAAATAAAAAAATACAAAAAGAGAGTGTTCTCCATTTTAGACTAATATCTTCATCTTGGTTAGCTTTTATGAGTGCTTTATTCTATTAGTACCTATTTAATCATATTAATAGTTAAGCAGAGGATAAATATGTAGTCATTTTGTCATATCTACCTCTTTGTTTTACCAACTAGTAATAGTAAAAAGTAACTTTACATCTAATTATACCCAATTTTTATATACAAGTCAAGGCTTGTTTGTCATTTTATAAATAAATCTCTATAATGGTATATATATTGATATTTTTAATTCAATATACATCAAGATTGTCAGGGATTATAAGAAAGATTTAACTTCAAAAGAGAAAATATTGTGAAACTATTGAGTAATGTGAACACAATATTAAAAAATGCAAAAATAATTTGAAAAGAGATTGAAGAATGAATAATGAAAACCTTACTTTAAGAATATTACAAAAAGTGATAAGAAAAAATATTGAAGAAAATTGTAAATTTAAGCAAAAGAAGTGGATTGAGCAGCAAAAAATTGAATGCAGAATTACTGTTGTAAGTGTAAACATGGAGAAAAGGGGAAGGATATTAAGAACATTGATGATATGAAAATAACAAAACTCATCTTTAAGTAAACATCACAAACAAATGTTTATATGAAGTACATAAAAACTAATTTATCAACAGTAATACTTTGTCTATTGGAGGCACCTCATGACTAACTAAAGTTTGTTCCTTCAATTAAAATTACTTAGATTATAACAGTGGGAAGTGAAGTAATGTCTTGAGCTTATAGGCAGTAAAATTATAAATCCCTTCCAAGTTAATGATGATTTTAAGATAAATGCACAAATTTGTAAGTCTTTAGGCAAGATATTTTTGAGTAGTACAGGTCACTATCAAGAAGCTTAAATTCAATAGTATATTTATGGAATATATTGTTACTTTACATTCTATAAACTACTAGTTTGTCAAATTAATGGAAGAGTCCTCAGCCTTTACATATATTAGTTCAACAGAAAACTAGTGGTTTATCATTGAAAGTGTTGTCTATAAGAATGGAAAGCAATATTTAAAGAAAGTATCTACAAGTTATGTTAAAATCAAATTTGTAGAAAAGTTTACAAAATCAATGGCTGAAAGACCAAGGTTATAGAATGCCAAAAAGCACATATTAATTTACAAAATAATTTGTTCAATTATATGGCATATTGTGCTAAATATATTTCTGTAGCCTACATCTTTTGAATTTATTTATAAACCAAAATTTATATTGCACTTAATTTGTTTGCAGAATGAATCTTAACATTCCCAGAATAATTTTTGTTATCAATATTTTTAATATAAACTGAAATTAACACAATACATTGGAGTAGATAGATCTATCTAATTGGAGTAGATAGATCTATCTAATTGGAGTAGATAGATCTATCTAATTGGAGTAGATAGATCTATCTTAATTGGAGTAAATAGATCTATCTATCACCCAGTTCACACTCCACCCACGTCTATTAAACAGGTTAAGAGGCTCATCCCTTGTTCCCTGTTTAGGATGTGGTTTCCGGCTTTCTCTTTTCCAATCTTTTCACTGTTACGTAGCCCCCTGCACATCAGTGGCGTTACCGCCTTGCTCGGGGTGATACAAAAAAAAAAAATTTTATATAAATATGAGGGTTGGCTGAAAATTTCATAGGCTGAATATGAAGGATGCATTAATTTCAGTTCTTTTAAATAATAACTACATTGTTTCATTCTTGGTAAACTGACATCTGACTGTTCAAAGAAGACTTCAAAAGTAAAAAGTAGCAATTTCTCTTGAAAATGGACAAAATTTAGCATCATAGTATTATCATGCACCTAAAGAAAAAAGGTTTAGCTCTCAAGGACATTCATGCTGACATGGTTGCTACATTAGGGGATGACGTTCCATCTTTATCAACAGTGCAAAAGTGGACAGCTGAACTTAGTAGGGGAAGGGAGTGTCCTGAAGATAACTCATGGTCTGGATGTGCTTCAACAGACATCACCGAGGAAACATTGATCCTGTTCACCACATGGGGATGGATGACTGGTGGTTGACTATGAATCAAATAGATAATGCTATTAGCATATCTCATGAGAGAGTTGAGAATAATGTGTACAATGAACATAGCATGACAAAAATTTCTGTTTGGTGGATGCCAC
This sequence comes from Ascarosepion bandense, assembly GCA_037127315.1. Lineage (NCBI taxonomy): Eukaryota > Metazoa > Mollusca > Cephalopoda > Sepiida > Sepiidae > Ascarosepion > Ascarosepion bandense. The sequence continues at coordinate 4,330,552 of JBBBDQ010001302.1, forward strand.
ATCTGATATCTGGTCAAAACCTCACCAGGCTGATCACATCACATGAAAATTTTACATTGTTTAGATAGATTCAGCTGGTTTTCTTGGACATTTCCTAATCAAGGTTGAGTGTTGGCTTCACCTGTTCCAAAGAAGGCTTTTTGTATGCAAAAGGTATTGTGTTTTTTGACTTCTCAAAAAGGTCCATATGTTGTGATGAAATGTCCCACACACTCTATTGCCTATGTGGACTGACTATATTAGTAGCCATATATAAAGCACATTAGATACCTGTGACTTGCTTCGACAGTTACTAGCCTGCCACCTGATTCCTTGTCTTGCCGTAGTTTATTCTCTTTGCAATAAACCTCTCTTCTTTCATCTACACACATGTTGCTGTTCTTACACTCGAGTATCACCTTATCTGTGTGTAACCTCTTTAAAGGATAGAACACCATACCATCGATGGAGACTACTATGCCAACTTGCTAAGGTAGTTATGAAAAGTCATCAAGACCAAACACCCAGGAAGACTGAAGAAAGGTGGTTTTGTTTCATCAGAACAATGCCTCAGCACACAAGTGCTGTATGTGAATGCGGCTTTGAACTGATTGATCACCCCTCTCTATTCTCAAAACTATCATTTGTTCCCAAACATGAAAAAAACTCTTGGCTGGGAACCAGTATTGCAGTGATGATGATGATGTCATATCTGCTGTAGATTAATATTTTTGGCCAACTTCATAAAAACTTCTTCACAAATTGAATCCAAGAATTGTGTATACCACAAGGGAAACTGTGTTGAAAAATAAACCTCATTTGGTCGCATTCCATAAAACTATCTTGTTCAGCTTCTGCACTTTTCAATCACTCTTTGTATATCCTGATGACTTTATCAACATTTAAGAGCAATTTTATTGTCAAAACATTGACTTGTATCATAAATTCTAACATTGTGTATTATTTTTTCTTTTTATATAACTGGATAGATGAACTCCTCATTATTATAACAGTTACCAAAGTGTATATGCGTTTGCAGATTTAGAGACTTTGTTACTTCGTAGGAGAATGGTAGCAGTAGTAATAGGGTTAAACTTATGAGAATAATTTTAATGCGCCTCGAAAATATAAAATAGACATTTATCGCATATATACATACATGTATTTAGCTGTAAATTCTGTGAGTCTGCTACCATGTGACACCTCAGGTATAAAGAAACCACCACATGTCCTTTAGCTACTGCTGGTCAAAGAGGAAATCGGGTAATTATCAATTCTCAACTATTAAGTCAGAAATTCTGCTTCTGTTTTCTTTTATCATTTTGAATTTGTTTCAGATTGTTACTGTATGAAAAGTGTTTGTCTTGTATTTATTTTTTTTATTTTATTTATCCATTTCCCCATATGAGATATTTGTTATTTGTTTCTAATTTTCACATTGCTTTTCTTAAATAAAAGAATAACATCAGTATAATGCATAAACGTTTTCATAAGACCATTGAGAACAAGTGAGTGATTTTTGTTAATCTTTATTCACATTTCAAAATATATCTAACCATTTTCATTTGCTAAGATTTCTTTCTTCATATTTTGTTGTCAGCTTTATTCTCTGCATGGTGATATTTAAATCTTAAAAATAATTTTCCTTGACACAAGATACTTATCTTTTAACAAGTGCTTCTTTCTTTATTTCTTGTTTGTAGTTATGATGAGCAGTTAATCCTTTGGGACAATCGTAACATGAAAACTTCTCTAAAAACCATTGGCCTTGGAGGTGGCATTTGGCGGGTCAAATGGGAACCACTTGCAGGTCACTACATCCTCACAGCATCTATGCATAATGGATTCCACATTGTAGACTCTGGACTCCAACATACAGGAGGTGAATAAATTCCTTCTTTGAAGTGAAATATATTGTCCTTATTTAATGAATTGCACACATGCCTATCTCAAGATTTTTCTTACAGATGTTTGAACTTTTGAAACAAATATTGCCCTTCCAATATTAGGAGGTACTGAAAAGTTCTTAATTTGACCAAAAAACTTATCCAAAAAATTCTGGTGTTTTGTCATTTGATCAGATTTTGAGAAGTGAGTTGGACAGAAAATTTTTCATCACCCACTTTATAACATATATGTTTGAACTAGTATCTTTATCTTTACTATTTTGATTCAAACTATTAAGTTCCATCATAACAGAAGAATTTCTGACTAAACTGCATGTGTCTTCATTTATCATCATCATCTACTGCTGAAGGATGTCTTATTGCAAGGAAATTCAATAGTGAACATTTTAGTACCAAAGTCTAATGTAATGTAAGTGAGAGTATAACAAGCTTTAGACAAGACTTGTGAAACTTGGGTTGCTGCTTTGGACATCTCAAAAGTGTTTGACAGGGTTTGGCATACCGGTTTTCTTCATAAGTTGAGACATTATAATATTTCCAGAGAAATTTTTGAACTGATTCTGAATGGCCACTCTTCTAGATCTTTTTGTACTAATACAGGTGTTTCCCAGGGCTCTTGGACTTACTTTGTTCTTAATTTTAATCATTGATCTTCCTGATGGCATCAGCTCTCAACTTAGTATCTATGTTGGTGACACAACCATTTTTTCCTGTCTCAATAGTAAATTTGATCAGTTCGATAAGGTCAAATTGGCAGCTGATCTAAAAAATGAACTATAGTCTGTTGTTAATTGGAGTAAGGAATGGCTAGTTAATTTTTATGCCTCTAATATGAAACTACTCTCTATCAATCACCTGAAAGACCACTTCCTCCTTCTCATCAGCATGGCTGATATTAACTTCCACGAAAGTAACTTGATGCATCTTCTTGTGCTTTCATTTTTGGCTGACATTAAGTGAAAAGATTATATTGAATTCATTGCTAGGTCTACTGTGACAAAAGTCAGTTCACTGTTCTGTCCAAGGCAATTTTTCTCCTATGAATCTATCTTACTACATTAGTCCATGCTTCAAATATTACATAAAGTTAGGTGCTCCTGCTGAATATTTAGATATTCTTGATAAAAATCCAAAGAAGGGTTAGTAATATTATTGGTCCTGAGCTAGTATCTTGGCTTCAGTCACTTTCTCACTGCCATAATGTAGCTTCCCTGGGCCTTTTCTATAAATACTTTTATGAAGTGCATTACTAGATTGGTGGCAAGATCTCATCAATTTACAGTTTAATTGGGTAGATGTAATTGTAAGTTCTATGCTAACAGTTTTTTTTCTCACACTTTTTGCTTGTGGAACTCTCTTCCAGCTTGATGCCTTCCTGCCATCTTTGATCTTCAAAATTTTAAATGCAATGTCAATAGTTATCTACTGTCTTCTTGATTACTCTTCTAGTATTCTTGCTTCTTAATAATGTTTCTCTCTTTTCTTATTTTTTCACACTTGTAACCCCCTTGTGGCTTTACTGCCTTGCATGGGATGATATGATTAAAAACATACCTATATTTTGTTTTAGCTAAGATTGTAAGAAGTCCTAAGCTAAGTGATAAAACTTTGCAATCACAAACCAGCCACTTGTTCCACAAAACTAAAGTTGACAGATTCCCAATAATTCTCAACTGGAATAACGACAAGGAAGATTCTTGGTTATTGGCCAAGTAGGTGTTTCAAAGCAGCAGCATTCTTTCCCTTAATTCTAATGCTTAAACAGTGGCATGCAGTCATCTAAATTGTCAATTACTCATTTATAATTATGATGATCATAATTGTATATATCAGCTCATTTGCCCTCCTTTCTGATTAGGATGGTAATTTGGTGATCTGTACATTCAGTGCTTCATCTATGAATTTGCTCTTCCCATGTGTCTGTTTTGCCTGCATCATATACGTCTCTCTTCTGCTGTCCTCTGCAGAATTTAAGCAGTGCACTTTAATTTTAATTAAAGTGTACTGCATGTTTTTATATATGAAACTCAACTTACTGGCTTGTCACAATTTATGTATTGGTATGACTTGACTCTTAATTTTGGCCCTCTAAGAGTTTCCTTTTGCTAGAAAGCACATGGCCATATCCCCACTTAAGCAAGTTTTGATAAAAAGATTCCTGAAAAACATTCTTTCAATGAAACCACTGGCGAGTATATCTTATGTAAACAAACTAAAATGCTCAACTTGTTCATGTTTTTTATGAAGCCCTTTTCTCCAAATTGTTTTGCTTAAAGGAAACTGCACTAATCAGATAGATGTAAACAAATTTATTTCAAGGATTTTAGGGATCATTTCTTTTTTTTGGCCATGGAAATAATTTATTAGTTGTCATTATTTTCTTGTCAAGTATCATGAATGGGTACATGGCCATAACAAATTTTATTAACATTTAGTTAAGTTTATACAGCATGTCTCCTTTCTTAACAAAACTATAGTGATAATAAACAAGTGGTAGGAAGCTGAATTTAAATTTAAAGTTAAACATCCTTGCATTTTCAGAATTTCCCTTGATGTATTATTATAACCAATCTTTGCATTTCATTTTCTCCCCCTATATAGATATGATCCTATTAAAAACATTATATAGTTTGAAGAAGTTCTTTTGAAGGACAAAAAGCCTTCATGCACACACATATGTGTATGTATATGTGTGTGAGGGCTTTTGTTCTTCAAAAGAACTTCTTCATACTAAATAATATTTTTAATAGCATTTTAATATTTCAATATATATATATATATAACCATCCAAAAGCATAATCAAGCACATTCACAAAGGAATAGAACACAGACTATCAAAACATTTGTCAAAACAAACAATATTTGATGAAAAGAAAAGAAACTATGAAGATGCACTAAGAAAATCTGCCCATAAAAACATTTTAGAATACAATCCACAAAAGCAAACAAATAAAAAAGAATGATAGAAAATGAAACGTTATCTGGCTTGTGTGGAAATTGAAATTAAAATATGAAAAGATCCAAACATAACATGGAGTATAGTGAAAACAGCCAAGCCTTACAACGATGGCAAAATATGTAGACTGTGTCAGGAAGAAAAGTTAGCTATTATGTTATTCCCAAACAAAAAATGAATTATTGAATGAAAGAACAGAAATTATGACTAAGTGTAACCATACAAAAAAAATGCCTATTAGAATCATACAATCATGGATGAAAGTGTCATAACTTCTAATTTTGAAAATTGCGGGTTCATAAAAAATCCCGTTATGTGAATGTTCTTAAAAAAAATGGTAACATCAGTTATTATAAATTGCCTGAAGACACCAGAAGATAGAAACCTGGGTTGTGTAATGTAGCTTGTTTACAAATGAAAACTATTCAAAAGTTCTACAATATAATTGTATTGAACACTTTTTAATACAACTGTGTACTGGCATAATTTAATTATGATCAGAATTAAATAATTATGTATATAATAACTGTATAATCTGTGTATACAGATTTCATTTTCATTTGAGAAATTTCGTTCTTTTTATCTTACAGATTCCGATCTTGAAATTGTAGCTCATTATGACAAGCATGAATCCCTGGCCTATGGAGTTGATTGGCACCATAGAAGTTTTGTTCCAGCTGCTAATTGCCAAGACAAGGCTGAAAAGCAAGATGTCCGAACAATAATTTCCTGCTCTTTTTATGACAACTCAGTTCATTTGTGGACTTGGGAGCGAGAAATACTATCAGATTGATTAAATAAAATGTAAATAAAAGAAAAATGAAAAGAAATTGTGTTTAGGCTTGTCATTCAAATGATGGTAAGCGGGTGGTCGCTGCTGTTTTCAGTTTAAGACCAGCTTCCATATGAGACACACGATAGTAAATGGCACAGCATCACCATAACTATATTTTACAATATAATCTACAATATTTTACTTTGCCGTTCAATAAAATCTGCTAGTGATTTCTACTAATAAGATTTTAGTGAATGTTTTGATTGTGACAGGGAAAACAAGTTTGCTTTTATTTCTTCATGTTAGCACAGGAATCACAATAAAATGCAATTCTAGCACTTATTTTTCATGGCATTTCTCATTTGCAATTGAATTGAGATAATAGAATCACTTTCCAAATATTCAGTATTAGCTAGATAATAAGTAATATATTTTGTCAAAGCATTTTCTAGATGACAACCCTCCCCTTCATACCTTCCACCATATGCCTTGAGCTGTCAGCCACCAATCCATAAAACCCACAGATTTTATATTTTGTTATAGTTTGTTTTTTTTTTATTTTCAGTCAAAGAAAAATGTCTTAAAATGTTGTTTAAGTCAACACTTAATAAATTCGAAATATTCCTCATTTTCAAACAAATATTTGTTTAAAAACAAAAACAGTTTTAACACAGCTACTCTCTTAAAAAATGTTGTTGATGAGATATGATGGATCAGAAATAATTGACATTCATTAAATCAAATGACATGAATGGATTTGTTTATATTTTCTTGTTTATTCATTAAATACTTGTTTATGCAACTTTTTACAAGTAGAATTTATTAACTTTTATTCTAATCATTTCAAATATAATAGCAAATAATGAAATTAAACATATATAAATTTCTATTGCCCATTTAACAATGGAACAAAAAATATTTATTCCATCATTTGATTATTAATATTTTACTATAAAATATGCAAGATATGAACTCCAGACATTAGAAGTTGTACACATTGCCTTCCTGACAGAAGAATTTGTAAAAGCTTACTGTTAGTGGAAGGTTCTTCCCAGCACAATGAAAATCACAAGGAATAAATATTAATGTTTGGTTTGGGAACTTGATGATTTTACTACCAAATTGTGAATTGGTTTATAATACATATAATGCAATGTTCATGATTTTTATAGAAATTCACTGAAAGTCAAGAAAATTTTCAGTGGTCACAAAGTAATTGTTACCAACAGAATTACATGCATAAGCTAAATATACTGCTAATGATTTTTATGATGGAAATGCATTCAAAATCAAGTTAAAATGTATTTTCAGTGGTTAGGAATTGATGCAAGCATTACTTATATAATTTAGTTGGGTATAATATAATACTATTCTATGTATATTATACCAGTGATTTTACTATAAAATACATTTGAAAGATTATAATTGATTATCACTTGTTTGAAATAAGTGGCCACCATCATTATTAACAATGTATATAGTAGCCATTAATGATTTTCTATTGATTGTGATTTTGGCAAAAGAGAACATTTTTTATATATTTAATTTATTTACCAATTCTAATTTGAACAACATATTTAAACTATTTATATATAAAGACTTTAATGGCAACAATTTGCCAGCTGTATTTCTTATAATAAGATTTTGAGAAGTAGGTTGGCCTTGGGTAGGTACTTCTTACCTATATTTTGTTTTAGCTAAGATTGTAAGAAGTCCTAAGCTAAGTGATAAAACTTTGCAATCACAAACCAGCCACTTGTTCCACAAAACTAAAGTTGACAGATTCCCAATAATTCTCAACTGGAATAACGACAAAGAAGATTCTTGGTTATTGGCCAAGTAGGTGTTTCAAAGCAGCAGCATTCTTTCCCTTAATTCTAATGCTTAAACAGTGGCATGCAGTCATCTAAATTGTCAATTACTCATTTATAATTATGATGATCATAATTGTATATATCAGCTCATTTGCCCTCCTTTCTGATTAGGATGGTAATTTGGTGATCTGTACATTCAGTGCTTCATCTATGAATTTGCTCTTCCCATGTGTCTGTTTTGCCTGCATCATATACGTCTCTCTTCTGCTGTCCTCTGCAGAATTTAAGCAGTGCACTTTAATTTTAATTAAAGTGTACTGCATGTTTTTATATATGAAACTCAACTTACTGGCTTGTCACAATTTATGTATTGGTATGAACTGACTCTTAATTTTGGCCCTCTAAGAGTTTCCTTTTGCTAGAAAGCACATGGCCATATCCCCACTTAAGCAAGTTTTGATAAAAAGATTCCTGAAAAACATTCTTTCAATGAAACCACTGGCGAGTATATCTTATGTAAACAAACTAAAATGCTCAACTTGTTCATGTTTTTTATGAAGCCCTTTTCTCCAAATTGTTTTGCTTAAAGGAAACTGCACTAATCAGATAGATGTAAACAAATTTATTTCAAGGATTTTAGGGATCATTTTCTTTTTTTTGGCCATGGAAATAATTTATTAGTTGTCATTATTTTCTTGTCAAGTATCATGAGTGGGTACATGGTGACAACAAGTTTTATTAGCATTATGTTAATATTCACGTTCTGTTTCTTATTAAACCTTTAAAAATCTAATTTCGTGAACCCATTTAACTTTCTTAATTGGATTTTCCACATTTAATTCCAAATACTTCAGTAATGGGAAAAATTCATTTTCCGTGACAAGAGAGAGCAACCGACTATATACAGAAAAACCGACGAACCGGAAATATTAAAATCCGAATTGGAAGCTGCACTGGCCAAACTGAATAGAAACAAAGCAGCTGGACCAGATGGCATTGTAATAGAGATGTTCGCAGCCTTAGACGATTTTCGCTTAGACAAAATCACAAAAATTATAAATGAAATCTACAACAGCAACGAAATCGTGGAAGATCTAAGCAGATTGATTTTTATAGCACTGCCTAAAAAAGCCAGGTGCAGATGAATATGAACTCCATTGAACAATCAGTCACGTGAGAAAACTCATCATCCGAATTCTGAAGAATAAAACGCGCATCAGAATCAGATTGGAAATAAGGCAAAAACAGTGCGATTTCGTCAAGGAAAGTGATATTTATGCTTAGAATGCTATCAGAAAGGGCAATAGAAATGCAGAAGAACATGTACCTCTGTTTCATCAATCACACAAAGGCATTCGACAAAGTACGCCACAAAGACTTGATAGAGACGCTCAGCATGTTGACATATTTGGGAAAGACCTTAGAGTAATAAAGAACCTGTACTGGTAGCTGATTGCATACGGTCAGGAAACGAATTCAGCAGATATACAAGGATAGAAAGAGATGTGTATTCTCATCAGATCTGTTCAACCTACAGAGCAAGACAATTATAAGAGCTCTGGAGGTCAGGATTCGTCATTGGCGGCCACAATCTGAACAATATAATATACGCAGATGATACAGTGCTGATAGCAGATACAGGAAAAACTTTTTTTTTACAAGACCTTCCATAGGAAGTAGTTAAGAAATCAGGAAGAAAGGACTACATAAAAACTACAAGAAAACTGAATGCATGGTAATCAGTAAAATGAGTATCCCAAAATACGAACTACAAGTTGGGAATAGTAAAATAAAAAAAACAGAGGGGAAAAGAGATTAAAGAAAGCAACGCATGACATATTTGATTGATTGAGCAGATGGATGGAGGAGCGGGGATTGAGTGGGATAACAGGAGAAGGGACACGGCACAGAGAAGAAGAATTCCAATAATTATTAAATGCATTAAGTATTTGCTCACATTTTTTTTTGTTTTTGACACCCTGCAAGTATTTTAGGGTTATACTTACTCCACCAACTTAATTACATGTGAAGCCTGATAGATTTAGTATTGAGATCATCAAAATTCTTCAAGTCTTTGTTGGACATTTTTTAGGTTCACATGTTTTTTCAATGGTACATGAGTTTCAAGGCTTGTCAAATATCAGTTCAGAACAGCCAATAACTGAGAAAACGTTAGAAAATGTATAAAAAAAATTCAAGCTCATCCATATGGATCATCACTGAACAATAATCGGCTTTCTCACACGATTAGAATCAGTTATAAAGTCCGCCAGGAGATTCTTACAGAAAGCCTGCTACAAAATCTGTCCATTAATACTTGATACTCGATCAAAAATAAGGAAACTATTTTGAAATGAGTTGTGATCAAATTTAAATGATATGTGGAATATTGAAATGCATTATTTATTGGTGTAATGGTGTATTTTTTAAGTTTTAGGAACATTTTTTAATAGTACCTTGAATATTAATTGTATTAATATTGTATTAATTTCTGTGGTTTGTGGTGATACGGAACAAAAGCGATGGACCGGATGTTTGCACGCTCACGACAAAAAAAGCAAATGACCAAAAGTCGTCGGTGCGCCGCCGACTTCGCGCAGATGTTCCGGTTGAAAACTAAAAATTAATTAAATATTAAATTTCCAGTTCGCGAGCCTTGTAGGGGATTTGGTAAGTGCTTGGTTGATGTGCTTCCGTATTTTACGGGTATTGCTCTCGAGATTAGTTCCCCCACAAATACAACACAATGTTTTACAATCGCGCAAAAGAAATGGAATAAGTCACAACGAACATTAAACAACAAACAATTTAATATGTATAAAATAAAATTAGCATGTGGAAACAAATAAAATACAAGATGTGAAAAATTGCCTTTTGGAAAATAAAGTTTGGCAAGAAGTTAAATTTGTTTAAAGGTGTGTGTAAGTTTATATTAACGGAGTCCGTAAATAAGTCGTTCTTACTTACATTAAGTTCATCTCGGGTGGCGACAGCATGTCTCGAAAGAAAGTTTGTCGGGTTTTTCCTTTCACGGCCATCTGTAGCTAGGTCATGAACTTTGGTGTGGAAGAATGACTTGGCCGGACAAAGTCTCGGTTACATGCTGACTTAATGGCTAGCTTGGTGACTGAACTTTTTCTTCCTGTGTGTTATTTTTATACCATAATAGTGGATCAAAGAATCTTCCTAACATTTAGGTGTGAAGACATTTATTGACCAATCAGATTTGTATTTTACTATTTTGTTTTGGGGCCTAAATATTTTTTGTTAATTGACTTCCGATCCTATTTTTCTAGAATGTTCTTATTCTATGTTTTTAGCTGATTGGTTGAGAAATATAAAAATGTAATTTAAATTCTAATGCCGTTTTGATCCAAAATTTCTATAATGTTTTTATGTATTTTCTTATTGCTTATTTTAATAGAAAAAAAAATGTGTATCCCATAGCCTACACGAATTTTATTTATCGGCCATTTTTTTCACAGCGACATCATTTGCCTTTTCTTCACAAATGAAGGACTCAATATCTGTCCGTTACTGCTATTGTTCACACACGTAGCGAAACATAGACTTAACTTCACAAATCATATTTCGCTCGCACAAACGAACTCTTTGAACCTTGAAGGTATTTTACTACCCTAACAAATAGGACATTTAAAACATCAATTATCTATTAATTGTGTATATATGAAATTCTTCTTTCTATTTTTGTACAAAACATTGCTTTTCGTGTTGTTTTTTTAAAGTTTATGTTGTATTTCGTGGACAGGATACTCAGAATTAAATTTTCGTTTTAATCCTGGTATTCTGCCTCACAAAACCTTACGACTCGTTGAAAACTGTAATTATTAGGCGTGTTTCTAAATCGGATGAAAGAAGGTTACATGACCCATTTAATAATATGAACCAGGGATACACGAAAACTTTGTAGCTTTTAAGAAAAATGTGATCATTATTAGGATAGAACACCATGTCCGAAGTTGGCTTAAAAAACCTGTAGAAGAGCAAACTACAAACACTTACAACACAGCTACTGTTATGAAGTACGTAGCTACGACTACATGTGCGAAACTGTGCGTGTGAAAACACAAGCAGCTCCGCATGATAAAGGACTTCCGTCAATAAAGCTCCGGCACTTAAACTTATCTACACGGCCTTGCGTTCTCTCATCACACACACTACATTACATGGTGTCAGCGGGATTTTTTCCTCGGAAATACACATACACACTCACAAAACCCCACAACATAATTTATGTAAATATAGCTTACGTACACACGGAAGAAACATTATTTACCGGGCCCCCTGACATTCTTCGAACCTCGTGGATCCTAATCATTGAGAAATTACTCTACTAATATAATACAACATAATGGCACACGCAATTCCACCACCGGCAAAAATGGAAATGGACGGTGACTTGCGAGAAAACTGGGCTTTATTCAAACTAACCTGGGAGAATTACGCAGCCGCGACGGAAATAGGGAAAAAAGCAGCTAACGTACAGGTAGGCACACTTCTCTCACTAATTGGCAAAGAATGTCTGCAAATATATAAAAACCTGCCAATGTCGGCAGAGGAACGAGCAGACACACAAAAAATTCTGAAAAAACTTACTGAATACTTTGAACCAAAACAAAATATCATATACCAACGGTATATGTTTAACTCACAGGAACAGGCCGAAAAATTCGACGCGTACCTAATTAAACTCAGACACTCAATTAAAACGTGCGACTATGGCGCCCTTGAGGATGACCTACTGCGTGACAGAATAGTAACAGGCACCAGTAACAATAATGTTCGGGCGAGACTCCTCAGCGAATCCGGACTTACGCTAGACCGAGCAATAGACATCTGCAGGAGCACTGAACAGGCGGAACAACAGCTTGGCAGACTAAACACAAACACCACGTCAATGGAAACTATCCATTATAGCAAGGGAGACAGGAAAAAGCCACGTGAATGTATAAAAGATTGCAAATTTTGTGGACAGAGCCACGACAAAGGAAAATGTCAGGCCTATGGACTCACGTGTGCCATCTGCTCAAAGCGTAACCATATTGCCAGAGTGTGCCAATCACAGGGACAGCTCACCCCATCACAGCGCCCAAACAAATCAACACAACGAACTGCAAAGGTGCGCTACGTGGAAACGGAAGCAGTCAGCAGTGACGAAAGCATCTACGCACTCGGAAGCCTGACAGATCGCAAACACTACCAGGCCGATGTTCGCGTATCCACCCCGGGAGATAACACAAAAACAACGTGCAAATTTCAAATTGACACTGGAGCCAGCTGCAGCACCCTGGCCTTTGACGACTACAGACGTGTTACAAAAGCTCCACTACAACCCTCACTCACAAAGTTGAAGCTATACGACAATTCAATACTTCAACCTTTGGGTGCAGTAACACTCTACTGTGAAGTGAAAGGCACAAGAAAAAAAGTCACCTTCCAAGTGGTGGAAAGTGATTCGCCATCACTACTCTCTGGGCGTGCTAGCGCTGCTCAGAAGCTGATAGCATTCAACACAGAATGTGTGCGACAGCTAAGCGAGATCAGAGAGGCAAAACCTAGCACAAAGGAAGAAATCCTCAACAGCTACAAGGACATCTTCATCGGACTTGGAAGGCTACCGGGCGAATACAAAATAGAAATAGACCCAAATGTCAAGCCCATTCAAAATAACCCTCGCCGAGTCCCTCTGCCACTGAAAGCAGAGTTAAAAAGAAAACTGGAGGAAATGGTCGATGAAGGAATAATAGCCTGGGTCACAGAGCCAACCCCATGGATCAACAGCCTAGTGGTTATTCGAAAACCGAATAAATTGCGAATATGCATTGACCCATATCACCTAAACAAGGCAATCAGGCGCAACCACTACCCAACGCCAACAGTTGAGGAAATTGCCACGAAAATGAAGAACGCCAGACTCTTTTCAGTCGTAGATGCCAAAGATGGCTTCCTTCAAGTCGTTTTAGACGAGTCATCCTCATTTTTAACGACGCGCTGGACACCCTTTGGCAGGATACGCTGGCTTCGTATGCCATTTGGAATCAGCTCGGCCCCCGAAGAATGGCAGCGCCGACTGGATCACTGTTTTGAAGGGCTCCACAATATACAAGTAATGGCTGACGACACCATACTCTACGGGACTGGCGACAGCGATGCAGAAGCTGAAAAAAACCACGATGTTGCCCTCATTGCACTACTGGAAAGGTGCCGAAAAAAAGGAGTAAAGCTCAACCCCAATAAGTTCAACTTAAAAAAAAAACCTCTGTTAACTATATGGGACACATCTTCAGTGCACAAGGATTGGCACCGGACCCAGAGAAAGTAAAAGCAATATCCGAGATGCAATGCCCCACTGACATCCAAGGCGTCCAGCGATTACTAGGAGTTGTAAACTACCTTGCCAAGTTTGCACCCAAACTCAGCACAACATGTGAACCACTGCGACGCTTGCTGGATAAGCAATCCGTCTTTGACTGGCTGCCACAACACGAAACGGCGTTCACCCGGATCAAACAGCTCATCACGGAAGCCCTAATTCTTCACTATTATAATGTCAGCAAAGAGGTGTCACTTGAATGTGACAGCTCCGAAGTTGGCCTTGGGGCGGTCTTGACACAGGAAGGACACCCTGTTGCATATGCGTCACGAGCACTCACAAAAACTGAGCGAAACTATGCTCAGATTGAGAAAGAGTGCCTTGCTATCGTCTTTGCTGCTGAACGTTTTGAGCAATATATTCTCGGCAAAGAGAAAGTCAAAGTATTCTCTGACCACAAACCACTGGAGACAATACTTGCAAAACCAATACATGTGAGCCCAAAGAGGCTTCAACGCATGCGGCTAAGGCTTCAAAAATACTCATTAGAGGTAAAATACAAGCCAGGACCCCAAATGTACATCAGTGATACTCTGTCCCGTGCCTCACTACCAGCGGCCCAAGCCACAACAGAAGATAACTGCACCATATTCCAGTTGCAAGACCAGGAACTCTCCAGCGAGCTGGCAGACCTGAATATGGAAGACAGCCTCTTCGTTACAGACCACCGCCTCACACAGATTCGAGAGGAGACCAGTCACGACGCAGCCTTACAAAACTTAATTAAAGTTACTAAAAAGGTCTGGCCAGAGGACAAAAATGACAGCCCTCTAAATATCAGAGAGTACTGCCATACCGAGACGAACTATTCACAGACAATGGATTAGCATACCGAGGCACACGTCTCATCATCCCAACACAACTTAGACCCAAGATGATTGCCAGGACACACAGATCTCACCTAGGCATTCAGTACACACTGAACACGGCTCGAGACATTGTGTTTTGGCCACGAATGCACGAAGAGATCACTGAGGCTGTCCAAAGGTGTGAAATTTGCCAACTGACACAACCCCAGCAACAGCGACAACCGCTAATGACTCATCCAATACCTGTACACCCCTGGCAGTGTGTGGCCAGTGACTGCTTTGAACTGAATGGCAAACACTTTGTGGCATTGGTGGACATATACTCAGATTTTGTGGAGGTCGGCCAGCTCCCAGACCTAAGTGCGAACTCCCTTGTTAAACTACTCAAACCCATCTTTGCTGCATATGGCTCACCAGCAGCAATGATAACTGACAACGGTACTAATTATACAAGCAGCGACTTCCGCAGATTTTTGAAATCATGGGTCATTGAACATATAACGGCCAGTCCTCATCACCATCAATCCAATGGACGGGCCGAAGCAGCGGTGAAGTTGATAAAAGGAATCATAAAGAAAGCAACAAAAGAAGGCACAGATATGTGGAAAGCCATACTAGAATGGTGTAATGCAGTCACACCCGGCATGCGCAGCTCACCAGCGCAGAGATTCCTTTCCAGGCGAACTCACTCTATGCTACCCTGCAAAGCCACAGACTACACACCACAAGTCCAAGCAGATGTACAAGAGACACTAATACAAAAAAGGCAAAGGGCAAAAACATACTATGACCGCCATACCAAGCCACTACCCAGTCTCACCATAGGACAGCCAGTCAGGGTGAAATGCCACCCACAAATCCCTAACAGCAATTGGGAATCAGGCACAGTCATCGATGAAGTAGCACCACGCAGCTACAGGGTCGAAGTAAACGGAAGACATTATAGAAGAAATAGAATACACATCCGTCAACCAACAACCCTGCCAACTGACGTACGTTCCACATCACAACATGCCACCATGCCACAGTCACCTCCAAAGAGCCCAGAGACAAAGCCAGAACTACTACAACCCACAACACATGACAAACAACCCCGCAGGTCTAGCCGTGTGGTCAAACTCCCCACACGACTGAAAGACTACAAACTGTAAACCCAATCAGTCCACAAGTACACAAGTAAGATCCCCACACACATCTCATTTAGTCAAACCAACAAACAATGGGAAACAAGGGGGATGTTATGAAGTACGTAGCTACGACTACATGTGCGAAACTGTGCGTGTGAAAACACAAGCACCTCCGCATGATAAAGGACTTCCGTCAATAAAGCTCCGGCATTTAAACTTATCTACACGGCCTTGCGTTCTCTCATCACACACACTACATTACAGCTACCAACATCACTCCCCGATGATTTAGAGTTGGAGAAAATAGCAGAAATAGCAGACAAAATACACAAAAACAACCAGTACAAAAACGTATTCGTCACATGCACAAATCCACACAGCAACATTAGCAGACAAGTCAGATGAATTGTCTCAGTTACATAAACAAATGGCTTATCTCTCCTTGTAAATTCAGAATCAAGTACGAGCACAAAAATTTCAGCGTTCTCGTCCCAAATTCAGAGATTGATCCTACTTACCACACAGAAGTCGAGGTAGATCGAACTTTCTCTAGAAAGTAACTTATGTACAATACTTTTTAGTATCATTATAAATATGTATTTTTCATTATAAATTTGGAAGAGATGAAAAGAAATGCACAGAACCTTGCACCTTCAATTCAAGAACCTCTCACACTTCTACATAACCCCAGGAAAACGGTTGTTCTGGCAGCAAGTAAAGACGGCAATAGTTACTGGATTATAACAAGGGAGTCGTCTTTTTTATATCCGGGACAAAAATAACGGATATTTATTTTTAGTCGATACCGATACACAAATCAGTGTTATTCCACCGAATACTAAACAAAAACCTGCATTATCCACATATTTATTGCAGGCAGCAAATGGATAAAAGTTGAAAGATATGGTGAGATATCTAATGCTCAACAGAAGTTGATAAAGAAATTTCTTACACTTGCTGCTCTTTTAAGACATACAGATGAAATCCATCGCACTGCTAAACATTATATGGACCACCTACATACACATCACCACGCAGATTACGTCCAAACAAATACAAAAGAGCAAAAGACGAATTTGTTGCAAATAGGCATCATACCTTCTTCAAATAGCCCATACTCCTTTCTGTTACACATGGTTCCGAAGCCAGACACAGGCGCATCGCGACCTAGTGGGGATTTTAGGAATCTCAACACACAAAAAATACCTTATAAATACCCTATCCCGCATTTACATGATTTCGCCACAGGTTTACAGGAAACCACAGTTTTCACAAAATTGGATTTAGTTAAAGCATACTACCAAATTCCAGTAGCAGAAGAAGACATAATGAAACCTGCAATTACCTCTTCTTTTGGACTTTATGAATTTACGAGGATGTCATTTATGTTACATAATTCCTCCCAAACTTTTCAGAGACTTATTGATGTAATTTTCAGAGGGTTACCCTTTATTTTGCATGTATTGATGACGTGCTTATTGCTGTCGTGACAGCAAAGAACACTAACACCAATACAAAAACTTTTCGAAAGATTGTCACATTTTGGATTAAAGATCAATATACAGTATACACAAATGTAAATTTGCTATTTCGAAGTTGAATTTCTTGTAATCGACAAAACGGAATCTCACCCATCCCAGAAAAAGTAGCAACAATACAACATTTCCACATTTGCGATAAAATCTTTGACTGCATTCAAGAGTCATACAAGCGATATCTATATCACCTGTGTGGTCTAAATATATCTCTCGCTTAGAAGAAAGAAAGAGGAAAGTAAAGAAAAATTCAGTTATTAAATCTCTTCCTTCTCTTCTTCTTTTCCCTTTCCTTTTCAGTACCAAAAATAATGTTACACTAGGACGTGTTTAGAAAATCTACCACTGATATTATTATTCATCCGAAATGTAATCAAGAAAGATTTAGGACGTACAGCATCCGGAATGTGTGTTGGAACGTCCTTGACATTACCAGCACAGTTTTGCGATAAAACCAATCACCTACAGGCTACTACATCTTTCGTACAAAAGTATAAACAAAGAATGAGAGATCTAGATTTCACATCCACTAGAACACATACAAAAGACACACCAAAAGTCCTCCATACTTTTGAATGTTTTCTTACAAAACAATGTAGTAAAAAAGCTTCTTTACCCTACTTACACAGGACCTTTCCAAGTAGTCGACAGGAAACCTAAATATTTTTCCATTCTGGCAAAAAGCAAACAAGATACTGTCTCCATAAATAGACTAAAACCAGCGTATTTGGATTTACCTGCAAAGAAAAGTACGTCGGAATATTCTACACCCTCACCGAACACCAAAGTAAAAGAACACTTTTCCACTCCAAAAAATACACCTAAAACATCACTACGAGATCTGACCTACTCATTCTAAAACTTTTATCTTATGAAAAAATATTTTCAGTATTTATCACTCTGCGGGGGTGAGGATACAAAATTTTATATTTTACACAACAGTGAGTAAGTAAGTGATTCTGGCTACCGAACAAAAAAAAAAATGAAGTTTGCGTTCAGGGCAATCACGTGATTGAATTGGCTACGTATGTACGTCTTCGTGGAAGTCCACAGTCAGTCATCAGGCAATCAGAGAGAACACCGGACACTAAAGGAAACGACTACCACAACAAGGCACTTCTGCTAACTCCTCAAAATTAACCACAATTAGTTTTTTCTCCGATCATTTACTTTATTTTTCTCCCAAATAATTGCACCTCGCCTTCTCTTTCGCGCTACGTTCTTCATTTCCTTTTCTTCTTCACGTATTGACAACAAACTAAGAAAGAGTAACCAAGGCAATTCATATCAGCTTGGATTTTTTTTCACAGCGACACCAAATTTGTCTTTTTCTTCACAGAACACCATTTGCCTTTTCTTCACAAATGAAGGACTCAATATCTGTCCGTTACCACTAATTGTTCACACACGTAGCGAAACAGATTTAGCTTATCACAAATCACATTTTGCTTAAACAAATGAACACTTTGAACTTTGAAGGTATTTTACTACCCTAACAAATGAGACACTGAAAAATATAAATTATTTATTTATTGTGTATATATGAAATATATGATTATCCATTCTATCTTCCTACGAAACATTTCTTTTCGTGTTGTTTTTCTTGAAGTTTGTGTTGTATTTTGTGAACAAGATACTCGACATTATTTTTTTGAATCCTAATATTCTGCCCCCAAACATGCAATTCAAAGTAAGGTCGGATTAATATATTTATAAATTCCACAAATTAATAACTCGTAAGCAAATATTCATTTGCCTTTATTGTTACTTGTTATTTGAACATTTATCGAACTGATGTCAGAAGAAATCAATACATTAATCATTTTACTTGGCAAATAATTTCTTTCATTTATAGATTGTCTGAGACGTATATTAAAGGAATTTTTTATTTGGAAAAAATACACTATGAAAAATTCTTTCAAATAAAATGTTTGAGGTAGCATTTAATTTTTAAAAAATAAAGAAAGACATTTGTACCTTTTTGTACGTAATGACATTTTTATGTAATGGGTTGTTTGTAGGTTCCCTGTGAATATGTGGTATTGTGATATATGTAAGATTCAATGATGATGGTTGTATAAACACATCAATAAATAATCATTTAATTTATATAGGCAGGCGCTGCGAGCCGATTTTAAAAACAAACGATATATTTATTGATCACACACAAAATAACCAATAAATTACACAAATTAAGTGCATTGTGTGTCAAATGATGGTCAGTAACATGTATATAAAAATAATCAATGCAAATGAATTATGCCCTTTTACAATAAAAATTACAAAGCTGCATAAAGTCCATAGAAAGGGTAACAACATAAAAATAAATTGAAGAAAGAAGAAAATACTTCTCTGAACAGTTTTCAAAGAATTGGTACAATTTTCAAAGCAAAGTTCGTGATAACAGCGGAGACTAGAAAATTCACACTAGCTGAAGAATTTTCCTTGTGGTTGGAAGCGACTTTGATGTTCTTTTCAATTCTCGTTTGGAGGTTGTCAAATTTCTTCTGCATTGGTTTTCTTTCTGGACCGGAGCGAACTGACTTCTAGCAGCAAATGTTAATCGACTTCTTGAATTAACTCCTCGCGCTCCTTTTATTATCTACAGGTAGGCTCCAAATTCACTTCTCTGAATTTGAAGAGAAATTTTTTGATGGGTTCCAAATGAAAAACAAACGCAGCTGTTTTCCCACAAATTGAAATGTAGCAAAATTATCTTTGAAATTCAACAATTAAACAACTGCTCAACTCAGGGTCTGTTTTCTCTCAGAAAAGCGGACGATATACGCTTAAGCAGTTTGAATTTCTTATAATATCGCGAAAATTGCGTTTCCTCCCATTTAAATGTTTTGGAATGTAGCTTTTATGAATTCTTTGTCAGAAGCTAAATAATAAGAAACCATATCGTAAGTTATGACTTTGAAAGCAATTAGCAACGGAAATGACAACGTTTGTCTTCCATCCGCTCAGCATACGTCATGGCTGACAATGATAGCCTCGAGATTAAGAAACGTATTTCACGTTATCTTGGACATAAAACATTCTTCTACCCACACCTTCTCTAAAATCTACAATAATCAATTAGATACCGCGTTGGCATTAAGATAAAAAATATATTTTCCCATATTATTTTTTAATCGGTTAACTTGCCTTTTCTGCGATATTAGATCTCTTACATACGAACGCATTTTTCTGTAAATATATTTCGATCTATAAAAACCATTGGGAGAATTTTTCTAAATATAAGTATAATTTCCGTAGAGTGAATATGACATTTGTTTTTTTTTTTTTTTTTTTTGCATGACATATTTAAAATAAATGGTGAACGGAATAAGGAAGACTATTTTTCTTTGTGATTGCCATTAGCTAAGTTAATGACAAGATAGTGAAGATTTTTCTCTTTCCCTAATTTTCGGTGTCATGCCACATTTTTGCTAAATATTTTACAAAAATAAATGTAGCATCATTTGGCTCATACAAGTTTTTGTGAAAACATTGATTTGTATAATAAAAATCTAACACTTGCAGTAAAATGGTTAATAAGACACTGACGGATGACAAATACTCATTGGACATTGCATTAATTAGGCAGTAAGTGCGAAGAATAATAATGCAATTCTCCTAAGTAGTTATCTTTCGGTAATAATCATCATCTTTCTAGTAATTTGGTTAATCACCCCCAGTTTTTGAAGCAGTTACAAATAGTAAAGTGACAGCTAATAATTTCAATGCAATGTGAGCAACAGCAACAAAGCAGCAGGTACATGTTGAAATCAAGTCGTGGTCACCAAACTCTTGCGGTATGTGTAGGTGTTCAAATGACATCGGCAGTCATCATATGCTGCATGCATTACTCCTAGTTAGACTAAAAGCAGCAGTAACAACATTTTTCTCCTGTTTTTTGATGAAGCTATGTGGTAATCACCCACATGACACCCGCCGCCAAAAATGGAGAAATTTATTTTTGACAATATGTCCATAACGTTCAAGTTCTTTTTGTCCTTCGTAAGCTGAAAAAGAAGACTTGAATAGTGTAGTTGAAATGTGAGTGATTAATATGACGACAAAAAATGTACTTGTTATTGAGTTATCTGAGTGCTGTGACATTTTTTGTTGCGTGTCAGAATATAACACATTCTGAAGAATATGTCGATAGTGTGTTTTTCACGTTCAAAAAAGGAAAATAGAGACCAAGGGTAAAATTTTTGTTGCTGGTGAAATTAATACCCAGTGTTGAAGCATATTTCATAAGAACTTTTGAAGAGATCTGAGATGAGTGATGAAATTTGGAAGTGCTGCTGTCTCCGGTATTATTAAATTTGTTCTTGCTAATTTTTGAAGCGTCGGTGAATCGATAGTTGTTGAACTATTCCCTGTCTTACCTTAAGCAGCATTTAATTTTTACTGGGTGCTAGAAAGAGTTGTAAGTTAAAGTGTGACCTTGTGTGGTCCGCATACGTTTATTTTTTGTGAATCTTTGCGTGGTGTTCTGACGAAAATGTGCTGTGCTTTATATGTCTGTGGAACTAGTAAAATTTTTAGTTGTTACTTTAAATGTGTTAGAAGAAAGTCAGTATATTTTTCGTTTGGTGAAGCGTTCACACGTTGTCAGTCAAGTTGTGTTTTCACTTTTTAAGTGTTTGATAAAATTTTACGTGTTAGTCACGTTGTCATCGTTGAAATGTTTTAACAGAAAATGAATACTTTAAAAAAATTTAAAAAACGTTGTTTTTTTTATTTTTGATACCAGCTAATAACTAATTTGCTGCGACTCAACGGCAATGTTGATCTAAAGCAACAGCAGAGTTTTGAATCGATGATTGGATAAAAGCTAGTAAGCAAATTTTTGTGAAATACTGTGTATCTCATGTTAAGATGGCCTTTTGTCACGTTGAAAAACTTTGGTGATATTAATTCAATATGGTAATATATGTCTTCATTAGATCTGGAACTTGATAAAATACTTTGCATGGTAAATCTAGAACTTTTACTGGAGTTTGATTGAGGTTTCACTCCTATTATCTCATGAAAGATAAAAGACACAAAGAAAACCTAAAGTTAAAGGAAAGATGAAGGAGAATGTAGTGAGATTAGATAAGAAATGACGTATTGAAATATACCCTTTCTTTTTAAATGAGAACAGAATCTTTCTATCTCTCTCTCTCTCTCTCTCTCCCTCTCTCTTTTTCTCACACACGCTCATTCTCCATTTTCGTGTGGAGAACAAGCCAGACATATGGCCCAGACAATCTTATGCAAGAATTTGGTCAATAAAAGTCACAGTAGGTGGAAGGAACCAAGAAATACAAGAGCAACCAATAATCATTTTTCTCGTTTAAAGCATTCAAAAACCTGTAGGCGTGGTAGAAATTATAGAAAAGAAGGTACACATACATTTCAGACCGAGAGAGCGATTTATGAGACAGACAAAACTAAGACAGGTTCAGTCGGCGTCATGAATCAGACCTAGATGACATGGACTCGAAAGAAGTAACCTATGTCCGTTAGGAAGATGAAGAAAAAACATTAATGAACTCTCTGAAGCACACAAAAACGTGAAGAACGTATAAAACAATTGTACGACGCAATCTTAAAAACATTTGGTTCCTAATGCAAACATAACACACATACAAAAGGAAACAAAAATTACGAACTCAAAACTAAAGAAAACTATTATATACAATATCCGACATCAAACAAATAGAAAAATGCAAACGAACATTTATAAATAAAAATGGGAGAAATAAAAGAACATTTTCTCTTTTTCTTCTTCAAAAACATTTATCTACTATTCTTTTGTTTCTTCAAAACTTTCTATCTTTTGTTCCAGTTCTTTTTCAAATCCATCTAACGCGTCTTTTTCTTCAAAACATACTATTTCTTCCTCTTTTTCGTTTTCTTCATCAGAAACACAACTCTCTCTTCTTCGTCAATTTCATAACCACCTGCCTCTGCTTCGTTTTTTTCTTCTAACTACCCATATCTTCTTTTCTTGAAAATATTCTATCTCTTTCTTTCCTTCTTCAAAACCATCTATCTGTTGAAATAGGTACTATGTTGACGGATGACTGTTTTTCAATGTACTTCTAAATTCTTGATCCCATCTTTCTTTTTAGGAGCCACACAGTTTATCCAGTGTCGCTTCCATTAGCGGAACTCATTTTTAGGCTAGAGAGCAACTGCCTCGTCGCATTCTCACGGATTTCTAAGATGTCTTGAAATCTTGTTGCTTTCAAGTGGAATTTCAAGCAATTGACTAGGGAATATTGTGGTTGCTGGACCTAGGGAGTGTTGTCCTTTGACAAAAACTGTTGCTCAAGCCATGATCAATAATGGAACCTCTGTGATGTAATGAGATTAATATGGTCTACACGTTTTCTTTTCAAGCACTGCTATAAACAATGGAAGTCAAGTGCCTTTTTATAGCTAAAGTTAAACAAATACTCCTGGGCTTGGAATTAGATCTGTTATGGTGTCGAAACTTGTATGCGTTGTATGTTAGACGCGAACGAGTTGTATAAACAATTTGTCGACCTGCTGCTGTACATTTTTTAACGTATCGTCACTGGGTGTGCTGTCAGATGAGGAAATATGGGTGCTGTTGAGGGTCCTTGTCTCTACGATTCTATCGGCTATTTTAGTAACTCGTAGTAAGTCCAAGTTGCCAAAATCTGCGTAGTGTGGGCTGGCAGTTTATCTTGCCAAAGTTTCCGTAGCAAGGTCTCTGACATGCTATTGTTACCCAGAAGGTTTTTCATCTTCCGAAGAAGTTGAGTTGGTTTATTCTGATCAAGTTGAAGTGTGTTAAACAGGTCGTTAATTTGTCGCTCCTCTGACTTTCCGGTCCTGTAAATAATGGTTTCTTTTAAAATGTCGAATGGTTTCTCTGTAGGTACATTATCTAGTAAACCAGAAACCTCCGATGCTATCTCGGGAGGTAGTTTTTCGACAACGTAAGCGAAACGAGCAGTTTGTGATTGTATACTTTTAGCCTGAAATATTGCGCTCAGCTGCGAGAACTAAACATAAACGTTTATCGTGTTGAAGACGGGAAGGTGGACCAGTACTGCAGCTTCGTTACTGTCCGAGTCTGCCATGTTGACTAACATGAATAAACGCACGTGGTAGAGGGTGACGAAAATTTTTGCGCGCCAAGTTGATATTGTGGTATTTAGTGTTTTCCAACAGTTTTCTTTACTAGGTTCACTGGTAAAATATTCTATTTATGTCGTGGCCACCAATCAAATGTGGGGGTACCAGTGAATTGTTGGTGCTTTCTTTCCTTCGAACGGCGTGGTCACCAATAAATTGTGATGTCTCTTCTCACGTCGGGCGGCACCAATCAAATGTGGAGGACTTCACATTAATTTAACTTTAATAAGAAAACATCACACACGCAAGAAGAATAACCAAAAGGCATTGTTACACATAAAATATATGTATATTAATAAGATGTACATATCAAACAACGATGTGAAAGAAAGAAAGTCTTGCTTAAGTAGGCTCCAGATCGCTTCGTGGGAAAAATCATTCTTCACGCGCACACGATCTGATTGGTTGGCATCAACCAATCAGCGAGCGAGCTTTGGGGAGAAGCTTCCGTGAGCCAATATCTTCCAAAAGTGCAAAAATTTGTCTACTTATAATAAAGATGTTTCAAAATTGTCGCATTACTGTGAATCGTAAATTGCCTGTAGAAAATGCATTAGTGATTCATTAGCCAATGATCGTTTAGGATTGTACATGTGATTTTGTGTTTGTATGTATACGTTCGTGCATAAGTAGATTTGCACACCTCCATTCATTTTTGATAACTAACTTTTAAATTGAATTTTTCTTGAAACATATTTTAGTTTTCATTGAAAGCTAAAAGATTAAAGTTACTATTTCCAGTAAGCAAAATACTCTGGTGCATTTCAAACAGAAATGATATTGATTGGAATAAAATAAATATATGCTGTTTTTTCAGCGATTTAGTGGAGGTACCTATTAAAAAGCGAATAATAGGGTTTTTTTGTTTTGTTTTATTTTCTTTACTTTGTTAATATCCCGCATTGAAAGTCTTATATTCGGTGTGCGATGGAGAAAAAAAAGATTTCTTCTTTTTTTTTTTTTAAAAAAGATAAAACATTGGAAAATCTCCTTAACATGGTCATAAATTTTCCGATTAAAACCCATGTAATAGACATCTGTATCACAATAAAATGGTAAATTTCGAGTAAAAACTAAATTATGTCAAAAAAAGATAAATTTCAGAACATTATTAACAAAGAAAATTTTTTCGTTCAAACGCAATTTAAAATTCTATATAAGTGAGCGAGAACGTTACAACATAGTGTGTAATCGCGCGATATGGTCAGTGTGTGCTAAGCGGCTTCACTCCCTGCGTAGTTCCGTTACCATAGTAACATTCCCGATTCATTTTTATTTGACCTCGTATAAAACACGTGCGAAAATATAACAGAAAGAACTTCTTTGCAAGATATTCACCCAGTTTCAAATAAATATAAATTAATAAAACAATAGAATTGACACCACCTTACATCACATGTAATTTTCGGAAATATTTCTAAAGAAAGGTTTTTTAGTTTGCTTGCAAATGCTTAGAGGAGTATACCTGTGTTCAAATCCCTTGTAATTAGTAACAGCAGTTTACATTTAAAAACCACCCATTTCTTCTTCTTCTAAACAACCTATATCTACGTCTTCTTCTTCAAAACCATCTATCACTTCTTTATTTTCTTCCTCAAAACAACATATCTCTTCTTTTTCGCCTTCTTTTTCAAAAACACCCATCTCTTTTTCTTTATCTTCTTCAAAAGCCACCTCTCTCTCGTCTTTCTTTTCTTTTTCAAAATCACCTAACGCTTCTTCATCTACATAAAAATCGCCAATCTCTTATTATTATTCAAAACATTTTGTCTCATCGTCTTCCTTTTTATTTAAACAACATGTATCTCTACTACTTCGTCTTCTTCAAAGGGGCTTATCATTTTGTTCTTTAAACAACGAATCTCTTCTTTTTCATGTACTTCTTCAAATGCACAAATCTTTTCTTCCTATACTTCCTTTTCTTTTTTAAAACCATCTAGCACTTCTTCATCTTCTATAAAATTACCAGTCTCTTTTTATTATTATTATGCCATTTTTCATCATATTTCGATTTCTGCTTTGGTCTCACTACCAACCAAGTCTGCGGGGAGACCTAAGGCAGGTAGTGGCGTATTGTTATGGCTCCATTTCATGTTTTTCTATCTTCCCTATCATCTCCAGCATTACATAGATAAAGTTTTCCTTAGTGTGTGGGCTGTACTTAATAAGACAATTTTCTGTATATCTCTTAAGCTGGGGCTTCCAGGGATTCTTTCAATGTGTTGTTTTGTTCCATTTTTTATCATTCCAAGTGCACCTACTATCACTGGCACAACTCTTGTTTTCAATTTCCACATTTTTTCTATTTCAATTTCCAGGTCTTTATATTTTGACAGTTTTTCAAATTCCTTGATTGCTATGTTACAATCCGCTTGACAAGCCATATCAATTAATAGACAAGTTTTCTCCTTCTGGTTTTTAACAATAATGTCTGGCCTGTTTGCTTCAATTTTTCTGTCTGTGTAGATGGTGTAATCCCATAGAATGGTTACATCTTCTATTTCTGTAACCGGTGCTGGGTGATGTTCATACCAGTGTTTGCCTACAGCTTTTCCATAATGTTTGCATATTGCCCAATGTAAATATTGCCCAACTCTATCGTGGCGATTTTTATATTCATTTGGGGCAAGCGCAGAACAATGTAAATGGTTACATTTACAATGTAAATGGTTACAGCGCAGAACAATGTAAATGGTTACATCTTCTATTTCTGTAACCGGTGCTGGGTGATGTTCATACCAGTGTTTGCCTACAGCTTTTCCATAATGTTTGCATATTGCCCAATGTAAATATTGCCCAACTCTATCGTGGCGATTTTTATATTCATTTGGGGCAAGCGCAGAACAATGTAAATGGTTACATTTACAATGTAAATGGTTACAGCGCAGAACAATGTAAATGGTTACATCTTCTATTTCTGTAACCGGTGCTGGGTGATGTTCATACCAGTGTTTGCCTACAGCTTTTCCATAATGTTTGCATATTGCCCAATGTAAATATTGCCCAACTCTATCGTGGCGATTTTTATATTCATTTGGGGCAAGCGCAGAACAGCCTGAGATTAGGTGGTCTATTGTTTCTTGGTGTTTATCACAAAACCTGCATTTTGGATCCATATTATTATGCATAATATTTGCCTGAAAGTTTCTCGTGAAAAGACTTTGGTCTTGTGCTGCAAGAATAAAGCCTTCAGTTTCAGACTTTAATCCAGATGCACGTAACCATCGATGAGTATTAACTTTGTCAACATTGGATTTATTGGCACGTACTGGATATTGGCCATGCAGAGGTTTGTCTTGCCAGCGCTGTTTCATCTGTTCAAGAGCTTTATCTTTGGCTTTCATTTTCATATTCTTTGCCGCAATAGCCGGCTCTTGGCTTCCGTTCTGCTTTTCTACAGAATCTACTAACTGTAAATCTTGTTTGAATTTACTGCCTTCTTTTATTATTGAATATTTTTTCTTTCTTTCTTCATGTTGCCTTACTAATTGTATCATCCAATCCTTTGTTGTTTCTATGTATGTTAGTAAGCCAATAGTTGTTGTCTTGTATGACAATTCCAGCTGAATAAGACCTCTTCCACCTTCTTTACGGGGTATGTATAGACGGTCTACATCAGCCTTTGGATGATGCATCTTATGCTTAGAAAGAAGCTTTCTTGTTTTAGCATCCATTCGCCTGATGTCGTTTAGAGTCCAGTTTAAGATGTTAAAGATATATTGGACAACTGGGATTGCAAGGCTATTAATGGCCATAACTCTGTTCTGTGAATTTAATTAAGTTTTTAATATCATTCGTAGCCTTCTATAGTACTCTTTACGCACTATTTCTTTCATTTTTTTATGGTGAATGTTTTCACTCTCATTTACACCTAGGTATTTATAAGCTTCTTCTGGTTTCAATTCTTTTATTGTTACAGCAGGGTCTAGGCTAATTGAGGATGTTTCTTGTATTGATCCACGTAAAACTGTAGCTTTAGCACATTTATTCAAATTAAATTTCATTCCAATGTCTTCGCTGAAGCATTTTACAGTTTTCAGAAGACCTTCCAGCTCATTATCATTCTTAGCATATAACTTCAAGTCATCCATGTAAAATAGATGACTTATTTTCTTTTGTCCTATTTTATAACCACATTCTGTCTTATTAAGTTGACTGGTTAGTGCTATTAATGATATGCAGAATAGTAAGGGAGATAAAGAATCACCTTGAAATATACCTCTTTTGATGTTTATTTCATCTTATTATTATTATTATTATTATTATTAAAATCATTTTCCGTCTTCTTTTTTAATTCAAAACAACCTATCTCTTCTTCTCCGTATTCTTCTTCAAATCAGCCTATCACTTCAATAGCTAAACCCTTTATCTCTTCTTATTTTTCTTCTTTAAAACCACCTAACACTACTTTAAAATGGCCAATCTTTTTTTTCTTCGTCTTCTTTATCAAAACAACCTATTTCTTTTAATTCGTTTTCTTCAAAACAACGTGTAGGGAACATCGAACATGTTTGTTAAATTGACCTAACCCGCCTTTTCCTTCAAAACTAGCTATCACTTCTTCACCTTCTTCTTCAAAACTACCTATCTTTTCTTCTTCGCCTTTTTCTTCAAAACCACCTATCTCTTCTTCGTCTTTTTCTTCAAAACAACTTATCTCTTCTTCTTCGCCTTTTTTCAAATCTACCTGTCTTTTCTTCTTCGCCTTCTTCTTCAAAACCACCTATCTCTTTTTCTTCGTCTTTTTCTTCTTCTCCTTCTTCTTCAAAACCACCTATCTCTTCGCTTTTTTTTCAAAACTACTTATCTCTTCTTCTTTGTTTCTTCTTCAAAATCACCTATCTTTTCTTCGTCTCTTTTTTCAATAGAACATATCTCTTCTTTTACTTTTATTTAAAAACTACCTATCTCTTCTTTTTCGCCTTTTTCTTCAAAAGTACATATCTCTTGTTCTTCGTCTTTTCCTTCAAAAAACATATCTCTTCTACTTCGTCTTTTTCTTCTAAACCTATCACTTCTTCGTTTTTTTCTTCAAAACAACATAACTCTTCTTCTTTGTGTTTTTTTCAAAAATACCTATCACTTCTTCTTCGTCTTTTTCTTCAAAACAACGTATCTCTTATTCTTTTTCACGTCTATTGAACAGGTGAAGAGGCTCATCCTTTGTTTCCTGTTTAGGATGCGGTTTCCGGTTTTCCCTTTTCCAATCTTTTCACTCTTTTCTTTTTTTCTTTTTTTTTTTTAATTGGAGTAGATAGACTAAACTATCGCCCGGTTCACACTCCACCCACGTCTATTGAACAGGTGAAGAGGCTCATCCCTTGTTTCCTGTATCGGATGCGGTTTCTGGTTTTCTCTTTTCCAGTCTTTTCACTCTTTTCTTTTTTTATTTTATTCAATTGGAGTAGATGGACTAGCCTCTCCCGGTTCGCTCTCCGCCCACGTCTATTGGGCAGGTGGAGGGGCTCATCTCTTGTTTCCTGTTTCGGATGCGGTTTCCGGTTTTCTCTTTTCCAATCTTTTCACTCTTCTTTTTTTCTTTTTTTCAATTGGAGTAGATAGACTAAACTATCGCCCGGTTCACACTCCATCCGCGTCTATTGAACAGGTGAAGAGGCTCATCCCTTGTTTCCTGTTTAGGATGCGGTTTCCGGTTTTCTCTTTTCCAATCTTTTTACTCTTACGTAGCTCCCTGCGCATCAGTGGCGTTATCGCCTTGCTTTGGGTGATATGATTAAAAAAAAAAAAAATAACGTATCTCTTTTATTCTTCGTCTTCAATCATCTGTCTCTTCTTCTACGTCTTCTTTTTCAAAACGACCTATCTCTCCTTTTTTTCTTCAAATCATTCTATTTCTTCTTCCTTTTTTATTCAAAATGAATTATCTCTTCTCATTTTTCTTCAAAATATTCTATCCATTTTTTTTTCTTCTTTCTTTTTTCCAAATCCATGTATGTCTTTTTCGTTATATTCTTTCCTTCTCTTTCTTCTGTCCTACTTCTTCGTCTTCTTCATCTTCTTTAAATCCACCTATTTTTTCTTCTTTCTCTTCTTTAAAACACCCTTTCGTTCTTTCTTTTACACATGAAACAACACGTGCTTCCTAAACTGTGGTCACAAAAAATAATTCCATCGTTAAAGACACTGATTTGCCATCGACGTCATTATCAAAGTTAGTTGAAGATTTCTTTGTCTGTTTCTTCTTAATGCATTACACATTCACATGTTTCGGCTTATTTATGCTGAATCTCATAGTTTGCCGTCACGTGACCTTCTGGCGTCAAAAAGATGATTTGTCATGGTAACAGTTTCTCTTAATCCTGATACCTTTAGAGACAATACCATAGCGCCGTTTGCACGTGGGTATATATATATATATATATATATATATATATATATATATATATATATATATATATATATAGGAAAGAATATTAATAAAAAGTTTTAACAAATATTTAAATAATACAAACCTATCAGGGAATTTAAAATGTGGAAAGCCTCGCTGTTTAATTTGTAAACATTTAATAACAGACAAAACATTCTCTGTACCCAACACCAAAATAAAATTACACCCACCAAACCTTACTTGTGATAGCAAAAACATCATCTACTTTCTCCTCTGCTCAATTTGCCCCAACAGTGGATATATCGGCGAATCCGGTAATAGCTTTAGACTTCGCTTCAATAATCACAAACTCGATATACGACAAAAAAATGTATACTCCCCAATTGCAGCCCATTTTAATCAACCTGATCATACTTTAGAAAATTGCAAATGTTTACTAATAGACTCCAATTTTAGTTCTACATACACACGCAGAAAGAAAGAAAAATACTGGATTTTAAAATTAAATACACACAAGCTAGGGTTAAATAGGGACTTAGGTGTGTTGAATCTCTACAAATATTTCAAGAGGTAAAAAAAATTTTTCTTTTTTCAGATATTCCAAAGAATTTTTTATCTAAAACAAACAGACTTTCTCTACGGACGTGCCGCATGTTGATTGGTTTACCGAAAATGAACAAACGGACGTGCCGCATGTTGATTGGTTTATCGACACCACGTGATGTAAACAAAAAAATATTCGGACGCTATCGTGAAATACGTTTCTAATTCAAATTTAAAAATCACTTGTTTCTGATGAAGGACCGAGGACGGTCTGAAATATAAAATATAATAATAAAAATAAACAAATACTGTTTTAAAAAAGTACATTTTTAAATTCTAAACTTTTTATTAATATTCTTTCCTATACATATTAAGACAGTATACGTGGATGATCATCACTATATATATATATATATATATATATATATATATATATATATATATATATATATATATTATTGTTTGCTAATAAACTTGTGGAGTTTCCTTTTATGAACAGATTCATGATAAAAGTAAACTGTAAATGTATGGAATAAGTATTCGTTTCTCACTGACAGATCCTCTTTGCCGAAGACGGCAAAAATTAATATTTTGATGAAAAAACGGATAATACAATAATCTTTATACAGTTTATGCATTTGGTGAAAGAAACGAAAATATAAATATATTTTTTTCAGTCAGTTAAGTGCCATACGTGATACACGCTTTGGGCGATCATGTCTCGAAAGAGACATGACTGACTGGGCAGAAGATTATCCACAGTAGGTTGCCATTGCTTTCTGTGGTAGACTGGTTGCCAACCAAGGATATAGAACCCAATCTGTCCTCTTATTTAACCCATAATTGTTAATACCTTTCACAAGGGTATTTGTGCGTAAGTGAATGCAATGAATTCAACTGGAATTCGAACTCGACTCATCGATTTGTCGTTCCGAGTCGATATTTACTGCACCACAACACACACCTATTTTTTTATTACAGTAACCAAAACTGAATTAATTTCATATTTTGATTGTCTCTCCACAATTTCTTGTCCTTCGTAGATCTTAATAAATTTTGTCTTTTCGTTATTTCTCTCAAACACTGTTCTGCCACCCATTTACCGATGTTTATCATCTATGTTATGGGCCTGTTTTCTGTTGCCCCTTTTGACTTCAACCTGTCCTATGAGTATCAGATTTCAAATCCAACTTCCTCATTATGTGCCTCATAAATTTCAACTGTCTTTTCCGGATGTTAAGTGTATATTTCCTTTTTGTTTCCATTTTCTCTAAAACCTCTTCGTTACTCACTTGTTCGGCCCATGGTATTCTTATCCTTGTGTAGAACTACATTTCTGTAGCCTCAAGTCTCTTCCTCATCTTTGAAGAGATTGTCTAGCATTCACTGTCATATAGAAAGGCATATATCACGCAATGGTTTCGTACTCCTTTCCTTGTTTCTAACGAATTTTTTCTATTTCTTAGTAATCTGCTTAGCTTTTGGAATGCACATTTTGGCTATTCCAATGCGTCTTCGGGTTTCAATGCCCGTCTTTCCATCCTCTGTTAGAACACTTCCCAAATATTTGAACTTTCTGTACTTGTTTGATTTTGGTACATCATCCTTTTGTTAACAACCTTGAACTCTGTCTCCTTGAAGTTTGTTTAGCGTTTCCCATTTTCTATCCGTATGCAGACGGTTTGCTTCCAGTATAGGATCTTGATTATTGTAATAACTTTACCAAATATGCCAAAGTTACTGAGCAGTTCTAACATCTTTGTGGTGTACTTTATTGAACGCCTTTGAGTAATCTATAAAACACAGGTACACGTCCTTCTGAATTTGTATGACTTTCTGATAACATTCTGAGTATAAACATCGGGTTCTTTGATGAATCCGCACTGTTCTTGTCCTATTTCCGGTTTGATTCTGCTGCCCGATGTATTCATCAGCATTCGGATGATGAGTTTTGTTTATATGGCTCATTAGGTTGATTGTCCGATGACGGTCACATTCGTTTGTATCTGGTTTCTTAGGCAGAAAAATAAATCTCTTTAGGTTTTCTGGAATATCACTACTGCCGTAGATTTCTTTATTATTTCTGCAATCTTGTCTACGCCGAAATTCTAAAGCTGCCAGCATCTCTATTACAATTCTGTCTGGTCAGTTCAGTTTCCACTTAATTTTTTAATTTTGTGACGCTATTTGGGTTCTAGCAATTAATAAATTTTATTATTTAAATATACAGAGAGGTATACATATAGACTTCTCCTGGAAAGGGTTAAATTGTATAAAACTCGTTTCCAGAGACTGAAACTTATGAAAACAATATCTGATTTTGATGTTGACAGTTAGCCGATGAAAGAAGCCATAAAGACATAAAGACCCTAACTGTCCGGTGAAAAGGTTACTCAACGAAAAATTAGGTGTTTGGTATGCGAAGACACACGGAGGCAAAAGTATTCAAGCTGAGGAATTTGTTTTAGTAAAAACAAATTGCGCGTGTTGAGTGATTCGCCCTGAGAAAGTTATTTAATTGTATCCAAACTTCAGACCAACGGAAAAGTGAGTGTGAAGGATATTTTGTAATTTTTTTTAAAGAAAGCAATACAGAGAAGGTGGGAAGATCTGTCTGTGACCACTGGGGAGTCGTGGACGCAGACAGCCTACTGAAAAAGGAGGAAGGAGTTGGGGAAGGAGCATTGCCTACAGCCATTACCCAAGAGAGGGCGAAACCACCAGGTTTGGAAAATAATCTTTTTTTTTTCAATTCCCTAACCACCTCATACCGCCACATAAGTTCTTGGCCTACACCAATAAAAGTGAATGCGCGAAACGAATTAAAGAAAAGATAGAGAAAGATTCCAGATAACGATTCGAGTGAACAGACAGAGATGTTGACCACACGTGGCTAACTGCCTAAACGTAACTCCGACATCAGCCTTGAACCAGACTTACAAAAAAAAAAAAAAAAAAATTACCGAATTCAACTAAACTAACTCCTTTATATATAAACCAGCCAACCCTTACCAGTTTAACCAAGTGTCGCGTCCGATTTAGGGACAATTTAGATTGACAATCTTGCATGCGAAACAGTACTAACAAAATTATTGCATATTATACTCGAGATAAATCGTGAAATATATTTATTCGTCATTCTTCTTCGAGTATTTATTTATTTATTTTTATTACTCTGTTCGGATCAGCCTGAGGCGAAGATACTGACGATAAATCTTGGCCTGTTTGCAATGAAACTAATTACAGCGTGGGGGCAGAGTAACCTGAGATTTAAGGAGACTAATTCATCAATCGGCCGCGGTATTAAACGTTTCGGACGACCGGAGAAAGAGAATGAAACTATTTCTGGTTCCGGTGAGCCATACACAGATAAAGAAGGCAACACAATATTACCGGTCCGTCGATATTTGTGTATTGCCAGTTTTTTTTTTTTTTTTTTTGTGGAAGATTTCTTCGATATATTCGTTCCATGTTTGAAGTATTTTTCTTTCTCTAATATCTTTGTTCCGATCTTGGATTTTATGCATCCATTTGAGGAGCATGTCTTTTGTCTTGTTAGATCTTTTATTTTTTATGCACATCTGCATATGTAACACTCATTCTTTCTATTTTTGCTCATTTTTCATTGAGCTATTCCTCTGTAGTCTTCCTGCATTTCTTCCCTATTTATTTGTCTAGTGTTCTATATGCTATTCTGTGTTCTGAAATTAATTTTTTCTCATTTTCATCATGTCAAGAATTTCATCTGTCAACTATTCATATTTTCTTCGTCAATTTTCCTCGTTTTCTGATGTTACAAAAGATTCTTTTAGTGTGATCCACTCAAAGTTTCCATTTTCATTTTCATTTTTGTATTCATTCATGGTCTGGGAGTTTATGTTCGCGAACATCTCCCTTTGGGTAGAGAGATCTCTCTTGAATCTACAGACAATTGTTACATGTGCCTTCGTCACTTTCTATTAAACTTAGCTATCGCGTCTTTATCTACCGCCCATTTTCTTTCGTGACTGCTGTGTGCCCGATGGTATTTCTGACAATATAGACACTCAAACATAATCCCTACACCCGTTTGCAAATGTATTTGACACGAACACGGGTGACCCTTAAGGCTTTACCCTATGTACTACGTTGTTCCCGGTCTTTATCAATGAACTTCCTGATGTCACCAGTTGGAAGCAGACATCTATGCAGATGGCACCATAATTTATTTCTGTCTCAATGGAAAATATGCCAAGGCTGACAAAGTAAACCTAGCTGTTGCTCTAGAAACGGACCTCCAATCATTGGTTAACTGGGGCAGGAAATGGCTTGTAAATTTGAATGTCTCCAAAACAAAACTGCTCTCCTTTAAATACAACAGATAAACTTTCCTCTCCACCATCAGCATGGCTAATGCAAGTGTCCTTGAGAGCAACACAATGCGCCTCTTTGGACTCACTTTTTCGACCGACCTGAAATAATATATTAATAAATTATAAAAATGTATAAATCTACCATTCATCCGCTCATTGAATACTGTTACCATATCTGTTCGAGTACTCTTGCTATTTAAGTTGAGGTTCTTTACAAAATCCAAAAAAGGATCTGCAGTGTAATTGATCATGACTTGGCATCTTGTCTTCGGTCACTTTCTTACCAACATGACGTAGCTTTCTCTGTCTTTCCTATAAATATTTTCATGAAAACTGTTCTGACAAGCTTTTTTTCCTTGGTGCTCTGCTCACGTAAATTTAAGCGTGCTCTTAGATTGGCATTTAGGCCTCACTTTTTTATATTTGAACTAGTGAAATGTAACCGACACTTCTACTCGAACAGTTTCTTTTCTCGCACTTTCTCTTCGCGCCTGTGGAATTCACTTCTGTTTATTTGCTACTCTGATAGCTGCAATCGCCCAAAAATTAAATGCAACAACGTCAATTGCCATTTCTGTTTTCTTGAATCCTATTCATCTTTTATCAATACCCCCTCTACTCAGTCTTTTTTCTCTCACTAGTGTCTCACTAGTGTCTTTCTCGGCTTAATTATAATTTCTTGAGATTTACATTGAGCCTTGGCGTGGTCTGGCCTCGATTAAACCTTTTTGATTTCTTCTTCTGTACTTTGTGCTGTCCTTACATACACAGCTGTGATGGATATGTTGAAAGGCTTTCCTTTCACTTTAACGACAGGAATTTCATCAAATAATTGTCACTATCCCAGAACGTATACTTCTTTATGTCTTCTTCTAGTATCAATCCTACTCCTCTTTCTTTTTATTCTCCTCCTACATTCATAATCCTGTGTCTGTCACTGACAAAATTTCAATTAATGTCCATCGCGTTTCAAATACACCTAAAATGTTGATATTTAATATGTTCTTTTCTTGTTTTATATTTTACAACTGGCTACAGTGGTTTCATGATCTAATATTCCATGTCCCTAGAATTATTTTTTGTCTGGCGTGAACAGTCACTGGATGGCGGTCATGGTTACTTGTCGCTCCTGGGTGTGGGATCAATTTCAAGGGGTTTGTCCTTTTCTTCATTTATGCTAACAGTCACTGGTGACCTCTGTTGCACATGTCACTTCTTACCAGGCGAGGAGTTAATTCCAATAGACTTAACGCCGTTAGTTTATATATTTTGTTTGATAAATGCCATTATATTTTTAGGGATTGATAATTGAGTGGTTTTTCGTTGTTTTCCACACGGTGATTTATTGAGTTACCACCTCTAGTTAGTTGTCCGTTGACTCATCAAGAGTTCTTCTGCCTTTGATATATCTTATTTTTAATCTTACAGGGTTGCTTATCTTGAAGTCCGAGATAATAGTGAAAGAGGGTTTCACTCTTTAATATTCTATTTCCGCCAATATGTTCATAGCTGGTATTCAGAAAAGTTAAATTTTTTGAATTTTAGATATTTTATACTTATTGAATAAATTATTTTTATTTACTATTAAATATGTTCTGTCCTGACAATATATCTTGGTGGAGTCAGAACAAAAGCGACAATCGGATTTAATAATGTTGAATTATCACTTATAAAAATCACTAAAATTAACTCGGATATAGACTGGGAAATGTCTTTTTTATTTTAATTTTTAATATATTTTTGTTTGCTGAATTTAAAAATAAATGGACTTTTTTTTACTTAACTTTTTGTAAACCAGGTTTTTAGTTTTCATTGTAAATTAATACGATATGAATATATATTTTATCTGAAGTATAGTATGTTGTCATAAAACTAGGAAGCAGTGTAAACATTCTGTCGTGCCTTTCGGTCAGTTCTTTATTGACAACATATTTTTTGACCCACGCCGTGATTTAATTCCAGATGTTGATGGGAAAAAATCTGGAAAAACCCGGCTTGCGTTCAACAAAGCAATAAAAGACGAAATATCACCACAGCGAGTAAAGGAAACACGAATCTTGTTTTCAACATACTGCGTTCTTTATTAATGGATTCTATCTGGCAGAATCTGGTGGGTGGATAAATGACATTTGCGACATCTTCACTGGTAGTTCTATTTTTCAAACGATAAACTAACGGACCAGATCCCCCATTTGGCCAACGAGAATTCAGAATGCTTCCAACTGTAATGCTCTCTTAATCTAATCATCTCACTTTCTTTCTCTCTCGTCATTCTGACTGCTGTTGATCCTATTTCTCAACTAACGACTCGTGGCTGCACCAAACGACGGCTTCTGAGTTGCTCGAAACCAGAATTTGTTACCTTCTAGCTAAGTAGTATATGATCCTGAAAATTTAAGTTTATTTATATATTTATTTTTATATTTGTCGTTTATCCAACCTGTAGACAGAGGGTAGTTACTTTGAAGTTCTCACACTTCGACGCAGTTATAAAAGACCAGCCGTTTTAGTCTAATTTGACTATGTGCGTTCCCTGAACCACGAGTTGATCACCGCCAATTTTGTCACAGCAGCTGGTCATATCTGGTCATATCTGGTGTTACATTTTCTATTATGATAGTATGTTACTGGTGTGCTAACAATCCAAACATTGTAGAAAATTTAGAAACATATAATAAGGTACTTCGTGAAAAATGTCCATTATTTCAAATTTAGAATAAATTTTGGAGACCAGGACAAATAAATGGATCTTTCACAATGTCCTCTCTATTTAAGTTGAGGGTCCAAGACGAGGGACAAAAGACAAAAAAATAAAGCTCGTTCTTTTGATCTTCCATTGAAATGGCGAGAACCCAAAATGGTTACTATTTTGTACCTGACAATTTTAAAGATACAACAAAGAATAAGAATGAAACCGCTTATAATCTTTTATTAGTAATAAAACTTTTATCACATGGAACTTATCTATCGATTTCTAATCCATCTCTTAATTTTGATTATAAAGAAATTCAATGAGAAATAGAAAATACTGCAGATAAAAATGAAGTATTTGTGTCAAAATGTTCAAACAGTGAGTCTCAGCTATTAATTCATGATAAGCTTAATGGTTTAGTGAGTGATCTTTTTTCCAAAAATCTTGCAGTGTTCTTGGGTTTCAGATTAACGGAAAAAATAATTATATCCAGAATTAATTTTCTCTTGGTGTCAAAGTAGAGAATAAAAGAATTTGCACCATATTTTAATAAATATAGCGCCTGAGCCTAGTGCAGACCATATAGGGCATATGTTACAATGCAGAAGAATTGAGATTATTTATAGATTAATCTAAAAGAATTCTAAAAGTGGAATTTCTTTATAACAGGAATAAATAAGCATCAGTACATGCTGTACATTCTGTGCATTTAAAAGAAGCATAATTGAAGATTACAAATATCTTTGAGAAAATAAACTATAATGAACACTGTTAGCTCAGATGTAGAGATTAAAGGATTCTGCGTATATAATTGAGTCAGCGATCAGGGTATACAAAATCCGCACGATTGTCTGTGTATGGGAGAGCAGAGTCAATAATTTACATTGAGTTCAAGCAAAATATTTACAAGTGAGTGCAAAATCATTATCAAACAACGTGACGAATCATATCCAAAAATATCCTGCATTGCTTCATATTAAATTTTAGTTAATGAGACAGTTGCTAAACTCCTATTCAAAGCTTTATGCCCCAAATTACGACAAAATTATAAAATTAAATTAAAACCAACGCTTTTATCTTCTGGGCATATGTCCTTGAGGACATCAGTGTACAAATTTTTGGGACGTATAAACCTAATATCTCAGCAATCATTTTTAACAGAGATCATATTATAATTTCATTGTTTGTAATTGTTTTTCTTTAGCACTCCGTATTACTGGTTCACATATTGTATTCATTTCTATGCTTGGCCAACTTAAGAGATGTTTTGGCCTAGCATACGCGCTGATTCCTTCAGTTTTTGTATTTTTCAGTGGTGGTCACTGACTATTATTTTAACTTCATCCCACAGCGGGCGGTGAACTTCCTTTTCCTTCCATATGTAGTCAGCTACGCCTGATTTGTTTATTTCCCCTCGTGTTATGGCCTTGCGATCTTCTCTAACATTTTGTTAATCGTTAATCTTTGATCCAACTATTAATAACATTTTCATTTCAGTTTCTACTTTCTTGTAAAATTAACATTACTCATAGTCGCAGTACATTGCTAAAGTGTTTAATTATCATAATGTTCTCTCTTACCACTTCCTTGTGACAGGAGCATCGTTTAAATTAACAGTTAGCAAGGTAATCTTGCAGGCCGTTATTAATAGATTCAGTTATTACTGGACACACTTCTATTGTTACCTTGTAACAGACGAACTTAAGTAAAAAAACAAAACAAAACAAAAA
Source organism: Ascarosepion bandense (assembly GCA_037127315.1). NCBI lineage: Eukaryota > Metazoa > Mollusca > Cephalopoda > Sepiida > Sepiidae > Ascarosepion > Ascarosepion bandense. Next base: position 4,370,666 of record JBBBDQ010001302.1, read on the forward strand.
CACTTCTATATTGATCTTTTTATACATGTAATTCTCACTCCAATATAAACATGTTTTTGAAGTTAAGAAGATTCAATTCTGCTGTAAAATATCATTTTACCAAGCAAGACTGGAATTTAATTTTAAAAAAAAGTTATGACAAAGACGCTCGTTCACTTAGCTTCGATTATATTAATACCAATTGACTACACAGGAAAAGTCGTATGACATGATGGCGTGTATTTTATTCGATGTTACTCTAGATCAGTAAAAACTATATATATATATATATATATATATATATATATATATATATATATATATATAAAACAAAAATTTCGATATTTAAATCCGTTGAATAACCATTTTTACGAGGAAATCCTCGCTTCTTCAGCAACGACGAAACGAAAATTTTATTTACTCAAATTCAAATGACATAAAAGATTTTATATCGGTAGAAGTCAAAAGAAATCATCCATCCATAGGAAAATAAAATGGGGTGGGATTAACAATTATTGAATTTAAGGAAGTAAAAAGGGGAAAGCAGACAGATACCTATGTCTCATATTAGAAGACATACCCCTCCTCCATACCTGAGTCAAGTGTTTAAAAGTTCAATTTAGCCATGTCAGAGGGATAGAAGTAGTAGATAGAAAAAAAAAAAAAAGGAAAAGGGGAGAAGGGGTGGTTGACTGGGAAATAAGCTAAGAAAAATTATTCCCATAGAAACAAAAGAAAACTTCTACCATCAATGTTGAAAAAAACATTGAAAAATTTACTAAAAAGATTTTAGTTTAAATAAATAATGACTGGGACAAATTTTATAAAAAAATTTGGACATACAAATTTAAATATAAATCTTAAATTTAAGATTTAAAAATAAAAATATTAACTTTTAATCTCAAAAGAATCCATTACTACAAGTACACACACACACACACACACACATACATTTCCGAACATAATTTACTTAAATATATCTAAAGGATATTTGCAATTCACGCGTTAAATTTAATTCTAATTATTTTCAAAAATTTAAGAAACTAAATTTAAGGCAGCTTAGTACGAAAGGAACCGAATTATTATATATATTTATTGTAAGGGCTCTGCTAAAAATTAATCATAATTTTTTTTCTGTAAAAGGTAATATAGATTTAGCATTAAAAAATATATATGTAAATATACGCATACAATTATAACAAGGTGCAGGGAAGGTTATATGAGTAATAGAGTAATGGAAAAACAAAATGGAAATAAGAATCGTCGCAAAAACAAAACAAAATATTATAAAGGTGCAGTAAAAATAAGGGCTAAAGTGTTAGTCTACAGGTTCTTACATATTAAAGAGCAGATATTTAAATAGGAAAAGGAATAAGGACTGAATCTATAAAGCTGGGTATTTGGTAGTGGGGTTTAATTTACTAGCTAAAAAAGCAAAAACTTTTAATTTACTAAATTCATAGATTAAATTTAAAAATTAAATCTTAAATTTAAAAATTCACAAATTTCGACTTATGGCGGTATTTGCTTATGAATTCTTTACGTAAAGTTAAAAGTAGGTGGTGATTTGGGTACTTTACTATTTTTATTTTCCCTCTCAACGTAGATTGCACCCATCGTGAACATTTCTGGGAGTACGGGCTGAGCCTATCAGTTTCCAACTAACTAGATACATTCTTTCTTCCTGTTTATTGTATATTTATATATATATTTTTATTTTTAATGCTAAATATATATTATCTTTTACACAAAAAATTTAATTTTGGTTAATTTTTAGCAGCTCATATATATGACCTGTTCTAAACATCGAATTTTTGCTTTAATTTCAGGTAAAAATAAAGACAAAAATTGTCCAAGATTTGGATAATTTTTATTATGGTTTTTCTAAGCTTTCAGCTCACATGAGCTATGTTCACAGAGGTTACTGGGACATTAACATAAAGACATCCACCATCAAAAATGATTTTATCTTGTGTTGACATAAAACATTGCTAGGCAACGATAAGAGTCACCAAATAGCAGACGCAGTTCGTAAATTTGTAATGCTGTGCTATGACGTCACACCAAGTGAGAGACCGAAATGTTAACAGAACCATATGTCTAAATGCAATCTAATGCGTTATGACCAGATTGAAATGTGATTTTATTAAGTGTGGGTTGTTTTGATTTAATGTAGTTGGCCTCCAAATATATATATATATATATATATATATATATATATATATATATATATGGATTAGAATCCGAAAAAAATTATAGGAACAAATAGGAAACATTTATAAATTTACCATCTTTCGCTTTTATTTAAGCTTAATCAGAAATGAAATATGGGAGTTTTGGTATTTTTTAGTTTTGTGTTGTTTATTTTTCGTTGGCTAAGTAGACTTGTGCTTCGGAATTCTAGTTGTTATATGCGGACACTACCAGAGAGAAATAAAATGCTTACTACACGCCCACTTGCACATGCCAAATTTTTCTAAACATATATTAGAAATTAGAAATAAAAAAGAAATTATGCCAAAAATATTACAAATAGCAAAAACACAACAGGAACATTACCATTGCAACACAAACACCCACAACGCCTACCTGTACTTGAATAGCGACTAAACGGTAACTGGCTACGAATCAAGTTATTCTAAGATCTAAAGGAAACACACACACACACACACACACACACACACACACACACACACACACACACACACACACACACACAAACATTTATAAAAATAACAGATGGACATTGCAAACAAAGAAGATATTCACACAAAACTTCATTTAACAACAACAAAATTATAAAAATAGAACAGTCAGCCAGTCTGTCAGTTAAGTGTCATACGTGATACGAGCTTGGGCGATCATTTCTCTTTCGATTCATGGTTGACTAGACAAATTTCCCACAGTAGGTTGTCGTTTCTTTTGTGGTAGATTGGTTGCTAAGTCAGTTCTGCTATTTAATCCATAACTGGGAGAAAAAGAGATGGATTCATACCTTTCTCAAGAGTATTTGTGAATGTAACGAACCCGACTGGAATTTGAAGTAAAACATCCGATTTCTTATTCCGAGTCGACATCCTCAACGCATATTCCAGAATAATCATTCTTTTAAAAAATTGAAGCCCTCCGATTTCTACTTTCGAGCTGATGTCTTATCATATTTATTTTTTGTTGTTAAATGATGTTTGGTTTGCATATATATATATATATATATATATATATATATATATATATATATATAGTGTGTGTCTATAGAAAAAACAATACATTGTGTTAGGTAATTTTACGACCATCAGATATCTTTGTTTGGTACCTTCAAAGATTCGTTAAAAAATGAGCAAACACGATAAAAAATGACAAAAATATAATAAATTAATGCAACGGACCCGACTGGCATCTCGAACTTGAGACTTCATCAATGGGTTTGACCTTGTTAATAAGTATCGAAATGAGCACCCTCAGGAGGTTGTGTGGGCTAGCTACATCGGTGGTGTCGACTAGCTACATCGACCGACTTCTACTTAAGAGAGTCGACGTAGGGCTTTTAGGTTGGCCAAGTTTCCATTCGGTATTTCACACGGATCATTGGCTTGTTTGATTTCGAGTCAACTTAGATAAGACTAAGGTTAGTTGGCTGGCTACTGGAAAATGAACGAATCATTATTTGGGGAGCGAGAATTCCAGAATCAGTTGTTAAAAATGCTACAGCGGGAATTGACGGGGCTCTGGATGGGAATGGGTGGTGAGTTTCTATTGGGGATCACCTCTTTTTGCAGATAAGAATGGACTCGCCTGATGTGTACATATAATTCTGCCTATACAGAGAACGGCAGTGCATGCCAAAGCGTTTACACGCTGTGACGGCATTTCTCACTGTCAGCTCTCTGCCTTCGGGCAGAGGGCGCTCGCTGCTTCCGAGCAGAGAGCAATAACCCAGTCGTGGTTCCGCCGAAGGGCAGAAGCACGACTGGGGAAAAATAGACAGGTATTTTTTGGCCGAGCCATATAGCTCCGAAATTCCCACTCATAAACTGACCATATGTCATATGTTGCCCTTAGTGAGAGGGACAGCTAAATATAGTGCATGTCAAAGCGCTTTCTCGCTGAGACGGCATTTCTCACTGTCAGCTCTCTGCCTTCGGGCAGAGGGCGCTCTCTGCTTCCGAGCAGAGAGCAATAACCTAGTCGTGGTTGCGCCGAAGGGTATAAGCACGACTGGGGAAAATAGACAGGTATTTTTTGGCCGGGCCATATAGCTCGGAAATTCCCACTTATAAACTGACCATGTGTCACATGTTGCCCTTTGTGGGAGGGACAGCTAAATATAGTGCTTGCCAAACCTCGTCTTTTTTACTTATTGCAAATTGGATTTTTGATACACGGATTTTTGTCAATTGTGAGTACCTGTTTTGTTACCAGTTTTTATTTTGTCTACGTCGCGCGTGTTGCATCTGTGATCTTTTGTGTAAAACTTTTGTGTTTTTGAAGGGGGGCAAGTCAAGCTATGGCTTTGTCAACCCGGCCCTCAATATCTGACGCTGTTCCGACGGTAGCTCCTTCGCCGTCAGTATGGAGCAAAACACCTGTTGAAAAGGACCCGAATTACTACCGAGAAATGAGGGACAAATATAAAGATTATATTTGCAACAATGAATTGGTTGTGATTCCTGAAGTAGTAAGCGTCATATCTGTAAGGACGATCTCCCTGCTGATGCCCGATGTAAAAACTCGAAAATTTATTGCCGTCAGCAGGGAGAACATGGAAGAAGCCTTAAAAAGCTTAAATATTGTACCAAAGATATTGGCAAGAAGGTCCCGAGCTATGTGGGACTTTTTGTTAAATACCGAGGAGGAGGCCAAAACACCGGCAGGAATCATCCTAATAGCAAAAGGGATTCGAATGACCACGGAATATTTGGGTACCCGAAAAACCCGAATAACAATACATGGAGTGCCCATAGAAATAGGGTGTGACCATGTGGGAGGCTTCTTTGCCCAGTATGGAGACGTCGAGGAAGTTTCTCGGATAGTGAGTAAGGCAGCTGTCCCAACAGAAGACATCTGCATCAACATTACAGTGGATCGGCCAAGTTTCTTAAAAGTACCCGATATACTATTTTGTCGGGGAAAAAACTGTTTGTAGTGTTGGGCTTGAGGGGCAGCAGGGCACATGTATAAAACGTTCCCCCGAAGAAAACCCGACGAAGAACCGGTGCTTCCAGCAACACCGCTGGTGACAAAAACACCGGTGGAAACAGAAAAAATGCCCGACGCAAAAGAAAAAACAAGTGAGTGGACGGAAGTTGTTAGGATAGAGAAGAAGGTGGATTCCCCTCCTCCACGGCAGGAGAAAACACCATCCCCAGAGAAAAAGAGGACCTCGAAAGGAGGCTAAAGAACAACATGAGCAGCGGCGGGACCAGACGCAGCAACAACAACAAAAAGAGCAAAAGCAGCAGCAGCAGCAGCAGCAGCAACAAGTTATGGAAGTGGAGGAGATGCCTCCACCACGTTCGTCGTCGAAGAGGGGACGTGAAGAGGACCAGGTATCAACAGCAAAAAAAGGGAAGAAAGAATGGGGCAGGGCGGAACGGGTCACTGTTACCCCTAAGACACACTCTGCTCCATCATCACCTGTCAGAACTGTTATCGTTGAGGGGAGGAGTCAGTCTGCCTCCCCAGTGAGAAAGTTACCTTCTCCTACACCTCCCACACTCTCCTCCCAATCATAAAATTCCTCCCCTACATTTGATCACCCCCTCCCCGAATCCAGATAAACCCTCCCCGAATCCAGATAAACCCTCCCCAAAACGGGAGAAACAAAGAAAAAATAACTTTAAACATAAAGATATCTGCAAAATAGACAGACAGGCCTTAGAGAGGGACCTATCTTCTCAGAAGAAGGCCCTCCTAAGGCCATTATTAAAATTAACAACAATTGACGGAAAGTCCATCGAGGACCCTGCCAATTTCCCAGGAGCCCCCGGGGTACTTACGTTAATACGAAATACCGGGGGTAGTAGAACAAAAGCCTGGGAATTTGTGCAGGGGGCCGTTGAGGCTTTCCCGAAAATTCAAATGGCCCAAACGGGCACGAAATATTTACAAAGACTTTCCCATTTTTGTGCTGGGAGGGTCCCCGTCTTCCTCCACCCATCATTATACAAGGCTGTAAAACTAACGTTTCCCACGGACGTCGGCGGCATTGTCCAAGACGGACGAATTACGTCCGATATTGGTACAGGAAACCTTAGGACAATCCGTCGGGGTCCCTGCTGCCATTGATTTTCGCGCCGTATGTGACCAGAAGTAATTTTTCTGCTTTCTTTTTCAGGTCTAAATAGATGACAATTAAGTTAGCCAGTATGAACGTGAACGGCCTTAGGGGTCGGAGTAAGGCTGCCCGCCTGCTTCGGGACCTCTTATCCTTCGGCGTGAATGTCGCCGCGATCCAAGAGACTCACTTTGTTTGCAAGGCCGATGCCTGTGTGCTGTCTAACGACTTTGTCGTCTATTCAGCATATGGGAACCGGCTGGCCAGAGGAGTTTCTTTGCTGGTTAAGCGTACCATGGACGCGAAGGTGGATCTTGTCCATGTCGGTGCCGAGGGCCGGCTGATCGTGGCCGATATTGCAGTGAAAAGCAATGCGTTTCGACTGGTTGCGGTTTATGCGCCCAACGATCAGAAGGAGCGCGTCTTGTTTTTTCGGCGGTTGGAGTCCTTCCTGGTGGATTCAACGCGACTCGTCTTAGTGGGGGACTGGAATGCCATCCTGGACCCCGAGTTGGATAGAGGGTGGGGAGCTAGTGGGAAGGCACGTGATCGTAGCTTGGTTGATCTCATCGAGGACTTCGGTCTAGTCGACAGATACCGGGTCGATCACAAGGGTGGGAGAATGTGGACGTGGGCTAATAGTTGGCCTTCTACCAAGGTGGCTAGCTACCTTGATAGAATGTTAGTTCGTGAAGCCGACCTAGATTTTTTAGGTTGTCCCACGTTCCACTGGTTAAGTTACTCGGACCATAAACACGTTTGTGCCCGGGTAAATTTAGAAAATAGGGTTAGAATGGCTGGTTACTGGAAGTTCAATGTCTCCTTACTGGACAGGCGGGACTTCCGGTGCCAGCTAATTAACTTAGTGCAGCGGGCGTTAACTGGGGGATTCATCAGGAATAAGTGGTGGGAAAACCTTAAGAATAGTATTAGGTCTTTCACCACCAAGTTCAGCAAACGGCTCAAACTAGATAAGGCTGACAAGGTGAAGACACTTAGAGCTAATTACTCTCGGGCGGTGGCTGGTGGGGATCCCCTAGAGATAGCCATAGCTAAGGAGGCCGTGGAACGGTCGAATAGCGATCGTTACATGGGCCAGGTAGTTAGACATAAGTTAAGCAAGATGTCTTTCGAAGCTGTGAATATGGGCACAGAACTGCGCAAGGAAGAAATTCGCCGAGGAGGCGACCGGTACATTCGAGAGGTTCGCAACCCGGATGGACACACTCTTCGGTCAAATGACGACATGTGCGAGACGTTTCGGCGGCATTTCGAGATCCTGTTTACCAAGGAGCCTGGTCTCCGTGATGAGGAGTTTCGTAGCAATTTGGCTGACTTCCCCCGGCTTTTGCCGGCTGATGCAGCTAGCCGCGAGGGCGAGATTACGGAGGGCGTAGTCTACGCGGCTTTGAAGAAGGTCGGTAGAGGCAAATCGCCGGGTCTCGATGGTTTGCGCTATGAATTGTACTTGAGGCTGTCGCACATTTTTGTCCCAATTTTGACTGTCGTGTTCAACAACTGGTTCCGGCAGGGGTCCATCTCCAACCGGTTCACCAGGGGTGTGATCACGCTATTGAGAAAAGGCAAGGATGTGGGGAGGGAGCTAGAGGGTTACCGGCCCATAACTCTGCTAAACACAGAGTTAAAGATTTTGGCCAAGATCTTGCAAAATCGTTTGCAATTAGTTGCCGAGTCTCTGTTGGGACCTGAGCAGACTTGTGCTGTGAAGGGCCGAACAATTTAGAGCAACCTGCATCTGATACGCACGATCATAGAGGGGATAAAAGACGACGAACAAGCCGCGCTGATCCATTTAGATCAGTCCAAGGCATTTGAGAGGGTTGACCATTGTTACCTGGCGGCTGTCCTGCAGGCAGCTGGATTTAAAACCAACTTCCGCCGCTGGATTAGCCTCCTGTATCAATCCCCCACGGCTGTGGTACAGGTGAACGGAAAGTTGTCGGGCGTTCTGGCGCTGTCTAGGTCCGGCCGACAGGGTTGTCCACTGTCGCCCCTACTTTATGCTTTGGCGTTGGAGCCCCTCCTTTGCCGGCTAAGGGACAGGGCGTGCAGTCCGGCCCTACGTGGAAACGCTGTCCCTGGTGGTGCTCGAACCAGGGTTTCCGCGTACGCCGATGACGTCACTACTTTCGTGTCCTCCCGGAGTGACATATAGGTGGTACAGAAGGCGCTTGAACGGTACGAACAGGTGACAAGGGCCAAGATTAACCGCAACAAGTCGTCCGGCTTGCGGTTAGGTGCCTGGAAGGGTGTAACCCTCCCGGGGCCCTTCGACTGGACGGACGGCCCGGTCTGCATTCTTGGAGTGTGGTTCGGGCCCAACCTAGAGTTGGAGAAAAATTGGTCTGAAGTACTGACAAAGGTAGACGAGTCGGCCAAGACTTGGCGTCGAAGGAATTTGTCCTTAAAGGGTATGGCTGAGGCGTGTGCTACTTACGTCTTTCCCATTATCCTTTATAAGTTGTCAGTACTTCCACTTTGTAAACGACGTAGGTAGGCGATCGAGCGTTTGCTATTCTCCATTCTATGGAGAGGACGCAAACACTACGTCGACAAACGTGTCTGTTACCAACGTCCGTGTCATGGGGGTCTGGGAATGCTATACCTGATGGGCCATAAGGTTGCGTCAAGGTTGGCTTTTCTCAGGCGAGCGATTTTGGAAGACTCATTGCTTAGGGGGATGGTGAGGGACATGTTCCCTAGCCTTACTATCACTCCCCCCCCATCACGAGGCGGTGCCTGTAAGCCTCGAGGGCGATCGAGATTTCTCCTCGAATGTCTGGCGGCCCTGCGGGCCATTCCACGGTCCAGTGACCTTTCACGGCCTAGGAGAGTCTTCTACCGTGAGTTAGTGGAGGGCGTCGCCAAGGATCGATTACGTGATGTGCTGCGCTTGTCGGAGGATGAGTTTCGCTCGCTCTGGTCTTGGGCGCCAGGTAGTGGTTCTCTCAGCAACTCTGAATTTTCGCTCACCTGGCGATTAGCTCGGAATCGCTTGCCTCTCAATGACAAGGCCATCATATGGGGCCTGGCGGATTTGCCAGATTGTGAACGCTGCAACCTTGGCTTGGAAGAAACGGCTTCGCACGCCTTCTACCATTGTTCGCGGATTCGCCCTCGATGGGACCGGGTCGGCGAGTTGACTGCTCGTATCGCGCCGCGAGAGCTTGTGCTCATTGATCGTGCATTCGCCTGCGACAATGTGTCGCCCCCGTTTTCTGGGATGAAGCGTATGGTGTTTCTGTCGCTGCTAGCCACAGCTCGAATGGCGATTTGGACGACGCGAATGGAGGAAGTCTTGCGAGGCCAGCGTCTTTCACATCAGGATCTTATCCGCTATTTTGAGCATCAGCTCAAAATAAGGATTAGAACTGATTGGAAACGTTTGACTTCGACAGACTTCAGCAAAAGGTGGGTAAATGTGGCGAGCCTGGTTCGTTTGAAAGGGGCTAATCTTGATTTTCTCTTTTAGATCTGCTGGTTACATCGGGGTGGATTCCTGTGGAACCCTACCCTGGTTAAGGTAGTTCTCTTTTGTGTACCTAGGAAAAATGAATGAATGTCTTCCTAGTCTGTACCAGGCTTTCTCTTTTGTTATGATCCAAGTCGAGATTCCCAACCTCCCCAGTTTGTTTTGGTCTCCTTTTATCTCGGCTGGATCAGCCTTTTATCATCCCATTCCATTAATTTTTTGTACCCCCCTCCCCCCTCCCGTAGCGAGTGTGCTTCTTGATTTCGCCGTTTGGCGGAATACAGCGGCCACTCTTTTTTTCTGGGATGAACGGTTCTTACTAACAGTGATTATTATTTTAGTTCAAAATTTGTTGTATTTTTAGTTTATTTTTGGGTTCATTCCCCTCCCATCATTTCATTTTTCATTAAATGTTTTATTGTATACTATTTGTACATATTATTGTACATTATTTTATATTGTATATAAATATATTTTTATTGTCATGCGTTATTTTCCCCACGTTTTTAGGTGTCCTTTGTAAGTTTGTGTCATTGTGATGTATGAAGGAGTGGGAGTTGATGGAAGGGTTCTTGTGGTGATTGTGCAAATTGTAATGAGTGAATGGGTCGTGATAGTGTTTAGCTAGGTATAGGATAGTTCAGTGAGTACCAACCTCTCCTCCCCTTTTCGGCCTTGTGCCACAATTCTGTATTTCTGCAGAATAAATAGTGTGCTTGCCAAAGCGTTTTCTCGCTGCGACGGCATTTCTCACTGTCTTCGGGCAGAGGGCGCTCTCTGCTTCCGAGCAGAGAGCAATAACCCAGTCGTGGTTCGGCCGAAGGGTAGAAGCACGACTGGGGAAAAATAGACAGGTATTTTTTGGCCGGGCTATATAGCCCGGGAATTCCCACTCACCAGGCAGCTCTGCCCCCTCGGAAACTCTGACCACGCCGTAGTTTCCGTCAACATCTCAATCCGCGCTAACACTACCCAAGAAAACCAGACCAGCAGAATATCATACTGTTACCAGAGAGCAGACTGGAACTCGTTCTGAGACTTCCTCTGCGACGTGCCCTGGAACAACGTCTTCGATCTTCCTATCGAAGACTGTGCCGCCGAGGTCTCCTTTTGGGTTAAGGCTGGCATCGATGCTTTTATCCCGGCCAGGAAATTCCAGCTAAAATCAAATTCGTCCCCCTGGTTCTCACCCGCTTGTTCGGCCGCCATTGCCCACCGGAACCATTTCTTCCGGCTTTATCGAAGCTGCTCGTCGAACCAAAACAGGCGCCTTTTCGCCTCAGCGCGGAATAAGTGTAAAAACGTACTGAACGAAGCTAAGAGGGCGTTTGCTACCAGAATGAGGCAACGCATAGCATCCTCTAAGTTTGGCTCCAAAGATTACTGGCGACTCTGCAAAAGTGTGCTCAACAAGAGCAAGACTTCAGTACCCCCACTAATCAATGAATTTGAAGTTCTCACCTCCCCAGCGGACAAGGCTGAATGCTTTGCCCGTAGATTCTCCACCAATTCGACACTGGACTCGTTAGGAATACCTACACCCGACTTCCCACCCAGAACTAAGGCTCAACTAAATAACGTCCACATTACACACTCGCTGGTCGCCAAGATAATTGCACAACTTGACCCACACAAAGCGAGCGGCGGTGACGGAATCCCAGTCATAGTACTGAAGAAATGTGCCCCAGAACTCTCCTCTCTCCTCTCTAAACTCTATAACCTCTGCCTATCTGCTTCCTGTTTTCCTGCCTGTTGGAAGTCCTCCTGTGTAGTTCCTATATTTAAGAATTCTGGCGAACCCTAATACCCCGCCAATTACCGTCCTATTAGTCTCCTTCCGATCTTTGGAAAAGTTTTCAAAGCCATTATCAACGCCGAGGTGATTCAGCATCTCACGGCCCACAGGCTTCTCTCTGACAAACAGTACGGGTTTCGCTTCACCAGGTCTGCTGCTGATATGCTAACGACCATTACCGAGTACATATACCGGGCACTTGACAAGAATGGCGACGCCAGAACTGTTGCCTTGGATATCTTCAAAGCTTTCGACAGGGTCTGGCACGCTGGCCTCTTGTGGAAACTGCGGAGCTACGGGATAGCTGGACATCTGTTTGACCTCATCCAGTCATTCCTCTCTAACCGCATATTGAAGGTAGTATTAAATGGGCATGCCTCCCAAAACTACTATACGAACGCGGGCGTCCCTAAAGGTTCTATCCTAGGTCCCACGCTCTTTCTGATGTACATTAATGATCTCCCCGACGCCATTAGATCCCAAGTAGGCATGTACGCCGATGACACAAAAATCTACTCTCGCATCGATCAAAAACCAGGTGTGGGCGACAAAGCGAACCTGGCTGCCGTGCTTGAAAAGGACCTCCAATCCGTAGTGGCCTGGGGTAGGAAATGGTTAGTAAATTTCAATGCTTCTAAAACGAAGCTGTTATCAACTAACCACCATAGACAATCGCATCTATCTCCCATTAGCATGGGACAGGCTAGCCTCCCAGAGAGTAAAACACTACGCCTCCTTGGCCTTACACTTTCGGCGGACCTTAAATGGAATGACTATATCGAATCCATTGCCAAATCTGCCGCTATGAAAGTCGGCTCTCTGTGCAGGGCCCGGAAGTTTTCCCCACCTGAATCTATTCTGCACATATACAAATCTACCATCCGCCCGTGTATTGAATATTGCTGCCATATCTGCTCGGGTGCCCCTGCTGCTCTCCTTGGGCTTCTTGACAAAATACAAAGGAGGATCTGTAACGTGGTTGATACTGACTTGGCAGACCGGCTGCAACCACTCTCTCACCGGCGTGATGTGGCTTCCCTGTGCCTCTTCTACAAGTACTTTCATGGCTTCTGCTCCGATGAACTTAGAGCACTGGTGCCGCCTAAGCAGGAATTTACACGAGATACTAGATTAGCAACTAGGTCCCACCCTTTTACAGTTAAACAGATAAGATGTAACCGTAAATTCTACTCCAACAGCTTCTTTTCTCGCGCTTCCCGCCTGTGGAACTCCCTTCCACAAGTCTGCTTTCCCGACAGCTACAATCTCCAGGTGTTTAAATGTAGGATCAATAGACACCTCCTATCACTCTAACTCCCAATTATTCTCAGAACACTCTCATCTACCCAACCCTCATTCTCGGTATCCTTACCAGCCTATCACCCACCCTTTGACATTTCCTATATTTAATCATCCTTTCTCCACTCTAAGTAGCCACCTGCGCAGTAGTGGCAGTGACATGCCTTGCAAGGGGTGAAACGCTTATAAAAAAGAAAAATAACTGACCATGTGTCACATGTTGCCCTTAGTGAGAGGGACAGCTAAATATAGTGCTTGTCAAAGCGTTTTCTCGCTGCGATGGCATTTCTCACTGTCAGCTCTCTGCCTTCGGGCAGAGGGCGCTCTCTGCTCGGAAGCAGAGAGCAATAACCCAGTCGTGGTTCCGCCGAAGGGTAGAAGCACGACTGGGGAAAAATAGACAGGTATTTGTTGGCCGGGCCATATAGCCCGGAAATTCCCACTCATAACTGACCATGTGTCACATGTTGCCCTTAGTGGGAGATGACAGTTAAATATAGTGATTGTCAAAGAGCAGTGGTAGACTTGTGTAGTTATACCGCCACTAGTTGGTCAATAAGGATATAGACTCATTACGCACACATACTTCTTCACTACAAGACTGTATATATTGATTCCTACTAACAGTATTCCTAATATTCCTTAATTGACTAACCCGTGTTCCAGTTTCTATATTTTTGTTCAATATAACTTACATTTTTTATCTCCATATCTGTTTTTGTTATTTATTATTTTGTGTGGTTTCTCAACAAGAATCCACGACAGTTTCTTTAAAATCTAAACTGAGCTCGTTTGCTGCTGATCATACTCGCCGACTCAATTAGATTAGCAGTACAAACGATATGTGAAGATAAAGCTGATCGGGTGATTAAATCCCGTGATAGTGTAAACATAGCCTTAGCTAGGGTGAAGCTAGCCTTCTTGCACATCAAGAAGGATCAAACTCTTGTAGTTAGAGCTAGGTTAAAAATAATGTTTTCCTGTGTAACGAATATTGCCGCTGAACTGCGTGCAGAGGAGGTTCATAATGAAGCCAGATGACATCAGAAGCATCACATTTCCGTAGAGGCGGACCGTGACTACAGACGCAGGCATATGCGAGGCTTTTCGAGACTACTTTCAGGATCTATTTACCGGAGAACCCGGTCTGAGCCATGTTCAGTTCGACGCTTATTTGGCCGACTTTCTCCGCCTGGAGCGGCAAGTTGCAAGGGTCCCATAAACAAGAATCCGAGATCTGGGAAGCGTTGAAACAGGTTGGCCAGAACAAAACTCCGGGGGGAAATGGTCTTCATTATGAAATATACTTGAGACAGTTTTCCATTTTTATTCCTTTGCTAGATTTACAACAGCTCGAGGAAGCAGACGTCTATATCTCAACGATTCACCAGCGGTGTAATCAAGTTGCTTTGGAAGAACAAGAACAACAATGGTGGGGATAGGATAGGTAATTGTAGGCCTTTGACGATGTTAAATACAGATTTCAGCCAAGATATTGTACCGAGCAGATGTGCTGCAACGGGACAACCTTCATTTGATACGCTTGATCATCGAGAAAGTTGACAGTGAAGTCGAGCTGATCAGTTTAGATCAGTTCAAGTTATTCGATAGGATTAGCCATTGATTTATGGAAGTCTGTCCTTTCCGTACTTTCGTACCTGGATCTGACTGCTGTATGCCCCATCCCTGGTTTGCTGATGGAAGTGAATGGAGTAAGGTCATATTGTCTCGCTCCATTCGTCAAGTTTGAATTAGATTCTTATATTTCCCAAACATCTGGCTATCGACAGATGTGTCAACAACTCATAAAATGTGTCAACACCTCAAAGTTTAAAAATGCGTTTCTGTGATACTTCAAACTAACATTAAGTAATATTTTTTCAATTAAGATTAATTCAAATTTAAATCAGCTACTGTTCATCAAATAACACCTTAGAAAATCATATTTTATTTTTGGAAATCTTTTTAATGGTGACAGATTTGTCAATATGGACGGTTTTATAGATTTTACAGGTAATCAGAAAAAAATAATTCCAATCGATTTAAATTCGATTTTGAATAGAGCAAATTATTTTGCATATTGTAAAAATTAAATTTAATCTATTACCTTGGAATAAAATCTAAAATAAAAGCTTCAAGAAAGATTTCTCATTAAAAAAACAAACAAATAATAAACAAAAAAAAACAAACAAACAAACAAACAAACAAAGAAAAAAAAAACGAACCCCCGTATCGCTTCTTTTGTGGTATGGACGTTAGTATATATACAAATGTTTATTAAATCCAGCTAAGACTGGCGCAAGCTTATCAAAGCACACATGCATTCTACGAAACGAAAGGCTTGTGAAATTAACTTTTATTTAACTTAATTAAATTCTCACTCTCTTGTGGACTTTTTTCTATGAATATATACATTTTTTTGGCAGGAGGAACTGTGAAACTGGTAAAAATGATTAATTTCCAATCGTACAATCAAATCTGATCTCAGCTTTTGGAAGATTGCATTTTAGGTTGAGTTTGTTTCTAAGTTTATTTTGACCTCATTGCAATATAGTGTTGTAATAATTATATATTTTTCTCTTCTTGTCTTCATTCGGTAAAGGGCGTCCATGTTATGTTAAACTTGGCTAAACAAAGCAAGCAGTTGTTGAAGATTGCGAGCACATCTCGCTGAACTGATTGGTCGAAAGAAGAGTTAATTTATGCATTTTTTAATGGAGGTCAAGCTAAAGAATGTTTTAATTTTAATGTCTATAAATAGACCAAAATAATAGTTCCTTCTCTATTTCTTTGTATTTCTTTTTCTAGATTATATATATATATACAAGGTAACCAAAAAATATATGTCCATTTTTTGATTAGTCATTGAATAAAGTTGAAATATATACGAAATTGTTTTCAAAGTAGGATAACCGGAAGTAGGAACATCAGACGTTATAAAAAACATGCGCACCGTGCCCGGCCATCAGCTATAAGCCGGACAGCTGTGAGAAGGATGGAAGTGTTTAGAGATATCGTTCGGGACTGCTTGCTTTACGACTTCAAAGTGGGCTTATCAGTAGCTGCATCAAGTCGCCGCATATGTCAAGCGTTTGGGGATAGTGCTGTGAATGAACGTACTGCAAGGCGTTGGTCTCGAAAATTCAAGTCGGAAGATTTGTCTCTCCATGATGATCTTCGCAGTGGATGACCATAGGTCTTGAATGACTGAGTCCTGAAGACGGCCAATGAAGAAGACAGTAGTCTAACGTGTAGTGAACTTGCAAGGCAGTTCAACGTTTTCTTTGAAACAGACTTCATCTGCACCACCTAGATGAAACGTACAAACTGAACAAGTGGATTCCACAAACGCTGTTGGAGGTCCACAAGGGACAACGAGTAGCAGCCTACGTATCACAGCTTTCTCGCCACCGTACCGCATCCTTATTCAATCGAGTGCTTATCAGTGTAAGAAACTCCCAAGCGTTCCAGACATTGGTTGTTTTCCTCAGGTTGCTGTCCCTCACACTGCAAGACCGCCTATGCACCCACGCAAGGTTATGCTTTGTGTCTGGTGGACAGGTCATCAAGTGGTTCATTATAAACTGCTAACAATGGGCTAAACAGTCACTGGAGATCTATACAACAATTGAAAGATGTGCAACAGGCATTGCGCCAGCACTGGTTAATCGCAAAGGTTCCTCCATGACAACACCAGGCCGCATGTCGCGCGAGTGGCCAGGGATACCATACAGCAACTTGGGTGGGAGACTTTGTGTCATCCATCTTATTCATCTGATCTTGCGCCATCTGATTACCACCTCTTCCACTCCCTGGATAATCATCTTCGTAGCAAATCCTTCACCAATGAAGCAGACTTGCGCAAAGCCCACATGGACTTCTTTGTGTGAAAACCCCCCGAGTTCTACTGCAAGGGCATTGAACAGCTGGAGACACGTTGGCAGAAGATGCTGGATGCCGATGGCGATTACTTCGAAGACTACATATAAGTTACGCATACTGTGGAGCGTTTTCTTTTTTTCTTAAAAAACGGACATAACTTTTTTGGTTACCTTATATATATATATAATTCTGCTAATACTAGTAATTGTTAAACTATATTTAAGTTCGTCTTGAAAAATCCACCGAGAACTAACTCGGAGGGAAAAGGAGGGGAAATAAAAAAGAAACAAACAAAGTACATGATCAAAAGTCAAATATCCGTAGGAAATAAAAAAAACCTAAGACGAAAACCCTAACACTCAATACGAAAGTAGAGCAACAAAGACAGAAAATCTAAATGAGTGCCAACAAACCTACCTAGGTTTCACCCTACGGCTCGTCAGGGTAAATTGGCCAATATATCGTAATGTGTTGCGACCAGATTGAAATGTGATTTTATTAAGTGTGGGTTGCTTTGATTTAATGTAGATGGCCTCCAATATCTGAAGGTTCTTTTTACTGTGCGCGCACACACACACACACACACACACACACACACACACACACACACACACACACACACATATATATATATATATATATAGTTACTAATATATTCATTGTAAGATTCTTGATCAGCTGTTCAATATTCTACGGTAACTATGGTTCAATATGTCTTTAGATTTTCTTCTCTTTACTGTCTCCCAAAAAAGCAACCCCATTTATCTCCCTATTGCATTTCTTTCCCACATTTCTTTCTTTTGTTATATATCAGATTGATTCCACCAATAAAACAATTCGTTCGAAGAAGTTCCTTTACAAAGCGAAACTCCTTATTACAGATATTTTCGCCTTTTCATTAATTTGTTGATACACACACACACACACACACACACACACACACACACACACACACACACACACGAGATCATTGTAACCTATTTGATTCAAAGCATGAGAAAAACTGCGTGTCTATATGTGAAACTTTGTTTATAAGTTCAGGTCAACATATCAGCATTGTAATTATCACATCGCTCTCTATTTTAGACAAAGTGCGCATTTTTATACTTGTGTTTTTGTACATGTGTGTACGTTTGTATGCATATGTGTGTGTGCGTAGTTTTTATGTTTAAGAAGGACATCGGCACGTATCGAAGAGAGAGACTGGTTCATTTGCATTGTGGAGTACTGGTGTCATATTTAAGCAGGAGCTGCCGACACGTCACTTCCCTGTCTCGATAAAGTTCAAAAGTGTTTCTTTCCGCGTCCTTGTGGGTGAAAAATTATTTTCCACCCTACCACCCCTTTATCTCAAGTGTAACATCGCAAGCATCTCACTGCACTATCGCTATTTCCATGGAAAGTGGTTAGACGAACTGCGTTCCTTAGTTCCACCAGTTCTAACCTATGAATATTAAACAATCCATCTTGTTTAAAATATTTTTAGTGGTCCTTTAACAGCCAATTCTAGAAATTTCTACAAACAGACGTAATATTTTTTTATAAATCATCTAGATCTCTTTAGTATAAAAGTAAAAAGTACGTTTATCAGACAAATCTATACGATTTATATATATATATATATATATATATATATATATATATATATACGCTCTCGCACCCTGATTGAGCACTCTGGAAGAATGGTAGACTTTGAAAAACAGCAGCTACTCTAGCATCTACGCATCGTTCATTCAGTAATGAATTAGAACACTCTCACTAATGGCGTATGAATAGTGAGTTAAACATTGAAGATCGATCATATTAAACTTGTACGCGTTTCCGCACATGTACATACAAACACCATTAGTAAATGATATTTTCTCTCGCTTTCTTTAACATAGAACTATTGAATTCATTGTGCACGTCGACCATTAGAGCTAATGGATATCTAATAAGGAAAAAAATGAATTGAAAGTTTTGTTTATAAAAATCGACTACGTCATCCGAAACAGACACAGATTGCATTTTCTTTGCTTTTTCCCGTACGAACGAATTCAAATCAGATAAGACCGACAGCATTGTCTTAAACTTGGAAATGTTGATGCCATGTCTGCTTTAAATATTATCTTAAAGATTTCACCTGGAATGGAAGAAAACACCAATTAGCTGAAACTCAAACACCGATAACGGGCACTAATCTGGAAGAACGCAACTCTCTTAACTTCGATGCTGATCATCTTACATGTATACAATTACTAATGGCTTACAGAATCTGCTTCTAAATATCCAGAAACCATGACACCCTTTACATGCACAGAACCAATTAGACACAACGCAGAACACAAAATCCCAACGACTGGACCGCCAGTATTTTCGCAACCACGCCGAAAGATACAAACTAACGAAAGCTGAATTTAAGCATATATTAAATTTAGGGATTATTTGCCCTTCATTTAGCTCATATCATAGTTCTCGTTGTATATGGTACCTAAAATCAAACAGGAGACCGTGCGGAGATTTTAGGAGACTGAATTCGTAAACGATTCCTGATAAATATCCTGTGCATCACTTGCAAGACTTCGCAGTTACTTTGGAAGGCGCAAAAATCTCCACCAAGTTTGATTTGAAAAAGGCTTTTTACCAAATTCCTGTGGCTAAGGAGAACATCCATAAAACGGCTATTACTATAACGTTTGGATTATTCGAATTTGTCAGGATGCCTTTTCAGCTTAAGAAATGCGGTACAGTCCTTTTAACGCCACATAGATAAAGTTTTGAATGGACTACATTTTACTTTCGCCTACATAGATGATGTTCTGATCGTTAGCAGAAACGCGGCGGAACACGAGAATCACGTGGAACAGGTTTTCCAGCGTTTAAAGTACTTCGGACCAAAAATCAATCCTTAAAAATGTGTATATCCTAAACTTACATTACTCGGTCACGACGAGAAAGCAATAACACCAATCCCTGAAAAAATTCAAGCAATACAAAGTTTTTCACAAAGAAAGCCCTTGCGATTTTTACCAAGTTATCATAAATCTCTAATGACGAACAACAGACGCTTCAGCAGACTGTATAGGAGCTGTCAACAAAATGGTGACTTAAAAAGTCCCTTTTTTTTCTTTAAATTCTGCTCAACGGAAATACAGTACTTTCTCACGCGAATTATTTGCGATATATATATTAATTCGTCATTTTCGACAATTGTTGTAAGGTCGGAATTTCGTAGTTTCCACAGACCACAAATCACTAATCTACGCTTTGCATTCTAAAACAGAGAAATATAGCCCACGAGATATAAGGTAGCTAGATTACATCTCTCAATATACGTCTGATATCCGTCACATTCACGAAGAAAATAATACTATTGCAGTTGCCTTGTCTAGATCACTTTTAAACTTATTCGTTCACAATCTACCATCCGCCCGTGTATTGAATACTGCTGCCACATCTGGTCGGGTGCCCCTGCTATTCTCCTCGGGGTTCTTTACAAAATACAACGGAGAATCTGTAATGTTATCGATACCTACTTGGCTGACCACCTGCAGTCACTCTCCCACCGGCGTGATGTGGCTTCCCTGTGCCTCTTCTATAAATACTTTCACGGCTTCTGCTCCGATGAACTTAGATCACTGGTGCCCTCTAGGTACGAATTTGCACGAGATACTAAATTAGCAACTAGATCCCACCATTTTACAGTGAAACCGATGAAATGTAACCGTAATTTCTACTCCAACAGCTTCTTTTCTCGCACTTCCGCCTGTGGAATTCCCTTTCGCATACTTGCTTCCCCGACGGCTACAACCTCCCGGAGTTTAAATGTAAGGTCAATAGATACCTCCTAACACACTAACTCGCACCCTCCTTCTGACATTTCCTATATACAATCGCTCTATGTAACCCCCTGCGCTATAGTGGCAGTGGAATGCTTTGCTTGGGGTGAAATGATAAAAAAAATCCTTGGACTTGAACTGTTTAGCCAAGGAAAAAAAGAATGATGCTACACTTGAGAAAGTAAAGCAGAACAAGTCACTACGAATTGAGCAACGACCTCTTTCTTTCAGCGCAACACACTTGTATTGTGACGTCAGTACCGGTCATGCACGACCATATGTTCCACCTTCAATGCGCAAACAAATATTTGAACATTTTCACTCCTTTTCTCACCCTGGACGCAAAGCTACGACAAAAGCTGGGTGATTCGTTTGGCCAAATATATCTTCCAACGTTAAACACTAGACAAAATGTTGTATGAAGTGCCAAAAAAACTAAAGTCCAGCGGCCCACGAAATCACATCTCGAACATTTTTCAGTACCAGACGGTCGCTTCAAACACAACCACGTCGACCTAGTTGGTCCTTTAAATGAAGTTGATGGTTATCAGTATCTATTAACCATTAGAGATCGTTCTACACATTGGCCAGTGGTTGTGGAAGTCAGATCGATTTCCGCAAGCAATTCTACGCGAGTTTATATATGTCTATTCTACGGGTTTATATATGTCTATGGTATTGCTTACATATTTGTTTTTGCGGGTGTATGTGTGTATATATGTGTGTTCGTATATATATGTGTGCGTGTACATATATGCGTGTGTGTGTACACATTTACGTGTGTGTGTGTGTGTGAGTTGTATGCGTACATATATATGTTTTTTTACATTATTAACGCTATATTGTATTATAATTGTCCCGTTGATTGAATAATTTTCCTACATTATTAACGTTATATTGTATTATAATTGTATTGTTAACCGAATAATTAGTATAATTTTGATTATATAGTGGTGTGGTGGTAATTGTGATTAAAACGGATTAACTATTATATCTTAATTTTTAAAAAAATTTCTTAGTTTTTTAGATTCCAGTTTCTTATCTTTTCACTATTAATATGTAAAATTTATTTTTAAACAAAATAATTAAGTTCAAACAACTAAATTTAAATAGAATAATTAGGCTTACTTTTAAATTAATTTTTTTTAACTTTATATTGTATTATATTTGTTTTGTTGACTGTATAATTAGTATAATTTTGATTATATAATGGTGTGGTGGTATTTGTGATTACAACGGATTGATTAACTATTATCTCTTAAATATTTTTAATTTTCTTATTTTTTAGACTCTAATTTCTTAACCTTTCACCGTTAATATATAATATTTATTTTTTATTTTTTTATTTTCATTTTCTCCTATCATCTTTTCTTTCTAATTTAAATTTATCTCCTCTTTCTTCTTCTTTCTCCTTTCGTTTTAAGATACTTACCCTTTCTCTTTAATGCTATCTCTCTCTCTCTTTCTCACCTAACCCCCTTTCTTTACTTTTCAAATCTACGTGTCAGTAGTCTAACTGACTTGCATAATGTGTCTTTAAGTTTAAGTTGGCATCCGCTCTTACGCGTGCTCTTTGATTATATAGCGTATATATATCCTTATGTATGAATACGTGTGTGTATTCGTCGAACTGATGTAATGATGTATTTTTTCTTAAATTTTCTTTTTAAGGGAGCGATCTTTATTTTTATTCCGTTTTTTTAGGATCTTTGTTTGTGAATTTCATTCGTGTAAAACCTTCTGTACAATAAAGACGGAAGCTGATGCTGGTTCGCCTGAAATAGGCCTAAACTTCCGAGTTACCATGAAATAACGTGTCTACCTAAAGTTTTTCTTATATATATATATATATATATATATATATATATATATATATATATATTTCTTTTGCATTGTTCATTTCTGTTGTTGTTATTATTCACGTGCCGAATGTCGTTATTTGTCGCATAATTGTTAAGTGGTGGAGAAAGTTGTACTCAGCGTAAACAAGATACTGCTTTCTATTTTTTTTTCTCAAGAAAATCATCTGATTTGGTAAGAAATAAACATTTGGTTACTTGAAGCATAACACATTTGCTGGATGCTATTCAGAATGATTTTGACTTTACTGCTCCAAAAACAACTCTTCAAAACAATAACTATTCTACTAACCAACCAAACTCATCAAATTAAGATCAGTTGAATAAAGTACTTATCTGTCCCGTATAACACTCAGAACGGAAGTGGTAGGAAATTGTATCCCAGTTGTACTGATAATAATCTTCATTCTATGTTTGAATTGAAAAGGATCAGATTCGATAGATTAATAAATATCTCTCTTTTCTGATCGGATATAAAATATTTTATCTTCACGTGTTTTTTGTTCACCTAAGAACACAAGTGTTTGCCACCCACGTGGCATTTCTCCTATTTATTCTTCTCGTTGGCATTTTCCCTCACGACCTTCATTCGCCATTTTGCTGTGAATTCAAATCGTCATACACATCATTTGACTCTTTGATCCGAAAGCTTTATTCATGCATCGCGTGCACCCTTCATAAACAAAAGGGTAAAAGGTGGGTAGGAAACCGACGCGTGACTGTGAAACGAAGAGAGAGAGAGAGAGAGAGAGAGAGAGAGAGAGAGAGAGAGAGAGAGAGAGAGAGCTAGCATAGTGGACACAGAAGATAAAAAATCAAATATATTATCAGCAAAAGTAGTTAAAGAACAATGAAAGAAGAAAACAAGAGGAGAAAAAAATGAGCGAATAACTAAGAGAAAGGAACGGTTAAAAAATAACGATAAAAAACAAAATAATGAAGAGAATAGAAGAAAGTAGAGGCAGTTAAGAAAGAAAACTAATTACAGGTTAACCAGAATGAGAAAAATAAATAAAAGAATATTGAAATAATAAAAGATAATTAAAGAAAAAGCAAATAAATCGTTGATATTAAATACATTTTTGTCTGCTAACAATTGCATTGTGGATAAAAAAAAAAGTCATACCTTAGCTTGATTTTTCACATGTTTGAAAATAGTAAACCTACATAGAGTCTCAATGTTAGAAAACTTGGTCAACGTTTTTTGAATAAATAGAAGTAAATTAATGCAGTTTATTATTCAATTTAAAACAATTACATTGGTGGTACTACAATTTTATATTCTACAAGCAGTATATAGATCACCCTTTCTACATTAATCGTTATTATATTTAAACTTTTTCGCCCGTTCTTCTTTTAGATCTATATTGAGAAGAGTTCTTTGTTGATTTGTTAGAATTATTAGATCTATCCATCTACAGTCAAGTAAGCTTAAGACATTGTAATTTCTGTACTATGTTCAATGAGAATTTAGATACGCTGGGGAACGAAAAACATCCTGTGGCTAACATAGATTTTTGCAATGTTAAATTCTTATGCTGAAAAGTGGAGTAATTCCACAACTTGTATGTTGCTTCTTATGTTATGCCAACATAACATTCAGAAGCAAATACTAAGCTTAAATTTATGTAAAAATTACAAAAAAAACAAAAAACAAACTATATATAAACTATAAGAAAACTGAATGCATGGTCATCAGTAAAAAGGTGAGCCCAAAATGCCAACCACAGACTAGGAATACTAAAATCAAGCAGGTACGGAAATTTGAATATCTGAGTAGTGTTCTAACAGAGGACAGAAAGTGCGACCCGAAGGTGTATTGGCATGGCCAAGAATGCATTCCATTGAGAGACAGGGAAATTTTGCTGGAAACAACGAAGAGGGTACTGGATTGCTACGTGATATATGTCCTTCAATATAGTATTAAATGCTTGACAGTATCATCAAGGATGAAGGAAAGACTTGAATCAACCGAAATGTGGTTTTACAGAAGGATACTGAGGATACCATGGACCGAACATGTGAACATCCACAAGGATTTGGAGAAGATGGAAACGAAAACGGAACTGTTACTTAACATCAGGAAAAGACAGTGAAGTATCTGGGACATGTAATGAGGAAGGAGGGCTTGGATAATCTGATACTCACAGGACAGATAGGGAGAAAAAGAGACAGGGGAAAGCAACACGGGTTTGAGTAAATGGATAACAGGACAGATTTTGGGAGAGGTAACAAGAGAAAAGTATTAAGAGTTACAAAGGATAGGAAGATGTAGAAGGCCATGATTGCCTACGTCCTGAAGGGTCACGTCACATAAAGGAATAAGATATTGTTTTCGCAAACTTTATAATGACCAAAAGTATAATCGAAAATTCAATATCATAACCATTCGAACAACACGTTGATGTTCTGAATATATATACGTGCCTAGTATTGTATAAGATTCACTCTAAGCCGTGGGGTGAAGCAGATCCAAGTTACATCGATTCCACAGGTAGATGGAAGGTCTCTGCCGTCTCGATAGTTACCTGATATTTGTAGGTGCATGACACATCATGCGCATAAACCTCTACATCACGTCGAATAAATACGTCATTAGGATTATGAGAGGCGAAAGTGGTGGCCACACTATCCATCGGAAGTTTCCATCATGCACCTAAACCAATGATGGATAATTTGGATACATTATTTTGCCTGGATAACCCATCGTTTTTGGAGTACTTGGAAACCGTCTATAAATTGGTGAAAATGCAAATACTTGGTTGAGTTTCTTTCGCCGACCTGAACGACAGAGCCCGGTAGGAAAACCGGTTGGAAAACTTCCACCACTGCTACCTATGACGTATCCTCAAAATCACATGAAGAGATGAAATTACTAACACTGCAAGAAGATAACTGGAGCATGCATCTACTCCTCTGTCAACGTCGTCTTCGATAGCTAGGTCACTTACATTGAATGAATGATGGCCGTATATAAAAAGACATCTTGTATGGTGAGTTGCCATTCCTTTCATAACGCTGACTAAAAGACGATTATTCTTTCGCATTTAGGATCCTCGCCAGACATTATTTAATATTTTGTGGAACGATGTAGTCTCTCTATTAGATCGATGCATTCAGTGGATTAGGACTTAGAAGGTGGTTTCTAATGCATGAGAAGAGGAAGACTAATCTTCTCAAATCTATCGCTATTAATATCGTACTTTCGCTTCATTATTACACTGGTCAACAAGAAATTTGGTTATTTGATAAAAAAAAATCTTTCTAAGCTAATTATATTACGTTGAATTCGAAAATCGCATTTATTTTCCCCCATCACATAAGGATTTTTTATGGGCAAAATGTCGTTTTGACATTTTTCTAAAATATGCCTGTTAGACTGACTCATTGTTGAATTTATTTTGTAACATGAACTGGGAGGAAATGTTGAACCAGACCTCCAGCCAGTTCAATTAAAAGGTTAAGAGTCCTGTTGAAGGACACACATTTTAAGAAAATACAATTGGCTGCCAGACCTTTTATGAGTAAGAAGGTTGTGCAAAGAACACCGAGGCTGATATTTTGCCTTGAGATTAAAAAGGTTCTCTTTGAGCAATTTGTGTGATAAATCTGTGTTAAATTAGCCCCAAGTTTGAGAACAGTTTGCTGTGTGAAGTTCTGAAATTATTTATTCGTGTAATCGGATTCATTGTTTCTAAAAAATATGCATGAACTGAAAATCTAAACTTATTTATAAATGGAACTTTGTGTGTGTGTGTGGGTGTGTGTCTGTGTGTGTGTATCCATTACCTATAGACTCCGAAACGGCTGAACCGATTTTCTTGAAAATTTACACAGTTGTACTATAAGCGTCTGCGAGTGTTCTTAGCTAGGTTTTGTGTCGAGGTACCCCGATAAATATCGAAAATCGACAATCGAAAAAATCGGGTTATAGAAGTGGTCCGATTTTAATCAAATTTGATACACTCATAAACGAAGACATAAGAAACGATATTCAGAAGTTTCATGGTTGCAGTTCTTACAATAGTGCAGATAATCGATAATATATATATATATATATATATATATATATGTATATATATATATATATATAAGGCAAGGTGTTTGTGTGTGTGTCTGTTTATCTGCCTGTATGTCTGTATTTTTTTCAGCCCTTTTATTTAATTTTTGCTTCGGGTTTGGCTCTAAGTAGGTATAATTGTAGTTCTTAGTCTCAGCCATGATACCTTTTACTCAGAGGACTTATTTAGCCTTCAAAATTCAGTTTACAACGAAAAAAACTTATTTGATATCGATAGCAGGAAATCAAAATTTAACTTACATCCATTCATTTTTCTTTCAGGCTACGGTTTCACTTTAACTGAAAACAGTTATTGCTTTTTCGTCTTTCATGCCAACGTCCAAAGAGTCAGAGCTCCAGGACCATGGATTAGTTTTAAAGCTTACATTACACCCGAGTGACGCTGGGCTATACTGCTAGTACCTGATAACTTCTGCTGCACTAATTTCATTGCTCAGAATGTGAACGGATGGCTAAAAGGTAAATATTGATTTGTCATATGCTGCACTCTACTATGCTTTTCTGTACTGCTGAAGCATTCTGGAAGGTTTATTTGCTTCATAGATGTTGTCTCACAATGTTCATATTAAGTTTCCTTATCAGCTTTAGGGAGTCCGTCACATGTTCACATTTGTTAATTTGGAAATCATGCAATCTGGTTAATATCTGTTACCAGTACATTTTTTTACTTGTTCATTTATTCTGTTTTTAAAGCATTTTTCTGCTTCTTGTGTTTGTAGTAAAACTGCACTCTAATCAAATACTGACGGGTTATAAAGGTGTAAAGTGTAAGTTGGGTGTCCATTCTTTCATGATAGAAATTGAGGTAAGGTAATTTTGAAACTCCACATTTCTTGTACATTTTCATATAAAAGAAATCAAAAATAACTTCAAGAAAATGCATAAATGATCCAAATGTTTTCTGGTACAAATGCGGTGAAAGAAAATCGAAGAACAATTGATGACTTCTACAAGAAGGCCTACTATACTTGCTACAAAGTTAAACTCGGCGATCAAGACAAACTGTGCGAACCACATGTAGTCTGCCTGTCTTGCAAAGAACATCTTCGTCAGTGATCAAACTTCTTGGTATTCCAATGATCTGGCATGAACCATTCAATCACCACGATGATTGCTACTTTTTCTTAGTTTCCAATGTTCGAGAATTTAACAAGAAGAGCCGCAAGTCTATAAAATATCCTTTCCTCTCATCTGCTACTCGATCTGTGCTACACGTAAATGACCTTCCAGTTCCCATATTCAAAAGAGTTCTTGATGATTCTCATTACGGTCCTGTCAGTGACAATATTAGCCAAGTTCAAATCGATGAAAGTGATGTTAAGTTTGGAGAGTTAAATTCCAAGCCAAAACAGTTCGACCACAATAAACTGAGCCATTTGAGGTGAGATTTAAATCTAGCAAAGAACTCGGCAGAATTGCTAGCATCTTGACTTAGGGAGAAGAATCATTTAGCAAGAGGTACGTTTGTTACCTTCTATAGAAACCGTGATGCTGAATTCACCGCATTTTTTTTAACAAAATGAAGGTCTTCTATATTGAAATGACGTGGAGAAAGTTCTTCTCAAAAGTGAAGTGGAAAAATATGATCCCAGTTCGTGGCAATCTTGACAGTTCCAAGCGAAGTTTAAAATGCGTCCCTATTCACAATACTGTCTTATGCATCAATACCGATTATACACCCCAAAACCATCAAAGAAAAGTAAAAGCTGATGAAACTGTTAATTGAGAAACTCGATTACTCTAGCCATAACTGGTCTATCTATTTATTTGTAGCGTATTTCCAGGCTTGAGCACTAAAAAGCTTAAAGCAAGAGTTTTCAACGATCCAGACATCAGAAAACTTATTCTAGATGAAAACTTTGTAAGTAGTATGACTTTGAATGAATCAAATGCAAAGAATTCCTTTGTAGCGGTTGTGAAAAACCTTTTTGGATAATCAAAAATCCGATAACTACAAGGATTTTGTTGCAAATATGCTGGAATACTAGCTCAAGTTCTGATCAATTATTAAGTTTAACCAAAAACAATCTAAACAAAGTCTTACAAGCTTGTTGCGAAGCTAATAAGGACATTAGCTCTGCAAGGAGATCGTAAGTAGCTATTTACAAGTCAAGGCAAAAAATGACAAGGTCGGTGGTTCAAAATAAAGCCAAATTTTAATTGGAAGCAAAATAATACAGGTTATTTTAATTGACTCTGGAAACACGGGTTTCTTATTGATAGGGCAGACGTCTGAGTCGTCGTTATGTGTAGAGACGTCGTCAGCGTCTGACATGAAACGGCACAGTGGAAAATCGTTAGCCTCTGGCAGGAACATCGCAGGCTGGAACGCCGTCGTCAGTGTCGCGCAGGAACGGCTCAGGTTGGAACGTCGACAGCAATTTGTCCTGAAAAGAACTGTTAGAAAGACGGCACAGTATCAGTAGTTTGTCTTGAAAAGGACAGTCAGAAGTGGATGCCATTGCTGCAAGGTTGCTGCTGCTACAGGAGTGTTGCTACTGCTACTGCAGAGGCGTTCGATCAACGAAGAAGTGGGGCACGCCGCTTTACTGCGAAGCTGCTGTTACCGGATAGGTCGGTCAACCGTCTAGGATAGGGGCAGCACGTCACTTAACCCGGAAGATCCGTCAAGGTATTTAACACCACCCCACGATACCAATGGTGGATGCGACACAAGGTCATTTAAAATGGGTTTTCTGAGCCAGTAAGTTCAGCCAAAAATTCCCGTAGAAACTACTCAAAGCCGGGCCAGGCTTTTGTTTATTTACCCCAGACGGAGTCTCGTCTGGATTCTTCTCAGCCTGAAGACAGAGAGTACAACAAAGTAACGAGTCAATGAAGATTCGTCGGTCTATTTACAACCACCTCATTATAAGGCAGATGTTACACAAGGTCATTTAAATTGGGTTTCTGAGCCCGTAGGCTCAGCCATAAATATCCCGTAGACAAGGCTGGGTTGGGCTTTTGTCTATTTACCCCAGACGAGACTCTACTCAAGTTGGTTAAAGATTACCCAGCTCCCACGGTAACTAGATACAAACCTAGTCTTATCTGGTCATAGCTTGTCGGGATTTACCCTACTTCTCCACGAGAGCGAGTTGTGTCACAAGGTCGGTTTTTAATGTACGGAACCTGAGCGCGCACCCTGACTCCACTGGTCAAATATTACCCAACCCCCATCTACGCGGTAACTGGGTACAAAGTTAGTCTTAGCTAGTCATAGCTTGTGAAAGCTGGTCTTATTTACCTGGGTTACTCTCGGCCCTAAGGCATAGAGTCCGACAAAGTAACGAAGATCCGTCGGAAAATTAGTGGGACAGATAGCCGAGTTTTATTCATTAAGAAATGGTATCAAGATTGCCGGGCCAATTATTAAACTTAACTTTAGTTAATTAATTCTTCAGCCACTTCTGTGAACACGCAACTCCCAAACTTGCTGTATAGGTGTATATCTACATGTGTTTCCAGACATTATTATTCGACGGGAGGGAGGGTTTGGGTGTTTTTATTTTAGTTTTCGAGTAGGTAAAGTTGTTTGCCTACGAGTACGATAAGTTCAAGTCAAGTCTTAACAACCGTCCAGAAATGCCATAACTCTGGAGCTTATAAATAATATCAGAGACCACAAATGGGGTAATGCGTATATCACTCAGGTGAGCTCCTCTACTCCAGACGAGTTAAGTGTGGAGTTGGAAGAGAATTTGCGAGCAAAGCATTCAGCCTTGTCTGCTGTGAATGTGCAGACTTCGAATTAATTGAATTGTGGAGGGATTGAGGGTTTAATGTTGTTCAACACACAAAGCTTCCAGTAATCTTCATCGGCAAAAATAACTTTGCATCATTTAGGGCACACTTGCATTCATTAGTAGCAGAGACAAAGAGACGTTTATTGTAAACGGACGTGTCACTCTGGTACAGTTGGAAGAAGTAATTTCTATAATACCAGCCGAGCATGCAGGTGAGAACCAAGAAGATGAACGAGATTTAACTTGGAATTTCTTTGTTGGAATAAAAGCATCGATACCGGCTTTCACCCAAGAGGTAACCTTAGAGGCATAGTCTTGAACAGGGAGATTACAAACGTTGCTCCAAGGGACGTCACGAAAGAAATCACGGAACGAGTCCCTATCCTATTGATTACAGAAAAATATTCTTTCTGCAGGAGGTTCCTTGATGGAAGGGATGCATAAAAAGATGTGTTCATACACCATCACATGATCAGAGTTGCCAAGAGGGCAGAGCTGCATATCATGACATGAGTCAGGGATCGATATAAAGATTTAGAACAGAAACATGTCCTTCGGGGTTACGGGAGAAACGTGTGGAGAATTCCACCACTTGTGTGATAGATTGAGTGATGAATAGCATAAGTGTTTGAACGCCAGCAAGATCAGTGAGAGATCCTATCCAATGAAAATGAAGAAACCTACTAACATTAACACAGACGAAAAATTTAAAATCGAGCCGCAAAAACAACCTTCAAAGAAAGATTTAACAATCAGAAAACATCATTACAAACAGAAAGTTACAAATACAACACAACACAACACTATCAAAGTATATATAGAGCCAAGAAGAAAATAATATCACCACAAAAATTAAATGTGAAATCATAAAAAGAGCACCCTCACACAATAGAAATAGCAGAAACATGCAAACTATGTCTGGAGGAAAAATTATCAATAATTAACCTTAAAAACCAAAGTAAATTGTTAAACAAGAAAAACGAGATAAGAAAATATAGACATGAAGATAAATACTTACTTTGCTACTTAAATACCAATATAAACAAAGACAAATAAACACCTCAAAAAATGCAACCACAATACTATCACATACAAATACACATGTATAAATGCTCAATCACGGCCAAGTATAAAGAAGAAAGCGGAAAAAAAGGAGCAAACAAATAATACAACAGTCATCAAACGGAAAAAAATCACACATCAAGCCTACAAAAGAATCCACATACAAAAAAAAAACAAAACAAAAAACAACAACATGTGTACACACACAAACACAAACACTTAATCATGACCTAAATAATTAAGTGGGAATATACACTGGCACGGTAAAAAGAGGTAAGCTCAACACGGTAAAAAGGGGTCAACTCAACATAAAGCAATTACGCAGGCATATATTTAAGCATGCTTAAAAGGAGTCAACACAATAAAAAGGAATTAACCACCAGCAAATCCTACATCACTAAAGAAACAGCAAAAAACCAAAGATGAACGAATAATACAAAATTCATTAAGCAAAAAAATCACTCACAAAGATATCAGATTGCAACAAACTTCATATAAATAAGCAGCATCAGAAAAGCAAATGACCCTGAACAGTGAAGACATTACAATAATACATAATTAAGCCATGACTGAAATAACACTGCTCATCTGAGTGACAATTTTCTCTAATAGTTAAGATATGTTTTTTTTTTTACCATTGAATCATTCTTTCCGATTTAGATTTCGTTGTTGTATTTTCATGTTTGTTACTTACTTTGGAAAGAGATCTTATTGGAAATAGAGTATAACACGAATAAATGTTCAATATCTTTAGACTTTGCAAAAAGTAAAACAAGTTGTAGAAACCATCAGCAAGTGTCACTAAACTGTGAGGTTTGTTGAAATCTCAGCCTAATCCAATTCAGGTATGAGATGGGCAACTAGAAGAGTTTAATGAATGAAACTGTGACCCACATCAAATACAGAGTTATGTAGAGGGGCTAAGAAATCCCTCAAACAAATAATAAAAAGAAAAATGCACTACAAATAAAGTAAAATAAACGTTTGTTTATTTTCGTAAAAAAAAATAAATAAAAGAATTATTTTTTTGTACAAAATATGAGATTGTCCGTACAGCTGTAGAAAAAAAGAGAAAGAAAGGAACTGGGAACGTGAGAGGGAAAGGTAGGACGATATGTAGCGAGCGAGATGAGAGAAAGAGAGGGTGAAAGAAGGTTCACTGATACGGATTCTGCCTGTTGTGTGAACTGCTGGATTCTCTCTGTGCGTATGCTCGAAGCTGTCCGTGTGCCCTTTTGATGTCAGCTTGTCACTGGTCCTCCTCTTGTCTGATGAGAGTTTCTCCCTTCCTTATATCTGAATGGTGAGGCTCCGGGGAGATTAAAAAATAGGTTTCTTATGTCGAGCCCTGATTGGTCAATAAATCATATTTTTGACCAAGTGGTGTGCTTTCCACTACGTCTGAACTTTTGGGTGCGCCGTCCTTGTTTTTGACTCCACAGGGTATGGTAAGGGGTGAATTCCCGCGCAATTGTATTTTTTGGGGATATACGTGTGTGAATTAATTTTTATTGTGTGTGTGTGTGTGTGTGTGTGTGTGTGTGTGTGTGTGTGTGTGTGTGTGTGTGTGTGTGGAAAATAAAATAAGAAACAGCACAGTTATTAAAAAAAAAGCTTTGTCAAGCTATGGCATTTTTAGACGTTCCGGAAACAAGAAGGTTTCTGTACACTAGATGTTGGACCCTAAATTAAGTGACAAAATATGTGATTGTTCACTAGGCTTCATTTAAAAGATATCTCTAGATAAATTTGAATGAGATGGGAAACAATAAATAAACACCGATTTTTCAGACATTATTTTCACCAACGATTATCTCACTAGACAATGGATCAACGGGTAGAGCAAGTCATAGAAAACTGCTCTCATAAGGTGTGAAGGCAACAAGCCCGGGGCGGTGAGATGATTTGGTGGTGGGATTTTACATGATGAAATGGAGGAGTAATAACGAATTTCAAATGTTAAAATGAGAGCTCAAACATATATTGATTTTTGAAGCCAAACCTGGTGTCATATTTCATTAAAACAAAAAAACTTTTAGAAAGATTAGTTTCTTCACGACACGGCTCCATCACATTAGGCGGAAAAAATAATGAATAAAGTGGGTTTCAAAACACACATTTAGCTGACCATAACCTAACTGGAAGCTTGAATGAAAGGGAAGTGTTGTATAGGCGGGCGCTAGCCTGTCAGCAAAGATTAATTTTGGAATGCTATTCTGGATGTTGTACAATCTGTTTAATCTGAAACAGTATATCAGCGAACATGATCAACGAAGGAAAAATTCTAAAGATAGCTTCGTAACATGGAGCGTCAATTTCACATTAATATTGATTCGAGAGCTTTGTCTCGTAATTATAGTGAGACTGTTTTCCGAATTTTGTTCACGACATCTGTCGTCAAAAACTTCGAGAATATTCTGTAATGATACTTTTTAATTGCAGCATAATTGTAATGTGTATATAAAGTAAATCTGAACTCAGAACAACAGAAAAAATACTATTATTCAAGTTAAATTGAGTTCATCAAAAAGAGTTTCTAAAATGAAATTTTACTACAAATGAAAATAGAAAGGTGTTAGTTACATAATGAGTTTGGCAGAGTAAATGCTCTGTTTTTATTTATTTATTTATTTATTAGACCGCACATTTGTCTAAGATTTAACGAATATTCAGGCTGGTACTTCGAAATAATAATAAAGATATATATATATATATATATATATATATATATATATATATATATATATATATTGTCATCCGCAGACAGATCTGTTTCGCTGTATCACAGCTCATCAGTACGGTTAAACTCCGATTGCTTTTTAACCCAGGATTGAAACCCGATCGAATTGGTGTCAGTCGGCGATTCTACCTTTTAGCGCGTATATTATCATTATACGCGCCCAATTTACTGAATGAGCGATGCGTACATGCCAGAGTAGCTACTGTTTTTCAAAGTCTACCATTCTTCCAGTGTGAGAGAGGGGTAAAAATGATCAATATCAGAGACAGAGCGTATGTAAATATAAAATTGGACACTGAGGTCAGTA